>OW388296.1:1433548-2086048 GCA_936450465.1 Gibbula magus | reverse complement strand
GAAATCTTGCATGGTTAAACAAACTTTTGTTCAGCAGCTGTACACCAAAGTAGCTACTGTTTCTTAAAGGGACACTGAAGATTCTACCTCGTCATTACATATGCGTCTAGCACCTAATTAAAGGGACACTGAAGATTCTACCTCGTCATTACATATGCGTCTAGCACCTAATTAAAGCAAGCAGTCCATGCTGTTGTTTTAACAATTGGAATGGATGTGAATTCCTAATAATTACTTCAGAAAAGTTGACCATGATGACGTTACCACGCGTTAATGGTAATCAGATAAGGAAGGGGAAAATCAGAGTCAACATAACGATAATCTTGTTTTATGTTAAAAGTGTAGTTTGTAATAATTATTAACGTAAGGGGACGACTTGTATCTGCCAACATATCAGGCGTGATGAGTAAAGAAACTGGAAATCCCTCTCATTATTTGCGCAGTTTCATATGACTGCGAGTCTCATCTGTTCACCAAGTCACCAGACCCCGCTTTATCCAAATCTGTTAATTTCCCCACCCAAGTGCGAGTGGTTCAATACCCCAATACCCGACTTCATTTACAGAGTCACGGGTACCAACAAATTAGTTCTCGGCATGATCCGAGCCCAGCAATAAGAGAGACCAGTCTCGACCAGGACGATCACTAATAATATTTGCCTATTGACACGTGGACTAGCCTTCCATAAGTATGTTTGTGAATAGTTGGTGACTATTGTGTCTGAATGCATATCTATGTACTTTACCCCCCATCTCTCGCGGAAGAGGACCATGGGTGTTTGTAGAATTGGCACCAGAAATAGACGCTTATGAAACTGTTAATTAAATCATTAGTATCATATTTCAGTTGCCAAATGTCTCTTAAAAGGTTTGATATATAAACGGTTTTAAAATTACAATGCTGCACTCGTGAGTTTTTTTCATATAATTGATCGCTATACCAGTAAGTATATTAATTATTCATATGAACATAAAACTGATTGCGCCTCGTAAGTGCAATGGGTGTAACTTTGAATGATGAGGTAGTCATTTGACACATTAAACAAAGTGAACGCATACTATTTTGATTTTTCAGAATACCTTGGATCTATACTATATGTTTTTGAAAATAATTTGATATAAGATTGAAAACATACAACAAAAAATTAAGATCAGCACTGTCTTTTGTCTTAAAAAATGTGTGTAGAATTCGATTCTGAAAATCGATTCTGAACCAGAGAGAACTTTAATGGAAATGGTGAAATCTGAATGGTGTGAACTTCCTATATACGTGATGCGTGTTATCTCGTGTGCATATCAGCAGCTCGACAACTGCACAATTAACACATTTCTTGCTCATTCACAATCTGGTAAAACCATGACGAATATATATGACGCTATATCGATCACTTATCGTTGCTGTATCACCTAAAATCCAAATCTAACGGAATTAACCTTAAGAGTTAACGCATGCATACGCATACTACCATATGGTGTAGGTGACGAATACATAGTGTAGATCTATAACCCAATTGATAAACCCCACGAATGGTGAATAATTCTGCATTGATTTTACATAGCTAGAGTGTGACTTGTCGGGGTGATGTCACTGTAAAACAACTGCGTGTCATGTAAAGTTATTCGACTGTGAAGCTTTTATAATGAAAAATACAAAAAGAAGACGAGACAGCAGAAGAGAAAATAAAAAGATGAGAAGAAAAGCATCAGACAATCTACTTCAAGTTCATCATCATTTAATTAAATGTTATCCTAGATATATACATGTATACCAAATAGTCGTCAACCCACTGTCACAGAACATGACATGTTTTCTTCTCGTGCGTGACTAACCGTCAAGATCAAAGATAACAAACGATAAGTAAAATACACATGGGCGACATGTGCGTTCATGCATTCAGTTAGGAGCTATACATTCGCCCTGATTACTACAGAGGATAACGCCTTCAATTAGAACAGTTTATATACAACAGGTTTAACTTCAGCTTGATCACTTAGTCATCAACGGAAACTGTACGAACAATAATTTAAAACATTTTAAGTATTTTAATGGCATTTTATGGTTTTATCAAAGACATATAACTATAAAATGCACCTTCCCTGCAAAGCAAATACATGGACCTCAGAGTAGGCTTGCTATCGTTGTTGTAAGGATATCGATAAATTCTTCTCTTGGGACCACTCCCTGCTCCATACCGATATTAGCTATGGTTTAAACAGGTATGCTGTTTTTTTTTAAACAGAGTAGGTAGATTACACAAACCATGAAATATCAACGTCTTAATGAATTACCACCTCTTGCTTGTACGTTTATTATATGATAAAACATTAAAGGTGTATTATTTCCACTCTGCATATAATGTTCATATTTAGTAAACTGTAATCATTATAATGTTCATATTTATTAAACTGTAATCATTATAATGTTCATATTTATTAAACTGTAATCATTATAATGTTCATATTTATTAAACTGTAATCATTATAATGTTCATATTTATTAAACTGTAATCATTATAATGTTCATATTTATTAAACTGTAATCATTATAATGTTCATATTTATTAAACTGTAATCATTATAATGTTCATATTTATTAAACTGTAATCGCTGTACTGTTCATATTTATTAAACTGTAATCGCTGTACTGTTCATATTCATTAAACTGCAATCATTATAATGTTCATATTTATTAAACTGTAATCGTTGTACTGTTCATATTCATTCAACTGCAATCATTGTACTGTTCATATTCATTAAACTGCAATCATTATAGGCCTAATGTTCATATTTATTAAACTGTAATCATTATAATGTTGTTCAGAATTGGAGAATGCATGAGGGCGAGTTGACTATTTTTAACGAATCCACTGCTCCGAATGCATTCTCCATCTTAATCCATATATTACGTCACGAATCATGCATATGTGATTATTTTACATTTGAAACAATCAATTTCAATTCTGGGACACCAAAATCAATTATTTTGCAAATTTCGGTGCTCATTCATCGGATATGATACAAGTAGCTGCGACCCTCATGAAATGGATTCTTCCACGCACGTGCAGCGCAAAACTTCACTCGAGACGAAGTGATTGACAGCTAAAACTCTGCCTTTCCATGCCTTCCGCGTGCGTTACAAGACTTGAATAGAACGCGGCATTCTTAATGACAAACAATCCTAAGATTTCTAACAGCGTCTTGTGGCCTAATGGTTAGGAGAGCTGACTACCAAGCGAAGGGTTGCATGTTCGAATCCAGGTTTATGCATCACAAAACTTAATTTGTTTGGTTGAGAGATATTTTAAGATTCTATTCAGATACACAAAGACAAAATACATCAGTCTCGAAAAGTGTACTCGATTAGCCACTATTGAAAATGTCTAAACCTAACACCCCTCCTGACTGGGACAGTCAATGACCAGTAGATTCTTAAATGATAATCAACTGATAACACAATAGAGTGACGACATGACCATGGATTAAAGTTAAGGAAAGGGACATAACGTCTATAGAGAGCTCTGTGGGTGTGCGTGGGTGTGTGTGGGTGTGTATATATATATATATATATATATATATACATGTATAATAGATAACTATTTTGAGCCCATCTTTGGAATGATCTGATAGATAACTATTATGAGCCCATCTTTGGAATGATCTGATAGATAACTGTTATGGGCCCAACTTTGGAATGATCTGATAGATAACTATTTTGAGCCCATCTTTGGAATGATCTGATAGATAACTATTATGAGCCCATCTTTGGAATGATCTGATAGATAACTATTTTGAGCCCATCTTTGGAATGATCTGATAGATAACTATTATGGGCCCATCTTTGGAATGATCTGATAGATAACTATTATGAGCCCATCTTTGGAATGATCTGATAGATCGCTATTTTGAGCCCATCTTTGGAATGATCTGATAGATAACTATTATGAGCCCATCTTTGGAATGATCTGATAGATAACTATTATGGGCCCAACTTTGGAATGATCTGATAGATAACTATTATGGGCCCAACTTTGGAATGATCTGATAGATCGCTATTATGAGCCCATCTTTGGAATGATCTGATAGATAACTATTATGAGCCCATCTTTGGAATGATCTGATAGATAACTATTATGAGCCCATCTTTGGAATGATCTGATAGATCGCTATTATGAGCCCATCTTTGGAATGATCTGATAGATAACTATTATGAGCCCATCTTTGGAATGATCTGATAGATAACTATTATGAGCCCATCTTTGGAATGATCTGATAGATAACTATTATGAGCCCAACTTTGGAATGATCTGATAGATAACTATTATGGGCCCATCTTTGGAATGATCTGATAGATAACTATTATGAGCCCATCTTTGGAATGATCTGATAGATAACTATTATGAGCCCATCTTTGGAATGATCTGATAGATAACTATTTTGAGCCCATCTTTTGAATGATCTGATAGATAACTATTATGAGCCCATCTTTGGAATGATCTGATAGATAACTATTATGAGCCCATCTTTGGAATGATCTGATAGATAACTATTATGAGCCCATCTTTGGAATGATCTGATAGATAACTATTATGAGCCCATCTTTGGAATGATCTGATAGATAACTATGTTTAGCCCATCTTTGGAATGATCTGATAGATCGCTATTTTGAGCCCATCTTTGGAATGATCTGATAGATAACTATTATGAGCCAATCTCTGGAATGCTCTGATAGATCGCTATTATGAGCCCATCTTTGGAATGCTTTGGGCATATGACCTATTGATAAGGCTCTCTATATATAAACACTCATTTATAGAGATTATTACCCAAGGAAGTGTGTCATATGACTTTTACGAAACGAGTGTGATTTTTTGTATTGCCCGAGCGAGAGCGAGGGTTATACACAAATTTGCACGAGTTTCGTAAATTTATTTATCAGATGACCTCTTTCTCAATACAGCCTAGTTGTACTTATTTTTCTTCCTGCAAAATTTGGCTTTGATGTAACTTTAACCAATACAACTATTCTAACGTTAACGTATTTGCTATGCCTTTAGTAGAATTCGAACCCGGAATATCAGCGTTGAGTGAACACCCTAACTACTTAGCCGTAGCGTGTAGAAAACAGAGTTTCTTAAAATTCAATAATCATTAGTATTACTGAGTAACAATTTCACCAGAGTGTCGCAAACAATCATAATTACTAAGTAAACAAAAGTGATTTTTTTCTGAAAGTCCTTAACCATTCGAAATTGGAATTATTATTGTGATGTTTACCTATTGGACATAAAGAAAACAATGATATCATTAGATTTGTATCAAATTACATTTCATTGTACATTATTGCCCAGGATGTAAGCAGAACTTTTCCAAATCGATTTGCGTCGTATGCCTGATCAGTATTTGTTCAAATATACAATCATTAGGATAAAAGTTGAGTTTATTGTTTTAAGGACAGAGTACTCTAATGCAAAGAATGTAGCATGGCTTCACAACTGAATTCCTCTTGAATGAGACGGCTGTTCGCTCGGAAGAGCTTGTCCGTCAAAAGTCTTTCCGTCTAAGCTTCATGTCTGAGTTTTCCTTCTAATTCGTCGTATAAACTGATTTATAGTAATAAAATTAATATGGTTATCCGCCTCGGGTTCGTAGTGCTTCCAGCTAACATTTCGCCACGCTCCAGAGAACATCGACGTTACTCAAGTGTGACTGACATTCGTGGATGATTTATTCCCGAATACAGATGAAGAAGAGCGTTTGAAATGTCAAGAGATTAAAATCAAAAGATAGATAAATAAAACAATTCTTCTTTGAGGTGTCACACGGCTTGTTTTAAGGCACTCTCGCCCAGAGACATGTGTCCGCTTGACGAGAATGAGACTCGTTATCCAGTATTTTGAGACATTTTTAAAATTCTAATGCCATTTAATCTTGCCCAATGGTGAACGAACGTACATGGTACAAAATCATAAACTGTCTTATCTTGATGTTACATATAATTCTTCTAAAGACTTTTAAAGTTGAAGGCTTGTCGTCTATGCCTTTGATATAAAACGATTTACCTGGGATTCGTAAGTGGAAAGCGTTAAATACGTTACCTGTTAAAGGATTTCAAAACCCCATTTTATGTTATTTTACTTCATTATGGTGATGTATTCAAATTGTAAACACAAGTCGTCATGTTTTTACGTCACTTTTGCAAACCCGCGCTGACACTAGTGCGGTCCGCGGCAAACCCGGCATTCCCGTATGCAAAAAGATCGGCAGCTTTCGGCATCTTCCGTAATGTGACGTGATAGTGGTCCGTCAATCTCGCCTCAGTGCGAGTCACTGCAGTTGGCCTATGTCAAACCTGTTCATAAACACTCACTTGGTTGGTTCACTCGTGGCGCCCTGTATCATATATTTTTAGTAACATATGTCTATGACATTGAACTAATGTTGGAGTTCTTCAACCATTTTTTCGACGTATTGTTTTAGACACGAGTCAAGAGCAAATATCCGTCAGACCGACGTTCAAAGTAGCCTGCCTGCAGTCTGTGTTCTACCGTGCGGCGTACGATACCTGATCAAATGTTTCAAAAGATATATAATAAATGAAATTATGTATCATAACTGTTTATCATAATGCTGAATATTGGAAATTATGTTTTGCCCTCGATGTTATTTTTCCTAATTTCTGATCTATTTCTAGACCCGGAAGTAAGACGATCGAGTTTAAACTTGCTGATTTGTTTCCTTATAAAGTGCTGGATGTCTAATTGTCTACACGGTTCACCGATTCAAAGTTTTCAAAAATAAACAATGAACAATTACTTCGGTTCAATATTTTAATTTTGTAGTCGTGTTCCACGTAGGCCCGATATCATATATTAATATTTATGGTCAGTGGCCCTATTATCGTTGCAAAATAAGTTCTGTCCCTATGCTGATCTAGAATACTTTTCCTTATGTTTGCAAAAGGCTAAAGAAATAACTAAACAAAGTGAAGCAGCATCTTAAAAAGTAAAACATATCAAATATAAAGTTATTTAAAGTAACAAAATTATCGATATCAAAATAACGTAAACACCTGGATGATTGACGTGTCTGTCATATTTCAGTGGATTGTTAAAAGGTTTTAAATATATTTAGAGTAATCATTGCATCATCCCGTAAAACATCGTTGGTTCAGAGAATTCAGAATCACTAAAATTTACATAATTATCAAAACCCACAGCGTGAAAACGTAGTCGCTTTGTAACACACTGTCAAAGCTTACCTGTAAAAAATGCCTTTCCCAGTAAAACTGGAGCATTATACATTTTGTTTAGTTTTGAAGATATTTTTTATTCATATAATATCAATGAAAATAATTGTATTTGTTTTTATGATGGTTTTATTTTGATTATAGAGTCATAAAAATATTATCAAATGAAAATTTCAAATACTCCGACAATTCTGCTTCAAAACATTGCATAAACAATGGGTTTTCCTTCCATGTCAAGTACAACGTTTATCCAAGTTTTCAAAAAGTCAAAGATTCTAACAGTTTTGATGGAAATGCATTAATAAAATGATACAACCTCCGAAAATATAGGGCCCACCTCCTTGGTTATATCTCAACATCTCTATCGACTTCACGGTCAGCGCTGTACTGTACTGTACAGAGTTATCGTTCTTCCTACGGTACTGTTGACTCGACATGACTGGTAGCCACATTCCTGAGACGAAATGTTGTTCAAACTTCAGATTGGTTGACCCTCTTGACATACAAGTTTGTTTCTATGCATTCTTTGTAGATTCTTCGAGTAGGTATTGCTACTTTTAACCGTTGACGTTTTAAAAAATTGACAGGTTTTTCCAAATTTCGTTATAGCACCATGCCGTCAGTCACTCGCAGTCGAGCGCAGCTAGGCGTGTTTTGATGGATTGAATCATAATTTGAGATCACATCGTTGAAATGTACATATATTTATAATGCAAAAGTGCTTCATATATGAGCAAACCATGTATCTAAAAGAAAGTGCAAAGTTCAATAGCTGAAAGACTTGCGTTGAATACTTTTTTACAGTGAGTGTAGAACAGCTGTACTGGAATGATTGCATACATTTTAGTGTCACTTGCTCTT
The DNA here is from genome assembly GCA_936450465.1 of Gibbula magus. Classification (NCBI taxonomy): domain Eukaryota; kingdom Metazoa; phylum Mollusca; class Gastropoda; order Trochida; family Trochidae; genus Gibbula; species Gibbula magus. Next base: position 2,077,942 of record OW388296.1, on the reverse strand, counting down.
GCTGTGAATAAGTTTAGATCGATTTATAATTCTTTAAAATAAAAACCTATGGGCGAATGTCTTCCTAACATGTTAGTTAGAGGGCATGTACTGTTAAATGTTTCTTATTATCGTAAACTAGGTCAATCTACGTCTTTGTAAACTCACACCGCGTAACTTTCCCTTCGCTCGCATGTCAACAACTGCACACTTCCGTTTTCGTCGGACCACTATTACGTCACAAGTGCATAACTCATTAAAGTTCGGGATTCTTCGGCGGTCACTCGGACATCGCGACGTAGCAAGTTTGACAAAAGTGACAAAATTCTTAGCGGGGCAATGCCGTAAGATGTGTTGTGTGATAAAGATATCATGTATTTGATCACAATTATTTCTGAAAGGGGTTTTAAAATCCTTTAATGATGATGGGTAATGAAGCTCTTATGAAGGTGGGTAGTTGGTGCCACGTCCGCCTCACCACAGTTGGAGTAGATATAGGCAGACGTTTATGTCTTGTTTGCGTGTCTTTGAAATTAAACATATCCTTTGAAACTTTCAAAGAGAGGACATTTAATAAGTCGTGACAAGTGAGTGTTAATTTGTTCTATTGTGGGGCCCACTTGTATTAGTCTTCAGGAAGTAAAGTATGTTAGGGCCAACACCGCTGTGGTGTGAAACGTGCACTATTATTTTTAAAAAAAAAACAAATGTTGATGAGTTTTATGCAAAATGGAAAACAATATAAATAGTAATCCAAAATGAACATTACGATTTAAGAACTTGTGTTGACAAGGCCGTTTTCGGAAGTTTTGTGGGTCCCGAGGCTCTGTAATAACAACGTATAGGCCTAAACCTGCGTTACGAAATAAATTAACTTCAATGTAATAAATGTAATTTTTCAACGATACTAGTTTAAGTCTTAAGTTAATTGTTGTTATTAACATAGACATTGCACATGTACATTATAGGCCTATTCATGGGCCTATTTTCAATGTTTTAGACAGGTGTTTGATTCTTTTGAAAAACAAATGTTTGTATTTAGCAATTGACATGTTATGTCATGTGGGACTATTACCTCACTGACAGAAATATACTTGATTGATCAACAAAGTAAATTATATTTAAATAATAGAAAGGTCACTCATTGTTCAAGCTTTGTCCGACTTCATGCAATACGGATTAGGCGAAACCTGGACAACGGGAGATAACTCCAGTTATGTTCAGTTACCAATCGTTTTCTTTTTAGCGTCATTAATGAGCATGTGAAGGTCGATTTAGAGCATATCGATGAAATTTTGTTGATAAGAAAGACACAAACCGGAGTGTCTGTCCTTAGTATCGTCAACGAGATGTAGTTCACACAGAAATGTAGTTCACACAGAAATGTAGATCACACAGAAATGTAGATCACACAGAAATGTAGATCACACAGAAATGTAGATCACACAGAAATGTAGATCACACAAAAATGTAGATCACACATTGACTCATCTTATCCAACTAATTTCAATTCAACTTAGAGGTATTTTGTTTTGTTAAAATTATTTTGTGTATCTGTAGTTAGAATGTGAGGTTATAGCTGTGTGAACGATTCTGTTCTTGAGAGTATATCGTTCCAGTTTGAACAGTCAAAACAGATACCAGCTTCTTAAATTTAAAAGTCTTGATATATTCCTAAACTCCATATATCCTCAGATTTTATTCTTGGAGTAAAGACGGGTCATGTAACCGAAGATTGTATTCTTGGATTAAAGACGGGTCGTGTAATTTCACACTTCATTCTACAGACGGGTCTTGTAACTGACGATTTTATTCTTAGAGAAAAGACATGTAGCCCTAAATTATATTCTTTGGAGTAGTACAGACGTACATACATTCATGTAAACTACGAGTTTATTATGAGAATAAACGGGCTATATAACTTAACATGTTATTCTTGGATTTTATTCTGAGAATCATACAATCCTAGATTGTTTTCTTGTTTTGTCGAGATAGATTTTTAATCTTTAATTGAGAAATATGGATGTATGTTTCAACTTGTTTGCTATCCCGCCCTCTTCAATACATACTGCACTAGGTATTATAATCAATGTAAGGCGCTGATGGTTGTCACTTGCTGGTGCCTTATATATCTTAAAACGCAACCGCCGAGTTGCGTTTTCTTTCTCCAAGGATTCTATTAGAGTTTGTCAAAGTTTAAATGTTTAAAAGATTTTGTAAAGTCTAAATGCTTATCAGACGAAGAGAATTAATGCATTTTGCTGAACACGTAGACATCGTTAAAGCAAAGCGTCTAGACAAGGAAGATATAAATCCAAACCATTTAGTCTGAACATCGGATCAAAGCTTCTGTAAAAGTCTTTAAATATTATTTCTGACAAATGCACGAGCGTATTAATTGTAACTCGGAAACTATGCACTCTGCATTCCACATGACAGCTTGTCTCAATCTTACATTTTTCTTATATGAATATGCCTCTACTGCAATATTTCATGTTACAGTAGGAAATGTGTGTATTAATTAAATGTCTATAACTTGTACAGTCGACATATTATAGTTTATTTAATAGTGGACACAGTAACAGAGGAGCGAGTTATATTATTGTTACTATTCTTGATCATGCCATGGAGAAAAACGACCTGCATACTTAATTATATATAATTAAATTCAATGAGTGAGTGAGTTTATTGCTTAACGCCGCTTCGGCAGTATCGCAGTCTTTAGCGGCGATATAATTAAATTTAATCTAACAACGTGATATGTGACATATCTGAACTTGGCAATATGACAATTGATTCTGGATATATTCCACCCCGTGATCTTTTCATTCCACTGTAAACCTTTATGATGTATTCATATTAACTATTGAATACTTGAAACATTCCATAAACAATTTTGGTGTCAATTTTCAAAAGTGGAAGAAGCGTTCATAAAATATTCCGTAGCGTCTTCAAAATCTGCATGCTTTGACATAGTACATCGATCCTCTCAACTTGACGGCTTCCCCGTACACATCATCGGAGGTCTTATGTAGTTCTAAATTTCACTTATATTCAAATGTTTTATCAAATCCTTTAGGATACCAATATAAAGGTACCGAAAATCTTAAAATTAGATGCCGGGCTTAAAGTCTATTATTTTCAAACAGTACAGAGTCTGTACAGACCATAGGACGCTCAGAAGCGTCTATTTCGCAGTAAGCCTTGTAGAGACAGAGCTATTTTGTAGGGAGCAGCGATTGTAAAATTCGGTTTACTCAGCGTTTAATAAAGGCAGGTGTTTTGTTTTCTACAATCTCTGTTGCAAGGGCGTCCATTCGAGGCAGGTGCCTACTTGAGGATTTACAATTAAGGATCCAAGGTATTATAATTCTTACAACATGCAACTTGGATGCTCAACTGGCTTTTATATATGGAAATACTTTAAATTGAGCTTGTCAAATACCAAGCATTCTTATTTCTGGAGTGCCGATGACAAACCAAATACATTCTTATCTTATTCTACTTATTATGAATTTAATAATAATTTATGATTTTTGTATCATGACACTGAATAAGGTGATTGGAGTCAAGAGACTTGCAGTTTAACGCTGCTTTAAGAGTATTTCACTCATATCATGGCTGCTAGTATTATTGCAGGGAGAAAGCCTGCAACACCATGTGGCTATGCATTGCGGTGAAACCCAAGAGCACAGCTGGAAGACACTGCATAAGTAAATCAACTTTGCTTACAGAGAAAAACATGTCTTTGATAATGTGTGTTGCCAAAATAACATTGTCAATCCGAAATGGCTCAAACCCTAATCATTCTTTGCAAATTATAATAGGTTTTTATATATGAAGGCAAATGGGATCATCTGTTATTTTGAATACTGCTCTAGAATTCATGAGCTCTTAACGTAACTTAAGCTTAAATACAACACCAAGTTTTCTCCTTTACAATAAAGGTAGAGTTCAGTCCCTTGCATGTGATGAAAGTGCATTACCATCAAGGCCTAGTGTATGCAGTGGCTTCTCAAGATCTCAAGTTATACATTGTAGAGACAGATGCTTGACAGAAGACTATAGGAGAAATTCTTTGAAAATCTTATTCAACTGTCCAGTAAGAGCTTTTTTAAAAACACAACAGCAAGACTTAAAAATCTTCTGTGAAGCTACACAGCGTTTCAGAGTATTTGCCTACTCCTTGAAGTGAATTGTTGGGAATACTTATACTTACAAGGCTCAATCCCAATCTAAAGTTTCAAAACCTAAATTCACTATTTCGACAAAACCAAAAACAATCTTCTTCACAAACAACAAAAGAGAAAAACTTTTTTGTTTTCTTTTATTTTGTTTACACTTGCAGCGAAGTGTACAAGTAAAAACTTGTACATGCTATTCACTTCAATCATTACTAAACTTAACATTGAAATCTGGCCACAAAACCAGAAATAAGTAGAGCAGGCCAAGGAATTCTTCAATCTGACAGCACTAGAAAGGATAGCATCCATTATGTGTTACGACTGCCCTCTACCATCCAGACTTGCGACTCCAGCCCACAGCGAAAGCAACTTTAACATGGCATGTAACATCTGTATTCACTATTCCATTGCATTCACTAAATGCATTAGTTTGAAAACAGTAGCAATTATAACAAGGCGTCGCTAACAACTCAATACTCTTCACAAAGATTTTTCTTTTGTTGCTAAGACAGAATTGAAGAAGGCATCTCAAAAATGAACATTACATTAAGTTACATTCGTTTATTTTACTGGTAACAAAGAAATCAAAAGCAAGACAGAACTTTGCTACTATTTGTAAAAAATTTCACTACCAACTTTACAATCAACAAAAGAGGAATCAAGAAAACAAGTTTTGTAATCACTAAAGCTTCGCCAATTTGGTTAAACTACGACTTTCAATAACTAACACTTCATAACAGGTTCAACATGAAAAGTTCCCGGTTTTAAATTGCTGTTTTAAATTAAACATTTTAGACAATCTGGAAAGGCTTTGATTTGTGGAGAAACATGTTTCATCTGCTGGCTAGCTTTATAATTGAACTTAAGCTTTCGTATACAGACAAACTGACCAATAAACTTGCATGATTTGAGAGAGATTCCTAGCTCAAATGCAAAATACCTAGTGAAGATTTTCTTTAAATGCTGACAACAACCATAAATAACATACAAAAAATAAACATCACAATATGAAAAAAATCTTCAGGATTAAATGACTGGTAATCATTAAAACATTATCGATACATGAACTTATACCTTAACAAACTTTTAAACTATTTTCAACTACTTCAATGTTAATGTACGCCAACGCAATGTCATATCTAACAATGATAGCGCTACCACTAAGTGGTAAAAACAACAGAAGATCATTAATTATGCAGGAGTTTAAGTGACGGCTGGAGTCTGGTCTGGTCTGGTCTGGAAGTATGGCGGCACAACAATGGCAATGCATTGCAGCAGAAAATATACTTTTGTACATTAATCTAATTTCAGCTACTGATCCTTTCACAATATAAAAAAGTTTCTTTACACAAAATATACTGAACTACACAAGTGAGCCAACTGACAAATGAAGCCAAAATGTACAACACTAGATGAAAATGGAGATGAACGCATGTACACGATGGATGTGTCTATGTATGTGTGCATGTTTGTATGTAGAAATGTACCAATGAATGACTGCACGGTTGAGGCGTGTGGATGTGTGAGATGGGTATTTACAAATGCTAATGTACTGACTGATGGATGGATGGTATGCAGCATGACTATGTACAACATTTACACAGCTTCAATCAATCAATCAGCGGTTGTCTCCGGCCCGGCCTTGTTCCCATTACAGTAGCACCAGAAAAGCTTACTCCTCACCCACCAACCCACCACTCTGCCCTATAATGAATGAAACACTTGTCCGTCCACGATGACATGACACGACACTGTCAGTAATGGTTGGTGGAGCTGGGGTAGTTTGACACAGGACTGTGATAACCCTTCTCATTGGTCTTCAGATGAGATGGGTACGACGACTGCGGATGAGAACTCGATGCCACATTCCAACCAGATGGAGGCGGTGAGTGGATTGCCTTCGGTTGTTTCAAACCGTGATTGTATTCAAATTTCTGTCCAATGGGAGTCTGAGGTGCGGCCTGCAATTGAGCAACATATTGCACAGGTTGCTGCTGGCCGGGGGACAAGGTAGGAGCAGGATGCTGTGGAGCCACATTGACACTTCCAGGAGTGATGTAGCCTGGACCAGAAGTTGTGGTGGAGAATGAAGCCGGGGAGCCCGTGGCAGTGACGGTAGGAGGCGGTGGCGCAAGGAATGGAGGCTGACCGGTCGGGTGGTAGCCAGCTGGGGGAGGGACTGGTGCGGGCACTGGGGTTGGCACTGGCCCGGGGGGACCTCCCACTGAAGCTGGGGCTGTGTGGCCTCCTGTACCATTTAGCACTGAAATTAGAATAAAATCATATAAACCTACTATAAAAACATTGAAAGTGATTATGCTTGAATTGTGTCTGCAAAAATGAATGAATTTGTTTTAATTTGTTTTTAAAATTAATTTTGTATATGAAAACAAGCACTTGTCAAGATCACAAACTCTGTAGGAACATTACTCTCCCTATGATGAAACCAGATGCAAAATATCAAAAGAATTCAGTGAATAGTATTTGAGTTATTTCATTTCATACGTACGGAGGTACGGAAGCAGCCAAATACTATATCCCCTGCTTCGCGCGGCGAGGGATAATAAATGAAAACTACTTACACCTTCATTGTTCTGTATTTTGTAACCATAAAGGGCTTTAAACCCTGCTCACATATAGCACCAACAAGTTCACTTACTCTGGTAGTTGCGATGAACAGGGTGAGCTGGCCCATTGGTCCCTGGCAAGGGGGAGACAACTCTAGCTGGTTGACCTGGTCTGGCAGGGTAGTTGGGGGGTAGGGACATCATGTTAGCAGGGATGTGACTGCCATTTGGAGGTGCCCCGGGGTGGGGCAGTAGACCGGGTCTCCCTGCCGCCTTCAACTGACTTGGGTAGGGGGCAGCAGGGGGAGGGGGTGGTACTTCTGGGCTCCGACTACCTCGCTCCTCTTCTGTAAACAAGGGTAGGGCCATGTCACAACCTAGAACTAAACTTGATTCTTTTTACCATAATTTTACCAGCGAAATTCACAATCTTCATGAAGTTGATAAGTAGTGGACCACAGTTATATTTTATCAATTTGAATGGCAAAACCATCTAAAAAGCTCTTAGCTCAAGAGTTACGACCTGTTGAATGGCTCTGTGCCTTACAGTGAAGGTCTCAGCCTATTGTGGTCGGTATCTAAAATATTATTGCTATATCTCAAATAGCTTCTCATTCAACTTTAAAATTATTGATGCAATGGTCTAAATCATGGCAATTTTCCTGATAAGTTATTTGAAAAGCACAAAAGCAACAAAGGTTCAAGAGTAATGAAAAAGAAAGAAATAGAGAATGATGAGAAAATAAGAACATGTTGAAAGTGATGCTAAAAATAAAATAAAACTGAAAAGAAACTGATGAATATACAACACAGACCAACCTAATATGAGGCACAAATTATGACGGATCAATAGATTAAACTTTCATTCTTGTTTTTGGTTCAGGTTCAAAATAAATCAAATTGTGGATAGATTAGATATTTTCATTGTAAACCCTTCACCGGAGGGTCAGCAATATCTTTGGCTAGTCAGATTATTTAACAAGATGAGAATCCTACAAGTTGTCCACTCACAATGGTTAAGCACTAATTGATCCAGCAGTAATAAAGTGTTATCTTCATACAAAGTTTTTGAATTTCAGTTTGAGAGAACAAGAATTAACAGAAGCAGTATAAAGATTGTTAGGTTCTACACTAAGAATTTATATTATAGATTGACGCATGCAAAGCAGGTTACGGCATGACTTGGCCGGTCTGCTTTGACACTCACCCTCGCCTGCCCCCCTCCGCGAGGGAGGGGGAGTTACCCCCGCCATGGGGGGAGGCGGTGGAGGAGGAGGGGTTTCGCACCTCTCACTTTCTGCTTCTACAAAACATGAGGGAGTATGCATTGTATTCACTGATTACACTAGAGCAATACTTCTAGCTTAATGCAAAATACACAACAATCAAGCTAACGACCATCTGAATTCTCACTACTGAGGTACAGTCTGATTAAAATCGACCTGTGCTGAGAAACAAATCAGCAAAATAGTGCATCTACTGGGATACCAACTGGTTCAATAGATAATAGCCACAAGGTCTGATGACAGTTTCTAAATGGTCGCTGTTTTGAACGCATTTGGAATCATTGGCCTGTTAATTGAACTGTATCAGAACATAGGAGCATGTTTGGAGATGAAAACTCCGAATGATATGAGTTTGTATCCCAATAGATGCACTATTTTGCAACTATTATTCCTCGGGGGGAAAACAGGCGATTTTAATCACACTGTACTGAGGTATTTTGTAGTTGATATGATCGATATAATACCAAGTCGAAAATCAGAATGGTCCTTACCTTTATTGATGTTGAGTATAAACATGTCCTAAACATTTTCCTAATCCTCAATCTGATTCTTCAGTAATTCTTCTGAGTAATTGGTAGCTACTCAATGCCTACAGTGCTAGTTATATAAAAAAAACTTTTTTTGAAAGTTATCTTGAAACGTCCTAACTGATTATACATTTATTCAAGTAAGTCCATCCTGGCAGTAGTTTCCATTGAGCCTTATACATGACATGAATTTGAACTTAATTTAATAGAAGAAAAACTTCTACATATATGGTTTGGAAAATTAGCACATGCCACTAATGATCACCAACAATGTCATGACTGATGAAAATGATTTGAACGTACCAAACACTACAACAAATGACGTTACAAACAAAAAAGAATTATAACAATTGATCACTATTTTCTCCCAAAACAAACAAGTACATTCAGATCTTTTGCAATCTGTTGAACTGTGCAATTGAACAACTTCTACTGCTTTGATTATTTTATGAGGAATTTATATTGCACTATCCAAGTAAAGTTCAATGAAATGGGACATACCAGCTTTGGTTTCTTCTTCTTCTGTATCATCAAGACCAAATTCCTGCCTCAATCTTTCCGTCAAACTCATTGGCTTACGGACCTCCTCTTTCTTCTTCTCACTCTTCATGGGCGAAACATTCACACCTATCAAACAATTCAAGTGTCCTTAGTTACGTCTTGGGAGCAGTAAATATAATGCTATAACAATTTCTATCAATGTAGCAGAAGATTGTTCTCGGTAAAATAAAGGTCATGAACGCTTCTGGATTTGACGAATGTTTCATACAACCATCCATCTGAACAAAGTTGTTCAGACATCAGGTAAATGAGTTTCTTTTCCTCCTTAACCAGGTCTGCAATCACTGATTCATGCAACTCGGACACAAAAGGAGGGAGAACAATAACGATGGATTTGCAGATCCATCCACAATCAAATTTTAAACAGTACAGAATAGGGATATGATCTGAATTTTAAGCTAGATTATAACCCAACAAAGCTATCACAAATGTGAGGTCATTTGAGGTTTTAAGTGATAAAGGCTGCCAATGACAGGTGCAATTATCCAGGAAGTTTGCTTTTATGCTAACAATTTCATGAACTAACAAAAGTTTCCACCAGTGATTTCAATTGTAAGTTTTAGTAATATTGCAAATAAAGTTTACATACTAAATAATTTAAACTTTAAACAATGTCAAAGCCTCACCTTTCTTGCCGGAGGGACTGTTGTGCTCAAAGAGGGGGAGAGGAGCGAGTGTGGGAGTCTGTGGTATGGAGGCTGACCGCCCCGCCCTCCTCCGAGTTCCCTGGTGGGGGTGGTGAGGCATTCCTCTTGGGGGTGGGGGCGGAGGAGGAGGGGTTGCGCTGCCTGAGGAAGGTTCTTTCACCTTTTCCTTCAACCTCTTCCGGTACTCAAGGAGACTCACCTGTATTTGAAGATGCGAGTTTGCATTAAATCAGATAACAAATTCAAAGCAGATTTTAAAAAAATAAAAATAATGTTCAAACAAAGAATTATTGAGGATGCAATCTAGCATAACCTACAAATGCAGAAATTAGTTATCAACAAATAGAGAATCTCACCCAAGTGTCTTCTGATATCAAATATATAAACACGAGTTGATTAAAGTCACAAATATCCGAGGCTTGCCGAGGATATTTTTACTTTAATCAACGAGTGTTGATATATTTGATATCAGAAGACACGAGGGTGAGATTTTATTTATCATTCAAAATCATTCTTCAACAATTATTAGCCGAAAAATGACAAAGCTGAAACACAAAACTGCCATTTTGCTTCTTCAGCAGTGATCTCAGTGAGGTCATAGCATTGTGACGTCATAAGCATTATGACATCATAGCATTGTTACGCCACCACCATTGTGATGTCATAGCATTGTCAGCAGTGTTCTCAGTGATGCCAAAGGTTTGTGATGTCATTAACTGATGATGTAATATGATTATGACGATTTGATTGTAGCGATATCTACAATGTAGATATTGCTTGTAGATATCGCTTGATCTCACACAAGCGATATCTACTGTGGGAGCCAGTTTTGGATGATAAATACATTTCTACTGGTTTAAGTCATTCCTTCCTAGCAATGTTCTTTGTAAAGACAGACATTGTACAGTAGTCAACACTTTCGAGATCAGAAAATCACCTAAAATTTGAACTGATGCGAGGATATTTAAATTTCCTACCTTCTTTTTTGTTGGTAGTTCAGGTGGCGGGGGTGGGGGTGGAGGTGAGGGTGGCAGTGGTGGTGGGGCCTCGCTCTCCTCCGGAGGGAGAGGCGGAGGCGGCTCCAGTGGAAGTGGAGGGTTGAATCCATTCCCTTCCTCTGGCATATAGTTCATACTGTCAGAACTTAAAGACTGTGACACTACTTCGGCAGGAGAACTCTTCACATCTGCAACACTTGTTGATGAAACTGCAGTCACGTCATCATTGAACATAGCACTATCTTCACTGTCAACAAAATTAGTCATGTCAGCCACTGGTGACGTTTCACATGGGCCTGTTTGCGAGTCTGGTACAGCCACACTGATAGCACAATCGACTGACGGGGCTGAGAAGGTCACCTCCCCCTTGTTCTCAGTGCTGGACACGGAACAAGTGCTCTCAGCGGGAGGAGGGGGAGGAGGGGGCGACTGAGGGAGGGTCAGTTCAGCTGCAGGCTCAGTCCTGCTTGTGCTCCCAGCAGCCACCCCGGCACCACAGGTGGATGCGGAATCACAGACATTTTCATGAGAATCTAACACCTTGCAGTCTTTCTCTGCACTCACAGAGGACACACTGTCATCTGCACATTCACTTGCAGTTTTTGCATCCACTTTGCTGGGCGAATCCAACATTTCAGATGCTTTTTTGGAAACATGAACCATTTCAGAAACGTCAAAACCTTGACTACCCGGTACCTCATCACTCAGTTCACAAAGTGATTTGGCACCAGCACTTACAAGAGTCTCGATCTCTTTATCAGCTGCGTTCTCACTCTTACTTGCATCTTGCTCAGACACACTAGTCTGTAAACTCGAGGACTCACTTTCAACATTCTCACCGTCCCCTGCCTTTTCAATTCCAAGAGAATGAGCTTCCATTTCCTCCTTGCTGGTCACAAAGAGTTTGCTCTCGGGACACAACTCTTGCACTGTCGCCTCACAAGATAGAGGTCCAGACTGTTTGACTGCATCAACCACTTCATCAGTCCTCATCTCCGACGACTCAACAACACTGCTACTGTCCACAAGAGGAGACTCAGTAGCCTCCTGGTGTGAATCATCCTTCTCCATGAACTGCATACCCTCGGAAACATCCATAGCAGACACAGGCTCGGGCATGTGAGATTCAGATGCGTCACTCTCAATGTCTGTGGAGTCCCTCAAGCTGCTCTCTCTCCTCTGTCTCTTTAACGGTGGACCACACAATTGCTGAAAGAGACATCAGCAGTGAGTCAAGTTCTGAAGTTATACTAATCAATTACATCATATATAGAGAAATTTAACTTTCACTGATACTTTCTGCTGAGATTAATCAAAAGGTAGCTCATCTATAAAAGGTTAGAGAAAATATGATAGATGAAAGTAGGCTGTTGTTTTCTTCTTGACATTTTTGGAGAAAGATTAACATTTGATGACTGACAACATAAAATGCACAAGTAGGTGAAGCAAGGTTGTTAGCATTGAAAAACCCATCTCTACTACAATTTGGCCATGTTAGTTTTATACCCACAACAAAACCAAACACTTACCTGTTCCTGGAGATTCTCAGCGGCGGCGGCTGTATGCGAGAGGAACTGCTTCAGTCCGTTCTTGTTCTGGAGTTCATCTATGTCGGGAGAGTCCGGGACCGCAGTCCCAGTGACCGGATCACCACTACCGGCCAGCAGTACTGATGATGAAGGGGTGGACGGAGTGGGCGTCATTGGCTGCTCCAGCGACATTGACTCACGTGCTAGGCGCCGCTTCTTCAAGGGAGTCACAAAATCTACAACACAATTACTTGGCATATGAAACTGTTTCCTCTTAATTAAAAGTACCAGTAAGTAGGTCATATATAGGAGATAATCTAGGCTCACTAATTCTTTCTGTGCAGGAAGTGAAGGCTTCCTTTTTAATTGGGACTAACAGTGTTGTTACATGTGTCATTTAACCTGGTCTGAACAAAATAACTTGTCAGATAACAGGATCAATGAGTTTCTATTCCTCCTTAACCAGGTCTGCAATCACCGATTCATGCAACTCGGACACAAAAGGAGGGAGAACACTAATTACATCTGAATTTCTAAATTAATCATATCTATGTTTTCAAAATAGAATCCTCAGGTTATTTCTATATCTCCTGTTAACTAATGTTGAATTGAAATAGAAATTAATTCCAGCAAAGCCTCTTACCCCCAGACAAAGCAGGTATATTGATTTCTACTAGTGGATAGAAGATTGTTGTGTACTGACCTGTGGGTGGAGAGCCCCCAGGACTTGGCAGACACACAGTAGGGTTTGGACTGGCACCTCCATGTACGGGAGACGCACTACCGCTGTCACTCGATGGCGGACCAGTCTCAAACATCGCCTGCCGTAACCAGCGCTGAAAAAAAAAAAGTTACAGATATTTTAATTTAACAAATGAATACCAGTTTAGTGCCCCTTATGAATTCTTCAACCACTATCAGTTCCAGCTATTACTGTTTGACAACAATATGTTTGACATAATCCTTATGTCTTAGATAGAATGAGGAAGTATAGAAGTATAACAAGACTGGACAGTAACATAATTCCTTACCTTTTTGGCAGACCCAATACTGTGTTCATTACTGCACTTGGGTTGAGGAACAACTACAGGTGGAGCCACTGATCCAGCACTCTGGCTGTTGCGACGAGGCATGTGTTCCATGGCGTTACGAGGGCTGGGTAGACATGCCACAAACATGGTCTCGTCTACTCTCACTTCGAGCGGCTCGGTCTTCGGGAGAGCAACGGGTGCGGGTACCGGAACTGGTTTGACGTCTGTGCTCCTCTCACTCATCCATTCATTAAACAAGTGCTGAAGGGATAAGTATTTCGTTACAGAAAACGGAACAGCTTGAATTACTGAAATCATTAGCTGAGACAATTCCCCAATTGATGCAGCAGTATTGTTACGGGGAAGTAGTAAGTGGCTAATCTCTCATTATTCCCTGTGCCAACGAGTTGTGCTTCCTGTTGGCACTTACCAATTCACCAACTTCCATATTAAATAGGTCCTCTCAGATAAATCTAGTAATCAAAGACTTGGAATTTTACGCAAACACAAAAAAAAAAACCTTAAAAGTTGGTAAACTAGCATGTGCTAGACTTGGCCTAGATTTCGGACATTTTTTTAGTCGAAAAATAATCATCATAAGTTAAAGTACCATTCACAGGATCCCCATTCACAGTGGCAATGGCATCCAACTATGTTACTGTAAGAGAGCTAAGAAAATCCAGGTCCTGGTCGATTGTCCTCAAAATAGTACTTGGATAACAATAATTCTTTTTTTCAGAGAAATTCAATGGGAGAAGTAATGAGCTTATATACACAATTAGGTCCTGAGGCTATATAAGCTAATTAGAACTAGAAGCTAATCAACGGATCACTTAGCGGTAATTACGGAGGGGTAATCACATTCTTGGTCAATCTATTTGATAGTTGCTAATTAGAAGAATAGCTATATAAAAAGTTTAGAATGTAATGATACAAAACTGTGCATGTAACGAAAGAAGGCATTTCTCCTTTAACAAAAAACCTGAGTTTAAAACAACCCAGACAATTTAAAAACAGAATTTAGAAATATATTAAATCTACATTTCGAAGGCTATACCTGTTGCAAAGCAATCACCCCGAGCAGAACTTCAATTATTACCTTGTTAAGTTTTCAGATTTATATACCTGTTTATTCAGAAATGACCTGACAGAACGAGACTTCTAAAAGAGGCATTCATCACTTGCTTGATAACAGTGTTCATATCTAAACCTAGAGTTATTCTATTTTGTATTCATTGCAATAAAGAAATGACTATGCATACTCTTGGATCTAGATTACCTTCAAACTAAGGTATTGAGACAAACCTTTTTTGTCTTGTGGAACTTGAACCCTGCTGCATTAGTGCTGACAATATCTGCGGAGGCTGGCATCGGTCCTGGAGTGCCTGGGGTGGAGGCGGTGTTGCTGTTCTCGTCCGCCGATACTGGCTCCATAACCGCCGCAGCACTGTTCACCCGACTTCTTCTACAGACATTATGTGTGTGCTTACTTTGGTATACAATTATAACATCGCTCCTAGACAGGTAAATTATGAAATCTGTGTTACTTACAAACTCTCAAGGCCAATCTAATTTAACGCAGTACTTGAAATCTTGAAAATGATCCTACACATTGTTTAGGCAAAATGCAGAATCTTCCAAATTTACCTTCTTGTATTATTGTACACAGCTGATTTGTTTGTCTATGAATAATTCAGAAACTAAAACAGTATGATTCACTTTTTAAAATAAATTTTTATTTGACAGTAAACAAATCTGATCACAAATACATGTGTGAGG
The DNA here is from genome assembly GCA_936450465.1 of Gibbula magus. NCBI lineage: Eukaryota > Metazoa > Mollusca > Gastropoda > Trochida > Trochidae > Gibbula > Gibbula magus. The sequence goes on along the minus strand of OW388296.1, from coordinate 2,062,854 downwards.
TGAGGTGAGTTGGGGTTTAATGACGCTTTCAAAAGTATTTCACTTATATCGCGGCTGCTAGTATTATGGCAGGGAGAAAGCCTGCAACGCCATTATATGTATGAATAGCAAGCTTGTGAAATTCTGTCAAAAAACTTACCTCCTAGCATGCTTCCTGTTCTTTTTCCTGAAAACAAACAAACAAAGGATAACAATGAGGGAAGGTAGTTTAGGAGTTGTTAAAAAAAAAATGAAAAAAAATGTTATACCTCTTTTGATAGGGATTCATTTTGATCAACCTTCCTTCCCTCTTTTTCTTAGCAAGATTTGATAAAGCCATGAGGACATCAGTCTCAGAAAACCCTTCGAATTCGCCATCTGAACCGTCAAAAGCTTTCTGTGACAAAGTCACCATGCATGTCAACATGTCCATGTTTCCAATTCTCAAAACCTGTCTACATCAACAAAATGATAAGCATGTGCTTGCATTGTGCAATTGAAGCAACTTCAAAAAGAATTGAAAGGCCAAGCACACATGCTGCATGATTTGGGTCAGTCCATTTTATTGTTGGGTAGGGTGATTCATACATCAACTTCAAGTCAACATTGGGCAAGTCCATGTGTACTGATAGGGGTGAAAGGTTGTAAATCAACCTTCAAACCCTTTATCTTTCTCCATTCCTTTTTCACACTTGCACCAATCAAAACTTACTAAAGCTGATGCAGGCAAGATCTACCATGTATGCACCAATACTTCAGGTATTGTGAGTTTTCAGATATAATTTTTCATATACAAAATTCATATTGCATATGCATGTGACAAGCAATATTGAATAGAATGAATACTTGAGAGCACTTTAGTTATAAAATAGATGATTAGATAATCAAATATACCCTAAAATTATTGTGACTTACCCTTTAGTTGGAGTTGCCTTGGTTGGAGATTCAGGTTTGGGCATCTCTTCTGGTTCTTCTTTCACAACAGTTTGAGGAGGCGGCGGCGGCGGCGGCAGGGGATCAATCAATTCATCCTACAAACAAATGTCTTGTGTTATTTGACAGGCTTCAAAGATTTTCAAAAGAATAGTCACTAAAGATTTAGAATTTTCACTTTCATCACTGACAATCTCAACATTGTTTCATTTATTATTCTGGAATAGTTATTTCCTGTAATATTCAATAAGTTTCTATTCCTCCTTAACCAGGTCTGCAATCACGGATTCATAAAACTAAAAGGAGGAATACATAATGAATATCAGGCTGTAAATTATGTACGAAGGAGTCACTGTCAAGCAAATGAACACTGAAGATTTACCTGATGAAATTACGGTACACAATAGTAATCCAATGACAGTGTATGAAAAAAGATCTCTCTGACAGCCAAGGAACTGATAACTTTTGGTCCAGACAGGCAACTATTTGAGATTTTTCTTTCACTATGCCATTTCAATTGACAAAATATCACTTTTAGACTGACAACTTTTCAAGCTTATTTCACATACTGCATATGATCTGAATTATATGATTTGTCTGTTTCATTCAACCATCCATCTGAACAAAGTTGTTCAGACATCAGGTAAATGAGTTTCTATTCCTCCTTAACCAGGTCTGCAATCACGGATTCATGCAACTCGGACACAAAAGGAGGGCAACATATTGTAAACATTAATTTCTTGTAGATCCTCAAAGGATTAGAACATAGATGTATATCTAAAACTTTTCATTGTGTACATATATCCCTTACTATATTTGTTCAGTTCATATATCATTTATACAATAACAACAAGATTTAAATGTCTTTTCACAATTTAACCAAAAAGTGTTTCCATAAAAAAAAAACTAGCTGTCATCGTGGTAAACTACCTTTCTTTGAACTTCGAAGACTTCAAATGCCTCATATAAGGTTGAAATGGAACTAGCATAATGGGTGAAAATTACATCAGCTTGATACAAGCCAATTTTGTTGCTTCAAGACTAGGTCCTTATTACACTTTAGCCTATGTTCAAAGCTTCCATAATAACTCTAAACAAGCAAAAAAGTGAGCGTGGCTCACTAATACCCCCGACTGTTTAAGTTTGACATTTTTATTTTACTTAAAGAGAGAGGTGTCTGCACACCTAAGGATTGATAAGCTTTGAAATGTAATTGCTAAGATTAAACTGTTTGTGAAAATGGTAGGACAAGTCTCGATCTTCATGTGAAAAAGGTGGTTTAAGTCAAAATAGGAATAAAAGTAACTTGAAAAGGTATTGGTAATATAATACACTACTGCTATTTCCACTGATTTCAACTTTATTTTGGAAATTAATCCATCATAATGATTCATTCGAGTGACTTTAAACAACAGGTACATGGAAGCACACCCCTGAAGGCACAGTGAGAGATATACAGCAGTTTATGGCTGAAAGGAAAGAAAATTTAACTTTTCCCAAAATATAACCAGTGGAAATATAAAATAGTAAAATCAACGAGAACACAGAAGTAGCTTTTGATGAAAGTTACATGAAAAAGAAAATGATGAAGTCAACAAATCACAATACAGAAGTAGCTTCATTCATTCTAGCTATGATAAAGTAAAAGAATATAAAAAATCGCCAAAAATTCAAAAATTCACCAAATCGTGTTACATTTTGCAATGCACCTCTCCTAGTGGTGAAGGAGACATGTGCCAAATTTGAAAAGGATGAGATGAATAGTTTTTCTGTAATCAATCGGACAAAAAATGCTCAGAATTTGACTAAGTTAAAAAATAAAAAAATTGGCCAAAAATTCAAAAATTCGGTTTAAACTTCGCACTGCACCTCTCCTAGTGGTGAAGGAAACATCTGCCAAATTTGAAATGGATGAGATGAATAGTATTTCTGTAATCCATCGGACAAAAAATGCTCAGAATTTGACTAAGTTAAAAAATAAAAAAAATCGCCAAAAATTCAAAAATTCACCAATTCGGTTTAAACTTTGCACTGCACCTCTCCTAGTGGTGAAGAAGACATGTACCAAATGAAAAAAGGATGAGACGAATAGTTTTTCTGTAATCGATCGGACAAAAATTGTCTTCGGACGGAAGGACAGACGGACGGAATCATTGGTATAACTATATACCCCCAACCGTTGGTCGGGGGTATAAAAATAAACACTGCACAGAGAAACAATTTCTTGTAACGTCAAAATACTGTTTCAATTATTATTAGGAAAAGAAAAGTTGTTCTTCCCTGCAATAATTAATGAGTTTCTATTCCTCCTTAACCAGGTCTGCATTCACAAATCATGCAACTCGGACACAAAAGGAGGGCAACAAGTTATTGTCACTAACAATGTATATCAAACTATCAAATTTATTCAAACGTACCTTGGAACCTATTTCTGGTAATAACCTAATTAACTTCTCTCCATAACAGAACTCTCTCGAACTTTTCAGACTAATGATAATGAATACATTAATAACAATAATCGCAATTTGGTCAACTAAAAAAAGCCACATTTTTACCACATATTAAAGGTGAATGTATGACTACTGCAGCAATGGTCAAATTCATTAAAGAAAACTAAGGGATGGATCTTAATTTGGTTGGAAAATATCTTTACCTTTGAATCAGGCTTTTTTGTTGTTGTTTCAAGACGAGCTAAGGCTTCCTTCCTTCTTTCTTCTCTTTTAGCCATTTTTTCAAAAGCTTTCATAATTGCATCCATTTTCCTTTCTTCACGTGTCTGAAAGAAAGGTGTGTTTTAAGCAGGGATGCAGATACAAATTTTTGCCAGTCGGACATTTGATCTTTGACCCAAAAAGATAAACATGGAAGTAAAAATTTAGTATGTTTTAAGCTACATTCCAATTCAGTAAGTTGATCGCAGCAGCTTCTATCAAATATCTCTCCAACTTGGTGATCGTTTTGAAAGTCTTGCAAAAAGTCCAAAGTAACAGTGTTCAAGAATGTGGTTATTCAACTTCTTCATTCCAATATTGCCATATTTATAATGTACAATTTTGATGTAAAACAAACTCCCCGACGGGCAATAAAGAATTATCTTATCTTACCTTTAATTTCCATAAATTCTTGTACAATTCCTAGCAATTAACTCGATAATGTATACAAGATTCAAAATTAGCCATGGGCTCCTACTAGACCATGGTCAGCAATAGAAAACTTGGGATAGTAAACTGTAAGTATACTTTAAAATAGTTGGCTGACTGGAGTGGGTTTCCTGGTGTAATGCAAGGCAGGCACTAGTCCAAATAAAGAGTGTTCTTTACCGATACCTTTTTCTTTGCTCTCTCTACAAGATCTTGTTCTGATTCAGAGGACACCTGCCCCTCTGCTGCTGGATGTACGCCTTCAGATGGAGTCGGGGACGCAACGGGAACTTTGATTTCAGCTTCTTTCTTTACTGGGCTCAACTCCTGAAAACAAAGTTCAGTTCTTTTACTCTAGAAAGATACATTTACAGGGCACATAGCTAGTGAATGACTGTTATTTACTGATAAAATGTATTAGCTATACACTGAATAAAATTGTGCTTTGGCTGGCGACTTTTAAATTTTGAATGATTAGAGCCAATCTATGTCAAAATGTTAATTTTTAGTCCTGATTTATGAGTGGAGATAAAATTCCTTGACAGGACACAATACAGACACGTTCAACAGTGTGTTTTGACAAAGTGGTATTATTCATAACCTATATTTCCATTTCTGAAAGTATCACGATTCATCATGCCACAATCAAATAAACCAAATACATCAAACAGATCCCCGTCAAATAAACAGCCAATGACGATTTAAGTGAATTAAAACACCATCACAATACATATACCGTAAGACTTAAAGAAACAAGTAGAATACTAGTTTTCTTGTGAAATGTGATAATTCCATCGCAAAAAAATAAAATATTTATCATTTGTTTAAGTTATATTGAAATATTTTGGTGGCAAAAACAAAAGATCCGACAAAAATGTCTTTTAGGCTCATGAATTAAAGATTTTACTTATGATAGTTATCTGTAAGAATTGAAGGCATATAAACTAAACTTTGAGTCCTGCTGCAATACTGACACAATTTATTTCTAACTTGACAGATCCACTTACTTCAATGGGAGGAATTTTCTTGTGTTCGACTGCCTGTTTTGTTGGTGATGCCACAGGTGTTCCTGGACTCTTTACTTCAGCCTTGACCTTTGTGCGGGTTAATGACCTCTCGGGGGCGCTGAATCTCCTGGTTCGTTTTTTCTCTCGCACCGGGGACTGAGGAGGGGGGACTGGGGCTGGTGTTGGAACAGGGGCTGGCGTCCGCTGGGGCGTCTCCCTATGATGGGCATAATGGGTTAAGCATTATATACCCATCCCTTCTGTTTTAAATGTCACCAATTGGAACCTAACATTTCAAATAAAACTAGGATTTTGATCTTTATAATTAGAAATAGGAAAATCATGTTATTACCTGAATTAATTGTAACCATTAAATTATTTGACATAATGCAAAATCAACTTGCAATAGAAAGGAATCAACTCTCCATTAAATATTTCAGTAAGAATATATAACTAAACAAGCAAAAAAGTGAGCGTGGCTCACTAATACCCCCGACTGTTTAAGTTTGACATTTTTATTTTACTTAAAGAGAGAGGTGTCTGTACACCTAAGGATTGATAAGCTTTGAAATGTAATTGCTAAGATTAAACTGTTTGTGAAAATGGTAGGACAAGTCTCGATCTTCATGTGAAAAAGGTGGTTAAAGTCAAAATAGGAATAAAAGTAACTTGAAAAGGTATTGGTAATATAATACACTACTGCTATTACCACTGATTTCAACTTTATTTTGGAAATTAATCCATCATAATGATTCATTCGAGTGACTTTAAACAACAGGTACATGGAAGCACACCCCTGAAGGCACAGTGAGAGATATACAGCAGTTTATGGCTGAAAGGAAAGAAAATTTAACTTTTCCCAAAATATAACCAGTGGAAATATAAAATAGTAAAATCAACGAGAACACAGAAGTAGCTTTTGATGAAAGTTACATGAAAAAGAAAATGATGAAGTCAACAAATCACAATACAGAAGTAGCTTCATTCATTCTAGCTATGATAAAGTAAAAGAATATAAAAAATCGCCAAAAATTCAAAAATTCACCAAATCGTGTTACATTTTGCAATGCACCTCTCCTAGTGGTGAAGGAGACATGTGCCAAATTTGAAAAGGATGAGATGAATAGTTTTTCTGTAATCGATCGGACAAAAAATGCTCAGAATTTGACTAAGTTAAAAAATAAAAAAATTGGCCAAAAATTAAAAAATTCACCAATTCGGTTTAAACTTCGCACTGCATCTCTCCTAGTGGTGAAGGAGACATCTGCCAAATTTGAAATGGATGAAATGAATAGTTTTTCTGTAATCGATCGGACAAAAAATGCTCAGAATTTGACTAAGTTAAAAAATAAAAAAATTGGCCAAAAATTCAAAAATTCACCAATTCGGTTTAAACTTCGCACTGCATCTCTCCTAGTGGTGAAGGAGACATCTGCCAAATTTGAAATGGATGAAATGAATAGTTTTTCTGTAATGGATCGGACAAAAAATGCTCAGAATTTGACTAAGTTAAAAAATAAAAAAATTCGCCAAAAATTAAAAAATTCACCAATTCGTTTTAAACTTCGCACTGCACCTTTCCTAGTGGTGAAGAAGACATGTACCAAATTTGAAAAGGATGAGATGAATAGTTTTTTTGTAATCGATCGGACAAAAAATGCTCAGAATTTGACTAAGTTAAAAAATAAAAAAAATCGCCAAAAATTCAAAAATTCACCAATTCGGTTTAAACTTCGCACTGCACCTCTCCTAGTGGTGAAGAAGACATGTACCAAATTTAAAAAGGATGAGACGAATAGTTTTTCTGTAATCGATCGGACAAAAATTGTCTTCGGACGGAAGGACAGACGGACGGACGGAATCGTTGGTATAACTATATACCCCCAACCGTTGGTCGGGGGTATAATTAAAAGGCATACTATCATGACAACAACTCACTTGTTCTGAGAATTCCGTAACTTCTTGAAATATCTTGAGACAGGACATGTGGCTTTCAGACAAGCGCACTCAACACTGTATGAACTGAAAGAGATGAATTTATTGTTGGAAGTGGATCTAACTGCTTATAGCTCACAAAAAACGCAACAATGTAAACAAACTTTTCCAGAAATTGATTTTTTTTATCTCATTAAATTCTTGATCATAGATACAAAGTTGAGAAAATACTTTTCAAGAAACATTAACATGCCGCATGAACATAACCTTTTGTAATGAATAATTGACATTTGCAAAAACCTTTCGATGTAATTTGAAAAGTCTCAAGTAAATCAAATCGTTATTACTTCAGGTAATAAATATTTTAATCAGCATCATTGTATTTTATGGGGGGCCATTATGAAACCTAAGATAGTGATCATTGTTATCTGTGTATAAAATACAAGCTACTTACCACTCTTTGTAGTTGTAATCAAAGGGTATTGTTACTTCACCCCCTTGTGGGATGTCCTTTTTGGAAAAGATGACGAAATGGATGTTACCCTTTTCAATGACATGCTGCACCTGTAAAGATAATACACATACATATTTAGACAACACTTGCACAAGTGTCAGAACTAATCATGAGATATCAAGGTGCCTTGCCACCATGGTTAAACTAAAGAAATTGATTATATAGGGAAGTCAAGGAGAATAATTATGAAATCTGATCACTATGGATCTCACTATTCTGAGAACAAAGTTTCCATCAAAGATCGTAGAGCAGAAGTTTTTCTACTGGGGTAGAGTAAACCTCTTATGTCATAAATAGTGAAACCAAAACTGTGATATCAATACATAATGATGTACATATATAATTCAGAGCTATATATTCAGTACCTACCCATATTGGGAATTGACCTTTGAAATTAAATCAGCCAACCATTGATCTATTATCAGTATTTCTTCATATTATATCATATTATCAGCTTCATCACAATTTGTTATTCACATATTTTAAAAGTAATTTATTACCTCATTAAGAGTTAATATGTATAGTATTTGTACTTGTATAAATCAATAAATGATTGACAATCAATAAAGCCATTATTTGATTGACTGGTGCATCAGTACTGTACCTACCTCAGCATTAGGAGTACACGACCTCCGAATGAACCTAGAATCACCCCCATAAGAACTTGCATCAACACAGAGGTTAAGATCCTCAAACTTTGTGTAAAACAATAGAAATGGATGTAGTCTGAAATGAGAAAATAATACATTTCATCTTAAAGATTCCTGTGACACAACATACATTTAGTCAAGAATGTATCACCACCTCAAGAAAAAACAAAGGTTTTGACATGATTTCAAAATACTATCCATCCTTATAGGCGACAAGTTCTGTCTCAATCTAATGAATATTTGCAAAGATGTCTGACCTATCAAATATTACCACCAAATATGGTATGCTGGTTCCAAATTATGCATGCTATGCAAGATATTCACATCATGTAATGCTACGGTCAAGGGTATTATAAATTGCAAGCCACTACTCACTGTTTCATCAGTTTCTCCTCGTCTAGATGCTCTCGAAGCATCACATGTCCCTTGAATTCTATCACAGCTTGTCCTTGAGGGATCACCTCCTTCGCCAGTAGACCCTGCAAACAACAAGCGAGGACGTTTTAATACTCCATCCTCATGTGGAAGATTAGACAATTTGAACATCAACATCCAGCAGTGTGTTCATTATTAAGGGAACCGGACATTGAAGCATTTAAATGAAAATGCCACAGAGTTGGGGGTCTCCTGATACTCGGTGTAATTTAAATGCTTTATAGTGAAAGATAGACTGAGATCAAATTGAACCTTCAGAATTCTCTGGCAGATTGTTTCATTTATTAGTGAGAAAAGACAAAAATGTTCCTTCCTTTCATAATTAATGAGTTTCTTTTCCTCCTTAACCAGGTCTGCATTCACAAATCATGCAACTCGGACACAAAAGGAGGAGGTTCAGTTGTTTTCAATTTTTGCTTTCGAAGAAATGAGTAGAGTATGAACAACTTTTTAAGAACAAACTGTTGTTATCAATTTAAAACTGGCTATCAACAAAGAATTAAGAGTCTTTGAAGATCATTTAACAGTGGAGTCGACCAGATGAAGTAGTACTATACCAATAATGAGGCCAAGTCTTTTTTTTACATACAGTGGTCCCTCGCTATAACACGGTTCAATGTACCGCGGACTCGCTTGAAACGCGGGGTAAACAATGGATCCCAAACTTTAGATTCAATTTCTGATTTTCTACAGACAACTCAAAGATTTCTGTTAAATTTATAACTTGTATTGTTATAAAATCATTGAAACACTCACGCTTATTTAAAAATCACTTTTGTAGGCGTGTAATATTTTTATAATCATTTTGATTCACACACGTGTTTGTTGTCATTCCAGCATGAAGTCAATATATAAGTTTGAATTTGAAATTTTTTTTATTCGTTTGTTGACATTTAGTCGTTATATGGAGCTACAATATTTAAATCAAGTGGATTCGATGAAAAAATCGTAAAATTCTTATTTCGATAAAACTTTTGTTGACGATAAACTTTCTGTTTCAGCCATGTTGGCTGATAATCCGATTGGCTAATGGATACTCCGAACATCATTATGATATCGCATCAATTACACTAAAGGCTTGCGTCAGTGTGAGGAGCTTTGCAGACGATTTTGTTATTCATTCTGTGGCTTGCCTTGTTTTACGTGCGAGCCCTGTAGCAGCATAAATAAAAATTATTTCCTTTGTCAAACTGTCGACTGGTCATTGTTTTTCAACACACGTTTAGGGCTAGCATATACTAAAAACGGCCTGAAACCAGCATATATAACCTAACAATTTCCTGTCTGTAAGCGTGGCTGTAGAATTCCAACGTAATTGTTCATAATTGAAATAATGAAATAAAGTAGCATGTGTATGTCTAAATAACGATGTTATTACATTTTATGGCCTCAATGGTTACACAAATAAACAACGATCGTAAATCGCTTAATTATAATGATTTGCTCAAAATTGAAAAAAAACCATGAAATTTATAAAAAGCTATTTTGTTACTTATTTTATTACGACTGAAAACTGATGGGAATGGCGAGCAGAGTTTGTAAAATAAACTTTTAAAACTACATAAATATTCTCTATCAATTTCATTAACATTATTCGCATATGTTTTCTATCCGATGTCAATATTTCTATTTACAACAAATTATTTCATTGGTGGAAATGTGACCTTCACCCCGATTAGTCGTATGAAATATGTTACAACAAATCTGATTGGCTGAGAGATCGAGCAAGAGCTAAAAGTAGATTCGTAGCCCAGAACTAATTCGTTTTCAACTGTATGTTTGGCTACCAAAACTTTTATTTCAAAAGAGATTATGTTATTCAGCATTACTCACTTTAACAATTTACTTTTAATCTCAAATTAAACACGTGAGGGATCGAAATTTAAAAAATACGAAATTGTTTTGTGTACGATTTTACTGTATGTTCGTGCAAGCAATATGGCACCATAATATCTTTCTAACTTTCGTTTTCCTTGTACGAGTTTAAAACTTTTTCAAGCTTGGCATTTTTATTGAACAATATCTTTATTTGAAAAACAAAACAACACACAAATATTGATATATTTTATTAATACAAAACGGCTGCTAAAAGTTTTCCATGACTGCAAGTGAGTGAGTATCTGATCAAATCTCCTTCTCCGGTTCTCGTTTGTACCGCGGATTCTCTATAGCGCGGGGTCAGATTTTTGGACCCCATACCTCGCGTTATAGCGAGGGACCACTGTATTTGTCTGATGGTTTCCAGTGTTCCCGAAAACCCACCGGACATCGGACAATACAGATAATTATGACAGGTGACCGACAAAAAATGTGTTATTTTCGGACACTGTGACCGGCACCAGGTGCAAGTCAGTTATTTTAGAAATAATTCTAATATTAGGCTACCAAAAATTAAGCACTTGAATATTTAGTCAAATTTAATTACAAAATAATATTCTAAATCTCTCTCAACATAACATGTTGACAAAACTGCCGATAAAACAGTCCATCAAACACTTACGCTAAAGGGAGGCTACTCTTGGTCTGACTCTAAACTGGGTGATGTCTAGTATGTTTATTGTATAGCGCAAACGCACACTTATCAGTAACCAGTTTATCGGCATGCATTTGACAAATGACAGACGTCTGTGTTTTCTTTATTTTGACATCTGTCAATTTATTTTAGTGTTGATAACTTTGAAAATTATTATTTAAACATACAAAGATGGGAATTGTCAGTGAATATTTTGACAAAAGTCTCATAGGGACATTGATACAGACCATGTGCTTATTGTTAGACTGAAAAGCTCTAGAAATCTGTGAGTGTTTCTATTTTATGTTTTGTGTTCAGAAAACAAATAAATATTGAGATAGCAAATATTCCAGATTGAAATTGCAGATAGAAGTCTATTATGAAGTTATAATTATACTTTTATGGAGTTCCCTTTATACCCTTTGGTAGTGATTGAAACAGAATGGGTTTATTTAAATTTAGAATTTTCAAAATATTGTACATGATGGGATTTTAGATGAAATTGATATGAATTAAGTCTTGTTTCCCCACTTTTTTTCATGGCACACATAACATTTCATTCTTATTTTTAAAACATATAATGATTCACCATGATCATATTTGACTCAATATGTTTCAATATGTGATGAGGCTATTTGCCTCTGGTCATGGAAGGCCAAAATGAATCAATGTGATTGCAAGCCTTGAAGTGAGCAGTACATACTGGCGTCCTGGTTCCTAATTAAAATGAATTTAACATTTACATTTTAAAATTTCAAAATGATTAGTTATTAAATTATACTGTTTAATGTGTGAAGTTTAATATATATGCCACCCTTATACCCGCTTTAATTGGTTCTTATTCATGCCGCAGTAATAAATTGACATTTTATAATGGTCAGACAATCTTTCAAATTGTCAGACAGATCCTGGACAATTGCCTGACAGAATGTCAGGCAGGGAAAAAAAGTTTTCGGGAACACTGGGTTTCCTAAAGACGACAATAATATTGATATCATGGCGAGTCATAATTTCATCAGTTGTCTGAACATTACAACACAAGGATAACTGACCTTTCTGTTTGTTTTCACTTCAGAAACCATACACAGCTGAACCAGCAGCTTGTCAGTTATAAATCCGTCAGACTGAAATAATGAAGATATCACAAGTAAAATAAAGAACCAGAACAATTATTTAAAAAATTTAGGTGGGACATTTGCAAGCCCGCTTGACAATTATCACATAAAGTTTGAAACATTGTACATTTCAGGTGCAACATTGTAAACAGTACTTAAATTTTAATTCTTTATAAATGTCAATATTAGACAGTGTTCTGTAATATTTTCATGTATAAAGTATAAAGCTAATAAAAACTTACCAACACTCCATTGGTCTTTGACAAGGAAAGAAGATCTTTCATATCAGCACTATAATGATTTTCTTTGGCTTCTTCGTAAGCATCGACCCATGGACTAAATTGGAGAAAAGGATATTTTGAATTGTAATCAGATGAAGATGTTCAAGGTTTTTCCATGTTCAACTTTCTCAAAAATTATACAAAACTGTTTTAGAATTTTTAAAAAAAACTTTAAAATGAACTCTCTCTTAGAAAATAACCTAACAAAATAACTCAAAACAGTTTCAAATTTCTAAAACAAGTTGAAAGAATACCTGAACATACAAATACCTAATACAAAACTGTTTTAGAATTTATAAAAAAAAAACCCTTTAAAATGAACTCTCTCTTAGAAAATAATCTAACAAAATAACTCAAAACAGTTTCAAATTTCTAAAACAAGTTGAAAGAATACCTGAACATGCTGTTCCATGGGTCACTGCTGTCATTAGCCATCGAGACAGAAGATTTCCTCCTTTTCTGTGAACCACAAAAACACCATTCAATCACAAGATACAATTGTCAAGGGAGGTAACTCAGTTCTCTTTTAAGTGATAAGTTGAATTAAATTCTGTACATTTGAGTGAGTGAGTTATTGTTCAATGCCGCTTAAATTGCAGTCATTAGCGATGACTGTATATTTGAAGAACAAAGGATGTATGTAATGTCCTTGTCCAATCATTAAATTTACGGAATAATAGCTGAAGTAACAAGTAATTTGCAATCAATCTAACTAAATTGAACACATTCAAGTCATTGGCTTCTCACCTTCATAATTCTAGCAGGCTTCTGAATATTATCTTTGGTAATCTGAAAATAAGATTTTATTTCAATTTCAGCAATAGTTACAAATACCAATTAGAGAATTTACAAAAAATATTTAATAATGTCAATATGGTATAATTAGTCTTTACAAATACTTAACAATAATTATTTCATGATAGCTACTAAACTTTATTATCAAAAGAACTTTACAGAGACAGCCAGGTAAAAACTATTTGAACCAATTAAAAGTAATTGAAATATATCAACTGGGTCTAGTAGTTGACTTCCATTATCAACAATGACTAATAACATTCTAGTCAGACACTGAAAGCTCACCTTAATTCTATGCTTCTTGTTTAACTCTTTTCCCATATTCTCTTTCTCCTTTTTTGTCAGTCGTTTTTCTTTTTTTAAAACCATCTTTTTCGGAGAGACTTTCTCTTTAACCTTTGAGACCCGCCTATGTTTCACTACTTTCCCTTTTGTCGGAGTTAAGGATTTTTTGTTCAATGATGCTAAGTGATTAGCGGCCTCATCAGGATCAGTATCTGTAGCACTTGTATCTAAATCAACGATAAACAGAATATTTACAGTCTTATAGGAAACAAGATGAGTTTAAACACGAGTGAGCCTGATGCCCCCGGATATAAGCATATCTTTGTTTTAGCAAGGTAAACTAGAGAACAAGCGAGCATGGTTCTCTCATATACCACAGCTTCACATAGTGTTCATACAGGCTTCAGATGCAGATACTGATGCACAAAGTAAAACTTTCATCAAAACCACAATTTTGTTTGTTCATGTTTAAATCTAAGAGACAAAACCCACATCTGACATGCCCATATTTTAGTTTCATGAAACTAACATCTATAAAAGTTACCTTTTCACAAGAAACTCAAAACATAGAATTCAAATATAGGTGTAACCCACAACAGGCACATATATAGATCATGATATCCATGGAAATCAAGTGTTGTGAAGTTATCATGTATGTATACATAGTTTGGGAATAATGCTCTAAACAAAAAGATTTCCTCAAAGTCAGTTGTAATGTTATATTTTACGAGTGCTTCAATAACAAGAAATGAGTTGGAAAACTATGAAAATTCATTAGGTTACAATATTGAACAAACCTACACATCATGCTGATTACAGTACATGTGTCATGTTTTGTAGCATTTAGTATCAGAGTAATGAACGGGACAAAAACTGACAGACGAACAAACTGACTTATTTGCTCCCGACTACTTCATACCGGGGGTAAAACATATACTAACCACATTTAAATAATCCAAGGCCTATTACTGGTCTTTACCAGTCTTTCAGAGAAACAGACTAACAGACAAAATTTCATCAAAATTGATTGGAGTATCATTTATTCATATTTATTTATAGAATATTATTTAATGGTCATATAAATAACTTTCTGATAAATTTTCAACATCAAATATTATGATTGTTAAAGTCAACATCTTAGATTGGATTAAGCAAAGTTGTAAAATAACATAAAACGATTGGAATTTATTGAATTGAAAATTTTGAAAGTTATCGCCCTTGAAAGGATTTATAGCATGTTGAATTACCTCCCTTACCTGTCATCTCCTCCCGTTTCTTCATCTGAATCAGCCTGGCTCGCTCCACATCAATGACACGAGGCTCGCACAACTCACAGAAAAAACTTTCAGGGATATTGTTCCGTTCAATGCCCATGCAATCAATGTGTTGCCACACACTACAAAACAAAACATAACAAAATTCAGTCCTTTTATCTTGAGCGATTTTCCTCAATATCTAATGCAATTCCAATTTACATCAAGCAAAAATTATATTCTGACAGAAACATTAAACAGTAAACATTGAACAGTAAGTATAAAAATAATTCAATAATACCTTGTAGATTGAATAAAGCTAACTCACATTCTATCATTTAACATGAAACTAATGCCAGTAAATCATATACAATAATAGACAAGGGCAAATTGAAATCAAAGCAGTTCCTTTTCTGTAAATTTGCAAGTTAACAAGAGATTACAATATATATAGCACTAAAGTGAAAGACAAATCAGACTGAATCTTCAAGTCCAATGATATATTTCCTTCCTTTTATAATGCTGTAACTGTAACAGGTGAAGCCTACTAACCTGCACCTATCACAGCAGATCATGTAACCATCGTCATGTTGGAACTGGCACACACAGCGAGTGATGCTGTCATCAAACTTATCATCTTTCGGCAGTGGGAGCACGACAGATGTGCTGGTGCCGGTACTAGTGGTGGTGACCACTTCTTCAACTTCAACATGTCCGTTGATGATCCGAGCTGGTGGTGGTGACTGAGGGGGACTCGGCAGGGGTGGGGCGCCATAGTTATGGTCCTTTAGGGTAGAGAAATCATTTTCTTTTAAAACAATATAATGTACATAAAAACGTTCCAAAGAACTGTCAGTCTTATTGTTACTTTGAAGTTTTAAACATAATTCAATTTTTTTACAATTAAACACAGAGTTGAAGTTGCCAGCATGCTTGCCAGTCTACCAGGTTCTTTCTTTTGTTTTTTCCAAATAAAATCTGTTCTTTACTAATTGTGATCCTTGAAAATAAAACAATAGAATTTGAGATTTTCATACGCTTTTGCTTTAATTCAATGTAAAATAAATGTGGAATCTTGGACAATAAAATATCATTGTATGTCAAATCTCAGTCAACTAAATCAACTAAAATCAGCACCACACTAAAAATATTATTGACGAGATTACAACAAGTCCTTCTTGTGAAAGTCAGCTCGCTGAACTTTTTCTAAGCAAAAACAAATCATAAATCAATAAAACTACCTGGTACGGGAGACCATAACAGCTGGCATATACAGTTGGAGGCGGTCGACAGATATCGTCCGGTGGGGGAGGAATTTCCACGGTGTCACTAAAATCGAGATTAAACATAATCTGGTATGTACAAGATAATACATAACGATTGTCAAGTTTAACAGCTGTGATTTCTCTCATCATTATTCTGATAGCCTTCCAAATTTGTAAGCTGATCAGACTTTGGAGGAGGTGACCTATTTCATGTCATGTCTGTTGATAGTTTGTACTTGGTGATTTCGGTAGTGCATACAATCCTCTCAATCAGGCGTGACTATTGTGATGTTCTATGGAAAAGCAGGATAAAACATCATAGACTTGCTTCAGGCAGGAAATTGAAAATACATGCTAATATTGTTAGCTGAATCAATATCTCGATGTAACATGAAATCAATATGTTTCAAGAATAATATTAGCTATTCAATTACCGGTAACAAAGATAAACAAAAGACAGAAAAGTGCAAGTTTAATCTTACACTCATGCTGAAGTTGGTTGTCACCTTTAAACAACTGATAAGTTCACAAGATTAAAACATAAATTGGATACAAAGAAAAAGTTTCTATGCAAAATAGTAAGGCTGTGCAATATTATTGCAATACAGAGTTGTGCAATACATATATTGCAATACAATTTCATATCGCAATATATACCACCAATAAATATGAAGTCAAATTTATTCATTTATCTTGTAAAAGGCACATTTACTGGCTTAACTGTATTAAGAAAATTATTTTGAAGTGCTAGAATGTGTGTTGGACTGTATTACAAATGATCTTTTTAAAGATCTGAAAGTCATTTTATCAAATGTGTCATGTTTAAACTGCAAAAAAGTATAAAAGTTAAATGTAGAGTTCATTTAGCATGTTGCAATATCATTGGCACTAGTTAAAATGGTTTCTAGAGAAATATCTCAATGTCATCTTGCAATATATATTGCAAACATTTAGGCAATAACACAGCCCTATAAAATAGGTGTATTATTGACTTGCAAAATCACAATTTCAGATAAAATTTCATCAAGTTGATAGAGCACACTTACTCATCGTGCGACCAGACTTCGTTGCCACTGTTACCCATTCCATGGACCGCCCCAATGCGCACTATTATGCTCATCTTGAGGCTTCTACATTAATTCTCCAACAGCAGAAACTGGGGCTGCACAGAGCAGCCACACAGCTGTGCATGACAGTTACCTGCCCTACACCCTCACCTGCAACACAAAACATCAAGTTCTATTTTAATTTTTAGCCACAAAATTAGCACTCTAGTAGGTAATTCGTTAAATTGGAATGTGTTTTAATCATGTAATGGAAATTGGCTAATTATACACGATGTAAGCAAGTGTCAACTATCCTAAAGGAGGACATATTACCTGATCTCTTCTCAGAACACTGCTGTATATGAACAGGATTGAGGAATATCCCCTGAATTTTGTTTTCAATACATCCCCCCCCCCTTTCCCCTGAACTGTCGCTTTGAGCATTGTGTTCTTTCAAAAGTTAAAATTCTGCATACTGTGATTATTTACAAAGAACCTGTATTCTCTTCCAATCTGAAACCTCCAAAAACATACAGTTCTTAGTAAAACCTGAAACAGATATATAGCAGAACTCAAGCTTTAACCTTAATCTGATATCATTCAAACACTGCTTTGCATAAGGATAGAGTGTTTCAAAATTATATCAAGGAGACAATGTTCCAATCCAAACCTAATGTCACTTACTACTGATGTAATGGCTTAACAAGTCTAACATCTGAAAATATGTTTAGAAATGTGCTGTCAGTTATGCATTAGTTTGAGCTTTGAACTGTACTGAATGTTGCATGTTATTTATTTGGCAAGCATTTTTTATAATAAAAAAGAAACAATTTGCTTGGGTTAGAGCCTTACAAAAATTCACATAGTAACAATAATTAATGAATCTCAGGTTATCAATAATTGAGAAAACATTCATTCCATGACAATTTAATCTTTTATTGTCTTGATATATTCCCACCATTTTGTGAACATGGTGAATAAATTATGCTCTGGTCAAATGTTTTTCTTCTAAACATGACCAATAACAAGGTCTTAAGAACCATATTAAAAGTAAATGACTGCTTGAATTGGTTATTTAACATATTTTTTCACTTTGGCGATTGACATTGTGCACATCATGTTTGAAAATTCCAATAATATAACATGACTGCCTGAGCCAATCTTCAAAAATGGCGACCATAACAGGGTTCTGGGAAAACAGTCGGCCATTGTGAAAAACCAGAAACATTTCGTTAAACTAAGACTTCATTTGGTTAAAATGGAATTCCTTAAACGAAAACTTTGTTGATATCATATATAATATTTATTCTACTTTTCAGATGTTGCAAACGATTATATTTGCAAAAGGAAATAAGGGATTAAGTTTGACATGACGAAATGGTTCAGTTTTCGTGAACAAAAATGGCGCCGGCGACCTTCGAGATCGACCTGTCAGACATAAGTGATGATCATAATATACCCTAAATTCACTAAACCTGTATGCAAAGGATCGAATAATGTCGACATGATTTCCTAATGTCATTTATAAGTGTTGTCAAAAGGGTATTTACCGCCCACTCAGCAAAAAAACATGACTCATGCTGTCAAATATCGCAAGATTCATGCCAAGGCCACTCAAACTTACCATAAACTGGTACCTTATCCGCGTTCCAAGAATACCATTTGTTGATTGACTATTCAGAGAAGTCACATGAGTCCAACAATGTTCACAAACATTAAAATGCAACAATAACAACAGGATAAAATGTCTAATGTTTTGGAAAAACAAATGTCTGAACAGTTGACCCGGTTTGTTTATACCGGACACCTGCATAAAATACTCCCTTCAGAGAGTCAGTTCTTTGAAATTGGATATTGTAAACACATAATCCGTAAGAATGCACGCTTTCTGTGTATCCAAAATTGCACTTTGTCCCTTAGGAACGAATGACAGGACGTAAACATGGTCATTTCTTCGTTTGTTTCACCACCGTCCATTTTCCATCATGGCGGCCATGAAATGTCAATTTCTGCGGGGATTCCAATTTGAGTACGAGCGGGTACCTCACATCGACGTGACGTCAAGAAAATATAATAATTATAATTAATATTACATTTCACCTATTGAAAATACTTTTAAATATATAAAGATAAATTGTTTTGATATCAAAAACGAAAATTTCCGGCTTTTGATATTTTAGGAACTCGTTCGTTTCCGTCGTCTGCTAACAAGTGCGCATGTCCGATTGATGAGACTGGGGACTTGACAGCAGTAGGGCATCTGTCAAGACACAAATATTCAATGTTTACAGAAATATTCTGCAACTGTTGGCCCTGAAAACAGTCTAGTTTGTATCTAACATGCTTGATCCGTCGTCAAGCGAAGAGGAGTCTGACAATGAGACCCTTGAAGATGAAAACTCAGACGTCCTCAGTCTCCCAAGTGCTGAGCAGAGAAGCCTGTCGGCCAGTGGGGATAACTTAAGTGTTATGGGAGGACACTCTCGATCTAATAGTATTCGTCCTTCCAGTCCTAGCCCCTCACTCATCAGTGATAGAGAGAAGGCAGTAGAAGATGCAGAGAAATTGGAAAAGGAGGAAGAGGAACGAAAGAAAAGGTTACAATTGTATGTGTTTGTAATGAGATGTATAGCGTATCCTTTTAATGCAAAACAACCTACTGATATGGCAAGGCGACAAACTAAGGTTACCAAACAACAGCTACAAACTATAAAAGAACGCTTTCATGCATTTCTCAGTGGAGAAACTAACATAGTAGCAGATGAGGCCTTCACAAATGCAGTCCAGAGTTATTATGAAGTGTTTTTGAAAAGTGATCGCGTCGCAAACATGGTACGTAGCGGAGGATGCTCTGCCAATGACTTCCGGGAAGTTTTCAAGAACAACATTGAGAAAAGGGTCCGTAGCTTGCCAGAAATAGATGGATTAAGTAAGGAAACTGTTCTAAGTTCATGGATGGCCAAATTTGATTCCATATACAGAGGCGAAGATGACCCTCGGAAACAACCGCAACGGATGGCTACTGCAGCGTCAGAGCTTATACTCAGCAAAGAACAATTATATGAAATGTTTCAAAATATATTGGGAGTGAAGAAATATGAGCATCAAATATTATATAATGCTTGTCAGGTGAGTAAACAAGAAATATTTTCATCAAGTTATAGATACACGGAAATAGGATCTGACGTCATTATTTGTATTCATATATATATACACACACCAGTCATGTTCAATAACGAGGGGTGAGAATTTATTTTTAACTGATAAGCTGATTTCAGACATTCGGCTTTGGCCTGAACCTGAATGGATGTTCTGCCATATATCTATACCTTAAAACTCCCAAACTTATTCAAATATAATATAACGCTCCCTAAGGACCTGAAATGAAACAAAAAAACGTTACCGTTGTGCCAGTGTTAAGCATGTACATGAGGCCAGAATAAATTACACAAATGATGATTGATCATATATATATGAAAGACGAATGATCCGAAACTAGAGTCAAAATTAATCATATTTAATAGGGCTGGGACGGGTAACCCGGATACCCGGGACGGGTGGGTACTGAGTAGGACCCGGGTACCCATCACATTAACCGGACCCGTTTTTATCATGTGACTAATCATAAAACAGTTTAATTTGCTATTCTTTCATTTCAAGATTACAATGTATTTGAAGATTCTAACATAATATTAAAATGATCAATTATCATTCGTAATAAATTTGATTGAAATAGCTATACTTTAGGTTTTTAGCCCCATGTTTCAGCCAACCAGTTGAATAAAGTAGTACAAAATCTTACAATTAGATGTTGGAGATCGACAAAATGGGTATCCGGGTAGGGTAGGGTAACAGATGGTCGGGTACCCGGGTAGGAAATATCTACCCGTCCCAGCCCTAATATTTAAGCATTTGGCAAATTGGCACTAGATTTTCGGAGTGCATGTCTTAATTAATGTGCGAGTCCATTATCCATTCCAGCACAAAATGTATCTCCGCAATCGTATCTTTTCTGAATTGTAACTAGCCATTTGGGCCCCTGGTCATTACAGTTTACTAGCCCAGCATCTCTTTCACTAGATATGGGCTACCAGACTAGCACTGATTTTTGGCGAGAAATTAAACTTAACAAGCTCTTATCACCCTGGCCATTGGGACTAGTAAATTACCTTACTGTCCAAAAGCCATTTCAGTTAGCCAAATACATCTTCAGGATCATTGTATCTTTTATTATTCGAACTAGCCTTTTGGACTAAAGGAACATTTTACTAGGCCAGCAATGTTTTGACTAGCCATGGGCTACACCCTACTGGATTAGTGCTAATTTCAAACCCTGTCAATGAAGGAGAACAAGTTTTAATGATTTACAACTTCTTTATTGCAGGAGTGCAAGGTTTCTATGTAGATTCTAACACTGTTTAATATCAAGCAAAAAATGGTGTTACAATAAACACCGAGACATCGCACTCCTGCAATAAAGTTGTAAATCCATAAAACTTGTTCTCCTTCATCTAACCAACTTTTAAATGCCATTGAAAGAAAACCTGTCATTATTTTGAACACAATCAAAGACTGAGCCCGTGGTGGAACTTTCTCTGTTTGCTGGATGCACATGATCCTCCCAGGCCTAATGGCACATTCCTTACATCGTATAGCTGAGCACATCCACCGTCCATAAGAACAGTAAAATAATCACCCACCCTGGGAGTGATTGATTAGACAATTAAAAATTTAAAGATCTATAGCAATAATAAACTTGGCACTTTGACATTACATCTGAAGCAAAATCATTTTTGCTTTTGTTTTTATAAATCACTAAACGAAATTAGGAAAGTAAGCCTTTTACCAACAGGTGAGATACATGTATCATTTAGAACATTTATGACTAAACACTTACACATTTATGACCTTCAGCACTAAAACAAATTGGACGACAGTATATGAATTATAAGCCTTGTCGCACAGCCCTTTTGGCCTGGGCAAGTAAGTTTTGAGGTTTTATTGGATTTTGCCTTGAAGATCTTTCAGGCTCATTTCATACACTGTTAACTATTGATACTTTTCCTAAATTGGTCGAATGTTTGTATGATCCCTTAATTGAAAGATGGTATGTTATTATATGAAGGGGGTAATAACTGATAACATATTCGTATGACAACACCACTTATAACACCAGCATAGAAGACGCTGGTAGATACCCTTTAATTAGTTGTTGGTTTTCAAGGCACAAGCTAGTGATGCACCAAGCAATCAAATATTAAATTTATCGTTTATTTATGTGTTTTCAATCAATTATAGATTTTACAAATTAAGATATGGGTTAAACAATAGAACTTGGTAGAATGTAAACTATAGGAAGTCATTCTGAAGTAAGATAATGAGTTGTAATTTCTTAACCATTAATTATTGATAATCGATCAATGGATATCCTCAATTATCAATTTTACTTTTGAAGGTAAATTTCCAATACTAACAATCGCCCAAATTGCCATTGAATCATGGTACAATCACTTACCCTTACCACCTGTCAATACGGGTGTGGGATCAAAGAAATATTGACACTTTTGACAAATTTTCCAAATGTAAATATTGAGATTCAATAGAATTCAACTTGGCAGGCGCTGTAGCTCGGGGTGAAACAATGCATAACTACAGTAGTTGAAACGATGTATTTTGCTTTCGGTTCGGTACACGGTACATAACGTGATTTTGCGGAATATACCCAATATGTAACTTAACTTCAACAGTTATGTATTATTAACTCAGATGTAATTATGTTTTCAGTTGTACAAATGATTTCCACACCCTACAAACCTATTTTCAAGAAAAACATGGATTTGTTATGGTTTAAATTCATATATTGAAAGACATTCTTGGTTTTTTACCGAACAGAGGGCCCTGTTCCGCAATACAAACCGAACTGAAGCCCAAGCATACCGTTTCACCTCTAGCTGTAGCATGTTTTTCTAACTGAAATAAAGTGATGTCACTAAAAGATATATAATATATAAGTGTTACCAAATGGTAAATAATACTCTTGAATCAATAAAAAGAGTTCTAAATCGAATGTACATTGTCCGGTTAAGGCATGCGAGTCCATTTCCCTTTGAGCGCCCATTTTAATGTGTTCACATTAAAATGGCCGCTCGAAGGTAGACCGTAGTCGTATTTGGGGGTGGGGGAGTTGTTGTATTTGAAGCTGATATAAATGCTATTGTGGAACCTCTGTGTTCGTGTCAGACATGGTCTCTTGAGTGAACTTGGACGCCTCTAATAGGGACAATGCAGTAGTTCAGACCTTTGAGATATATGTATAAGATAAATTATGATGAAGGACATCTTTATTGTTGGCATAACATTTCTAGGACTGTTCCTTGCCTTTTCAACAGTGAAATGAGAAACTTTTGAATGTACTTGTTACTTCTTCCTTAGAATGCAGTTCAGTTTGTGTTAACGTACCTTGACCAATGTTATTAAACATTGTAAATTTGGTATCTGGGCTATATTTTTTTATGTTTTAGTCTTTACTTCAGAGATAATGCTCGTTGTTATTAGTTTTTGGTACATTTGGTTGTTATATATTCGATGAGTGTTTGAGTCGTCCTGTATACAGTAGGATATATGCGATATAACATTCCCTCACAGGTGACATGGCAGTATACAAACCACTTGTTACATTCGATGTAAGTTGCCTTCCCCTCGATGGTCGGATAAACTCAAGACTAATATATCACAATGTCATCCTTGACTTAACGATATAACTTCTTGTATCCAGTTCCTTCTATCAGTGTTGTTCCTAGAGGGGGTCCTGGGTAAATTTGCCCATCCTTTTCGCTTGGTGTCCCTTAAAATTTGGAGAAGTTAGTAGGATACTTTTACCATTGCAAAGTGTCCCATTTGTTCAGACCCTCTCAGCTGATCATCCAGGAACAACAATGCTTCTATTAATGATATTTCATAGAACAAGATACAAGTAGCAGAAATGTGAATCACACACTGTTTATAATGGAGGAAATAAGTTTATCTACAAAAGAAAAGATACAACTTCTAAATGGCATAGGTTCTCAGAATTGAGAAGTAGTTAAAACAACATGATTTTTTTGGATCTCCCGATTCTTCACTAAATAAGAAACACATGATTAATGAGCTGGAAATGTACTGCTTCAACCCTGTTATATTGATATCACAGTTTGCTTCCTGAATTTCTCATTATCAATCAATAATGTCTTCAGTTAACGTTGTTTAGGTTTATATACAGTGGCGGATCCCCCCTTGAAGCTTTTGGATCTCCCTTCTTTGAAGATTTCTGGACTATTCGCGTGTGCTATAAATGCCATGCCATGTGCTGAGCTCCAATCATAGTCACCAACTTCGAACAGTTGCTATTATTGCTTATTCTGTAACACATGTTACTGAATTATAATAGCACTTTATTCTCTCTGGTTGTTATTTATGATACTGAACACAAATAAATATAGATCTAATGCTATTATGTCTATTTGTGACATATTTTGCACGATCACTATGAGGAAATTACAATATCATAATTTATTAATTATGCAGAATCATTTAATTTTATTTAATTGGTAAATTTGGTTAACCCTTTTATGAAGTTTTTGTGTGCCATGATTGTTTATGCCCAAACTTTAAAAGAAAAAGTTGATAGTCTTATCATGCAATATATACTTCTTGGCAATTTTTAGCCTCATCAGGTCTGATGGGTACATTTCATGGCATGGCATGGCATGGCATCCGGCTGTCTATCCGTCCATCCGTAAAAGTTTTGCTTTTCTGACTTCTCCAGAACCAGTGAATGTTAATAGAGCTGAAATTTTATGTGCAGTCTTCTTATTCATGTGGGAGGGCGGGATAGCGCAGTGGTTAGCGCGTTCGGCTTCGGATCAAGAGGTCCGTGGTTCGAATCCCGCCAGGGGCATGGCAACTTTGTCTGCAGTAGAGAACTGTTCTACACGCAGTAAGGTTTGGGTGCAATGCTACACTGAATTTCAGAGTAGTACCACCCATGGCGTTGCAGACTTTCTCCCTGCCATAATACTAACAGGCGCGATATAGGTGAAATACTCTTGAAAGCGGCGTTAAACCCCAACTCACCTCACCTCACCTCACCTTATTCATGTGGAATCATTAATTTAATTGGTTGTCCTTTTTTTGCAGTTTGTGTGTCTAAACTTTGTAAGAGAAATACCATGTTATATATATATTTCTTGAACATTTTTGGTGTGAATATTTAATACATCAGGTTAGTCAACAGTTCTAAACTTCAATCCCTCTATATCCAGTCGCAGTGAAGGAATGAGTACCAAACTTGTTCTTGTTTTCCTTCATTATTTCTTTCATTGATATCATGTTTGTTTCTGTTTTTTTAAAAGAAATGTTCAAAAATGTTCTTCAGTCATCTTAGCTTAAATATGTTGCAATTTTTTCTCAAATTTCATGTTGGACATTCTGTTGATATATACATGTTTGAAAAATTTATAGTTTATTGTTTTAATTTATTGTTCGATAATTTCAGAGCATTTGAAAATTTTAGTCTTCTAAGTTCTTAGCTTCACGAAAGTTACAATTGTTTCTCAAGTTTACTGATTTAGTGTTGACCTTCACAAGTATTATAGAAATCATGGTTGTTTGATGGACATGCTTTGGAGTAATTAAATGTAAAAGGATTTAATTAAATTAGAGTTGAATCTCCTGCTATTGCTTATATTTAGACTTCTGTCTGAAGTTTTAAATTGCCCAATCATCATAGTAGCTGCTGCTGCTCTGTCACTGTGTGCTGGCTACATCATCTGACATCACTGACATGCCACATGCTTCCCTATGTAGTTTATAAATGACCATGGAGTAACAATAAAAGTGAAACATCTGCCACAGAAATTGTTGCTAGTTTTATCTCAACTTGACATTTGTTTTTGATCGGCAGGATTTTGATGTAATTGAAGTGATTTGTTCTCTGTGTGTTTCATTAACATTCTGTTTCTGGTTTCTGGTATCTGGTTTTACAAAAAGTTACAATTGAGTTGATTATATAAATTAATACGTAAATGTTGGAATCAACCACCATTATTCAGTAGCAAGTGTTTTAATTGATTATTGCCATAGATCAGTTTATCAAAGATGTAGACTCATCACCACAGTAATTGCTCAGTTTATCAAAGATGTAGACTCTTCACCACAGTAATTGCTCAGTTTATCAAAGATGTAGACTCGTCACCACAGTAATTGCTCAGTTTATCAAAGATGTAGACTCTTCAGTCTTCACCACAATAATTGCTCAGTTTATCAAAGATGTAGACTCATCACCACAGTAATTGCTCAGTTTAACAAAGATGTAGACTCTTCACTACAGTAATTGCTCAGTTTATCAAAGATATAGACTCTTCACCACAGTAATTGCTCAGTTTATCAAAGATGTAGACTCATCACCACAGTAATTGCTCAGTTTATCAAAGATGTAGACTCGTCACCACAGTAATTGCTCAGTTTATCAAAGATGTAGACTCTTCACCTCAGTAATTGCTCAGTTTATCAAAGATGTAGACTCTTCACCACACTAATTGCTCAGTTTATCAAAGATGTAGACTCATCACCACAGTAATTGCTCAGTTTATCAAAGATGTAGACTCGTCACCACAGTAATTGCTCAGTTTATCAAAGATGTAGACTCTTCACCACAGTAATTGCTCAGTTTATCAAAGATGTAGACTCATCACCACAGTAATTGCTCAGTTTATCAAAGATGTAGACTCATCACCACAGTAATTGCTCAATTTATCAAAGATGTAGACTCTTCACCTCAGTAATTGCTCAGTTTATCAAAGATGTAGACTCATCACCACAGTAATTGCTCAGTTTATCAAAGATGTAGACTCTTCACCACAGTAATTGCTCAGTTTATCAAAGATGTAGACTCTTCACCACAATAATTGCTCAGTTTATCAAAGATGTAGACTCATCACCACAGTAATTGCTCAGTTTATCAAAGATGTAGACTCTTCACCACAGTAATTGCTCAGTTTATCAAAGATGTAGACTCTTCACCACAGTAATTGCTCAGTTTATCAAAGATGTAGACTCTTCACCACAGTAATTGCTCAGTTTATCAAAGATGTAGACTCTTCACCACAGTAATTGCTCAGTTTATCTAAGATGTAGACTCTTCACCACAGTAATTGCTCAGTTTATCAAAGATGTAGACTCATCACCACAGTAATTGCTCAGTTTATCAAAGATGTAGACTCATCACCACAGTAATTGCTCAGTTTATCAAAGATGTAGACTCTTCACCACAGTAATTGCTCAGTTTATCAAAGATGTAGACTCTTCACCACAGTAATTGCTCAGTTTATCAAAGATGTAGACTCTTCACCACAGTAATTGCTCAGTTTATCAAAGATGTAGATTCTTCACCACAGTAATTGCTCAGTTTATCAAAGATGTAGATTCTTCACCACAGTAATTGCTCAGTTTATCAAAGATGTAGACTCTTCACCACAGTAATTGCTCAGTTTACAAAGTTCTCTGAAGAATTTCCAAGTTTGACTTGGTTTCATACATGGAGATCCGTTTCATAATATATTTTTTTATTTTTATGAATTCCACAATTTCAGACTTTTTACAGCTGACGTTTTCCCTGAAAAATCCCAAAGCAAGACTTGTCAAATATATGACGTCTTTTCTGACCTTCAGTCTCGTGACCTTAATTTTATACACATGAACAAATATTGAATTTGGAATTCTGTTGCACAGCGGTCGACCATATCAGGGTTTTGTGCCAAACGTCTCTAACTTAATGTTTTGATTTTCGTACATATATTTTTCACAAATTTCCAAAAGTGCTCTCAGATCGACAAATTTTTGAAAATTTATTTTAAGGTTCTGCTCTTTGATGTTGGTAAAGATTATTCAATAGAAGAGTCAAATTCAAATTAAAAAATGGAATTGAAATTATTTGATATGTCATATTGAAAGAGGGAAAGAAGATTCTAATGCTTTGAGATCAATCTTCTGTGTTTTAAAATTCAATGTTTTAGGCATGTTTATGAATGATTCATGAACACACCTTACAAGATATTATTGATTTTTAGCAAAGTTTCTCAGTGTGTAGAATGAAATTCTAATTCGTTATTTTTGATGTTGAAAATATACTAAAATCATAGATTGAAGGCAACAATAATAACTTAATCAGGGATTGGGAAAGACACCTTCGACAATGGTCCATTTTTAGGGCTTTTAGTCATTTTCAGAATTTCAAATGGGCCATTCCCCTTTGTAGCAATGGTAAAATTTCAAATTTTAATGGGCCATTGTTTCATCCAATGTGCAAAATGGCCCATGGCCCCTACCTTTCCCAATCCCTGCTTAATATGCAAAATTAAAGAGTTCATTGGGTCAGTGTTGTCTTATCATTTTCATAAATCATCTCCGAGGTTTTATTTAGAATATGGCTGGGACTCTTTATATTTTCATGGTCCAATATTTTTGCTCAGTAAATTATTGTTTCCAAAGTACATTGCTATCTATTCACTTGTAACTTTAGTTTGACCTTTATTAATGACCTGAAGGACAACGGATATTATTTATTTTTGCAAAAAAATTACCCTATGTCACTTTTCTCAACCGTGTATAAATGTAAATGTTTCAAAATGATAATTATTCGCGTCTAATGCTTTTCTGTTTTGGTAAGATTAGAATCGTGTCATGGTGTGTAACAATGAAGACGTTTCATCTAAAAATGAATGTTTTTCTAACAGTAATAGAGCACAAGGGAGATGTTTTGATGTAGTGGCGGAGTTGTCTCCCATTAATCATAAGCAGCCTACCTACCCCAGCCCTCGTTCTCCTTGTCCCCAAGATACTAGACACCAGCATGTTAAGGTAGCCAATCAAACTTTGATTAACTGCAGCAGGCAGCCTCGTGTTATTTCTAAAAATACAAGTGTTCCTGCTGTCTTGATCAATAGCAAGGGAAGCCATTTCAACCTCATTAAGCACATTCAAATGCATTGCACTATGCCCAAATGCATGATGATTTCCAACTGCATTGTACCAGATAGAGGCTTCACTGTCGCTGTGTCCGAATATAAGAGTAATTGATTTTTTGCCGAGTTTGTATTATTCGGCCCAAGGGTCTCAGACAAGGCCTTGTGGGCATACATCATCATCTTTCTGAACTTCCGTTACAAAACACATAAACTCTGCCAAGAAAATTATTGCGGGTGAGAAGACATTTGAAAATCTTGGACATTTATGTGATTTTTTGTGTGAACATAAACATTAAGAGACGAAAATAATGTCAAACTTGATTTGTTTGACTTCTTTGTTTCTTCTTGTGTTTCTTTATTATTTTAAAAGAAGTTTATTGTCCGTATGAAAGTTTTTGATGAAGACATTTGTCTAGAGGGATGGCTTTAAACCTTATTTCTTCCACTTTATCAAACTGAAAGTGGAATCTTTTTGAAAAGTCTGGAATATTTGCGTCCATTCGAGAGAAAGAGGCAAACTTTAACATTGACATCTTCGGCTGCATGTCAGATATGGTTTGCTCAGGGAAAACTTTGTGTTTGATTTTTTATTTGAAAAATTCTTTTCTTGTTATTCCTAGACACGAAGAGGTGCTGTTATCTTGCCCTTTATTGATGTAGTTCAATTGATTTCTTTGAACGGTGAAATCCTGGAAGCTTACATGTAATGATGTAGCCTGAAAAAAAGGACCTCGCTGAAGGTCGTATGTTTTGTAGTTTATGTAATCTTGTTAGTTAAAGTTCCGCTATCAGTTTTTAATGAGTCACATAATGTACCGTCCTACCAAAAGTAATCAATGGTTTTATTTTATCGCAAAGTAGTGAATTGCTGAAACTTTAATGCTAATTGGTTCAGTATAGTGACAATATTAATTAATTAAATTAATTATTTTTTTAAACTGAAAAATATGCCGTGACTGACATTGCCAATTTGCCAAACATAATTCTAAAGTAGACAGAAAACCAGATTTGGGTTGGTAGTATTTAAATAGTCCTACAATTAGTATACATGTAAATTGGGCCTCAGTATTTCAAGTGATTTTAAATTTTACCGTTAGCCCAAGAGACTTTAAATGAAGAAAAAGTATGATAGTATAGCAATTTGTATTAGTTCATGACTTCTCACATAAACCTCTTGGTCAAAATTCAAAACCAAACTAAATTAGAATTATTGATATTAAAGAAACGTGTCATTAAAATGCTGTTTTATCTCTACTGTACTTCCTATTATTTTGACTTACTTTAGATCTATCAAAGTATGATATCACAAATGTATCATTTCCAGAAGTAAAAAATTATTCTTGAAAACCAATAAAGGGTAAAGACAATTATTTTCACAAAAAGAAATTCCACCTTCTCCTTTGAGCTTCAAACTAGTTTGAATCGGTTTTTCTCAACCTGCATCAACCTGAAGGCAAGATTTGTTTCAAAGACAAATTTTCACACCACTAATGGCTGAAATTTCATCCAAATTGTTCTAGGCGATAACTCCCTCGCTCCGTTTAATCAAGCATCATTTCATTTCCCTTGACGCCGTTTCAAATTTTGTGCAAGTCATTTTATTTTAAAAACTTATAAAAATGAGAATTCCATTTTTCAGACACCACTTGACATTTTATCTTTTAAAAAGTGGATTTGATTCTCTGACGAAGGATTTGTCAATGTGCCTTTGAAGAGTAATGGACGTGTGCACGAGTGTCATGAATGACAGTTAAAGAGGTCATAAGCTCACTTCATTATGTCTATCATTGACGGGGATTAGCGCTGCATTGCTGCCATTCAGCCTTGTTAACCAGTCCCTGTCTGTATGCTAATGACCATTTATTCTTGCAGATTGAAAAATTTCAACTGAAAAGGTCAAAAGCCTGGTATATCAGTTGGCATTACATGAAATGGCTTGTAAATGGTGATGGACTCTTTGAAGAGAATGCTTGTCATTAGTCAAGAATTATTTCTTTGTCTGACAATTTCACACTTCTTACAAAGTAATGAACTTCATAACTTCTTGGCTATGTTCATTATAATTTTTGGAGAGGACTTTCAAAAGTATAATTTATTATTGGAGCCATCCATCAATTGATTATCAGTGACAGATCGATAAGAAGTTACGACACATTCTTTGCTTTGTTCAACGTGTTACCTGCATAATTATTTCCACAGTGGTGTATCTTCAGAGCGAATACCTTGCAATTTTGGCAGAAAATCTTTCAGCTTTTTTATTGAACAAAGCATTTTGTTATCAATAATGTATTTACAATTGTTTGACTGCTTGGTACGTCACTAGTTCATTATTAACCACAGAGATTTTCATTGTTTTTGTTATCCATGATGAGATCTGATATGATCTTTTACAAAGTAAGTACAACATTGTGAGGTCTTGGATGAAGAAGGTTTAACTCCTGCAGCATTTAACTCCTCCTCGGTTACCCAGGGTTTTATATATGCTCCGTTACTCTCCACTATATCACCCCTGGGAAACTCTATCAGAGAAATCTGTACTAAAATTACCCGCCCTTGACCGGCGTGACGAAGTCAGTAACCAAAGAAAATGCTCAATAGTATAAGATGACAAGGGTCAAGGGAGATAACTGGTGACAGATTGCTAACAAAATGACCTCGCGTGCTTTGCAACGAAGTGATATGAATTGTCATTGGCTCGCAGGTCCAAGCTGCGTAGCAGTTTGATTGGCTCACGCCGGTCAAGGGCGGGTAATTTGAGTACAGATTTCTCTGATGAAGTTTCCCAGGGGTGATATAGTGGAGAGAAACGGATCATATATAAAACCCTGGGTAACCGAGGATGCATTTAACTAAAATTACATCTTCTACAGCATCCTATGATAGCAAGTTTGGCATCTGATCAAGCAGACTGGGGTTCAAATCCTGCCAGCAGCAACTTTGTCTGCAGTAGAAAACTGTTCTCAATGCAGTAAGGTTTGTGTGTATTACCCAAGGTTTGCTAGTTACAGCTGTTTCTCGCAGGTTTCACCGCCATACATTGACCCAATATTGTTACCAACTTCCTTATACAAATCAGATGTAGCAAGGTGCTATGTTATCACAGGAAAGTAAAGGTAATGCGTCAAGGCTCAGACTGGCGCTAGTTATGCCTTGTGGAGGGGAGTTGTATTGTTGCAGGCTTTCCCTGCAATAATGCTAGGCGCCGTGCAATACATGAAAGTGTTTAACCTCTTGGATCATCTTAGTCCTCACCTCCTTGGTTGACGTCTCTTATTTTCCCCAAAATAAAAACAACTACTTCTATTTCAGATATTTTCAGTGGTGGCAATTTCTAATCAGTAATTTTCAGAGGTTGGAAACTTAACTGAGTTCCATAATCCAATTTCCTTTCAAATTCCTTCATTATTCATATTAACTAAAATCTTTGGTTTAAATCACATCGAGGTTTATATAACGGCCCACATGATTCCAAGTTCCAATATATCAAATTAACCACAGAACTTTAATGCAATTGTGTGAATTTGTGTCCAATTTTCTGCCGATAAGTTTGATGAAGTTTAATGGATGCCATTCTTCTGTCAAAGACTACTGCAATACATTGAAAGTGCATCAAGAGATTGGAGATGTCATTCCAGCCTTCCATCATTAGCAGTGTGTTATTGACCTTTCAAACATCAGATAGCGAGACTGCACCGCAGGAATATATTGTGACACAAGTGAGATAAAAGAATTGGTAATGACTGCTAGTCAGCAACTGTTTGAAGGCATACTTAGAATGGTTGCTTGGGGGATGAATTATGATATTAATTATGATGACCTATTCACCAAAAAATAATAATTGCTTAGTTGCTGTTTTGCCGAGTTAACATCTTCAGTCTTCTTAGGCTCTTTACCAGATTTAAATGAAGATCTTTTACACAACACTTTGGGTTGAGTGAATTATGTCGGGAGAAAGATTGTTTTTGCCAGAGTTTCCATCTGTGTCAGCATTCCCATTGTTTCCGGAGAATACCGTAACTCATTATGACCCATCCTCACCAAATTTATGTCTTGTCTCTCCATATCATGTAGATGTGCTTGTAACTTGTTTATTTTTGCTCTTTTCATGGTAACAATTCAGACTTTGTCTTTTTAAGAGTAGGGTTTGTGTTCGGAACATACCGGTAACTCTAAATAATCAATTTTAGAGGTTTCTAAGGTGAATTGGAGAACAGGGTGCCATTTATTTTCATGATTAAAAACATGTTTTAGTTCAAAATGCAGTCTGATTAAAATCGACGATTTTTCGAGGAATACAACTTGCAAAATGGGCATCTACCTGCATCCGAACTTTTTTCGTTTGGGGTTTCCATGCAAAACTGTCTGATGACAGCCCTTATGCTTGCATGTTCTGACGCAATTAGTTAACCAATCACAAGACATCCAACAAAAGCTTTCGGTGTGAGAAGCAGGAGCAGATAACTCCAAACAGCTATCATTTCGTCTGTTCTGAATGCTTTCAAAACAGTGACCATTTAAAAACTATGATGTGATTGGTCAGCTATTTGACTGGGCTTTGTCTGCGCTAAACTGGTGCAGAACACACGCCTATACAGGGTGTCTTCAGACCTTGTGTCGAGGGATCTACAGAACCTCTTTATTGCAAATTTTGTTCCTCGGAACAAGGTTGTGAGTAAAAACATTTTTTAGTTTAAAATGTAATTACTCTCAATGTTAAGATCTGCTTAGTATTGTCGTGAGAGAATATCTTACCATTTGCCCGACCATCTTATGTTTGTTGGTTTTTTACCAATGCATATTGATATTGTACGCTTTCTGTCAGCAGGTTTCACTTGATTGCAGGGCCATAAATTCAGGCTGTTGCAAACTTTCTACCTGTGTTGTTCCTAGCTGCTGCACCTCAGATAAGCTGATTGCTTGAGACAAGACTTAATGCATCTGTTGCCCTTTTACTGTTTCAAGTGTTGATTAAGTTCCATCGAGAGTACTCGACCACTCAACCTTTGAAGGTTTCACTTAATGGAGTCAATCTGATGAGACCACCTGACTATACTGCATCTTACAGCCTCCACATAACATACTTCACATAACAACCTTCACAAAACATAGTTCACATAGCAGCCTTCAAATAACAACCTTCACATAATATCCTTCACATAACATACTTCACATAACAACCTTCACAAAACATAGTTCACGAAAGAGCCTTCACATGACAGCCTTCACATGACATACTTCACATTACAGCCTTCACATAACAGCCCTCACATAACAACCTTCACGAAACAGCCCTCACACGACAGCCTTCACAAAACATAGTTCACGAAACAACCTTCACATAACAGCATTCACATGACAGCCCTCACATAGCAGCCTTCACATGACATACTTCACATAGCAGCCTTCACATGACATACTTCACATTGCAGCCTTCACAAAACATAGTTCACGAAACAGCCCTCACATGACAGCCTTCACATAACAGCCCTCACATAACAACCTTCACGAAACAGCCCTCACAAAACAACCGTCATGAAACAGCCCTCACATAGCAACCTTCACGAAACAGCAATCACAAAACAACCTTCATGAAACAGCCTGCACATAACAACCTTCTTATAACAGCTTCACATAACAGCCTTCACATTTATAAAATCCTTCAAATAACAACATTCACATAACAAAGCTGATATGTCATCCGTCAGCCTACATATATCATCATTTCAAGGATGTTAAAAATATTGATTCTTTTTTTATATTTAGCAATGATATTATTAAATGAGGATCTTATATTTTGATATCAAAAGAAGATGTTATGTTTGATTTCCAGCAGTGTTTCTTTGATATAGCGCCAATTTGTCTCGGCTTGTATGTTTTCTTGTCCACTTTCACGCAGGTTTTTACGAAAAGTATAAATCATGTCAGTGTGATATCATTCTTAGAGACAAGCAGGCAACAGAGTCCATTGTTAAAAAGTATAAATAACAAGGACATTTCATAATATGTTTTCTTATAAAATGTCAGGCTGCTATTTCTGAGAGTCAAGACGTTCTGAGAGCTCTTGTGTTGCAAGGGTCATGAAAGAAAACTTCACATATACATCCTAGACAGAATAAGGAAGTTGTATATCCATGAAGTAGTTCTTCCTATTTTATCATCTTTTAGAATATCAATCAAAGAAGTATATATTTCTAAACGCTTGAAGGAATTAAACAATCT
The DNA here is from genome assembly GCA_936450465.1 of Gibbula magus. Lineage (NCBI taxonomy): Eukaryota > Metazoa > Mollusca > Gastropoda > Trochida > Trochidae > Gibbula > Gibbula magus. Next base: position 2,027,488 of record OW388296.1, on the reverse strand, counting down.
GGAAGTCAGAGGTCACTGTTGTACCAAATTAATGAGAAATTTACTTTTGACTAACTGACTAACTATAAGAATTCCCTTCCTGTATATATAGAACTACCAAGTAGTACCAACATTACCTTGACTTTCCGACCAAGCCCTGCGACTAAGTGACTAAATAATCGACTGTAAGTCCAAAACTTGATGACACTGAAAAGATTTGTTCATCATGATCAAACATCTGCAATGAAGGAAATTTTATTTATCTGTATTCTTTAGTAATGAGATTAATGAAGGCATTTTTAAACTGATAATAATCAATAATCCAGCACTTTTAAAAGATTCCTAGTTAATTGATATGAAGTAATTCTATTAAGTGAGAAATCTTCTCAACTACAATTTCAGCACAGCCAGGGATTGTCTTTCAAGAATTGTTTTGGTAATTTAAGATACTCTGAAGCTGTGTTGTTAGAGGAGAAAATGTCATTGAAATATGTCATCTTCAGTAGTTTGAGAGATTATGAGTTGCTTTTGAGAGATTCTGAGTGAAATAGGTAATGCTATTAGAAGAGTTATCTAACAGTTTAGATTTTAAAACGTCTCGAAACATCGAGAGTTATCTTGATCTGCTAATTATCCACCCCACATCGTTTTATCTGAAGATTCCAGGTAACTTTATCTCTAATAATGATATGATAAGAGACTGAGTAATCTAAAATTTCAAATGTTGTGAAACGTTATCTTCTGCAGCAGTTCTGAGAGATTTTAAGTCTATTTCTCTAAGGTAATGCTATTATAATAGTAATCTTACAGGCTAAAATAAAAATATTGCGAAACATTGTCATCTTCAGCAGTTTTGAGAGATTCCAAGTGAGTTTATCGAAGGTAATGCTATTATAAAAGTAACCTTACAGGCTAAAATTAAAATATTGCGAAACATTGTCTTCTTCAGCAGTTTTGATAGATTCCAAGTGAGTTTATCTAAGGTAATGCTATTATAAAAGTAACCTTACAGGCTAAAATTAAAATATTGCGAAACATTGTCTTCTTCAGCAGTTTTGATAGATTCCAAGTGAGTTTATCTAAGGTAATGCTATTATAAAAGTAACCTTACAGGCTAAAATTAAAATATTGCGAAACATTGTCTTCTTCAGCAGTTTTGATAGATTCCAAGTGAGTTTATCTAAGGTAATGCTATTATAAAAGTAACCTTACAGGCTAAAATTAAAATATTGCGAAACATTGTCTTCTTCAGCAGTTTTGATAGATTCCAAGTGAGTTTATCTAAGGTAATGCTATTATAAAAGTAACTTTACAGGCTAAAATTAAAATATTGCGAAACATTGTCTTCTTCAGCAGTTTTGATAGATTCCAAGTGAGTTTATCTAAGGTAATGCTATTATAAAAGTAACCTTACAGGCTAAAATTAAAATATTGCGAAACATTGTCTTCTTCAGCAGTTTTGAGAGATTCTAAGTGAGTTTATCTAAGGTAATGCTATTGGAGAAGTAATCTTTGCCCGCTGTCTCTCCCCCACACATTGTTTTATCTGGCTGGAATCTCAATCTGCACCAAGAGTGATCTGGTTGCATGGGAGCGAGCTGACAGTAATGGGTGCCAGATTGATCCTGTCTTTCCGCAGCCTCCTCGCATGGGCTGGTTCCCGTATTGATCAGGAGGAAGTGTCCATATTCAGTGTAAATATCACACTTACTCCTCCCTTGTTCCCCAATAATAGTACAATCACATTTATTTCAGGAGAATCGGAGTATTTATAGTCCGTATGTTTGAAAGGAGGAGGGTGTATACATGTCATGAAAACTCTGGTTAGTGTAGTCACATCACATACAATATGTTTCAAGGACATGGTTGGAATATGATATTGTATGATTGATGTAATTGAAATAACAGTACTACAGCGTTCATGTCAAGAAAAATGACAGCATTCAAAATTTAGTGGTTTTAGCATTGTTCAATGTTCTCTACACTGCCCAAACTTAAAATGATTATTCAACTTGAATATGCAAATGAATTATTTGAATACATAAACAAATTTTAAATAACCTTTTGCTAAATCATATGTACAAGTTTCTATAAAAAAAATTCTGAATAGTCCAACATATTTTATGTGAATCCATTGGATAAATAAAATTAAAAGATTTATTCGAAACTTGAATGTATACTTAAATATTGAATACATTTTTGTCAGCTATCCAATCTATCAGGGCCTTTTGAGAAACACAAAAATAAATTGGCATTTCCTGTGATGTATCCAGAGCGGCCTATTTGTACGATTTTGGGGTATTTTGTACACATGAGAGTCCTAAAATACTCAAATTGCTATAGTCTACACATAAACCAAAAGGAGGGTAGGCAGCTCTACGTATGTGCACTTCTGCACTAAACATGAAGACTACAAAAGTCCTTCACCTTGTATATTATCAAATGTTTCATGAGGCGCTTGAATAAATAACATCATATCTTATGAATTTGTTTGAATCAGTCTTTTGAAAAAAAAACTCCTCAATATTGATGCGGTTAATCATTAATTTCCAGTTTTAAAGTTGACATGTGTACAACTATAAAAATATGACATTTAAACATTACTATATGACTCTGCTCTCATCAAAACTGTAGTCGATGTAGTTTCATGTTTGCACAACTGGGAGTAATTCTGAAATTGGAACTTCACTCAAAATTTCGCTTTCAATATTTCTATGAAAATTTAATCTTGCCCCAATGTAAAGATTCACCTTGTAAACGGTAGATGTCAGCGTGTTCTTACAGAGCTGTATGATTCTAAGATCATCACTATTGATCTGTGTAGTGAGGAATGTATGTTATCCTTGACTGTAGTCATTATGCTTATATGCGATGCCTAATCAGAGACCTCTTTGAGAGTGTAATGCTGCACCAGGCTTGGGAGTCTTGTTTCTGATTTACGCCTACCATCAGAGCCGATCTGCGATGATGCTGCCAGCCAACCACTTCCTGTCGCATGAATCTCGGCATGTTAAATGCACTATTACAGCACTCTAATTTACTTTAATGCCGGCATAATGGATGCAGCTCTTTCTATCCATTATGGAAAACATAATGGCTAACTCCGAGTGGAGGATTTCGGATAAACTTCTCTTTTAGATAAAAGCAAGACAGAATACGAAACACAATGATAAGGATCAAATATCTCCATGTGCACAAATCATGCAATATGCAAGCAAAGTAAATAGATGCGCCAAAATGGCCGAATGATGAAAAGTTTAATCAATTGTGGACTTAATAGAGATGAGTGTCTGGGATAAGGATCAGCTGTGGGGAGCCGCCGACTGTATAAATAGCAGCAGGAGCAGGCTAGATAGATCTGCCATCTCCGTGTTCAGGAGAGGAATCTGCAAGATAGCTCCTTTAGATTCAGCCCTGTCAATGGAGGCCGACAGATTCCCTGTAATTGATTATCGTAAAGGAGGTCAAGTCTTCAACTCCTTGTCATTGATTTCCGCAACGCTTACTTCCAAGATTTCACTGTTATGTCCTGATAATAAAACTTATCCATTCTTCTTGTGACCTGACAGAGACTGGACTGTTGACTGGATCACCTGTGGTGTCATTTCTGTTTGAGATTTCACTGTTGGTGATTGTAGACCTTGTCAATTCCTCTTGTGACCTGGGAGAGACTAGCCGTTGACTTGAGCATCTTTTTACCTGCGGTGTCATTTCTGTTTAAGATTTCACTGTTATGGTCTGATTGTTTATAAATTTTGTGACTTTGACTGACGACAAGAACATCTGTGGTTTTGATTTGATTATTAATCTTACCCACTCTTACCTAATTTCTTCTCTTGTGATCTGGACATGCTGATAACTTGAACATATTTTACGTATTTTCAGATCTCTGAATTCATTCTAATATCAATGCTGAATCATATTTCCAATGGTCTTTTGACAAAAGTAATCGTTGTTTTTGTTACCAGATATAGAACAGCTTATGACCCAAACATATCTTTACCTGTCAAATATTTGATCCAAAATAAAGTGCTAAGTCCTCAATTAAAGATAATTTTATTTCACATGTTTGATAGTTAAAAGCTACGTGGTCTTCTGACCAAGTTTACATTATTGGTTCAATAAGCCTAAAAGGCCTGATTGGCTTGTGGCATGGCATGGCGTCCGGCGTCCATCCGTCCATTCGTAAACTTTTCACGAGTTCTTCTCCAGACCCAGCGACTAGAGAACTGAAATTTTATGTACAGGACTCCTTTGCCAAAGGGGATTTTAAATTGTAAATTTTGTGACCCTGTGACGTCCAATGAGGACCTCAGAAGCCATGTGTATTGAATTGAGAAAAACTTATGTTGGTTTTCTTCATCAAACAATATAATCTTGATAAGCTACAGAGCCCATGCCTCTATTTCCAACCTATCTGAAAGTCGTCAGATGTCGATAGCAGAAATACCTCTGTTTAGGACATAACAAAAACATAACACAGGAAATATTTTGATCAATAATTAATTCTTTATACTTCCTTGCATTAGAGGTATTTCCACTGTTTTTTCTGAAAACATTTAAAAAAAATAATTCTTGTATAATAGTTGAAATCTAGATATTAGTGTTGTCGTATAAGCTTATCTTTTCTCGGTTCTTTTCTAGTTCTGACTCAGATTATTTTACATGTGTGATAGAAAATCTTCAAACCTAAATCCAAGAAGCACATTTCAATTAAAGATATTGGTTGCTGACATTCTTTTTGTAAGACGATTTCTTGCTCACAAAAGTGTTTTGTTATGTCTGGGTTCAACTGCATATATATATGCGATCGTTTTATTGATGGCAATATTTTTAAAGATGAAATTGATTTAAAGTGTATGTTGTCATGTCTTTCTTAGGACTATGTTATTAAGGAAATGGCTTTTAAAAGTTTTTAGACTTTTATTGATCGATGATGTTTTTTAAATATGTTTGGAAATGTTTTGATGTTGGAATTTCCTTATCAAAGTATAAGCTCTATATCAATTTCTATTTCATCTAATAAAATTGTGAATAGTTAAACTTTTTGCTTTTGATTGCTTTTTCGATGCCATGATCAGTGTGAAACTGTTTCAATGTATTTTGATAACACAACTCATGTATACATGATGTTAACGTGTCATCTCACTGATTGAAATTAATCGTTTCTATGTGCCAGCGGTCAGACTAGTGCATTTCTGACAGTGCTTAGGTTCTGTTAGCAAAATACAACTACACACGATCGTATCATCCAACTTTCCCTTGCAAGGCAGAGCTTGCGCCAGTCTCCATCACTGGCTATTAATTTAAGCTTTGTTGCATTTTCGTAACTTTCCTGTGCTGTGTTAAGGAAATATGGCAAGGCTTAGCTTTGTTAGTTATGGAGAATGGCGCTAGTCAAGCCTTTGCAGGGGAAGTTATTTGGGCTACTGGTCATTACGTTTCTACTGGTCATTACGTTTGACCAGTCCATCATCACTTTGCGTTCGGCTTCGGATCAAGAGGTCCGGGGTTCTAATCCCGCCAGGGGCACAGCAACTTTGTCTGCAGTAGAGAACTGTTCTACACGCAGTAAGGTTTGGGTGCAATACTACATTGAATTTCAGTGCAGTACCACCCATGGTTCGCTAGTTCCAGCCGATGCTTGCAGGTTTCACTGCAATGCATATGCACATGGCGTTGCGGGCTTTCTCCCTGCCGTAATACTAGCAGCCGCGATATAACATAACACAGGAAATATTTTGATCAATAATTAATTCTTTATGCTTCCTTGCATTAGAGGTATTTCCACTGTTTTTTCTGAAAACATTTTTAAAAAAAATTCTTGTATGATAGTTGAAATCTAGATATTAGTGTTTCAATGTATTTTGATAACACAACTTGTGTATACATGATGTTAACGTGTCATCTCACTGATTTAAATTAATTGTTTCTATGTGCCAGCGGTCGGACTAGTGCATTTCTGACAGTGCTTAGGTTCTGTTAGCAAAATACAACTACACCCGATCGTATCGTCCAACTTTCCCTTGCAAGGCAGAGCTTGCGCCAGTCTCCATCACTGGCTATTTATTTAAACCTTGTTGCATTTTCATAACTTTCCTGTGCTGTGGAAATATGGCAAGGCTTAGCTTTGTTAGTTATGGAGAATGGCGCTAGTCAAGCCTTGCAGGGGAAGTTATTTGGACTACTGGTCATTACGTTTCTACTGGTCACTACGTTCGACCACTCCAGCATCACTTTCACTCGCCAGGAGCTACTAGATATATTGACTGCTTATATCCAACCCTGAATTATCAATGTGGCCTGTATCAATATTAATTCAGATAATTTGATTCAAATATTTCAAAAGAATCAGTTTGAAATACAATTGCATAATACGATTAAGCAATCAATGTTTCGGAATATGGGTAAATTTATCTAATATATTTCATGAGGAATGTAAATCTACTGGATTGATAAATAACCTGGAAGAAAGGTATATGAAGACGAATCATAATCAGGAACACTGTATATAACATTGTACTTACATTGTACATGATATCGAATGAAAGGAGGATATTGTTATACATGTTATCGAATGACTTGGGACATTTCGACTTGTAGATCTATATGAACTGCCGGTGAACTGCTGGTGTGTTATTTTTACCAGATGTTACCAATATCACCTCATAATATCATATTGTTTTTCATACCCAGCTCTACAACCTATCCAAACAAAAAGAGTATAACACACTTTTAGCTTATTTTAAGAAATCAACCTAAATTATCCACGTTTACATTAATTGCTTTATTTGAATAAATGGATCTTTCCACTCTTTCGCACATTGATCGAATAAACATAGATTTTTCGAACTTACCTGATAAACATATTTTTATGTATACTGAACAAGAAAGTTAAAATTCTTTATCTTGGTATTTGTTTTGAACTTGTGTACATCACTCTTTATGAAACTAAATCTTTGTTAGAAAGCTATATTGACATACAAAGTCTAGTTTTGTTTGTTTGCCAATCCCGTTTTCACAAAATCAATATGTTTTCTAATATCTAATATGTAGTCTAATATTTTAGATGTGGTTAGCAATTATCAAATTCTCTAGATTTAGGAGAATGGTTAAAAACATGTTCAAGTTTTGTCTTCAAGAAAGAGATTTAAATGAAGAAGGAAACCTACAACCAAATATTTAATACTCATTATTAAAATTATTAAGATATAGATTCAGATATTTACAAGTATATCCGAATAGTTAATACTGCGTCATGTTTTTTTGAAGAAGTTAATCCTCTGTGCCTACTCAGCTTCAAGAAGACGTAGCAAGTGAGTAGGAGGCCAGTGAGGCGGTTCTATTTCGAGGCTTGTTCAATTTTACCAGCTTATTAAAACCACAAGTGCTCGGAAGTAAGAAAGCACATCCTACCTACTCTAATTGCCTTTAACTTGGCGTCGTCTGATCAAAGTGATGCAAATCAGTGTATTTTGCTATTTAGGTTTCTTCGAGAATATAATAGTGTTCCAACACGCACTATGACATAAAGATATTGCTATTTGGTTAAATTGTTTCTTCGCTTATTTTGGTTCCTTGTGATCACAGGGCTATGCTAATAGATTTGAAGAATTTTTTCCCCTCAATTTTATAGATTCTTGAAGAAGAGTAATACTTTTCAAGCATAGATTTGGACAAAAAGTAATTTGGAAGTTGATAGAGTTCAGCAGCCATAGCAGTTACAGAAGATTGGAAATGTCGGTGGAATGGAACAAATATCTAAACTGTATTATGTATCATGCTTTCATTTCAAAAGAAAACAAAATTAGATGTTTGAATTTTAGAATGGGGTCATACTAAGCTACATTTTTAGTAAACAGAAAATTGAAAGGAAGTTTTTCACAAACATAATTTACAATTTGTGTTGTTCCAATGCAATCTTATGGAATCAACTTGGAATCAACTTGGAAGGAAGGCAGTCCAAAATTCTGCCTACGTACTTGTATAATGGAGAATAATTCTAAAGCAGTCTGCCAACATGGAGTAAAAGTGGTCAGGTTAATTTGGGCGTCACACTGACCTTGTTACTTACATACTCTCTGTGAGTATGGTTACTCTGTAGGAAGTGCTTGGTGGATAAAACAAAGTTTGACCTCATAAATGGATCAAAATTAGAGCAACTAAGTTGTGTGCATTTAGATCTGAGTTTCTACTGCTTCTAATATGTTCAGGTCTTTGAAGGGCATTTAGAAGTGGTATACATAAGAACAGGAAGATTTTCTGGATTACAACTTCTTTAATGTGAAAATACACGACGTTTCGGAGTATATACTCACCCCTTCATCATACTCACTCTATCACATTCCACCTGATTAAGTGAGTATGTACTCTGAAACGTCGTGTATTTTCACATTAAAGAAGTTGTTATCCAGAAAATCTTCCTGTTCTTCTAATATGTTGAAAAGGATGTAGTTTGTCTGGTCAAACTTTAATCCTAATTGACTTATATTAGTCACTCCCTTTTCAAATTTCAGTGCTATTGCAAACTGAACATCTGATTTATTCAATGTGAAATGCCAAGGAGTTTCTATGGAGGAGGAAGCTTTAAATGTATTTATTTTGAAGGAAAACCAAGATGTATGAATAGTCACTAGTGAATCTGTATTGTATGTACATGTGTAGATACTAACAAGCTCTGTAGTTAAGCAGTGATGGTGTGAGTATAGCTTCATCAAAACATTGCATTCATTTCAACAGAGTAGTTGATTATCCATAGATCTTGGGGGCGGGATAGCGCAGTGGTTAGCACGTTCGGCTTCGGATCAAGAGGTCCGTGGTTCGAATCCCGCCAGGGGCACGGCAACTTTGTCTGCAGTAGAGAACTATTCTACACACAGTAAGGTTTGGGTGCAATGCTACACTGAATTTCAGTGCAGTACCACCCAAGGTTCACTAGTTCCAGCCGTTGCGCGCAGGTTTCACCGCAGTACATAGCCACATGGCGTTGGGAGCTTTCTCCCTGCCATAATACTAGCAGCCGCAATATAAGTGAAATACTCTTCAAAGCGGCGTTAAACCATAACTCACCTCCATAGATCTTTTTTTTTTCCTTCTCTAAAACTCCTTAATTATTCTCAAAGAAATGTAATAATGTTGGGTTTCTTTTGCGGCGGTTGTTTTGAATGTTATAGCATCAAAAAGAAAACCTCCACAATGCTTCATAAGGTCACAATAATGTCTGGTAAATATGAAGCATAACTGTCTCTCAACTAGGAGAGGAGACATTACTAAGATGACAGAACTCATAATGGTGGTTATAATGTCACACATAGAAAACACATCTTTGTTGCAGTGAAATGTCAGGCTGATAATTAATAGTGAGAGAACACACAGATAATTGTTGTCAACTAATTATCATCGTGTAAACTGAGTATGCTAACTATGACAGTTTTTCATCAGCAATGTAACTTTTTAAATTGTGGTTGGCAGAAGGTACAGTTTATGCAGCGTTAATGTTTCTTCATTTACACAACATTGTCTGAGCTTAAAAACTTCCAACTTATTCAAAAACTCCCCCAAAAGTCTGTGTCTTCTTATGACAATTCATACAGAGTTCTGTGACTGAACTTTCTACTGTCTTACTAACGCTGAACATATTGTTTAGCCCTTAACTTGCAAACCCCGGCATGGTCCGGGATTGCCATAAACAATTCCTTTTTATAGCTGGAAATAGAATAATAACCAAAGGTCGCATTCTAATAATTTTTATATCATTGTAAAGCCAGACATCTTGTCTTCAATTCCGAATATAAATATGAATTATTTCATTTCGTATTTATGATATTATGAGGCCCGAATTAAAGACAATCTTTCGAAAGTTATAGAATAAAAACTAAAAATTGTAGAAGTCGCGGGTATGAATTATCCATTTGTGTACGGGTGCTGCGACTTGAATTTGTATTTAACGCCCGTATATCGTCCGTTTTCGCGATGTAGATGAGATATATTTCGTAAAACGGTACCGGAATCGCCGCCTGGAATATTCTGCTAGCAGAGCTAATTAGTGCCTAAGCCAAAATACTATTGCGAGCTGGAGGGTCTGTAAATTCCACAGGCTAAAATAGAAATACGCAACGTAAGGGTTAACCACTGTAACGTAAACACAAAAACGTTCTTGTACACATATTATATTATATGGAGCCACCTTTAGGATTTGATGCATTTAGCTAGGGACTAAGAGCATACTTAAATATGATAAAAAACTGATAGTACCTGGCATTGAATTATAATTCATATCAAGAGGTGCAGGGTTCGAATCCTGCCAGGGCTCTGGGACTTTGTGAGCTTTGGAGAACTGTTCTACATCTACAGGTTTGAATTGAAATGCAGCGCAGTATCTCTCTTGGTTCGAATTTCAGTCGAGTTCGCAGGTTTCAGTGCAATGCATAACCATAGTGACATTGTGGGTCTTCTCCCTTCACTACTACTAGCAACCATGAGATATAAGTGAAATGCTCTTGAAAGCGACATTAAAACCCAAATCACCTCACACCACCTTGAATCAAGATTATGATGTGAAAGTTTTTAAATGATGAGTGCAGGGTACAAAAATAATCCAGTAACCAATTGCAGGTAGGAGTTTCAAGGCATTGGTTAGATTTACATATGATATGATCATGTAGATGTATTTGGATAATTGTAATGCATTTAGGATTCTACTTCAGACACTCACCAGTCTAAAGGGCTATTTAACACTTATATTAAAACCACTGGACAGTCAAGAGAAAAGGAAACAGCTTCTTCAGACAGTTTCGGAAATTAAAACTTGGAATGGTTTCTGATAATTAGCTTTAAAATATTATCTATGTGATTTATGTTATATAATGTATCCACTGGTTATCACTTCAGATTTGTAGAAAATATTTTAAATTTTTTGTTCTTTTTGCAGCTTGACAATGCTGATGAGCAAGCAGCGCAGGTTCGTCGTGAGTTGGACGGACGACTTCAGATGGTGGAGATGATGGCCCGGGTAGGTACTTGTTCCGTAGCTATAGAGATGATGGCCGGGGTAGGTACTTGTTCCGTAGTTATAGAGATGATGGCCGGGGTAGATATTTGTTCTGTAGCTATAGAGATGATGGCCCGGGTAGGTACTTGTTCCGTAGCTATAGAGATGATGGCCCGGGTAGGTACTTGTTCCGTAGCTATTGAGAGGATGGCCCGGGTAGGTACTTGTTCCGTAGCTATAGAGATGATGGCCCGGGCAGGTACTTGTTCCGTAGCTATAGAGATGATGGCCCGGGTAGGTACTTGTTCCGTAGCTATAGAGATGATAGCCCGGGTAGGTACTTGTTCCGTAGCTATAGAGATGATAGCCCGGGTAGGTACTTGTTCCGTAGCTATAGAGATGATGGCCCGGGTAGGTACTTGTTCTGTAGCTATAGAGATGATGGCCCGGGTAGGTACTTGTTCCGTAGCTATAGAGATGATGACCGGGGTAGGTACTTGTTCCGTAGTTATAGAGATGGTGGCCGGGGTAGGTATTTGTTCTGTAGCTATAGAGATGATGGCCCGGGTAGGTACTTGTTCCGTAGCTATAGAGATGATGGCCCGGGTAGGTACTTGTTCCGTAGCTATTGAGAGGATGGCCCGGGTAGGTACTTGTTCCGTAGCTATAGAGATGATGGCCCGGGTAGGTACTTGTTCCGTAGCTATAGAGATGATGGCCCGGGTAGGTACTTGTTCCGTAGCTATAGAGATGATGGCCCGGGTAGGTACTTGTTCCGTAGCTATAGATATACATCGGCTTCATCAGGGTATTTGTATCCCTAGGCTACTGCAATACCCAGATTGTCTAATTCAACCCTCCTGATATCGTGCTACAAATAACCAACCAATGAAATTACTTTAATAAGTAATAATGTCATCACACAGATCAGAAGACGATGAGCGACCATCAAATTTTCAATAAAAAAATTTCATTGGCTGTCAGATACAAGCTATAATTAGCGATGAGTAACCAACCTTCAGTAATACGAGGCAAGAAGTTGCAGATACAGATAAAGTTCTTGACTTAAGAAGGAAGGTTGGTAGAGTGGCCAGTCGGAAGATCAGGGTTCAATTCCTGGTCCCATCATATCAAAAGACATAATGAGATGAGAGTTATAAGGACAGAACAACGCTTTAACTGGCGCTGCATACTGGCTGCCAGGTGCAAAAAGAACAAAACAAATTTCCAATGTATACTGTATTGTGGCAGTAAAGAAATCTTAGTCATATTTCTTCCCAAATAAATGTGTACTTTCAGTTATGATAATTATTTGAAATTGAATTGTTGACTATGAATTTGTAGACGCGGCGCCACCCGAAGTTCGTGGTGAAGGAGATGGAGAGCATGTATGTTGACGAGCTCAAGTCCTCCATCAAACTGCTCATGGAGAACCTGGAGAGTCTCCCCGTATCTAAGGGGGGCGAAGCCAAGTACTCCCTGCAGAAACTCAAACGATATAACAGGTAAGGTGGATTTGCACTGAAAGATATATCATATATGATGGCTTGAAGTATATATGTAGAGATGAACATATTGGTAAGATAGATTGCCTCAATATATGCTTCATATTGAAGTATATATACCGTATTTCCTCAAATACAACCCTGCGGTTCTATTTCGTTCAGCAGCCCGCTACCCAGGTTCTATTTGAGGCCTGAGTTTATTGGAGGCCGGGTTATATTAAAGGAATACAGTATGTAGAGATGCACATGTTGGTAAGATAGATTGGCACAATATGCTTAATATTTCTTCAATTGGTAAGATATGTATGTAAAAATCACTAACGTATTTCATCAATGTCTTGGCATCATACTGGCTCCTTACATAGTATATTGTAACTGGGTTTGAATCAGTTTGCCCATGGCTAGTTGGGAGTGATGCTGAGATAGTACATTGTGAATGTGCACAAAGCTTATAGCTGACACGATCATGGACATATATTTTAAAAGCTGGTTTGGCTTTTATGGGCTGGTGCTTTAGAAATATTCTAGTCTAAATTAGTTCCAAGTAGTGCTTTGATAAGCACAGAGCAGCACCTTTAAAAAAAAGAAAAAAATTGTAACACAAGTAGCCTACAAAATATACATTATTGCTAGAATATATGGGACACAAGAAAGCAAGATTTCTGTACAACAGTTCCTTTGTTGTGAACATACACAGAGTTTCGGAGATTATATGATGAAGCAGTAGTATATAACTGGTGACATCATGTATGGTCACAATTAAGAAGTTGTTATCCAGAAATCTTCTTTTCTTATACTTCATTATATTCATTTCAAAGTGCCCTTCAGAGATGTGTATATCAAACAGAAGGTCGGTCCACAGGTCTTTGTCTAACATGATAATGCACTCTGTGGCTTTGCTGAAAGATTTGAAAGTAAATGCAATTTTAAAGTATAATATTCTATGGGGATATTATGCAAATACTCCAGGTTTGTGGTAAGATATGTTGCCATAGCTCGCTCCAAGGGTACGTAATGTAGAAACTGTTGCACAATGATGGACAATGTAATTGATTTGACCTGACACCATAATATGGCAGCTGGCTTTGAACAATAACTTTGAAGGATTGTCCGATCATTTCAAATACTTTATTTTTGCAAGGTTAGCTTTTTGATAGGATAACTTTAACTTTCTCCAGAACTTTCCATGATAATAAGCAACTGAAGATAAGTGCCACATGTGTGAAGGGGGGAGATTCACATGCAAGTGCAAAGCGGGTTTCAAAGTTGATATCTGATATTAGAACAGAAAGTCGAATAATATTCGGATGATTTATTTACAAATAAAACCCTTGAATTTATCAATTTGGCAGGCAATTTTATAAGAATGGGTTGGTTCATGATATATTAGCTGAAACAATGAGTATAGCTGATAAACCATGCATTTTAGAGCGACCACTTCAATACAAGAGCATTATTCTTCAGATTGGATCAGTTTATTCAAAAAAAAGACAATAAAAGTTGTGTTCCGATGTACTAAGCCCTAAGTGACCCAGCACCATCAGTGGCAGATACAGAGAGGGATTGAAGGGGAGTCCGCAGCTCCCCCCCCCCCCCCAAAATAAAAATCTTCATGTGCAAGTTTAAAAATAACCATTGAAGCTTTAGTCAAGACACTGGTGCACACACACCCCCCCCCCCCCCCCCCCCCCCCACTTTTGCGTGAAACAGAAACAGAAACCAGAAATCTTCCAAATGCGATATATTTCATGAATAATTATGATGTGGTACTCTTTTTGGGGGGATGTCACACAGAATTCTGCTTCTCGCTGAACGGATCATCCATATGTCGCCACTGAGATCCCCTCCCCTACCCTCCTCTCTGAGATCATTCTGGAGTCCTGGAAATGTGCACCCCCTTTTCTCAAAAAGCTGTATCTAATACACAGTTAACTTTAATGCAGGGGCGAGATAGCGCACTGGTTAGTGCGTTCGGCTTCGTATCCCGAGGTCCAGGGTTCGAATCCCGCCATCCCTATAATAGAGAAATGTTCTACACGCAGTAAGGTTTTGGTGCAATGCTACACTGAATTTCAGCGTTGTACCACCCACTAGTTCGAGCCGATGCTCGCAGGTTTCACTGCAATGCATAGCCACATGGCGTTGCAGGCTTTCTCCCTGCCATAATACTAGCAGGCGCGATATAAGTGAAATAGTCTTGAAAGCGGCGTTAAACCCCAACTCACCTCACCTCACTTTAATGCAGAGTTGGAAGTGAGCACTATAAGGTTAGCATTAGCGTTAATTAAGTATGTTTTGTGCATCGATCCACAGGTCATTACAAAAGCAAATCTCCAGAATGTGATTATTTGTTTTTGGCTTGCATTAACTGCATTTACGTGTTTTATTAAAACTGTTGTTTTTATAATAAAAATTTGTGTTTATTGGCATTAAATCATCCTATTAATATTATGTCTTGGAGAAAATGTTGCCAGATTTAGATAAATCAATATCTGTTTTTTTGAAATAGGAGTTCTCAGACAAGCGCATATAATGAAGTGCTACATTTGTCCATTTTCAAATTGCCCATGAAAGATCTATTGCTTTTTTCATGTCCCTTGTCTGGGAAAGTTTGAAAACTTGCACTGATGTTTATTGGATTGATATGAATGATGTCTATATTGAATATGCCAAAGGAATTGTTACCAAATCTACAGAGACTGAGTTTGAAGGTTGCTGGGGATGTGAGCAAGTTGTACGTAGCATCCCAGTATTCATCAACTTCACAGTCACCCGCTCGGGACCCCGTACCAAACAAATATTATAAATTGATCTCTTTTCTTACTTGTACACTCAATTAGAACTTCATAATTAGTCTGGGATTTTTTTGTCTAAAAGATTTATAGTAAAAGCAAGTTGAGTTGAGCAATAAGAGAGGAACAGGCTTTGAGTGGAGTGAGTCGCTTGGGTTTCCGGCCATCTATCAGTGACAGTAGAACACATGGTCATCTGTCACTGACGAGTAGAACACATGGGCATCTATCACTGACAAGTAGAACACATGGCCATCAATCACTGGCATAGTAGAACACATGGGCATCTATCACTCGGAAGTGTAGAACATGGACATATATCACTGACGAGTAGAACACATGGCCATCTATCACTGACGAGTAGAACACATGGCCATCTATCACTGGCAGAGTAGAACACATGGACATATATCACTGACGAGTAGAACACATGGCCATCTATCACTGACGAGTAGAACACATGGCCATCTATCACTGGCAGTAGAACACATGGGCATCTGTCACTGGCAGAGTAGAATACATGGGCGTCTATCACTGGCAGTAGAACACATGGGCATCTATCACTGATGAGTAGAACACATGGGCATTTATCACTGGCAGAGTAGAACACATGGCCTTTTATCACTGGCAGAGTAGAACACATGGCCATCTGTCACTGACGAGTAGAACACATGGCCATCTATCACTGGCAGAGTAGAACACATGGCCATCTATCACTGACGAGTAGAACACATGGCCATCTATCACTGGCAGAGTAGAACACATGGCCATCTAACTCTCAGACAAACATTATCTTTCTTCGTTTCTCTGCTTTCTAACTTTATACTTTTCAGTAAAATAAAAAATAAATTCAGTGTAGAGCAAGAACAGGACACAAAGAAAGAGACTACTGCTGCTTTCTTAGTTGTGGATGTCCCTGTATCTGTCACTGACAGTCCAATACACTGGGGCGCCCAGCACAGACAAATGTTTTCAGTTCATAAGTGCTCTGGTTTTCCACTGCAACCAGTAGAAGACAGTTGATTTATGGCGTAATGGAGACTGACATAACCCACTCAGATGAGAGAGGGTATGTAAATAGTTGAGTCTTGTCAGCTTCCTAGCATTTATCACTGACAAAATAGTACACTGGGGCTTCCAATACTAACATTATTAGCTAATAATGCATCTCTCTTTCTCACCCCAGGAGTGCTTAATGAAATAAGCAAATAAGTTTGTGGTAAATGTGGAAGTTAGTATTTTAAAATATGTTATGTTCATCTCAGGAAAATCTAATCAGACGTTTACAGTATTAAACATAATATTGAAGGAATTAATCAAACAGGACATCAATTAAAAAAAATTATATTACATGTCCATAGGATGTTGTTTAATTTGCAAATTTGATGAGCTACAGAGCTACAGAGCTCAAAAGTTCGAAGTTCTAAAGTTAGTTAGCAAGCTACATATGAAGAAAGTCTCCCTCACAAATGATCTGATGCTCATTTCATAGTTTTTTACTTAATTTTCATAAGGTTTAAGTTATTTTGAAGGGGATCCATGTTTTCTGTTTGGAGTATGTTGTTGTGTGTATGTAACTCCCTCTCCCCCCCCCCCCCCCACCGGCCCTTGTGTTCGGCCAATATAACTATGTTTCCCCCCCCCCCCCCCCCGGGCCCTTGTGTTCGGCCAATATAACTATGTTGGTCAGATCTATAGTAGTGTGCATGGACCTAATTTCTTAATATGATTAAATTCTGTAAGTTTAAACCATGCTTCATATTTCAAATACCAAGTCCATCTCTCACATTGATCTTGAAGATAACGTTCATTATTAGAAGAGCAAACATTAATCAGCTTAATTCAATAATGTATCTGTTCTTTCAAATTGAACCCTGTTCTGTAACTCTTTTTTTCAGTTCATGAAATGCCAAGATGTTTCGAATCCACAAGGAATGTTTTTTCTCCCTTTTCCATCACTATCTTTAATTGTATAAATGGAAAATGAGTTGGTGCTAAATCCACATTTTGTGGAGGGAAAATGCTTTGTCAATCTAACATCAAGTTCAACTGATTTTCTTTTCTCCTAATTTCATGGCAGAGTTTTCACTTTTACCTTTGAAGAAATACTAAATTTAAAAATTTGTTTACTTTCTTACTTTCATGTCATTGTTTCATTCAATTATACCACATAGATTTTAAACATTTCATTTATTTATTTAATGAATCATTTATTCATTATTTATTAAATTATTTATTTATCTATTATTTTTTTTAAATACTTCGTTTTAACTTCACTTATAGTAACATTTAAACTGATTGTCACCTCTTTCTTCCCTTTGACTGAGTTTCTCACTTTGTTTTCAGGGCGTTAGGTGAACTAGCAGAAATGTCAATGCTAGCTTCTCATGGTGTCACAAACTTTGTCACCTATTTCACTAATTTGTAAGTTTTACTTACAATTTGGAAGATAAAATAAGGGTTTTTTAAAAAGGTTTTTTGGTTTCTCCTATTATTATCTTACTCAACTCTAACATGATCTCTGATCTCTTTGATTTCATCCTGTTTTTAATTATCCAGAATCTGTCATTTTATTATTTCTTTAAGACCTAAGCACATGTTATCCAATCAATAATTCTTGATGAGTGTAATATCTGTGTCAGCTAATATACTAAGAAAAAAAGGGAGACAAACTTCTGTCACTATGTAAATTATCTTAAAACTTTTAAAGTGAACTCGCTTGAGAATTTATCTGTTTCCAAATCCATTCACCAACTTCAACATGTTCCTTTATCTATCTTTATTTCATGAAACAAAAAGGTTATCAATGTAGAATTTGTATGTAAATGTTCACGAAAACGATCAAGCTCTTCCTGTGGTGGCTTAGTCTCTTAGTTTCTGTAAGTTTCATTTACAAATACCAGTAGGTTTTCTAGCTGTGAATCATTCAACACAGTAGCGTTGCTAATCCAACACTTACAAACATTTTATTTTGGAGGATTAAAGCCAAAGCAACTTCCATTCAATGCTTATTCTATTTATGAATTTTTTGAAACAATATTCCATCAATAATATTTTTGTGAACATTTTTTATAATTTAAAAGTTGATGTTAACAAATAAAGGCTCTTTATAGGCATTTTAATCCCAAGCAGCTTTAGACAAGTGCATCAATTACAATATTGATTAATTTTCATGAAACACCGAGGCTTGAATATTTTTCACAAGTGTAGAAGAGATGATAACAATTAAGCTCACTCGTGGGTATCTGTGGTCCCGCACTGCTTCTGTACAGTGTTCCTTGTTTCCAGTATTGATTCAGTTTCATCAAACAATTACCCCTAAGGACATCTTGTGGAGATAATTTATAACACCAGGTTAACACTGTAATTTAATATCACAAATATGCATCACTTCTAATATTTTATTGTATTACTCATGTTGGTAAACGTAAGCGGTGTCATAGTTTTCATATGTGTATCTTTTTTTTATCTTGCAAGGATTGCATCACCAGTTCCTGTATTTTGTTTTCTGTCGTCAACTATTTGTAATATTTATGTAGCAAGTTGTAAAAAGAATACCAGGTCATTTTCTGGCTATAATATCTGTCTATAGATATGAATGTACCACCTTTTTGAACTAAGCAAGTTATTGAAATTCTATTAATGGATTGCCTGAAGCATGGAATGGGGTTGAAAAGTGGAAGAAAATTGATTTTGTTTTCATAATTTGCTGAAGGTGATGAGAATTGAGCAAGTAATGATTAAATTGACGACAGTAACAGTAAAATCTTTTGATTTTCATGATTAGTTCTGAGGAGGCCACAGGCCTATAGTACAATTATTCTTAAAAGTATACTGAGAAACATGTACAGTGAGACTCGTTATCCACACAATTTGGTTACAGTTTAAAATCTTCCGGAAAGTCAGTTATGCTGTTCAGCGAAACATCATTTGTATAGAAACACGTCCAGTATGTGAAATACTGCCGTGCGGATGGTCAGGTTTCCAGATTTATATAGGGTCCCGATACTTTGAAATGTTCATAATACAGAGTTTTGTTATCCAATGTTTCACTTCTAAATTCCCTTCAAGGACTTCATAATGATTATATATATGTCAATATTATGA
This sequence comes from Gibbula magus, assembly GCA_936450465.1. Lineage (NCBI taxonomy): Eukaryota > Metazoa > Mollusca > Gastropoda > Trochida > Trochidae > Gibbula > Gibbula magus. The sequence goes on along the minus strand of OW388296.1, from coordinate 2,008,115 downwards.
AGTTGAATTTCATTCAATGATCCATATCTGTGGCAATATTGTTCTTCCTTCTGCATGCTTACAATCTTTTTAGGTGTCTATGCCTCGTTGCCCAGACTAAGTAAGTTTATTAAATCAACATTACTGACAGATACAGGTACATTCTGTTATTTACATTTTGATGGCATTATGATAAACAAGGATTATATTCAGTATATATGGTAATTCTTCTCGTCCCTGCGCATAATGCTGACATCTCCTCCTATGCTTCCGTTTTGTTTGGTCTAGACTAATCTGCCTGCGGACTAATGTAGGTGTATCAATCCTGAAATGGACGAGGACATGCGATCTGACCATTTGTCAGAAGATAAGATGGAACAAAGCCAGCTTATTGCCAAGTGTAATTATGATGGCAAAAAAAGTTTGAAACAAAGCCCCCAAACTCTGTCCATCCAATGCTTTACAAAGCTCAGTCAGTTTCTTATCAGTTTGGCTGTCCGACTGTTCTTTTTGAAACTTTTCCTATTGTATGCTGTGTCAATCACAGAATGGTGTGGAGAAACTTCATCAGATAAGTCATGCAATATGGCCATAAATCAGTGTAGAAGATAAGCTTGAAAGTTGACCGCACAAATTAAAACAGCAAGTATTAACAAAAGTTCCCACCCTTTCCAAAATTTGTCACTGTGTCAGTGCTGTGACTTTTGTGCTGTGACTTTGGTGCTGTCTGTGCCTGGTGTTCTTCATATTGTGCAGCAAACACTGACCATCGGACAGACATCTGGCCATCCTATTGCAGACAGATTTAATGATCTGGTACTGGTACCTCTGCCAGCCAGTTCTTGAACTGTATGTTTAACCTATCCTTGACCATTCTGTTGAACTAATCAATCATGATGGCTTTCTGTTCCTTACATGGCTTCCCCTTCACTTTAACCTGTCCTGCTGCAAAATGCTATTATTACGTGAAGTACACAGTATGTAGCTTCCACTACCTTCATACAGTGAAGGTTGCATAGAGCCTTAGGAATCTTTGCTTCTGCATGTGGAGCCGGATGGAGCTGTGGAGAATCAAGAGGTTCAGGGTTCGAATCCTGCATTGTATAGGGTTTGACAACTTTGTTTGCTCTATAGAACTGTTCTACATGCAGTATAGTGCTACCTATTGTTTGCCAGTTCAAACTGCTCCTTGCAGGTTTCACTGCAATTGAGTCATGGGTGTTTAAGTCATTTTCCCTACAATAACACTATCAGCCGTGAAATAAGTGAAAGCAGCATCAGCAGATAACAGTCAACATATTTTCTTATATTATGCTGTTTTTGTCCCCCGCCGCAACGCGGAACGGGGGACTATGTATTCAGCGGCGTCCGTCCGTACGTCCGTCCGTACGTCACATTTCTTGTTTACGCGATATCTTATGAAGCGTTGCATCCAAAGTCTTCAAATTTCATGTCTGCCTACATTGTGGGAAGACGCAGACACCAGTCAATTTTGGTGACCTTGGTCTTATTTTCAAGGTCACCACGACACTTGGACCACTTTTTGAACTCTTGTTTACGCGATATCTCATGAAGCGTTGCATCCAAAGTCTTCAAATTTCATGTCTGCCTACATTGTGGTAGGACGCAGACACCAGTCACTTTTGGTGACCTTGGCCTTATTTTCAAGGTCACCATGACACTTTGACCAATCTTTGAACTTAAGGCGATATCTCATGAAACATTGCATCCAAAGTCTTCAAATTAGTTGTCAGCCTACATTGGGGAAAGACACAGACACCAGTTTATTTTGGTGACCTTGACCTTATTTTCAAGGTCACCGCAACACTTTGAGCACTTTTCTAACTCTTGTTAGGGACCGGTCATTTATTATAGAGGGGGGTGGGCCGGTGAAATTTTCCTTATGTTTGTCAGAAAAAAAGTGACCCACCCCTAACATGTGTCATGATTTTTCATGACCCCCCAATGATGTTAGTCATAATTTTAATGGGCCACCCCTAACGACTGTCTTAATATTTTATGACCCACCCCCAAAGGCTGTCATATTTTTGTGTGACCCACCCCCTAAAATCACCGGCCCCCTCCCCCCTATAATAAATGACCAGTCCCTTAACGCAATATATATCTTTACCAGTTGGACTCAAAAGTCTTCAAATTTGGTGTCAGTCTACACTGGGGGATGACGCAGATACCAGGGGATTTTGATGACCTTGACCTTATTTTAAAAGTCACTACAACACTTTGATCACTTTTCAAACTCTTGTTATCACCATTTATTATGACTGGTTGGACCAAATGTTTTCAAATTTTGTGTCAGTCTACAGTGGAGGATGACGCGGACGCCAGTCGATTTGGTGACCTTGACCTTATTTTCAAGGTCACCACAACACTTTGACCACTTTTAGAACTCTTATTAACACGATATATCATGAACCCAAGTAGCTCCAATGATGTGTCTTACTAGCTCAATGTCACCGGCGGGGGACATTGCCATGTTAGTGGCAAACACTTGTGTATCTTTATATTTGGTCAACATGCTTCCCTTAAAGATAAAGCTCTTCATGGATTGAAGACAGCATCAGTGTCCAGCAAATGATTCTGTACTATTTTCTTCATCATACGCACACATATTAAATACTTTATAAAGAGTTCCAAAATCTTATCAATCATCACATCAGCAAATTACTTGAGAGTCAATCCATTGAGAACAACGCACTGAGAATATTGTATGTCAAGAACTGTTTTCAAAGAATAATTTAAAAATAAATACTGGCATTCGCTGAACCATGTTTCATTTTTGTGACAAGTGGAAGTAACCTTGATAACTACCAGGGGGAAGTCGGTTTAATTGAGAACGCCACGTGAAGTTCAACAATCAAGGTGGACGGGAAGATTAAACAAACATTATTGATTTTTGCATTTAGTGTAATTAACGTTCCATGCACTGCAAGAACGGTCAGGAAACAATATTATCTAACAGTGAGCTTGAATTCAAATAATTCCTTTAAAGTATTTGTAGAATATGAGATTTCATTTGGGAATGTGCAGTTTTATCAGGCCGATGCATGCCAACACAGACCATCCAGTACAACTAATTGGAATATGGTATAACCATAATCACGTAGTTTTATTTCATCAATCCCATATATATTTTTTTTATAAGGCTTTTTTCATTTAAAATCCACAAAGTATATTTTATGATATATAAAAGTGCCCCTTCATAGTAGTAACGATAATCATCAGTACAAATCCTTGATAACACATTTATAATAACTGTCATACATATTGCAATGTACACATTAGGGCTGTAACGATTCATCGATACCTACGATACAATCGTAGCTTGGGAAATCATGATTATTGTATCGTGAGCTTCCTGTATCGTGATACATTAAAAATAGATTTCACTTACTTAAAAAAGAAAAGAAAAACTAAGTGAACACTATAAAACCAGCTAGCGTTGTGCAGTAACAGTAACTACAGTAAGCATGAAGCAATCTGATTCATAAATAACTGTTTTTAGAAAAAAAAACTGTTTTCATCTTCGATTTTCGATCATCTTATAACACAAAATTTCCACCATCTTGAAAATTTCACAAAATATGCCTGAAGTTATACTTTATACAATGTATCGTGATACATTCTGTATCGCCTGTCTGTATCGTGATACATATCGTATCGTGAGATTTCCCATGATACTCAGCCCTAGTACACATCCCTAAATTACAAAGTAACAACCTACAAGCAAACATGACAATCCAGACCAGTTCAGCTTAATTGAAACAAGTCTCAGTGAAATATTGTTAGTTGTAGAATATTTATTTCCCCAGTTATAACAATCGTGAATGCATCATCAATGCCGTAAAATGTGAAATACTTGTGTAAACATATGATGTTCTCCAAACACAATGTAAAGCACACAATTTTGGGATCTGCAGTTATCTGAATTCTAATTTTTTTTGGGGGTTGAGTCCCTTGTGGGATCTGTAGAACACTACAGAATATCGGCCAAGTGAAATATTGAGATTATGGATCTTTGTGCTGATTGGGTAAGCCAGGTCACGCACGTGAATTATTGAGCAGAACCACACAGGTGAACTGTTTACTCGCAGGAATAAAACACAACTGTCTCATTCACTTGTTCGCGATTCCTGCGATGAATAATACAGGTAGTCGATACGGTGATCCAGTGACTATTGAAGGGCTGATCTGATATTGATGTATGTCTTCCACTATGTGTTTGACTCGATTGCATTCTTTCAAGAACATTGCTAGAGTGATCTTGTTAAGTCTTTATGCTATCTGCGGGTGATAATTAAAATTTTAATTAACGATGAAATGAATGATTTATTCAGGTGTTTGTAAACATTTACAACAAATATTTTTCATCTCTTTCTGTGTCATGGTACCCTCAAAACAGTTTTAACACATTTTTCAAATGCTGATAACAATTCGGATAAGGTCAAATGTGTGATGAATTGAATTTTATTTTTAAGAATATGAATATAAAATTATTTGAAAGAGTAACTTTTGAATATTACTGATATCCTCAATAAAAGTTATCTTTGTAGCTTTATTCACAAATTTAAAAGTAATCAAGAAACCATTTTTATTTGAATAAAGTAAAGTATTTATATTGTTTCAAAATTGTATTCCAGTATAAATCTAGAAGTTTTTAAAAAGAAATCCTAGAAACCTTCCATTGCCGACACAAGCAATTTCCTTTTGCCTTGAGGCAGTGACAGTGTAACACCTCCACTTATACACTGGCTTAGATGATGAAATGTTTCCTTTATTTCCGTCCGTTATCAGGGAAAGGAGATTTGTCTGTAAGATATCCTTATTTTATATGTAGAGATACAAAATTGATTCTTTCTATATTTGAATAATTGCCATATTGCATTCTGATGTGGGTGAGAGACCTGTGTAAATTCCATCGGATGGTTTTAGAATGAAAATGTCTTGCACACTTCGTATCTATTTTAATTTATCAGATATTATATCTATTTTTAAAATTCTTATTTGATGTATTTTGAACTTAATTCATTTTCTTGGTTCAGATATTTTTATAATTTTGATTATAATAACATTTTCAGATTGAGGAAGTCGCTTTATTTCAAGGTTCTAAGAAATATTTGTTCAGCTCATTTGATCTTTCTTAATCTTTCTCTTTGGTTATCGGGTTGAATTTTTTGCATGATTTTCTACAAAAAAGTTCTTTATATTTTGGTTTTAATCAAATGTGGATAAGAATAAGGTAGGTTAAAGATTTAATACTTTGAACTAATAATAAAATCATTGAGGTTGCAGCTCTTGCGTTTAGTTCATTGAGAGAGAGAAAAAGGAACTGTTATCATTTGATAAAATTATTGTGATTTTATTTGTTCAGTCTGTCTATGATAATGTGCACAATTCATGAATCACTTCTTTAATTTCAGCAATGTCAGAATATGTATAGATGCATGTAACTTCAACAATGTCAAATTGTCAACACGTACATTCAGGAAAGTCTGATGTACTTACACGACACGAAATATAAACTAAACACTGTGATTCTTACAGGTTTAAACGTTTTTTTCAGTGGTTTACCAAATATTACTTTTTTTTATCTTGCCTAAAATATCACTGTAAAAATGAAATGACATGCCTCTTCCAGAAACAATTCATGCTGAACATAGGCTTGAAAGTGCTCTGTGATTGTAATCCACATATTCCAAATATAACAATGTTAAATTTGTTAAATTTGTTCATTTGTCAAGTGAGGCTTTGTGGCTTAATGATGCTAATAAATGTTTGACCACTGTCCTACTGTACAAGTGTCCAGTGTGTTAGATAAGACACACTTCTCTGTGCTACACGTGCGACGTGTTGTGTTAGATAAGACACACTTCTCTGTGCTACACGTGTGTAAGTGTTGTGTGTTAGATAAAGACTATGTTCTCCCTGCTGCACGTGACTGTTGTGTGTTCCAGGGGACAGCACTCCTCCCTGTCCAAGCTGGACATCAGCGAGGACAGTGAACAGGGACTGTCCAAACTTGATGTGGTGCTCTCTTTCACACTGGAGGTAAATATAACAATAATAAATAGATATTTGTTACTGTCTGCATGTCTATGCAATTAATGCCTGCTCAAGACACTACACTACATGGAGATTAAGATATAATACTCTCAATGTTGTCTCCGTCTCTCATCAAGTGCTTTGATATAGTATTGGCTTGGCAACCAAAATATGTCAATACATTGGTGTTCTCTGTATTCTTGAAGTAACTACTTTACATGTATGATCATAAGTTATCTTTAGGGCAGGACAGTTCAGTAAAAATTGGCTGCTAGTTTCATCCAATGTTCCCAGGTTTCACTGCAATGCATAGTAAAATTGACAGTGTAGGCTTTCTCCTTGCTGCCCTGGTCTGATTGCAGTACTCTCTAAAGCGATGTTGAACACAATGACGCAACAACCCTCCTCATCAACATTAAGTTCTCTGATAGAGGAATATCTTTTTGGTCCTCAGTACAGTCATCTGTCTTGTACGACTGTTTAACATGCAGTAAGCACTTGGTGCGATGCTGCTGTGTAACAGAGTGCAGTACATGTGCAGACATAAGGCACAACCTAGAGCCTTTAGCCTTGTCAACTTTCGCAACCGGGTCTAGATTTTCAAAGCTTCTAATCCACCTTGGATATATTCAAGGATAGGAATAAGAGGGTGATCGCAGGGTGTTAAGCCTCACATACATGGTTGTAGGTTAGGCCCTGTTCTATTACCACCCCCCATTTATTTTCCAAGGTATAGATTTGTATAAGAACTATTCTGTAATGTTTGACCACTGGAGATGAGTGGTGTAACGTTAACGAATACAAATACAAATTAGCTGTTCGCTGTCAGGTGCCATTGTCTCAAAAGGGAACATTTATCAATCGTAAATATTCATATACACAATGGCTATCATATTGAATAACCAACTCAGTACAAATGATTGCGGAAATATGATTGCATAGAATAACATGTTATTTCACTCAGTGAAAATACAGATTTTATTTTAACTGATAAATGCTGTATTTCACCACAAAATGTTTTTGTTTTTTTTTAATTTTGTTTTCCAAGCCCGCGTTGCAGTGGAGGAACTATGTTAGCTAACAGTAACTCAATTGATATTTGTGTGCAGGTCCATGTGAGTGAAGTGAAAGGTCTGAAGTCACTGGCACCCAACAAGATCGTGTACTGTACGATGGAGGTGGAGGGCGGAGAGAAGCTGCAGACAGATCAAGCAGAGGCCTCCAAACCCTGGTCAGTATATTCCTCTACATCACCAACTCACTTTGTTAGAACAGAGAACTGACAAGCTTTAGGTCTAGTGGACATAGGCACTTGTATGATTATGATATGATACTTTCTTTCTGATATGTGGAATAGTGAAACTGAATTTTCAAAAGTGACATTGTTATGGGCACTTTTAGAAATTTGATAAAATACTGTTTTTTTAATGTGGAAAAGTGTGACTGAATTTTCAATGTTTGATAAATATTAGATCCAAAAGATGAATATAAGCTGACATCAAGTCCACTTCAGTGTATGTTGAATAGGAAAAATATCAGTAGATTCTCCAAACAAAAGTATCAGAGAATAAAGAACTTGAATATCCATTTATCTTATACTTTATTAGTACATCCCATGTTCCTAATTCACCAAATTTACATTTTCACCCAAAAAGCTCATTAAAAAACTTTCCATGTTTGCAAAAACCTGGCATAGGTCAATGACTTCGTAACACTATAAAGATTTGTTTACCCCCAGTGTACATTGAAGTATATGTGTATTTCTACCATGTTGCAGCTGGGACACGCAAGGAGACTTCACGACGACTCACCCGCTGCCAGTAGTGAAGGTGAAACTGTACACCGAGAGCTCCGGCATGCTCAGTCTTGAGGACAAGGAACTGGGAAAAGTATACAAATCATTTAGTTTCTCTGTCTGTCTTGTCTTCGTCTTAACCCTCCACCTGCGAGTGATATTCCGGGTATGCCCCTTGTGTATAGATGCCTCTATCAGTAAGACTGTTCTGTTTAAGCCCTATAACAGTTTTCCACGATATGAAAACTAAGTCATTGCATTGGCATCATCTCTTCTGTATACCAATTATCTTTCATTTTTACTTTGACTCTTAAACAAGGTAATTATTTTTCTAAAACAATTTAAGCGTATGAACAAGTAGCCATAGTTTGGTAGTAATCAATTCAATAGCTGAAGTTGTAACATTAATTGGCAACAAGTATTATTTATTTCCAGTAATCAATCAAGTGGTGACTATTAGTCAATTGAAGTTTCTGTCAGTAACAAACAGACTTTTTTTGGACGACTAGCTATTCCTTTCTAATCATACAAGGCAGATGACAAATGATTGGTAGACACATCAGTCTGTTGTAGAAGTGGAAGTAGACAGCAGGGACTGGAGATTCACCAGTCAAGATAGAAATCTGTCACATCAGTAGATAAGATTAGGAACAAGCCTTCATGAATACTTGAATAAGATTTAGAATTATCTCCCGATAATCAGATTGCATCAATAAAACAATGTGGGGATTAGTCCGTGATCATCTTACGACGTGATCGCTAGACAAATCCCCTTCCCTTGATGTAAGACATGAGATAAGCCGGTGATCTATCACCTTGTTTAGTCGGTGACTAGGTTTGCTTCTGTTATACGTCTGGTTGCACTGTCAAATCAGTTTACCATCAAACTCTGACATTCTGAGTTAATGTGATTCATTTCATAGCTTAACGAGGTGAATGCAGCATTTATTAAATGATGAGTATTGCTGACATTTACGTTGTATAATTTACTGAATAAACAATTGGTTTGGAATTCACTTTTTAGTAGTTCCCCTGTTTATGTATGATATTCTGCATGCATGCATGTCATTAGCTGGGTGCAAATCACAAGACTATTCTCTTTAATGAATGAGGATTCCTTGAAGATGGCCACGCAGGAATAGTTTGAAGCTTAATCTTTCCTGAATATGTACAGCGTGGTCAGGGTTAGAAATTTACTACAAATCAGGTAGTCCATTGCACATGATAAAGTTGCGTGTGAAACGTGTGAAGTGAAACGTTATAATAGGACAGTTAAAATAGCTTTATATAGTACTTTGGGAAATTAACTAGTTCCTGGTGCAGTATCAAGTCACTCACTCAATGATAAATAGTTAATAGATTAAATATTTACGTAACTTTAGAATTCTGTTAAACTTCTTTATAAAACTGGTATCTGCCAGTAATTCTTCTACCTTGAGCTAACGTCACAGTGATAAATGTACCGGTATGTCTTTTCAGGTTGTGATTAGACCCACTGCTAACAGCAGCCGAATAGTGGATACGTACAAGATGACAACTGCAAAGAATTTCCCCGATCATCTAACAATAAAGATTACGGTGCGCATGGACAAACCTCAAAACATGAAGCATTGTGGGTAAGTTAAAGTAAAGGATGTCCCAAGTGGAAGGAATTAATGAAGAAAGAAATTTTGTCTTTGTAATTCCTTTTATTGAAGTAATTTTCTGATTAGGTTGTGATTGTCTGACTTTGATGTTATCTTCATAATGATTTCGCACTTCACTGCATATTGTATGTTGTGGTTCAGGAGAAAAATACTTCAAAAAATATTTTGAAAAAATCCTTTAAACAATTATATTTGTCAAGAAATGATAGCATCAATCTCATTTGAATTTATAGCTATGGAAATATTTCAGTTTCAAAGGAAACTTTGAAGAATATTTGTACTGTTTGTGTGTTGCAGGTACTTGTACGGTCTAGGGAAGACGGTGTGGAAGAAGTGGAAGAGGAGATACTACGTGCTGGTCCAGGTGGGTGCTCGTCCTCATCTGTGTTTTCCATGACCTTCCCTCAAAGAGCCCCTGCCATTTCAAGTGACTTTTCTTAGTTCTAGATATATAGACGACATTGCATGATGTTATGGTCAAATCAGAATACTGACTGAAGTAGACAGTATACAGGCATACTACAGAAGTCACTTAGATTTGCGCAAGCTTCACAAAGTAATTGACTTGATCTGTTTGGCAATGAATAATATGTATGGAACTATTCATTTTCTGTTGAGACATCTTCAAAATTGTGTAACCGTCACCTTGGTAAAGGGAGATAACTCTTTATTGTCCATAGAACCTCTGAGCTAAGTTTTCCTGACAAATGAATGGCTAACGATTGATAAATATCCAGAAATTGTTCCGCATCTGTACATGGAACGCTTTGTTTAGACTAAGACAGTTGTGCAGCCTGGTCTACAAATGTTAGGTAGGACAAACTAATTAGAAAACCAGTCATATAGGTCCAGCCTTCCTCAATCTGGACAGTTGTACTACAGTTCAACTGTCCGGTGTTTGTCTGATTTGTTAGATAGCAATTGTTAGAGATTGCTAGCTCTTCAAAAGAAATTAACTCTGCCCTTGTAGTAATATGACAGCTACGAGATGTCAGCTGAAAGCCCTGGTACATTGAGTCTTGAGGGAGATGCAGCTCAAAAACACAAAATGAATAATGTCAGCATGTTGTTTGCAGGTCTCCCAGTACACGTTTGCGATGTGCAGTTACCGGGAGAAGAAGCCAGACCCAACAGAGATGATGCAACTGGACGGCTTCACTGTCGACTACTGCGAACCCCTGCCAGGTTAGTCAGACTGTCCATCCGTCTGTTCGTTTGTCCTACTTGTGATGGAGATAAGTTGTTTTGCAGACTTTGTATTAGTGCTAGGAGCGGAATAGCGCAGTGGTTATCTTGCTTTGAGATCTGTATTCAAATCTTACGTGAGATTTGGCTACTGTATAGTATAGAATTGTTCATGCTATAAGTTTGGCTGTATTAGTATGTTGTGTTGTCAAACGTTGTCGTTCAAACTGTAATTTCCACCTATAGTTTGAAATATTCAGTCATTTCTTGTAGTTTTAACTGCAATGCATTGCTACGATTGTATTGCTGGCTTTCTCCCTTCAGTAGTACTTGATAAGATGATCACGTGTTAGAGGTGAAATAGTGATGATGTGAAATAGATGATGTGAAAATAAATCTTCTCCCAAAGTGTTCAAGTGTCACTGATATTCTCACTACAATACAGAGCTGCAATACTGGTAGATGTCTGAGACAGTGATTAACACATCAAATGAATGTAATAATTACAATCTTGATGACAATTGATCAAGATATTAGATTTCATTAATTTAGAAGTAACTGTTTCAAAAGCGCATTAACAAACAATGATTTCTTCTCCACAGAGCTGGAGGGTGGGAAGTGTTTCTTTAACCTAGTCAAGGAGGGTGACAATGTTGTGTTTGCGACGGACGATGAGTCGGAGCGCACGTTGTGGGTTCAGGCGATCTACCGAGCTACGGGACAGACGCACAAACCGACTCCTCCTGCGGTGCAGACCAACAAGATCAGCAACACACAGATCTCACGCATGCAGGGAGGTACGTACCTCTGATTGTTTCCTGACCTTTCCTCACGCTCCATAACTCGCTTACCTGCACATGTTCATTTTTAAAATAGGCCAGAAATAAAAAAAAACGTGTTTTGTAGATAAAAATTAAATGGGTATTTCCTTTACCTTCAGTTTAGGGTCATTTTCCATTGTTTTTGAAAGTATAACAAATTGATTAGCAGATTATTTGAAAGTCTAAGGTGTAAAGAGGTATCCTCCTGTAAGAAACAATATTTTTAATGAATGTGAGGAGAGCCCCTATCAACCAAAATCCGGCATCCTCATTTAATACACAAGTTTTGTGAAGATTAAAAGACACAAGTATTAACTATTTGGAAACCTCTAATATTTTCAGTCAGAATGTCCATAACCACTATAGAGTTGCCATATTTAAAGGACTTGTTAACAAAGGAAATAATCCGTGATTGACCACACTAGTGAAAGAAACCATTCCTGGAGCAGAGTATGGAGAGACCCTCAGGTAAGAGTTACTCATTATCATGTATTTACCTTGGCACTGTACAATCCTGTTGTATTACAGATGCAGACCGAGCCAGGAAGCACGGCCTAGATGAGTATGTGCAGGCCAACCCTTGTAACTTCGAGCACCACGATCTGTTCAAGACCCTTCAGACCCTCACCCTCGACTACAGACTCAGTGATGCCTACACTTGTCTCGTAAGATCATTGTTTTCTCTCTGAATTGGATTATGTTTTAAGATCTTGCCAGTGGTTATTGGTGACATCGTCTTGTGATGATATCTCTGGCAAGAAAATTAAAACTACAAAACATTTATTACAATTACTTATACACCGACACTTAAAATTTTGAAAAGTAGGCAGTTGTTTGCAACATACGAGCGGCAGGTGTAGCACATGTTTGAATTGGTGTTTTCCAATTTACCGATATATATATCAAGAGGCTCTGTATATTTCAGTTGAAATTTGAAAAGCAGGGCCTCCACTAATCACAGAATCTAAGTGTCTGAATCAATAAGAAGTATGGGCACTTCCTCAAGGTAATATACTTGTATCTCACGTTACTGACCCGAGACTGATCCTGGTTGTAGGGATGGTTCAGCCCGGGTCAGGTGTTTGTCCTGGACGAGTACTGTGCGAGGTACGGAGTACGAGGCTGTCACCGTCACCTGTGTTACCTCAGCGACCTCCTTGAGCGCGCGGAGAAGGGGATCCTTATCGACCCCACTCTCATCCACTACAGCTTTGCCTTCTGTGCTAGTCATGTACATGGGAACAGGTATGTTTACAGACCAACCTCAGTCGACCCAAATTCAAACTTTTGCACGTATTGTTTTAAGCACAGCTCTCTTCTTTATTCATGATATACTATGTTCGACACAGATCGGTGTGTCGTTCTCAAACAATCTTCATTCTCACCATTCCAACTTCTAAAAGAAGCTGTAAGAACAAATACACGGCAATGTGAGTTGTCCCCATCTTTTCAGTAGGATAATGGTCCCAAAGTAGTGTTGAAGTGAGCTGATTCCTGTGTAGCAATAACAACATTTTCTCTCTTCAGACCTGATGGAAACAGCTCGGTTCTACAGAGGGAGAGGGAGAAGTTTGATGAGATTAAGGAACGACTTCGAATACTCCTGGAAAACCAAATCACCCACTTCAGGTAAAACAATATCTTGATAATTTTTTTTGGTTTAACTCACCGGGTATTTTTAAAAAGGAATGAAATTTTGTATGTTAATATTAAGGTGTAAAAAAAATTCTGTTTTTGTTTAGCGCAAAGTATTAAAACAAAACTTAATCAATTGGTTTTGCCTTCTGAAAGAAATGGAAATTCGTATGTAACAGAGTCCATTTTAGACCCCGCCCTTGCGCCATTGACGCACACAAATTAAAAATGACCCGCTATATCTTTATCATGTGGGCCCTGTTGGCGCACGATAAAACATAAATGACTCATAAACAATGATGTAAAAACCTACCGCGTCAATTTCTTTAATAATTACAACTTGTTTCAACATTGCTTGCGATCGATCGCATTTGAAATCTCCGCAGTGCTAAGCATGCTTTCATATACAAATGCGATGCCTAAATCGATGTATGGAGTTTTTAATACGTAGCTTATTCAAGTCATGCTGTTTTTATCATTATTTAGAGTAACGTCCCTTCGCAGTTATTTTCTATATCAAAGGGAGGTTACTGAGTAGAAAGTATAGTTGGTTATCGATTGAAATGGTGACTGAAAAGTCGTCTGCTAAGTCGTCTGCTGCTGTCAAGCGGCAGTCGAGAATAATTTCGTTTTTTGAAAACAAGATAACAAAACATGACGGAGAAAATATTCAAGATAAATATTAATTTACTAAGATTTTACGAAAAAGATTTCATTAACATCGCATTGTTAACAAATTTTGTCAAAGATAAACATTGCATGAACGTGTGGCTTCACTGTACCGGTGATTCATGAATTTGTTACAGATTAAGATTTTGCTACATTGAATCTCGATAAATTTAATAATATCTCAGTCATAAAACATAAGTAACATATTGTAACAAAATATGATAGACCAATATTGATGTATGGTAAAGCTATTATACAAATTCAAAATAAATAAACCTATAAAAAAAAACGAATAATTAGCAATATTATTTCACGAGACGTTATGTAGTCAAACACTGTTTGTATGACGCTACGAACACGCGATCGCATTTACATGATGACACACGTTATAAAGAGGTATGCTAATTTAAAAACTACAATTTCTCTTGCGTTTACATTAGTTTTTTTTATTTTATAATTATTCATTTACAATTGCGAAATGTGTCTCCAAATAAAATATAAAAGTAATCTTATTAGAATAAGTTCAAATTCGTAACTACATCTTGAATAGGAAATAGCTGTATGGAAAATAGTTGGACCACGTACTCTGCCGAGTTGTGAGTTTACGTAAATTATATGATATCGCTATTGAAAACGAGTTCCTTTGAATTTAAAATGATTATTTAGAAGGTACATATCATTTGCTCCATGATTTGAACTTTTGATGAACTATGTGCAATTAAATTATTTGAATTTTCCCTTCTATCTTGACGCGAATTCGCTTGTAAAACTCGCTTATGTAAACTCGCTCAAAATAGCACTGTCGGTAAATCGTAGTTGGTAAAAATTGATTTTAAATTATGAACCATTTTATGCATGTTAATGATAAATTAATAGTTATCGTTAATTGCTTTCGTGTTATGTTTAATAGTATGCAATGAATGAAGAACCAACAAATAGTAATACTTTCTCATACTTTATTCATAAAAAATATTTACTTCCGGGTTCGTCTGTTTGGGTCAAAGATGAAATGTCTCTGCATGAATCTGCATCCCTGGTTATAAGTAGCACAAGAAGTTTAAAACAATGTGACTGACAGAATCTGAATTATGCCTGAGAAAATAAATTTGAATGAACTTTAATTCTAATTTCTTGTCAAGTGTATATTCATTATTGAATTAACATACAACTACAGTATACACTTTGTAATTTGACAACTGCATTAAAGTTCATTGTTAATGATTTGTCCCCCTTGTTTTTTATAATGACCCAACCACAATGGCAAATGTCCCACTAGTTTAATGCTGCATCTAAAAAGTAAAATAGACACTGTAAATATGAAGATGTGACAACTGTTCTGTTGTTATTTGAGTGCAAAGTTATAAAACAAAACTTAATGAATTGGATTTGAAATTGGAAATTAGGACTTAGTATGTTAATAAAAAGGTGTGAGCATTCTTCTATTGTTATTTCAGATACTGCTTCCCGTTTGGTCGCCCAGAGGGAGCACTGAAGGCCACTCTTTCACTGTTAGAACGGGTATGACAATATATTTGTATGTTGTGTTTTAAAGCTTTGAATAGAATGCTTACTCTTGTATTGGTGTGTTAGTCTCAGGCAAATAGGAATGCAGTATGTGCTATGAAACCCATCTGACAGCCCATAATATTGAGAACATTTCACTTTCAAGTTTGACAAAAAGCTGTACCTCATTGATAACTGAAAATATATTCATAGCAGCAAACCATAACCTCTCTGCACTGTTAGAAAATGCTCTGTTTGAATGTTTGACGCCCAGGTACGAACCGTATTGCCACTTTTGTTTATTTGCCCATTTGCAACTAATAACTGATTCAAATATTACTTTGGATATGATTGAAATGATGTCCTGAAAATTACATTGGGTTATTCATGGACATGTCCATGACTTATTGACACATAAAAGAATTTCCAATGCTTGTCACAAAGAGGGCAATTGAAAACGGTTGCCAGTGAAATTTCCGACAAAGATTGAAAGCCTGGTGTAGTTGAGATCAATCTGGTGTGTTTCAGGTTCTGATGAAGGATATAGTGACACCAGTTCTACCGGAGGAGGTGCGGCAGGTTATCAAGAAGTGTCTCGAGAACGCAGCCCTCGTCAACTACACCAGAATATCTGAATATGCAAGGATTGAAGGTGGGAACATGGCTCCTTGTAGCAAAACGGTTCAACACTCGGAGGCTTTATGAAGGCTGTACATGTAAAAATATTCATAAAGAAATTTGTCTATAAAAAAAATTGTATTGATCAGAATTTATGGAAATATGTGAAAGTTTGAGGTGTAATTCCTGCAAGATTTTTCTGTTTGAAAACCTGAAGTCTTTATGACTTCTCTTTTTGGCAACATGTGTCCGACTTACAGTATATAACAGTTACTTAACTAATGTTTTTATCCTCTCAAATGTGTGAGTAGTAAAATTAGTATTCTTTAACTTTTACGATATTAATTCTTTCATTTATGAAAATTAATTTAGAAGCATTGCATCATTCTTTTTCAGGTGCTATGCTTTGGTACTCTTTTGTGTATTTGAAGTTTGAAATTCTCTAAACCTATGTGTTTATAAAAGTTGAACATTTTATTCATAAATTTATTTTATTATACTAATAACAATCATGAAAATTGTTCCACATTGTTTTGTATAAAGAGTACATGTTTGAATGAAACTACGAATTAATTACTGAACAAACGTCTGTCCCCTTTTACAATCCTCATCAGGACGAAAGAAAGGTGACATAGTGTTTTACGCACTTTAAATCAAATGTTTAGATCTTGCTTTTGTTTTCATTTGTAAATCTAGATCAGTAACAATATTTTTGTATTTTTTTCTGTGCACTTTATATCATTATATTCAAGTGTGTGTTTCAAGTTTAGATGTTCAATATTTTTTTCATGTTTTTGCAATTCTTGAAAAAAATCAGTTATATATTATAGGTTTAAGCGTCTTAGACCTTTTGACTTTTATTAAATATATTGATCTTAAAGTTTTGGGCTAAGTGAGGTTTATGTCTTTACTGGTTGTTAATTTCATAGAAAAACTTCAGAATTTGTATTTGCATGTGTAGAGTAGTGAGACAAGATTGTAACTTTTCTTTACAATAGTCCTTTCCTTCTTTCTCCGTGTTCATCCCTAACGAGGTTAATTAAAATTATTTTTTTCAAACACAATATTTCCTTGTAATAGTTAATCTCCCTACTAGGTATATTGAAATAACTTACTCTAACTCTATCAAATACAAATACCTTAGCAAGTTCCTGTCCTGTTGCTACCGGTATATAATTATTCTCAATGCTACTCTGTTTCTTACATCAGCATAATCAGTAACGTGTTCGTTGCTATAAATTGTGTTGAATTCATTCACCCATGAATTTGAATTGACTTACAGTAAGTATTAATGATGCAATAAACTCTGTATCATTCTGTAGAGATGCAGTTTTATAGTTAGTTTTATAAGAGTTTTAAGAAAAACTTCCATGAAGAAAAACATAACACTGTATCTTAATGGTTCTGCAGGTAGCTGTCTATAACCACTGATCTGTGTCAATGTACTGAATGTACTCATGTGCTTAACCAATTTTAGAATATTATACTTTAATGGAAGTCAAAAGAACTGTTTAAGAGGCGTCATAAAAGGAAAGTTGAAAGGTCATTTGCAAGTTCTAGTAATTGAAATTTATATAAATATCAAAAAGGATTAAGTGAAAATTAACATTTTAAGCAAGCAATTAAAATTATTGATATCAGGCAAGTTTTAAATCGAAAATCAACAAGTTCATGTGTTGAAACCAAAGACTACAGTTGGCCATGGTTCGGTCGTGTTTGATATTGTCTCTCTGTCTTACAATTGTCTCTTTGCGTTTCGCTGCGTTCTCCCACAATAGGAAACAGTGGTAGGTATCGGTGTTGTTCAGTAGCCACGCCATCCACCGTTTAGCGTCATTGTTGGTTTCAGTATATAGAACTCGTTTTATTTCTTTACTTTTCAGTGTTCCGTTTTGAACAATTATAATGTTTATAAATGATCTGATCTAAAAGATAATAAAGACTTTTTTTTTTATTGATATTGAAATAGTTAAAATTGAAAGTATGTTATATCCTAGTTTTGATTTAATTGAAGGAGAATGAAATCACATTTACTTCCCATTTAAAGTGCTCATCACCAAATGATGGATTTAAAAAACTAGATATTTTGGAATACACTGTTCAAATTAAAGTAGTCTTTGAATATTTTTGACTACCCATGATCCTTTTGAATATTTAGACCATGTGATATTTTTATTTCTTGATTGTATATAGCTTATCAGCAAATTATGTTGTCAGTTGTTTTTTCTCCAGTAGTGATATTTAAGTTTCTTTACACTATTTTTATAAATGTTTTTTTTGTGGTCAAATTTACCTCTCAATTAAAAAACCCACTTTGCTTGTTTTTGAGTTGAAAATCTTTTCCATAGTAGTAGTTTTCATTTGTGTGAACCTTTATTATTTCCCATGTGAAGAGTTTTTATATTAGTTAAGATGATTGTTATAAAGAAGTGATCTTCTCATTTACCAGTAAGTGGTTGGTATATCATTAATTCATTAGTCTCTCATACGTCAAGGTGCCCTTTTCTTTAAATCTAAGTAAGAGAGAAGAAACAAAATTCATACAAATTAAAAAACATAATTTTTGTGTTGAAAAATATTTAAAGAGAGATAAATAATGCACCATAAAATCACTCTTGGAATCTATTTGGTCCAACTGAACAGAACCCATTTATCATCACAGTTTGTGGTGGGCCCTCCTTCCACATTCCTCACACTCCTGAGGGTCATTTATCTGTGTTTCCAGTTCCTGCGTCATTTTCTCTTGTCCATTTCAGATTTGGATAGAGTCAAACGAACTTGGAATAACACTCGACTCATGTATTTCTAATTTGTACTTACCTCTCCCATCTTTTTTCAAAATTTTAATTTTTTCCTCCAATTATTTTCAATATCTTGGACTGAACATGTGGGAAGCTGCATATACTGAACAAAAATAGTTAGGGATGTTTTGAAAGTTTGAAATTATAAATGCTGATGTATTTATAACTTGTCATATTAATGAATCATAATTTTTTTTTTTTTTTAAATCATAAAACATCTAATATCCCCAACTTATTTTGTCCAATATATGTGGTTCTCTCCAAGTACTGAGTAAAACTTCCTGAAGATCTCCGTTCCTTGGTTCACTCTCTCAAACTGGCAGATACATCCTTTAGGTTCCCCCTGTGACATCATCTTCTCACTTAATGGTTTACATTAACTCGTTAACAAAAGTAAAGGGTTTACGAAGCTTCAAAACACAGTTTGGTCTGGGTTCATTTCAAAATGTTCTCAAAGACATTCCTCCTCTGTACCATGGAATTAAGGAGTGTAATTTCAGAAGTTATGAATCAGATTATCATGCTTATATTTGTATATGCATGAGTCCGTCAGAAATCTTTAACATGCTGATTACCAGAGGTCCATATGTTTTCCCAAATACTGGTTTGAAGGCAGTGAGAGGATTGAAGTTGATGAGGTTTTGAGGGGGAAAAGTAAACTCCTACCGTTATCAAAATTCTTGAGGTGCAATTTGGAGGGCAAAACTAAACTCCAACCATTATCCCAATACCTGAAGTAAAACTAAGGGGCAAAAATAAACTCCCAATAATTATTCCTTGGGGTGCAACTAGAAGAACAAAACTAAGGTGCAACCGTTATCCTCTCTACAACCAACTCCATTACCAATGTTCTGTTGACAGAGTCTCTAGGAGACGAGATCTCGGCCAAGAAGAAACTGGAGGACATCATGCACCTGGCGGAGCTGTGTATTGAGGTTCTGCAGCAGCACGAGGAGCATCACGCCGAGGTCAGTAGTCTCTGGCTTCATCCTCACTTACTGGTGATAGTCTTCGTAGTACCTACTCACATACTTTCTGGTAATGTTCTCCTGCTGTGGGCCAGAACAGGAGAGTTCATCATCCTACAGGGTGAAAATTGTGAGTTGCATTGTAGGGCTGGGACAGGAAACCCGGATACCTAGGATGGGGTGGTACTGAGTATGACCTGGATACCTAAGATGGGGTGGTACTGAGTAGGACCTGGATACCTAGGATGGGGTGGTACTGAGTAGGACCCGGATACCTATGACATTTCCCGGAACTTACTCTTACACTTTCTGGTAAAAGTGAAAATTGTGAGTTGTATTGTATTGTGGTGGTTGGTGGGTTTGACTTGGATCAAAAGTCTTGGGTTCAAATCCTGGCAGAATTTGAAATATAGGATTCATAGTAGAAGATACACATCAAGGTGAATCTTATCTCTCCTTCTCATAATCACTATTGTAACATTCTGGGAAGTGGAGATAAAATGTCATAATTTAGCAGCCATGATGTCGGTGAAAAACTCTTTAAGTCAGCGTTAAACCCCAAATCATCTCACCTTATCTGAGTGATCTCTTTGTAGGATATTACCATTACTCTTGCTGAAGGTGTATAAGCAGACTCTCATTTTAGGTACATCGATAGTCTCTTTCAGTTGTCATTAGTCGTTTCACTGTTCAGCGAGACAATGGCAATCTTTAACAGAGATTCATGTCATTGATAGTCTTGTACAAATGTCATAAATTGTAACACTGTTCAGGATAATTCAGTGAGCTGTAACACTGTTCAGGATAATTCAGTGAGCTGTAACACTGTTCAGGATAATTTAGTGAGCTGTAACACTGTTCAGGATAATTTAGTGACCTGAACACTATTCAGGATAATTTAGTGATCTGTAACACTGTTCAGGATAATTCAGTGAGCTGTAACATTGTTCAGGATAATTTAGTGAGCTGTAACACTATTCAGGATAATTTAGTGAGCTGTAACACTGTTCAGGATAATTCAGTGAGCTGTAACACTGTTCAGGATAATTCAGTGAGCTGTAACACTGTTCAGGATAATTCAGTGAGCTGTAACACTGTTCAGGATAATTCAGTGAGCTGTATAAATGTTCAGGATAATTCAGTGAGCTGTAACACTGTTCAGGATAATTCAGTGAGCTGTAACACTGTTCAGGAAAATGTAGTGAGATGTAACACTGTTCAGGATAATTTAGTGAGCTGGAACACAGTTCAGGATAATTCAGTGAGCTGTAACACTGTTCAGGATAATTTAGTGAGCTGTAACACTGTTCAGGATAATTGAGTGAGCTGTAGCACTGTTCAGGATAATTTAGTGAGCTGTAACACAGTTCAGGATAATTCAGTGAGCTGTAACACTGTTCAGGATAATTCAGTGAGCTGTAACACTGTTCAGGATAATTCAGTGAGCTGTAACACTGTTCAGGATAATTCAGTGAGCTGTAACACAGTTCAGGATAATTCAGTGAGCTGTAACACAGTTCAGGATAATTCAGTGAGCTGTAACACTGTTCAGGATAATTCAGTGAGCTGTAACACTGTTCAGGAAAATGTAGTGAGCCAATGTCATTGATAATACAATGTGTGGTCCTCTCTTGTAAGTGTTTGTAAGCGGTATAGTTTTGTTAAAGTGGCGGTGCGGGTGTCAAATGTTGTCGATGTTGATGTTGTTACTCTATGGAAGCCTTTCAAATGATCTTGTATTGTTGTTGTGAAGCAAAATTGACACAAGACCATACTAGATCAAATAAAATTCAATGTTTTTAATTCAATTCTTCTGTGGTTTTCTAAATCTCTAAATTTATGATCCAAAGAAAAATCAAAGTTGTGACTATGAGATGTTTCGTTGACGAGGTTAGGTTAAAAAAGATAATAGAGAAGGAAAGAAGTTGAAATGATGTAGTATGGATTGACTTTGGACTGTTTATTTCACATTATTATTTGGTAATTATTTTACAAATTTCATAACATGTGAATCCTTTATTTTAGTCGAAGGTGGATACGGAACTGAGGAAATACGCCCAGAACAAAGTGTACAATGTACAAAAAAACAAAGAACTTTTCTCTCAATTTTACTAATTTTTTCCTCTTCAAATTTATGAAATGTTGTTCACATCTTTGGCATCATTTTCAAATAAAACCCTGATACATCATGCCTTTTGCTCTGTGTGTGATAATGTGACAAACATCTCAACCCACTGACTATCTATATATATATATACACATCCAGGCATGCGGTTTCTCCAGAATAAACCTGCATTTGATATTTTCTCATATCCTCATCGAAATTTCCTTCAAATATCCTATACTGTTGATTGCAGATTCAAATATCAATCCTTGTGACTTTAACATGCTTTTTGTCCCTGTTTGCTGGTTGGTACTTTGTGTATACTGTCAAATCACTGTTAGATAAGATTTGTCAATTTGACTATATTGAAAAATATGAAAATGTAAAATGCAAAATATTTTGACAAACAAGCAATATTTATTGAGATGATTTACATTATTCAGAGCATTTTCTCTCAAATCATTCCTAAAAATTTGAAATAATCCAAAAACCTGGGAAGGGATGAGTATTTTTTCATAAATATATTTGTAATCAATAAAACAAGTCACTGAGAACTTGAAGAAATTCAATACAAAACGTTCTCAACACTTAAAAGCTTACTGTCAACCCATTCGTGTAAAAGTCACATGTAACTGTACGTCTCTCGTATGTCCGTCCGTACGTACGTCCTCTCAACATTGCATGATGGTCTATGAATAATTCGCAATTGTGCTTTTTCCTCCTCTGCTGTTAGGCATTTCGATCGGTGAGTTACGTCTTCTCCTCGTACAGCCACACACATCTTGTTACTTGACACTAACCCTTTCAGCGTGGCCCAATTCCCGGACACCAGTCACTGTTTCCTTCCCTAGGCCATGTTTAAAGGGTTAATCTGCTTGCTCATTTGTTTTCCTATTTTGAAACAGCGCTGCTTTATGAAACATCTTTATTTTTACCAATATTTTTAGATAGACTTTCACATTTTTGATAGACTAATTTTTCACAATATTATGCCGTTAGTCTTTGATATTTACTAGAAAATCACGATTTTATCACACTTGATTTATATTGTATTTTTGCTTTATTAGCTTGTAGGTTTTAGAGATTTTTATAGTTAAATGCATGAAAAATTATCCAAATTAGATATGACAATTATATTTCAACTTCAACCATATACTTATATCTTTATAAATAATTCGTAAACAAAATGTTTCAAAATAATTATACTTTCAAGAAACTTAACATTAATTCAATTTCAAATAGATAAATTATCTTTAATATTGTTAAGCAGTTCGT
Organism: Gibbula magus; assembly: GCA_936450465.1. Classification (NCBI taxonomy): domain Eukaryota; kingdom Metazoa; phylum Mollusca; class Gastropoda; order Trochida; family Trochidae; genus Gibbula; species Gibbula magus. Next base: position 1,985,056 of record OW388296.1, on the reverse strand, counting down.
AAGATCACAATAACTTTGCATGAAGGTATTTTCAATTTTTTCAGATTTTATGACTTTGAAGTCTTTTCTTGCTCTTTAGAAGTGATGCATTCATCAGTTGTTATTACTAGAATGAGTGTGTAATTTCTCCCTAGACTTCTAAACTGACAAATCACTGAAGCAAGATTGTAGTGACAAGATGTGTGTAACGTGCCCTGTTAAATGTCTTCATTTCAACCATTGCTGTTTATTAGCTACACGAATGTTGAGTGTTCAGTTCACTAACGGCCTTGTGCAGCTAGCTGTTTGTTCTCTCATCTGCAAATAGAAGAGTTAAAGATGTCTTTATTTATTTCAATGCTCAACTGTCATTTCAATTGATTAAGATACAGGGCCGGAATGAAATCAAGATATTCTTTACATTGCGTTTAGTTGTGTATTTTCTGAGGGACGTTAAGCTTGTGTACACACAGCACTTATTCATAGTCTAATCATTTCTTTTAGTATTTCTTCATTCCTTAGATAGGTTGTCCCTTGATTTCATCAATCATTTTCCTTTCGCTTAAACAAAATAGCACTTTCCATTTTGGCTTTCAAAATAAATTTGGGAAAACATCTCATTTAATGAATGTAAGAATTTGAGACTTGAAATGGCAGTACGGCATACAGCGCAGTAGTCCCAACCCAATATACAATGGTATGTTCTGCACTGGTAGGCGTTTGCCTGGTTCAGCGACCTGCTGGTGGAGCACGCGGAGATCTTCTGGTCGCTGTTTGGAGTGGACATGAACGCAGTCCTGGACGCTCAGCCTCCGGACACGTGGGACAGCTTTCCTCTCTTCCAGCTGCTTAACGACTACCTGAGATTGGATGGTGAGTTGTAGAAATAATAAAGCTGCTTAACGACTACCTGGGATTGGATGGTGAGTTGTAGAAATAGTAAAGCTGCTAAACGACTACCTTGGATTGGATGGTGAGTTGTAGAAATAATAAAGCTGCTTAACGACTACCTGGGATTGGATGGTGAGTTGTAGAAATAGTAAAGCTGCTTAACGACTACCTGAGATTGGATGGTGAGTTGTAGAAATAGTAAACCTGCTTAACGACTACCTGAGATTGGATGGTGAGTTGTAGAAATAATAAAGCTGCTTAACGACTACCTGGGATTGGATGGTGAGTTGTAGAAATAGTAAAGCTGCTAAACGACTACCTTGGATTGGATGGTGAGTTGTAGAAATAGTAAAGCTGCTAAACGACTACCTGGGATTGGATGGTGAGTTGTAGAAATAGTAAAGCTGCTTAACGACTACCTGGGATTGGATGGTGAGTTGTAGAAATAGTAAAGCTGCTTAACGACTACCTGAGATTGGATGGTGAGTTGTAGAAATAGTAAAGCTGCTTAACGACTACCTGGGATTGGATGGTGAGTTGTAGAAATAATAAAGCTGCTAAACGACTACCTGGGATTGGATGGTGAGTTGTAGAAATAGTAAAGCTGCTTAACGACTACCTGGGATTGGATGGTGAGTTGTAGAAATAATAAAGCTGCTTAACGACTACCTGAGATTGGATGGTGAGTTGTAGAAATAGTAAAGCTGTTTAACGACTACCTGGGATTGGATGGTGAGTTGTAGAAATAGTAAAGCTGCTTAACGACTACCTGAGATTGGATGGTGAGTTGTAGAAATGGTAAAGCTGCTTAACGACTACCTGAGATTGGATGGTGAGTTGTAGAAATGGTAAAGCTGCTTAATGACTACCTGGGATTGGATGGTGAGTTGTAGAAATATTAAAGCTGCTTAACAACTACCTGGGATTGAAAACTCAATCGGGGAGATTAACATGCATGAGAATGGTATACAATGGGGATTTGTAATACAAACATGAGAGGGGTAAAGCATGAGAATGGTATACAATGAGGATTTGCAATACAAACATGAGGGGGAGTAAGTAGATAAACAATGGCCTGTAGGCTTTATTGAAGATGTAAATAAACACACTTGGTACCGATAGGATAGAAGTGGATGGATGGTAGGTTTGGTGCTCCTCGGATATATCGATTAGCACCAAACCAATCCAAGTATCCCTTCCATGTCATAAGGGGTTGACATGTATGAAAAGTCCATATATATAGTTCATGTGCTGATCATTACTTATGTACTCAATTTGAAGAACATTATTTTCAACCATTACAATTAAAGCCTCGAATGTCTAACACAAAGTATTCTACGTTGCAGAGAACTTATGCAACGGACGGTTTCACCAGCAACTGCGGGATGTGTTCGCCCCCCAGGTGGTGCGCTACGTGGACCTGATGGAATCTTCCATCGCACAGTCCATACACAAGGGCTTCGAGAGGGAGAAGTGGGACCAACAGGGGTAGGTACACGTCTCTGGAAATAATAAATTAAAGATCTCTGTTCTCTCAAGCGTATGAAAATTATCATTTTGCCAGAGACAAAAAGAGTTTCTTAGAATGTCCAACAATACTGCCCTTTATCTTTTCCTCATGTCACAGAATTACAATGATAACACTGTTTGGGTTGTTCTCATTTAAGTTTGTTCTTGACTGTAAGTCAAGTCAAGTCCACCTTTGCACGGCCACTGCCTCCAATCAACAGTTCATCTGTTGCATCACAGCCCAAGCTATAGTCAGTTTCAACTGTTTGTAGCACATTGTACTCTGAAGTCTGTTCAGCTATAGCCTGTCTCAACATCAGACTCTGTAGTCAGTTTCAACTGTTTGTAGCACAGCATGCTCTGAAGTCTGTTCAGCTTCAGCCTGTATCAATGTCAGACTCTGTAGTCAGTTTCAACTGTTTGTAGCACATTGTGCTCTGAAGTCTGTTCAGCTATAGCCTGTCTCAACATCAGACTCTGTAGTCAGTTTCAACTGTTTGTAGCACAGCGTGCTCTGAAGTCTGTTCAGCTGTTCAGCTATAGCCTGTAACAACATCAGACTCTGTCCCAGTGTAATCTTGTAAACTCTCCACTGGGGTTGACAATAAAACAGGACCTAGATTCAGAAAATCTTTTGTTATATATACAAAATATTTTTTTTAAAAACCCTGCTTTCTAACAGTAATGGATGCGCTACGTCTGAAGACATGTTGTGGAAGCTTGACGCGCTGCAGTCGTTTATACGAGACTTGCACTGGCCAGAGGAAGTGTTTGCTGAACATCTTGACCACAGACTCAAACTCATGGCTGCCGACATGATCGAAGCAGCTGCCAAGAGGTCAGTGGGATATTTTCTACAGTGCTTTTCTGGGAGATGCATTTATCTGGAGTTATTTTCCAAAATTTGAATTAAAATTTGTCAAATTTAAAAATCTTCTGACCATGTTTTTATGTATCTTTGAACCGCTGAAAGTGTTGTGTACATTTGTTTATGTAGAACACTGAAATTGGTCATGTTTAAACCATGTGTTCACTTGTTCGTGTAGGACCCTGAGGTCAGTGAAACACAGTACCTAATCTGGGTGATCTTGGCTCCTGGGTGCACTCAAATTTAAATTCTGACAAAATAAAAAATCTTCTGACCTTGTTTTCAATGTATCCTTCAACCGCCGAAAGTTTCATGTTTACGTTTGTATTTTTAGAACCCTGAAATGTGTCATGTGTACGTTCTTGTTTGTGTAGGACCCTGAAAGCGTTTGAGAGCTGGTTGCGGAAGGGAGGTAAAAGCTCTGATTACATCACCTACTCTGAGATCTGTACCCAGATGAACGTCATCATCGACTGCAAAAACAAGGTTTGAAAAGACAACAAAACATCTTTTCTATTTGAATGTAACTTGACACAAAATTGATTTATTGATTGCTCTTTCTGTGGGAAATGTTCTATTTTTTTTATAAGTGTGCTCAGTGACAATGTACATCTAATTTCCATTCCTATTTGGTATTGTTTTCAATTCAGTACAGATACAAACATGATATAGGACCTGGCTGAGCCAATGAATTTCAATCCCCTTCATTTTCATTCAATATTTTAGAATTGCCCCATAAACAATTTAATTCCAATGAAACTTTGTGTCTGGCAGGCTTTCCATCTGTGTGCTCTTGGCAGTGGATCAAACATGGTAAGTAGAGAGATAGATAGGGCCATCATGAACTGGGATATACAAATAAATGTCCTATTAAGTAATTACGAAATACGAAGCACAAATAAACACCTATTTTTAAAGAGAACTCTACTGCAAATGCAAGATGACAAAGAGTTTCGGCCTAAGGTGTAGGTTTCCACTAAAGGGCAGGGTATACTAATGTTGTTGGAAATGTAGAAGTATTTATAAAACACCACTTACATAATAGATTGTCTGATTTTTATCAACACAGAGAAATTTGACTGACATTGCTTTAATGTTGACCATGTTTGTGTTACAGCACCAGTACCACACGAAGATAGACGAGTTCCTGGAGCGAGTGCAGGTCCAGATGGTCAAGTGTCTTGTAGAGAAGGTACGTACCTCCCTTGGTCCTCTCGTTTCCCTTGCCTCAAGTGACTTACCTCCCTTGGTCCCTTCGTCTCCCTTACCTCAAGTGACTTACCCCCTTGTTCCCCTCGTCTCCCTTACCTCAAGTGACTTACTCCCTTGGTCCTCTCGTCTCCCTTGCCTCAAGTGACTTACTCCCTTGGTTCTCTCGTCTCCCTTGCCTCAAGTGACTTACCCCCTTACCTCAAGTGACTTACTCCCTAGGTCCTCTCGTCTCCCTTACCTCAAGTGACTTACCCCCTTACCTCAAGTGACTTACTCCCTTGGTCCTCTCGTCTCCCTTACCTCAAGTGACTTACCCCCTTACCTCAAGTGACTTACTCCCTTGGTCCTCTCGTCTCCCTTACCTCAAGTGACTTACCCCCTTACCTCAAGTGACTTACCCCCTTGATCCTCTCGTCTCCCTTACCTCAAGTGACTTACTCCCTTGGTCCTCTCGTCTCCCTTACCTCAAGTGACTTACCCCCTTACCTCAAGTGACTTACTCCCTTTGTCCTCTCTTACCTCCCTTGCCTCAAGTAACTTACCTCCCTTTGTCCTCTCTTGTCTCCCTTGCCTCAAGTTATCTACTGTTGTTGAATTTGAATATGGGTTCAGTTAACGAGGGGGCGGGGTAGCGCAGTGGTTAGCGCGTTCGGCTTCGGATCAAGAGGTCCGGGGTTCGAATCCCGCCAGGGGCACGGCAACTTCGTCTGCAGTAGAGAACTGTTCTACACGCAGTAAGGTTTGGGTGCCATGCTACACTGAATTTCAGCGTAGTACCACCCATGGTTCGCTAGTTCCAGCCGATGCTCGCAGGTTTCACCGCAATGCATAGCCACATGGCATTGTGGGCTTTATCCCTGCCATAATACTAGCAGCCGCAATAAAAGTGAACTACTCTTGAAAGCGGCGTTAAACCCCAACTCACCTCACGTCAGTTAACGAATGAGCTTTGACGTTTCTTAACAAATGCATCGAACATGACTTAAGTAATGCCTAACAGTATCAAAATTCGTCCCCGCTATCAACACAAGCAATTCAATTGGAAAAAATAGTTGTAATTTAGATATTAATCTGAAAGATTTGTCTGTTTCAGCTACTGTCAGTTTTGGAGTCTGTTCTCAGTAAACTGGCCCGCTATGACGAAGGGACATTCTTTGCCTCGATCCTCTCTCTTACAGTAAGTATGGAAATATAGTTTTAGTATCTTTCTTTGTTGAATCGAACGCTCAAGTCATATCGTTTGATTCACCAATTAACAGACTTGAGGTATTGTAGCGAAGTTAACAATGAAAGTTGTCGGGAAGTTAGCGATGAACGTTTTAGGGAAGTTAATGATGAAAGTTTCATCAAAGCATTCGCATTATCTTGTTTCAATAATATCGGAAAATATGTAGGAAGAACCCCATGTCTAAGAACAGTTCATGTTGTATTCTTCAGAAACCAGTTGACGAGCTGGGAAAATCATACGTTGACTTCATGCGCGGCAACCTGGATCAGATGAGACAGAAGATCACAGACGAGCTCTACACCCTCACATTCTTCGAGGTGAGTCAACGTATAGCTCCTGTATAGTGCTGCATGTGTGAAGAGGAAAGATATATATACACAGACAGATGTATTAGTATCTATCTTTATTACCCATATGGGTGAAAGTCACTGAGTTAACATCACATGTTTGCCTAGCAACACTTGTTTCATCGTTACGTCACGTATTTCGTCATCTGTGATATCATAAAATGATTGTCCGTGACATCACTGTAGCTTGCTGTTGCAAGAGAAGAAGGCTTTTTCCTGGCTAATTTTACGCGAAGCAAATAAACTAGAAAGAGTAATCAAGAAATTTGTATGCTCTAAAGTGGGCCATGGGCCCATATGACTATTATGAAACTTGCTCTTGCTCGGGCAATAAAAAGTTTTTTTAACACTCATTTCGTAAAAGTCATATGACACGCTACTCCGGGTAAAAATCTCTATGTATATCACTATAATTGTCATAATTAGTGCCCAAATCTCCCCTCAAACTAATAAATCATAAGCCATATGCACAGTGTCTGTTCTTGGCTCCAGCCAGTGTTAAAAGGAAGAAATGCTGTACAGTAGAGCAAGCATGTCCCAGGTGTTATATATACACATACTCTGAAACCAGGATATTACAAACCCACCGGCCTGATTGACATAGCTTTGTATTGGCGCACAGGACATTATTTAGCTAAGAACCCACGACACTCCTACCATCAAGTACATTTTAATATATGTTAGACTTGAACTGAGACAATGTGTGTATATTTACAGCAATGGTTCACGGGTCAGATGAAGATGTTATGTGATTGGTTGACGGACAGACTCGATCTGTCTCTTCACCCCTACCAGCTCAACTGTCTCATGACGATCAACCGGGTGAGGAGCACTTCTTCACTGTATTTTCAATATTTTCTATACCCAATCTAAGAAATGTGCTTATCCATTTTCATAACACTTATTATGTCATGGAGGTAATTAGAAGTTGTATACTTTCCAGAAATGCTTCTCTGACTTCGAGCTCCAAGGAGTCCCAGAGAATGTCCTGGGGTGTAAAACTTACACTACAATCTGCAGTCGACTACAGGTGGGTGCAAATAGATTTTGACGAGATAAAATTTGTCATGAAAAAATGTTGAAATAAACTACAAAAGATTGATATGCGGAAAATAGAATTCCTCTCAGTTGCACTTAGATGTTCATTATCATTGTCCAAGAGGAAAATTTTATGCAGAGCTGTATCTCAAAATAGTTCCTTTGAAACTGATCCCAAATATTACATAAATTAAACGGTATGACGCATTCTTTTTAAATCATGATATATACATTATAAGTATATCCATTGTTATCGATTCAACTTGAAAATTTGAAAAACTCTCACAGGTTGAGGAAGCCACACAGTCAGTGACCCAATCGGAGACAAGTAGTCGCACAACGTTCCTGGGTCGTGTTCACAACGATAGCGGAGAGGAGTCCGATTAGATCATGTAGACTTGAGGTGTTGCTTGGTGGTAGCTTCATCCTTCCACGATTGAAAGACCACACAGTATCTAACGGTGGTGTCAGGTACTACAGATGTTGCTTGGTGGTAGCTTCATCCTTCCACGATTGAAAGACCACACAGTATCTAACGGTGGTCTGTCCACGATTGAAGATCCACACTGTATCTAGCGGTGGTCTGTCCACGATTGAAGATCCACACTCTATCTAGCGGTGGTCTGTCCACGATTGAAGATCTACACTGTATCTAGCGGTGATCTGTCCACGATTGAAGATCTACACTGTATCTAGCGGTGGTCTGTCCACGATTGAAGATCTACACTGTATCTAGCGAGCGCCAACCTTGGACCACTGCCGATCAGCACTATACTATAGGAGAAGTAGAGAAAGCAGCCAATCGCGCACCCAGTTTACAGTACTAAGTCACCTTTGACCTGTAGATGAATGTGGTAGTTAGCTAGCCTCCCCGTGTTACTGTTATCCAGTATATAAGTACGAGATTTCGGCTCTTAGAGTTGGTGTACAGTTGAATTAGTCGAGGAAGTGATTTATATATGACTGTCCATTCCATCATCCTTGTTGTCTCTTTAGGAGAGAATCGCCTCGACCATTTTCATTTAGTACAAGATTTTATCGGGGATTCCACCTCGCTCGAATGCCATCCAAACAGTTTGACTGTTTTCATTCTGGATTGAAATTCTTAAAAAGTTTGTTGAAGTGTTCAAGAAATGCTTATTTAATGTTTATCTTTTGTCAAAATTTCAAAAATGATTTTTATGTCCAATTGGCAAATCATAATGTGAAGAACAACTGTTTTTGAGGTATTTCAAAGTGGTTATTGCTTGGAACAAAATAAAGAATGTTGACAACACTCTCGAGATTATATGGAATATTGGTTGAGTATTTCCATATGTATTGCTTATCTTTCTTAATTTGCCACAACTTGGTAGTGGGTAACATAACAAGATGTCCAAAATCATTCCATGTTTTGACAAAGTTCTGCGTTTATAAGGTTTATTTTGTGGAATCTCATTCTCATCCAAAAGCTTTTAAAGTTGACCTTGATCTTACAAGAATCTGTTCATGTGCCATGATGTTGCATGTTCTATTTCACTAGCCATTCCATTGGTTGTTTATAGGTATTGTTTTATTGAAGGTGAAACCTACTGTTGTGTATCTGATATGTATATAGATCTACCCGTCAGCAGCAGGTAGGTAAATATCATGGCTGGATTTTGTCACAGGTGAGGTCTCTATATTCGTATGGTCAGTCTTGCGGCTGTTCAAATGAATTTATTTTCTAACTACTTAGTAGATGAATAAAAGATTATGATTAATATCTTGATATAATAAATCAATAATTATCATTATAAGAACTTGTGGTCTGTCATTTGGCTGTTAAAATAAATAATTATTTTCAAGTGGTCAAGTACCAAAGTAAGCATTTATGATGAGCGTCCACATGACTTTTAAGACAGTAGGGAGAATTAATGTTATACCATTGCTCACATTCCAAAGTTAAACTGTTGTCATGGACGATTTTTTACGTCACAATGTCTGAACAAATTAAGAAGAATTTATGACTCATTGTTATTTACATTCTATGTTCTGAAGGAGAATTATATTATTATATTTACATGAATTTAAAAATTCAGCAATATTGCGTGAATTGAAGATATATTTAAAGTCATGGCAGTCCCAGTCGTCACTTTTCTTGGGTAAAGTTATTCACTTCAGAGTGACATTGAAAGAAAAACTCGACAAAATTGACATTCCGAACTTCAATATTTCCAACATTCCCAAGTATGATGGTTATGATCTGCGTTATTTCATCGATTTGTTACATTTGATAGATACTCATGATTTGATCACTTTACGTGCTACAATTAAAATTGCTCATCCGTGTTAGTGTATTATTCCTCGAAGGTTGTTATGAATTTCTTGTTGTCGGATCTTTGAAATTTGACCAATGATTATTTACAAATATTGGTTATCAGAGTGAAACTTCACACGTCCTTGTGAAACAATTGTGCAATAGTTTTTGTTCTTTATATTTTTAGTATTTCTGTATCTATTCTATAGCCATTCCATGTTACTTATCCTAGAAAATGAAGTTTGATTTAAATGTATGATTTTTGTAAATAATAGCCAAATTATTTGACAAGTGGTGATCATGTGAACAATTATCATTGATAAAGATGTTTATAGTGCTTAGCCGTTCGGGCATTGCAACAAAACAGCATCATTTGTTATTTCACATAACCACATGGTTTCAATCTCTACCAAAGTTCATCGATCAAATTGGTAACTTTAAAGCCGTGTTTTATTGAAATGCCCTTCTATGCAAAGAATACCAGCTTGTTAGTTGTACACCCGGGACAACTGCAGTGAAGTGGTTCCTCGTCTTTGTGAGATAATCAAGGATCAGTTATGTAAGATATGCAACCACTCTAGTATTGTAGATCTTGAGTTATGCAGACATGTTGAGGCGGAGTGGGACAAGCCATGTCCTCCTGCCCGCCCGCCCGCCCACGCTCTCCACTGTTCTTGCACCTTCCCTCTATTTAGGTATAGTTAGTTCTTTTTCTTAAAGCTGTTTTTGCGTTGCTAACATGCTTGGTTATCCTTTAATTGTATATTCTTATGAAACTGAAAATGGAAAGTTGATATTTGCAGTTTATTCTTTGTACTCCTTTCTCCTGTTAAAGATTTATTATTACCTTATTCCTACAGAAAGAAAGTGAAAAGTAGCATCTTAGGCTTCTTTTGCAATTAATATCCATTAATTATAGAGGAATTTGAAAATTAGATGTTAACTGATCTTATGAATAATGATAATTATGAAAATGAACAATTATGAAGAGAACAATTAATTATAACGTAAAATAAAATGGAAAGTTGATTATTGCAAGTTGAGTATTCTAGAATGCCTATCAAACAGTTTGTTCTGTTGTTATCGATGGACAAGATCCGTCAATTGTCCAACTTGTAAAACTTTTAAGTGGAAAAGACCCAATGTGCATCTTAATTTGACATAATGGAAAAAATACTGAAAACACCCATTGCCTAACGATTTATGTGTCATCTGCATTGATGAGATTGATTAATTCAGTTTCTAGATCATGATTAGCTTTGCAATCGCGGAAGTCGAATAGTTGTGTAACTTGTAAACTTTATGAAAGTTTTTCACAAATAAGATCATCATTGTATACATTTTGTATATTTATTTTTAAATAGTTTTATATTTATTTCATTTATGTTCATTTTGGATACAAGGATTAGTTTTTACTGTCTGTGTCCGCATTGTTAGATAATTATTTGTGTGTTGAATTTTTATGCTGAATTTATACGAAAAGACTAAATTCATTTGTTTTACCGTCATTTGATTTGATAGATTTTCAGTAAAATTAATACAAAATGACAAATAATTATTTTCAAAGAGTACATATGAATCTAGCGGCAGGTATTATTAAATAAAGTGTAGTTAATACTAATTTGGAAGGGCTGAAGTCAGCGAAAGAAGTCTCAAAAGATTGACACAAGATTTCAAATAATTGGGAGTCTGCTCAAATTCAAAACAATTGTGGATATCTAGATCCCATCACATTGGTTAGAATGGCTAAGTACAGTGTGACGACATCAACATGGAACTTTTACTCACAACTAAAACTTTCAATCATTTCAATTCAAGCTACAAAATAGATAGAAATAATTCATCCACCACCCATATTAACTCTTAGCCTGTGGCTCCTGAACTAGGTTCTTAATTAGAGATCATAGCTTAACATGGCTTACAGAGGCCAGAACCGTATTAGCGTTGTCAGGGGTGAAAGGGTTAACCAACAGGTTTTCGGTAATTTTAAATCACGGTGATCAGTCAATATAAACGACTGAAAGGATTATTAAATCATTGACCAAATGTAAAGCATAATTGACACTAGTAATTTACTCTCCTTTAATTCAGTCACTCCAAAACGATTTGGTAGTAGCTACTTGGCTAAATGTTTAGTTTATCTTTTACTTCATGGTCAGACACACCTTCAAGGGACTTGAGTGTTAAAGGTGCTGTAGCACGTTTTTTCGCTCAAAAAAGTTGATGAAATGTATTTGAAAAATAATTTCACCAATAGTAAAACATCATTCTCTCTTCGGAAAATAAAGTTTAAAATTAGTGTACATGTTTCGGTTAAGCCATGGGAATCGTTTTTGTTACACAAAATAATAAATTGTGTTCACAATAAAATGGCCACCATGCAATTTTTGCTTTATACGCAACATAGTTTTTACCACTACAGATAATTGGTTTGTGTAATAAGCTGTTTTACCATCTAAAGTTAATTTAAATGACATAAACTATCATTATAAATAGGAAATTTGAAAAAATAAATTTTGCAAAAAACGTGCTACTGCCCCTTTAAATATTGGAGATGATGTCGTCGGACGTGGGTGGGTAAAATGTCTTATACCAACTATGATAAGGTTATACAGAAACATACTCACTTGATCAATGGACATAATATGCCTTAGTGGTATAAGTATTAATGTGTCACCTGCAGATTTTATTTTATTCTCTCATCCTTTCATTTGTCTTTATAGTGAAGATCTTCAGCTTTATTAGAAAAAAAAGATTAATGTATAGCTCGCTTTGAACTTGCAACTGAAAGTATGTTCAAAACATTGTTGATATCCAATTTCATATTCAAATGTTATTGGACTTTTTACATTACATTTAATCGTAGAGGTGTGAGGTGTGAGTGTATCGTCCTGTTATCGATTGTTCTATCTTTAACTATCAGTAGGATTAGCAATGTTACCGTTTCTTGTTACTGTAGATTATTGTACATTTACAAAATATATGATACTGTAGATAGAAACGTATATTGTTCTACGCACGGTTTTATGTACATACGAGTCTCTATACATTACCATGAGTTAGTGTGGGCGTGAAGCATGGTATCCTTAAGCCAAGGTTTAGATTTGTAATGCTCTAATTTGTTCTCAAGTTTTAGCGCCATTTAAATAGAGAATCAGAGTAGAAACGTTAGCCTGTTTGTGAATCATGTTCCCATTATAGATCTGCAGTTAAAGGACTGGTTCTGTCGGCGTATACACCATTTTCTTTTTTGTGCATTACCCCGATAGAACCCCCCTTTAATGTTCATTTTCATGTTTAGTATTCGATTTACTGGTGGTTTTTGCGGCAAATATAAATTCTTGTTAATTCTAAGGTGTAAACTTTCTCAAACTTCACTTATGTTCTACCAATGTATATTATATATCATAGTTTCCATCAACTGAACTCCTATTGTTCAGTACAAGACTAGAGGTGGCTATTGTCTCTAGATTTCCTCCTGTGATTATTTTTCATGACATAAAATTGCAAATTATTTATTTATTTCATATTATATCTGAATTCAAAATGTTTTGTATATTTTCATTGTTTTCTGTTACTTTTTTGAAAAAAGCTTATATCTTTTGTTATATATTTATTTACTCATTATAATTAATCTTTAATTATACAATGAAACTGTTCTCATATACTTACAGTTTTGAAGAGTGCGCTTTCCTTATCTTTGATGAACTTTAACCTTACAAAGAAACAATGGGGTGGGGGAGATAGGATGTTAAATTGGTTTTTGAAATAGAAGTGATTTTTGGGACCAAAATGTAAAGTTTTGGAAATATTTAATCACACATCTGCAACTTATCAAAGTAAAGAGATTTGCTTTTCAGTCTCAAATGTGGATATTAACTCAAAGAAACAAATGTTTATCTTGTAATAGACACTACATTTGTATGAAAGTCTTGGTGTATTCTTCAATTGATATTTTGTTGTGATGTGCAGTTTATCCTTCTATTATTAATGCCGCATGGAACATTGTTGTTAATTTGTTATCATCGAGTGCCAGGATAAACCTCTAACATTGGTTTTCATGAGTGGTTATTCATTCAATTCAGTGCTTTTGCACTTTTTCTCCAAGGGTGGGATTCAACAAAACAATTTTAGCTATCCTACCGTAATTCATACATTAGCTACTTTTGAAAGTAGTGCGAAATTGATTTGTAAAATTATACTAGTTATTGCCATTTCATCAAGACTTGTTAGCTTTATAATTATCAACATCAATTTGTGAAAAACACTAGTTATTGCTATTTCATCAAGATGTGTTAGCTTTATGATCAATTATCAAAATTGATTCGTGAAATGTGATGATGAAAGTTCACATTACGCTCAGGCTATAGAGATAATTGCTTTGGAAACGACCCTTCTCTTCTGGGCAGCTTTCCACAAAACAATCACAAAACCAAGATCCACAAGATTTTCTGAAGTTAATTCATCTTTATCCTGAACAAAACAACTATTTCACTCAGATCATTTTGTGATCAGTGTAAAGATGGATAAAAACAAAAGAACAGAGTCACCTTTTTGTAAATACGGGGATTCACAAAGATGTTTCATGAGCCCCTGCCTTAAGGGTAAAGGACCCGATACTACGATTGTTTGTTGAAGGCTGCCCATGTTAGTCCTAGCGTGAATCGTGTCATGTAGGAGGTTCTCAAGCTGCTCACATTCCTTCCCCTTCACGTGTAAAGTGTACGTAGAGAAACCAGGGCTAGCGTACAGGGCAGTCCGTCGCCCCTCCACCTTGGTTTAGTAAGACAGTTCGACTCCCCTCTAGTGACATATAGAAGCTACAACAATCACTTCCCCTCCCTTTCTGCATGCTTTCTTGTTAAGTTTAATTCCTGTTCACTATTCATTATCAATATGCAAACTAACTATACCTAATGTGCAATAACTTGTTTTCAATTTGCAGATTCAATAAATAGCATTCCACAGTCATTTCGGTGTTGTTTCTACTTCCTTTGAAGGATTAAGAGGCTGACAACTTGATAATGAAAGTATGACAAGAGCTCTTGAAGCTACGTGGCGGTGACAGACACCCTGCTCCTTTGGGATTGACTTGATGTGCCGATGCCAACTTACTTTTAATAAGTCTAATAGGTGCAGTAGGAGCAAAGCTAATGAGAGTTATAAAATTATTTATCATGGACGTTAACGAAAAAGAAAGAATATGCATGAAGTATTAGGGTTTTTTTTTAAATAACTCTTTATGGTCCTCAATACAAAGAACATCGGAAATTCATTTTGTGCTTTCCACACCCGGCAGCCACTGTGCAGCGCCAGTTCAAGTGTTGTTCTGTCCTTATAATGTTGAGTGTCAAGCAAGGCAGCAACAACTCCCATCTTTTAACGTCTTTTGGTATGGCACAGCCGGGAATTGAACCCCGGTCTTCCGGGTGATGAGCGGACACTCTACCAACTGAGCTACATCCCCGGTACATATATATACTGTGTAGTATACACTTCAGTTAGTGGGTAATACACATGCAAAGTTTCAGGAAGATATAATGAGCGGTTTTGGAGCTGTGCTTCGGAAACGAACCTGTCTCTGACAAAGTCCAAATTTAACAAGTTTCTATGGAAACGAAAACAAATTTAAAAATCTGAAAATATCAAAAGGCACCACTGCAGTAAATGTATAATACATATGTGAAGTTTCAGAAAGAGATGATAAAATGTTTTAGAGTTCTGCTCCGGAAACGAAATGATTACGGACGGACAGACAGGGCGTTGACTATATCCCACAGTATTGCATATTTGGGATAAAAACCAGAGAAGCATGCGATTATTTTTTCTGAAGTTTTCTCCAAATAGGACAGGTTTTCTCAGAAACTGTTTAAGATAGGATAACCAAATCTGGTGAACAGCTTGAGGCGTCGATACCTGGAGAAAATTGTGTGTTTTAGTGTTTATTTAAACCAACATGGCGGCAGATGCTGATGACCATATCTTTGTTGGTTTTTTGTTCAAATAATGCAACATATGAAGAATCAGTCTATGATGAAATGATAAAACTATTAATGTGTCTCAATTGATTCAGCATCAGCAGCACTTAGGACTGTCCGACATCTTGTAATATAGTCATTTTTGATCCGCGCTGCAACTGTTTAAATTAAAAAAAAGATATTTTTAAATCATGTTTTGGCAACTTTTCAGGTTTATTTCATACAATGCTCTTCGTAGCGGAGGATATTGCCATGTGTCGGTCACCCATTTAAATATTTCTGTTTAAATGTCCACCGGCGGAGAAGTAGGTAATGTCACAACCATGTGCAGCTTTATAATTTCAGCAACAAAACACATAATTTCTCTTGAAGTATTTATTTATTTATATACAGGCATCAACAGATAATGATGCAAAATTTGACAACATATTCAATACAATGATTAGGCTGATGAATCCACACTTTCAACACAAATTTGATTTGATAAACTACCCTTAACGGTTTAACTTTTTCGGAAGAATTGCCAGTTCTTAAATGCAGAACAAAGATGTGAACATGTATATTCCTTTGAAGTTTTATTCTCCCAGTTATGCAACAGGCCCTAGGATAATGAAGTGACAAAGCACAAATATAGCTTACCCTATAACATTGTGTTTTTTTTAAAATTGCCATTATATTTAAATGAGTGAGTGGGTTATTGTTTAAATCCACATGGGCAGTATCTCCGCCATTAGCAACCACCTAATATGTAATAAATCCGGAAAGTCGACAATGAGCTTTACATAACAAGAATACTTAGTTGCTTCTAACTTAATAACTGAAGATAATAAAGAAAAGTGCTTTGGTAAGATGATTTCATGACCCCGGGGTCCGGTTGCAAAAGGCAATTAGTTGGTCTGCTTAGAACAAACATTTTCCTGTTCAATGGATAACTGGAATCATTTCTGGTAGAAATGGTACAATGGATGCTTCCTGGAACATTACCCTAGCAATTTTTAATAGTCAAAACAAATCTTATATAGATATAATTCAAAACTTTAAATAAGCATGCTTCATTCATTTTTCCTTTTGAGACACATCTCAAATAGAAGGTTTACTGACATTCTGTTTACTGTGATAGCTTCTCAATGTTCAATATTCCACTTGATTCTGTCAGCTGAACCACAACCAAACTGATTCTGATCCACGGTGATGGTAGCTGCAGCTAAGTGGTCTTTAACAACACAACATTAACCCCGTACATGCCACATCAATCAATCAGTTCCATTCGGGATCAGCCATGTCAAGTAACTGCTACCCGGATTATAACTCATGGCAAGTACAGGGTTAATCTACTGTCATCTGCAGGACTATCTGGTCACACACAATGTTGACTGAAGATGTTTGATGACTTGTTGGATGAGTGACACAGTTTGACAATGTAGTTGGCGGTCTACCCTGACGATGGCCTCTGTCCATCTCCTATCTGTCCCTGTCCGCGGTTCACATCACTGATACACACCCACTCGCCCTCCAGGGACTCCTTCCACAGGCTCACCTGCAGCAGAGACACGGCATCGTCATATATGTGACTTGCAAATATGGTAATTAAAAGTGAAAAGAAAAATAAATGTAAACCACTGCACAAGGAGCATGAGAGAAAGTTTTGTCATATTGAGAGAAAGTCATCGTCATATTGAGAAAAGGTCATCGTCATATTGAGAGAAAGTCATCATCATATAGAAAGAAAGTCATCGTCATATAGAGAGAAAGTCATTGTCATATTGAGAAAAGGTCATCGTCATATAGAGAGAAAGTCATCGTCATATAGAGAGAAAGTCATCGTCATATAGAGAGAAAGTCATCGTCATATAGAGAGAAAGTCATCGTCATATTGAGAGAAAGTCATCGTCATATAGAGAGAAAGTCATCGTCATATAGAAAGTCATCGTCATATTGAGAGAAAGTCATCGTCATATAGAGAGAAAGTCATCGTCATATAGAGAGAAAGTCATAGTCATATTGAGAGAAAGTCATCGTCATATAGAGAGAAAGTCATCGTCATATAGAGAGAAAGTCATCGTCATATAGAGAGAAAGTCATCGTCATATTGAGAGAAAGTCATCGTCATATAGAGAGAAAGTCATCGTCATATAGAGAGAAAGTCATTGTCATATTGAGAGAAGGTCATCGTCATATAGAGAGAAAGTCATCATCATATAGAGAGAAAGTCATCGTCATATAGAGAGAAAGTCATCGTCATATTGAGAGAAAGTCATCGTCATATAGAGAGAAAGTCATCGTCATATAGAGAAAGTCATCGTCATATAGAGAGAAAGTCATCGTCATATAGAGAGAAAGTCATCGTCATAGAAAGAGAAAGTCATCGTCATATTGAGAGAAAGTCATCGTCATATAGAGAGAAAGTCATCGTCATATAGAGAGAAAGTCATCGTCATATAGAGAGAAAGTCATCGTCATATAGAGAGAAAGTCATCGTCATATTGAGAGAATAGAGAGAAAGTCATCGTCATATAGAGAGAAAGTCATCGTCATATAGAGAGAAAGTCATCGTCATATAGAGAGAAAGTCATCGTCATATAGAGAGAAAGTCATCGTCATATTGAGAGAATAGAGAGAAAGTCATCGTCATATAGAGAGAAAGTCATCGTCATATAGAGAGAAAGTCATCGTCATATAGAGAGAAAGTCATCGTCATATAGAGAAAAGGTCATCGTCATATAGAGAGAAAGTCATCGTCATATAGAGAGAAAGTCATCGTCATATAGAGAGAAAGTCATCGTCATATAGAGAGAAAGTCATAGTCATATTGAGAGAAAGTCATCGTCATATAGAGAGAATAGAGAGAAAGTCATCGTCATATAGAGAGAAAGTCATCGTCATATAGAGAGAAAGTCATCGTCATATAGAGAGAAAGTCATCGTCATATAGAGAGAAAGTCATCGTCATATTGAGAGAAGGTCATCGTCATATAGAGAGAAAGTCATCGTCATATAGAGAGAAAGTCATCGTCATATAGAGAGAAAGTCATCGTCATATTGAGAGAAAATCATCGTCATATAGAGAGAAAGTCATCGTCATATTGAGAGAAAGTCATTGTCATATAGAGAGAATAGAGAGAAAGTCACCATCATAATGAGAGAATAGAGAGAAAGTCACCGTCATATTGAGAGAAAGTCATCGTCATATAGAGAGAAAGTCATCGTCATATAGAGAGAATAGAGAGAAAGTCACCGTCATATTGAGAGAAAGTCACTGCATATAGAGAGAAAGTCATCATCATATAGAGAGAAAGTCATCGTCATATTGAGAGAAAGTCATCGTCATATAGAGAGAAAGTCATCGTCATATAGAGAGAAAGTCATCGTCATATAGAGAGAAAGTCATTGTCATATAGAGAAAGTCATCGTCATATAGAAAGTCATCGTCATATAGAGAGAAAGTCATCGTCATATTGAGAGAAAGTCATCGTCATATAGAGAGAAAGTCATCGTCATATAGAGAGAAAGTCATCGTCATATAGAGAAAGTCATCGTCATATAGAGAGAAAGTCATCGTCATATAGAGAGAAAGTCATCGTCATATAGAGAGAAAGTCATCGTCATATTGAGAGAAAGTCATCGTCATATAGAAAGTCATCGTCATATTGAGAGAAAGTCATCGTCATATTGAGAGAAAGTCATCGTCATATAGAGAGAAAGTCATCGTCATATAGAGAGAAGGTCATCGTCATATAGAGAGAAAGTCATCATCATATACAGAGAAAGTCATCGTCATATAGAGAGAAAGTCATCGTCATATTGAGAGAAACTCATCGTCATATAGAGAGAAAGTCATCGTCATATAGAGAGAAAGTCATCGGCATATAGAGAGAAAGTCATCGGCATATAGAGAGAAAGTCATCGTCATATTGAGAGAAAGTCATCGTCATATAGAGAGAAAGTCATCGTCATATAGAGAGAAAGTCATCGTCATATAGAGAGAAAGTCATCGTCATATAGAGAGAAAGTCATCGTCATATTGAGAGAAAGTCATCGTCATATAGAGAGAAAGTCATCGTCATATAGAGAGAAAGTCATCGTCATATAGAGAGAAAGTCATCGTCATATTGAGAGAAAGTCATCGTCATATAGAGAGAAAGTCATCGTCATATAGAGAGAAAGTCATCGTCATATTGAGAGAAGGTCATCGTCATATAGAGAGAAAGTCATCGTCATATTGAGAGAAAGTCATCGTCATATAGAGAGAAAGTCATCGTCATATAGAGAGAAAGTCATCGTCATATTGAGAGAAAGTCATCGTCATATAGAGAGAATAGAGAGAAAGTCATCGTCATATAGAGAGAAAGTCATCGTCATATAGAGAGAAAGTCATCGTCATATAGAGAGAAAGTCATCGTCATATAGAGAGAAAGTCATCGTCATATAGAGAGAAAGTCATCGTCATATTGAGAGAAAGTCATCGTCATATAGAGAGAAAGTCATCGTCATATAGAGAGAAAGTCATCGTCATATTGAGAAAAGGTCATCGTCATATAGAGAGAAAGTCATCGTCATATAGAGAGAAAGTCATCGTCATATAGAGAGAAAGTCATCGTCATATTGAGAGAATAGAGAGAAAGTCATCGTCATATAGAGAGAAAGTCATCGTCATATAGAGAGAAAGTCATCGTCATATAGAGAGAAAGTCATCATCATATAGAGAGAAAGTCATCGTCATATAGAGAGAAAGTCATCGTCATATTGAGAGAAAGTCATCGTCATATTGAGAGAAAGTCATCGTCATATAGAGAGAAAGTCATCGTCATATAGAGAGAAAGTCATCGTCATATTGAGAAAAGGTCATCGTCATATAGAGAGAAAGTCATCGTCATATAGAGAGAAAGTCATAGTCATATTGAGAGAAAGTCATCGTCATATAGAGAGAATAGAGAGAAAGTCATCGTCATATAGAGAGAAAGTCATCGTCATATAGAGAGAAACTCATCGTCATATACAGAGAAAGTCATCGTCATATAGAGAGAAAGTCATCGTCATATAGAGAGAAAGTCATCGTCATATAGAGAGAAAGTCATCATCATATAGAGAGAAAGTCATCGTCATATAGAGAGAAAGTCATCGTCATATTGAGAGAAAGTCATCGTCATATTGAGAGAAAGTCATCGTCATATAGAGAGAAAGTCATCGTCATATAGAGAGAAAGTCATCGTCATATTGAGAGAAGGTCATCGTCATATAGAGAGAAAGTCATCGTCATATAGAGAGAAAGTCATAGTCATATTGAGAGAAAGTCATCGTCATATAGAGAGAATAGAGAGAAAGTCATCGTCATATAGAGAGAAAGTCATCGTCATATAGAGAGAAACTCATCGTCATATACAGAGAAAGTCATCGTCATATAGAGAGAAAGTCATCGTCATATAGAGAGAAAGTCATCGTCATATAGAGAGAAAGTAGCAATTTGAATAGTAGGTAACATGACTGGTCAAATGATCATTTTTCAAACAGAGTCTCTAATGAACTGCGTAAACCAATCGTGGAATAGAGACGTTAGCAAGCAAAACCTACACCTTTTATCTACATTTGATGAATAATCTCATGTATTCATGTGAATCAATAAAATCGTACAGGAAGCAAGACAGAACACAAAGAAACAACATGATACCTCGTTATTCGAAATGTATTCAATAGTGTAAACCCATCCTGGAATAGAGAGATATTAACAATCAAAACTTACCTCTCTTATCTACATTTGATGAACAACCTCTAATGTCATGTATTATGTGAATCAATGAAACTTTACATGAAACAAGACAAAGAACACCAAGTCACATGTGATACCTCGTAATTTGAATGTATCCAACCAACACCTACCTCTTTAATCTACATTTGATAGATTATCTCTGTATTCATATGAAACAGTACGCAAAGCAGGACAGAACACTGAGCACCAACTGATGCCTCGCATCTCTCGGCTCTGCACTCGACTATTAAGAAACAAAATGGCAACTGCCTGGTAGTGTCCCTCACCTTGTTATCGCCTCCAGACACCGCCAGGATGTTCCCGGTCGTGGACCAACTCACGTGCCAGACTACATCGTTGAACTTGTGTAGGATTTTAGACGTCCACGTGTTACTTGTGCCATCATTCGTCCAGATGATCACACGACAGTCCTGAAACAGTCAACAATGTTAGATATGTACCCAAGTATGTTTTATTGATGCAATACATTGCTTCTCCATTTCACACGTAATTTTGCAGATACAATTATTTTTGCTGATTAAAGAGTCGAAAAGTCAGACGAATAGTCAACATCCAATGATAAGGAGGCCTGAGGTCGAAACACAGATATTATATTTAAGGTGATTACATATTATGCATTATCTTCACATTGACAGCATGGCAAAGGTGCAAAATTTCATAGACAGGAAATTGCAGGAATTTTGGCAAACCATTTATTGTTCAAAAACTATAATATGATCTCTTTTGTAGGCATTCTAGAAGTTGAGAATATGATTACTTGCTTGACAACAAAATTAGTATCAAGGTCTAAACATCACCCATACAGAATACAGAAGACTTATATCATTAACATAGTTTCTCATTCTTTATATTAAGATTCATAAAACATAATTTTGCTCTGCCTTCTTTCTATGATTTACGGAACTGTAATATTTAAACTCAATTTGATTATTCAATTGACGAATAGTTGGGTTGAAATGTACCTGAGAACACGATGCAATGATACTCTTGGGGAGTCCGACGGAGGGAGCCCATGCGACGTCTCTCACCCAATCACTGTGTCCCTCCAGCTTCTGGTCTTCAACCCACTGACCTTCCTCCTCTCTGAATATACAGCAATATTGATATCAACCCACTGACCTTCCTCCTCTCTGAATATACAGCAATATTGATATCAACCCACTGACCTTCCTCCTCTCTGAATACACAGCAATATTGATATCAACCCACTGACCTTCCTCCTCTCTGAATACACAGCAATATTGATATCAACCCACTGACCTTCCTCCTCTCTGAATACACAGCAATATTGATATCAACCCACCGACCTTCCTCCTCTCTGAATATACAGCAATATTGATATCAACCCACTGACCTTCCTCCTCTCTGAATATACAGCAATATTGATATCAACCCACTGACCTTCCTCCTCTCTGAATATACAGCAATATTGATATCAACCCACTGACCTTCCTCCTCTCTGAATATACAGCAATATTGATATCAACCCACTGACCTTCCTCCTCTCTGAATATACAGCAATATTGACATCAACCCACTGACCTTCCTCCTCTCTGAATACACAGCAATATTGATATCAACCCACTGACCTTCCTCCTCTCTGAATACACAGCAATATTGATATCAACCCACTGACCTTCCTCCTCTCTGAATACACAGCAATATTGATATCAACCCACTGACCTTCCTCCTCTCTGAATACACAACAATATTGATATCAACCCACTGACCTTCCTCCTCTCTGAATACACAGCAATATTGATATCAACCCACTGACCTTCCTCCTCTCTGAATATACAGCAATATTGACATCAACCCACTGACCTTCCTCCTCTCTGAATATACAGCAATATTGATATCAACCCACTGACCATCCTCCTCTCTGAATATACAGCAATATTGACATCAACCCACTGACCTTCCTCCTCTCTGAATATACAGCAATATTGATATCAACCCACTGACCATCCTCCTCTCTGAATATACAGCAATATTGATATCAACCCACTGACCTTCCTCCTCTCTGAATATACAGCAATATTGATATCAACCCACTGACCATCCTCCTCTCTGAATATACAGCAATATTGATATCAACCCACTGACCTTCCTCCTCTCTGAATATACAGCAATATTGATATCAACCCACTGACCATCCTCCTCTCTGAATATACAGCAATATTGATATCAACCCACTGACCATCCTCCTCTCTGAATATACAGCAATATTGATATCAACCCACTGACCATCCTCCTCTCTGAATATACAGCAATATTGATATCAACCCACTGACCTTCCTCCTCTCTGAATATACAGCAATATTGATATCAACCCACTGACCATCCTCCTCTCTGAATATACAGCAATATTGATATCAACCCACCGACCTTCCTCCTCTCTGAATATACAGCAATATTGATATCAACCCACTGACCATCCTCCTCTCTGAATATACAGCAATATTGATATCAACCCACTGACCATCCTCCTCTCTGAATATACAGCAATATTGATATCAACCCACTGACCTTCCTCCTCTCTGAATATACAGCAATATTGACATCAACCCACTGACCATCCTCCTCTCTGAATATACAGCAATATTGATATCAACCCACTGACCTTCCTCCTCTCTGAATATACAGCAATATTGATATCAACCCACTGACCTTCCTCCTCTCTGAATATACAGCAATATTGATATCAACCCACTGACCTTCCTCCTCTCTGAATATACAGCAATATTGATATCAACCCACTGACCTTCCTCCTCTCTGAATATACAGCAATATTGATATCAACCCACTGACCTTCCTCCTCTCTGAATATACAGCAATATTGATATCAACCCACCGACCTTCCTCCTCTCTGAATATACAGCAATATTGATATCAACCCACTGACCTTCCTCCTCTCTGAATATACAGCAATATTGATATCAACCCACTGACCTTCCTCCTCTCTGAATATACAGCAATATTGATATCAACCCACTGACCTTCCTCCTCTCTGAATATACAGCAATATTGATATCAACCCACTGACCTTCCTCCTCTCTGAATATACAGCAATATTGATATCAACCCACCGACCTTCCTCCTCTCTGAATATACAGCAATATTGATATCAACCCACTGACCTTCCTCCTCTCTGAATATACAGCAATATTGATATCAACCCACTGACCTTCCTCCTCTCTGAATATACAGCAATATTGATATCAACCCACTGACCTTCCTCCTCTCTGAATATACAGCAATATTGATATCAACCCACTGACCTTCCTCCTCTCTGAATATACAGCAATACTGATATCAACCCATTGACCTTCCTCCTCTCTGAATATACAGCAATATTGATATCAACCCACTGACCTTCCTCCTCTCTGAATATACAGCAATATTGATATCAACCCACTGACCTTCCTCCTCTCTGAATATACAGCAATATTGATATCAACCCATTGACCTTCCTCCTCTCTGAATATACAGCAATATTGATATCAACCCACTGACCTTCCTCCTCTCTGAATATACAGCAATATTGATATCAACCCACTGACCTTCCTCCTCTCTGAATATACAGCAATATTGATATCAACCCACCGACCTTCCTCCTCTCTGAATACACAGCAATATTGATATCAACCCACTGACCTTCCTCCTCTCTGAATATACAGCAATATTGACATCAACCCACTGACCTTCCTCCTCTCTGAATATACAGCAATATTGATATCAACCCACTGACCTTCCTCCTCTCTGAATATACAGCAATATTGATATCAACCCACTGACCTTCCTCCTCTCTGAATATACAGCAATATTGATATCAACCCACTGACCTTCCTCCTCTCTGAATATACAGCAATACTGATATCAACCCATTGACCTTCCTCCTCTCTGAATATACAGCAATATTGATATCAACCCACTGACCTTCCTCCTCTCTGAATACACAGCAATATTGATATCAACCCACTGACCTTCCTCCTCTCTGAATATACAGCAATATTGATATCAACCCACCGACCTTCCTCCTCTCTGAATATACAGCAATATTGATATCAACCCACCGACCTTCCTCCTCTCTGAATACACAGCAATATTGATATCAACCCACTGACCTTCCTCCTCTCTGAATACACAGCAATATTGATATCAACCCATTGACCTTCCTCCTCTCTGAATATACAGCAATATTGATATCAACCCACTGACCTTCCTCCTCTCTGAATACACAGCAATATTGATATCAACCCACCGACCTTCCTCCTCTCTGAATACACAGCAATATTGATATCAACCCACTGACCATCCTCCTCTCTGAATATACAGCAATATTGATATCAACCCACTGACCATCCTCCTCTCTGAATACACAGCAATATTGATATCAACCCACTGACCATCCTCCTCTCTGAATATACAGCAATATTGATATCAACCCACCGACCTTCCTCCTCTCTGAATACACAGCAATATTGATATCAACCCACCGACCTTCCTCCTCTCTGAATACACAGCAATATTGATATCAACCCACTGACCTTCCTCCTCTCTGAATATACAGCAATATTGATATCAACCCACTGACCTTCCTCCTCTCTGAATACACAGCAATATTGATATCAACCCACTGACCTTCCTCCTCTCTGAATATACAGCAATATTGATATCAACCCATTGACCTTCCTCCTCTCTGAATATACAGCAATATTGACATCAACCCATTGACCTTCCTCCTCTCTGAATATACAGCAATATTGACATCAACCCATTGACCTTCCTCCTCTCTGAATATACAGCAATATTGATATCAACCCACTGACCTTCCTCCTCTCTGAATATACAGCAATATTGATATCAACCCATTGACCTTCCTCCTCTCTGAATATACAGCAATATTGACATCAACCCATTGACCTTCCTCCTCTCTGAATATACAGCAATATTGATATCAACCCACTGACCATCCTCCTCTCTGAATATACAGCAATATTGATATCAACCCACTGACCATCCTCCTCTCTGAATACACAGCAATATTGATATCAACCCACTGACCATCCTCCTCTCTGAATATACAGCAATATTGATATCAACCCACTGACCTTCCTCCTCTCTGAATATACAGCAATATTGATATCAACCCACCGACCTTCCTCCTCTCTGAATATACAGCAATATTGATATCAACCCACCGACCTTCCTCCTCTCTGAATATACAGCAATATTGATATCAACCCACTGACCTTCCTCCTCTCTGAATATACAGCAATATTGATATCAACCCACTGACCATCCTCCTCTCTGAATACACAGCAATATTGATATCAACCCACTGACCTTCCTCCTCTCTGAATATACAGCAATATTGATATCAACCCACTGACCTTCCTCCTCTCTGAATATACAGCAATATTGATATCAACCCACTGACCATCCTCCTCTCTGAATACACAGCAATATTGATATCAACCCACTGACCTTCCTCCTCTCTGAATATACAGCAATATTGATATCAACCCACTGACCATCCTCCTCTCTGAATACACAGCAATATTGATATCAACCCACTGACCTTCCTCCTCTCTGAATATACAGCAATATTGATATCAACCCACTGACCTTCCTCCTCTCTGAATATACAGCAATATTGAGATCAACCCACCGACCTTCCTCCTCTCTGAATATACAACAATATTGACATCAAACCGACTCTATCACAATGATCCCGCCCTATACACAGGGATGTTCAGAAGGTGATGTAAAATCAAATAATGCCAATTTCAAAAGAACTTCACCGACCTACTAGCAAGTTTCATCTCTTGAACTAAAGTTGACCATGTAAAGCCAGTACATGAAGATGCCTCACTTGAACAAAAGTTTTCTCTCCTTTGTCATAGGACATTAAAAACATTACAATAAATTGCTGGTAAGTTATCAATGTGTGACAATTGCAGAACATTTGGGTAAAGCAGACCTGGCTTAGTGCAGTATGAAATTGGCTATACAATCACTACAACAGCCAGCCAGTAGTGTCTGTAGGTCTGACCTAACATCTAAGGAAAATGTCATCAGAGATGTGTTGAGCTGAATGACATTATATAAACAGATCAATGCTTTAAAAGCCGCTGGACAGAAGCTGTCTGATGGAAAATTCACATAACAAATTTCCCTTTATAGTATATTGTATTTCCAACAAAATGATGTATTATTACGATATGACTTGTACTCACTTCCAGAGTTTGACGAGATTATCACACCCTCCGGACACGAATCTCTTGACAGGCTGTTGTCGAGCCCCTTGTTCAAACAGTGCGTTGGGGGCGGTGGCTGGAGCCCAGCTGACTGCGTTACATCCTATCTATAAACAAGAATGTTGCATAAACTAACATTTTGAATTAATACCTTTTCTCCATGAAAAAAAAATCTTCAGCCCAATTTAAAATTGGAAACATAATATTTTAATATTATAATTCTTCATCGATTCAGACCTTGTTAAACAATTAAATATTACAAAATATAGTAAAACTGTAGGACTGCTAGTATTAATGTTCTTACCTAACTTAACACTAAATATACTATATGGCCATCATAGTGAACAATAACTTTTTTAACCATTTCAAATATTTATAATTTTTAATCCTTATTATTTTTAGTAGTTTTTGCCATCTTTGCTGTTAATTAATTCAGAAAATACATTCATTATTAATTTCAATGAACCTTAAAATTTATCTCTATATCTTGTCTAATAATCTATAATCTTGTCTAATAATCTTGTCTGTATCTTAGCGTACTTACTGTATGAGCATTATTTATTTTCTTTGCATCCCAAGTTCCGTCTCCTACAAATACAAAGAATTAGATAATAAATCAAAGGTTGAAATATTGATTTTACAATGAGCAAAAAAAAAAGAAAACATGTAAAAGATGTATTTGACATCCGAGACAATCGAACTGGTAAACTCAGTAAGGTAATTAACATAGATAATTACACATGTTATATAAAGATGAAGATCGATCTTGGACCAATCAACGCTTTCACTTATCTCAGTCCGCAGGAAAACCAGCTCAGCCAAAGTGGATATTAGGGTTGACTATTGACCCACAATTACGGGCGATAGCGGAAGTCTATTGTGACCACTATTGTGATAGTTTATCAATAAACAAATTCAAGTATTAACATTGTTTTATTGTCAGTGCTTTGAAACTACTTCTTCCAAAGTGACAGAACTTGGCGCTACAGCAACAAGAAGGATAACTCTTGCATCTTCCTGTTATTTTTTACTCACAGTGATCTGTTCATAGTATTCCAGCATTTTTCAAATCTTAAAGCATCATTTGTAAACAAAATTTGACTGTTACATTCAAGTAAACAACTGGATTGAATAAACTATTGAAACTATCAATAATGTGCTATCGATGCTATTGATTGTTATTTAAAACACTATGGACAAAGTGCTAGTAGAACAGATACTATCACGATGAGAGCGATCTAATGTCCCACCGCTAGTGACAATGCATGGCTGCAAAACCTGCCAATGTTACTGGTATAAGCAAACACAATCATAACTGCTTTGAATTTTTTTCAATGAAGCATTTCACCTAAACTACATGTGGAATGAAATTCTGTAATCAAGTGCAAAATGAGGTGCCACACCTCTGATAGATACCCAATTTAAATAAATCATTGATTAATTTATTATATACCGGTAAAGAAGTACTTACCAGTGCTTGAGATAACAGATATAGAGCCGTCAGAACTACCGCAAACCAACATCAGACCAAACTCGTGTGGGGCAAAACATACAGAATTCACTGTAACAAAACAGATCAAAGGGTCATCATTTCATTCAGTAACTGTATGTGATTATATATATCAAGATCACAACTTTGGAAAAGACTATGTGTACTCCTATCAGATGAACAATAAGCTATAATGTACTAGGCCTCAAAGCTTTCACATACCTTTTATGATAAAAAGAGATAAGTACAAAAATAATATAGAGGAATATATTTCATAGATTATATAGGAATATCTCATAAATTGGAGCAATATTTATAAATAAAAGAAATTCTCACCTGAGGAATCATGGTTGGTATATTCGTGAAGTTTTCCCCACGTTCCGTTTGTCTCCTTCCAGATGATAACTTTACGATCATATCCGCAGCTTGCTAACAGGTTTCCAAACATCGGATGCGCCCAGGCTACCTGCCATACAGGCCCCTCATGTCTGCAGGAATAGAAGAATAAGTTCTCAAACAAAACAAAACACTATTCACAAAACATGTATTATGCGGTACAAACTGAAAATACACTTTGATGCACAGTGGCCAAAACCAAAAGCAGTTCAACTTCAACTTGTCCCACCTATCTATGACACAAACATTTTTGGAGGTTGAGTAAATTAGTGCAATACAAACTTTTAAGCAAAAAGAATTATCTGTCAGGCATTGAATTTTGCAAACCATTTTAAATTGAATTGCCTGTCATTAATCAATGCTAAACTATTCAAAAAGAACAAAAAGTATTACATTATTAAGTGTATAGAATAGATTCATATGATATCCTTTTAAGAACTTACTCTCTCAAATCAGAGACTAGTGTTTGTTGGTTGTTCCTCACATCAAATATTTTGATAGATCTGTCTGATGAACACGTTGCGAGCTTAATCCCATAGTAGTCAAGTTGTGCATCATGCTGAAATGATGAATAATTGATTTCTTGTTGATCATTTCATGAATTCAGCCATCAAACAACTTTAGTCATTTAGAATTACTTACAAACATGTCAAACAAGGGAATAAATATAATTAAAATCAATTCCAATATTCAGACAGTTCAGATGGCAACAATAGGCAACATTAGTAAAAGACTAAGACAAGTTGGTAGATGTTTGGGGAGTACTGCACTTTACCGGGCGCTGGTAATTATCAACTTCACTGCACTACCAAACCTTACGCTAGACAAACCCTAAGATCGTCGAAAGGTATCCAAGGGTTAAAAAAGATAATCTACTGATATCCAAGGGCTAAAGAAGACAGTCTAGCTGGAATCAAAGGGTTAAAGGCCTGACTTTAGAATCCCTCACCATATAAGGGCTCGCTTTTTTGTTCTTTATTATTTATGTTCTAGAATATTATTTTACCTATCGGACATGCGCAGACGTTTTCCCGTCGAGGCGATGACGCCATGTTTGTTGACAAAACGGAAGATCGGTCGCTGCTGTACTGACCCCATTAGCCCTGAGGATACCAATCAACCCTATGTCCAGCACATGATATATCAATTCATAAGTTTAGGGCTAGTGCTGGTTTCCTAAAATGGAATGTAAAGAAAACGTTTTTCTGTGTACCGTACTGCAGTAGGCCAAAACATCGGGCTTTCCCCGTCTGATTGACATGTCGCACTTCAAATTTAGTAATTGTAGTCTAGGCCCTTAGTTAACCCTTGGACACATTCCGATAATTTCATTTAACCCTTGGATACAGATGATTTAATTTAATTTAACCCTTAGATAATGTTTGATGATGTTATTTAACCCTTAGATCCCTCGAGATCATTATATAATAACATTAGTGATTAGCCTAGTTTTTTTTATGCAAGAACTTCGGGCACTTTAAATTTAATATATATGTAAGAAAAACATTGTCCGAATTTTCTTCGATACCGAACCGTGATAATCCGATTTCTATTTGAGATCGAAATGAATTTCCAGGAACATTTTATGGACGCTTTAATCCACAGCAGTTAGTTCCCTTGTATCAACTGCTTGAACTGAATTCTCGTTCGGTGTCTCGTTTTTTTGGCCGCCATTGGACATTGTCATGCAACTTGGCGTTGCAAAAGTAATGCAAATTCATAATAACCTTCACATTGAATCCAAGCATTCTGTGACAGTCGTCAGTTAAGTATTATTTCGACTACATTTTAACCCTTAGGTACAATAATAATTCTTAAATATAATTCTTATCCTTTTGACGAACTGACGAAATTTAGGACATTTTAAAATTTGTTAAAACACCTCTGGGGTGTCTTTCTTACAGATAATACCATAGCAAGATATATAATAAAAAACACTTTCAAGGTAAGTGCTTATTGTGATTTATAATTTTACGATTTTAACGTTTGCTGAAATACTGAAGCGTTGAGTAGAGAATCTAATAAATGAAAACATGAACACGTAGCTTGATGACTTACCTTTTCGGGTAGTGAATCGTATCAAATTGATGTCCAAAACTTATATTATTCACAATCAAAAATGGAATTGGCATTTGGTGATATCATGTGCATGGACATCACATGTAGAATTTACACAATTCATAAAACTTCAACAGTGGACGCTGTGACACGATCACTCCCTTTGAACATTTATTAATATCCCGATGTAATAATTATTGTAATTTCTCCTTCGCTGAAAAGCAATCAAGATCGCCGTTGGTTATAAATATAGGGTCTAACATAAAGTCTGTCAAACATCCATACAGTAAACTATGATCTACAACAAAAAATACATGTTTTAGATCAGCCTACGCAAACGTGGATCTTACCGTCAGGCCAGCGACATTCCCAAGTCTATTCCTTATTTGGAAAATTCCACACGTGAGATTGAATTGACCAATCAGTGAGAAGCTACGTCATTGGGATTTCCTTTCAATTACAGACGATTTGAAAGATGATTTTGAGTAAAACAAAAATTTGTGTTTAAAACTCTCGTCTTTTAGACGAAGTTTTAAATTAAACTTTTGTCGATAAACACGAAAATGACCTCTTTTTTGGTCTAAAATGTCTCCTAACGGAGATCAGCCCGCTGTCGCGCGCTTCTCTATATATATACATGCTCGCTTCGTGCTTACACGTTCTCTCGCGTAGCGAGCACGCGCCTTCGCCGCGTGCTTATCCCGGTGAGGGATACTAAAGGTGATCCGGGTTAAAAAGAGGTGCGCCCGGTAAACTGCAGTGTAGCCGATGTTTGATTTGTTGCCATTTGCGATTTATGGGTCCTGTATCTGTAACATACTGTGCGAGAGTTGTTGTTGACAACAACGGTACTCGGAGAGTCGAGTGTTATTTTTTAACTTCACTAGATAATTCACAACTGTGATAACATATTGAAAATGGTATACTCATATCATCGCATACTTACAATCATGTCTTCATGAGCAGTATCTATTGAGCTGATTACAGACACCTGCAAAGAGAAATGATACATTTTCTTAAAACAGCAGGTGAGGTTTGACAAGTCATAATATAGATATAAGCTAAATTGGGTTTCAAAACAGAAATGAGGCAATATCAAAGTTTACATAAAACTGTTTATGGTACATAAAATAAATCAACAAAATTTGATCTTTATGTTATACTTTTGAGAAACTGAAACAGTGAAAGCAAAAATGCATATTGAAATGCCGACGACACAACAATGTCACATTGTTGGTGCGTTGTATCAATGAGTGCAGCATGCAACTTACCATCTTGTTTGTAGAAGATCCCCTCTTAAACAGGAATCAATTTCCTTTTATACTTCCACGCGACACCAGCAAAATACAGCCGGCAATATTGCCTCCAACTGTACAAAAATGACGGAAGAGCTAACGTGGCAAAGATCTTCCGGTAAGGGACATAACTCCACAAGCAATCAAATGCTTACCGCTAAATACATCATGTGCAAAATGTATCATCCTTGGAGATAAGCTCCTGTTCCTGCCCATGCCAGAGGCGTGGGGTGCATTTCGAATAATGTACTAATGCATTCAGATACGGTTATAACGCAAAGTTTAAACATCATCTCCAAATTTTATGGTTTACGTGGAAATTCGAAGATACCTACTTAGTAATTCAGAGATAACGAGTTATTGGGGTTTTTTTTCCAATAAAATGATCAAGCATACTGTACAAATTCTAATGTTCAACTTATTTCTCGGTGTGATTCAAAATTCCAGTTAATCACAGAAAAAAAACCTACTGGCATGTGGTATAATATTGATAAAGGACATATAAGTCCATCTTTCAGTTCATCTTAAGCTAGGCGACAAATATATCTCACTCCTGTCCATCACATACAAACCAGTACTTGTTTTAAAATTGCTCTTTTTATTAACTGACGGGGCGCGTGTAGGCTCCATTCACAGGGGCGTGTATCGCTTAGAAAAGAAAGACAAAAAACTACATGTATATAGACGCTACTCTATTAATATATAGGTATACATGTGTCTTTCTAAAGCTATTTCTAAGCGATAAGCGCCCCCGTGGCTCCATCAAATATATACATATATTTTACAGCTGTATTAATAATGATGCGTATTTCTTTATGTCATTTTTATGACTTATGAGAATAAACTTCGACTTGACTCCGATACATGTGGCAAATCAATCAACAGAACTTGTGTTGGTTTAAAGGAAATCTGGATTGGCGAACAAGCCATCGGGCTTATTTGAACGCAACTTCCCAATGCAAGGCATAACTCTTGCCAGTCTCCATTACTAGCTGATTTAGGCCTTGCAGTATTTCCGTAAGGAATCTGTGCTTAGAAATCCAGGCCCACTATGCATTTCTGGTGCAGCGATTCACTATCTAGGCACAACAAAGCGAGGGAAATACCGCAAGGCTTATATCAGCCAGTAATGCAGACTGGCAAGAGTTATGCCTTGCGTTTGGAAGTTTATTTGAACGCCGAACTGGTGTTGTGACACTGAGTGGTGGGAATAATGTCTACACTAATAGACTGACTGTGTCATGAACTACGGATTGAACTTGTAGCATGCCATTCCTATTAATGGGATTAATTTGGATGTGAATCATGTCATGGCAAACACTGACACTCATCTGTAAACTTTGAATTAACAAAAGCAGGCATAGCAACCCGAAATTGAATTCAATCGGCAGCCGGCACCTTCATCATTTACCCTAATTTACTGACCGCAGATGATGTCTGCCGTGAGCGAATTTTACGGGTGCTTCACATAATTGAAAATTTGAAGGTGCATGCTATCAAGATGCCATTTGAGGCGGTTTATTAAGGATTCAACAAATTTGCTGACTCGTTATTGTCATTGGCATGTTAATTCCACGGAAGATTCAGCCAAAAACGCTGAACCAAAAGCGGCCAAACTTTACATGCTGATGACCCGGAAGAGAATTGCTAAGTTTTGGGCCCAATTGGCTCAGCCATCTAAAGTCATTTCTATTTGTAACGATTTTTTTTCTTCAAAATGCACGAAAGAGACTTGAAACCTTTGAAAAAAAGCTGCGCAATTATGATACCAGTAAAAAGGTAGATCATGACGAATTCGTAAGTCACATGGTTTAGCCGCCATATCGAATTAGCTAGGACACTTTTTAAAAATATCTGACTCCATGCACCATTGACAATCTTTTCCTCTGAAGATACTTGCATCTCGATGCTGTAATTTGCATATTTCTACAACTGAAGCACTGTTGTTTTCATAAGCAAACTCCTTATACATTTTTCACAGTGACCTTTCAAAATCAAAATTTTACCAACTTTAAAGGCGATTAACACAAAAACTTGGATCCACGATTGCATGATTTTAACGTTTGAACCCTATCACCACTAAGAAACCAGAACGCTAATACGTTTTTTGGCCTCTGTAAGAATAAAATTGATCCCGAACAGTCATGAGGAAGGGTAAAGTGTTAAGTGTTCTAAAACTCCATTTTCCTTTAATTAAGGATTGTTTTACATGTTTTGTGCCTCTATCGAAGTATAACAGCAACAAATTGTATAACATCGCGTAGCGCAGCGGAGCGATGTTATACAATTTGTTGCTGTTATACTTCGATAGAGGCACAAAACATGTAAAACAATCCTTATAATTACAAAATCAACAGGTTTTTCTTTAAATATTTACACAAATCTAATATATTTGTAATTTATCACGAGAAACAGCAGCTTGTTTCACGCAATGATACATGGCTGAATCAAAATTGAGGAATCCTTCATCTAAAACGGCAGAAGATTTAATTTCGTTTTCCCCAACATTCACATACATACAATCAGAGTTCGTTTACTCTACATTCCGGATTTTTAGATTAACCCTCATTAGCATATCACGCGACGTTCAAACATGGCTACTGTTAGTGAAGCGCTGTCAGTGAACAAGCTTGAGGGCTTGTATCTATCAAAATTAAGTGTTCCCGGTGAAGTTAATTGTCTCATTCGGAAAAGAAATGTATATTCCAGTTATCGGTGTAGATGTGAAGACGAAATGACATATGTATTTCATAGTTTTCATCAAAACGTTACGCTCAGTTGTAAGAACCGGCTGACCCGACCGTTTGTTCGAATGGATTGTGACGTCACAAGGTACGAATGCACGAGGTATGGTTGCACATTTTATCTACATTCATCGAGAAATGGCAGCAGGTTTTTGAGAGCTCTCGTCCAATCAGAAACGCGGAAATTAGTGTAACAAAATCATTTTGTAATTATATAATTTTAAATAACTAAGATTAGTTGTTTTGTGGTCACAAACGTAGGCCTATTGGCCTGTGGACTATATATGGTCACTTACGGGTTCATTTAAATGGGATTTCAATTTGAAAATCGCTCGATTATAAATTTCTGAAATCGGCCGATAAATTACTTAATATACATACAGCTTTTAAAAAAGCGCTTAATTTAGCCCCGGCTGCCAGAATGAAAATCTGCGGGTAGAGGTCCTTGAAGCGATTACTCCTGTTACGTCACTGGAGTAATCTCATTATCGGCGATAGTGATACTTCAACGTAATTTAGCAACATTTTGATTGTTAATTTCAGAAACAAATCTTCAATAAAACAATTTAAATTTTCCAGATATCGAATGTTTAGAAATCCAACTAGGTAATTCCGCAGATGACAATTACATAATTATTGCATAAACATGATTTAACACACCGCATAAATTCAGCTAGTGGTTGTGATAATCATCATTAATTGATTAATGAGGCTCAACTGACAAGCTGTATGGCGGGTCACAGACGACCCTCGTCTATGGTTAATCATAGTCGTGCCTCAAGGTTTATTTTCAAAGTGGATCGCCGCGCTGATTGCGGCATTGTTAAAATTGGTAAATTCAAATCGTCTTAATAATCAATATAATGTCTCGATTATATGTTCATACAATGTACTTTGAGATAATAATCTGTCATTCTTCAAAAAAATCCATTACACGTGAACTTTAAGTAAGGGTCACCTGGTTTTGAACCCCAACGCTGAAGACAGTGACCGACCTTTCCACAACTTCCACAATAGTCGGGTAGATAAGAGAACTTTGACGTAAACGACCATGCCGAGTGTTGTGGAAGATCAGAGAAACTTCTGAGAGATACTAGAAGGCAGTTTGGATATAAAAGAGTTGTTTATGGGAAATACTGATATTCTATACTTGGCTTGTGTACTTGACTCGATTTCCATTGGATCCCTGTCACTATGTACCACTGTCAACACTGCATGACTGTTTTCATCAGACATTCAAGAGACATGTGCTGTGTGGTGCCTATAAATTGACAACGGTAGTTCTATCATTATATTTGTGACCCTACTATATATATAGTTATCTCATTTGACATCTGAATTGTTAATCTGATTCATTGTTTGTTTACGTGAGTATACTTTGAATAATTATTTGACTTGTTTGTTTTCATTTGCTGGATTCCTCTGGGGACTTCATTATGAAATTGTCAAAATCCATATATATAGACTATATACATGGATACAATACATGGATAGGGATTATTATAGACAAGTCCAGGCTACGACCTATCACAATCTCATTAAAATCATTTCTTTGATTCGTTCCGAAGGGTAAGCTTTAAAAATGTTGGTTTTTAGATGAGTGACAACCTAAATAGGTCTAGCCTTAGGAACGAATCAAAGATACGATTTTAATGAGATTGCGACCTATCATTGTCGGTCCACAATGCCCAACACATGGACTGAGCAATGTTGTTGACATGTTGTTACAACCTTTAACTAAGCATGATAAAAGTTACATACGGGACGCAGCAGATAACTTCAATAGCCCCACCCATTCCGCCAATACTTAACTGATTAGGTTTGATGTATCAACCTCTACTCAAACATATCGCACGATCTAGGGATTAAAGCTATCCGTTATTGGTTAGATAAACACCCACCAGAACGCGTATCAAACAATCTAAATAAATTTACATCAACAGTTGTTTTTATATTAGGTTATGTATCATCCTATTATAGGACAGTCGATCTAAATCTATATAGATTGAGTTTCAAAAGAATTCATCATTGAAAGTATTCTGTTCATCTTATATAGTTACACATTTAACAAAAGCTACAAAATTTGTAAAAAAAATTCTCATTATAAATATAATGATACTTATAAATTTCTATATCGTCTAATATCCATCTCAAAGGTGCTCATTGACGCTTCACAGTTATGTTAGAACAAAGTTCACAAGCTGTATTTTGGAAAGAGGAACGTTTTCATCTTTCTCTTAAAAGTGTCCTCGCACAATATGTGAGGAGATAAGTGTCCGTAGCTAGGTGAAATAAGGTGCCGTGTTTCAAAGAGTTGGTAGTATATGTCTGTATATGTGGGTGTACGACAGCAAATTTGGCAGGAATTAATATAATGCTACCACACCACGTCTATAATCTAAACACATTCAGCACATGTTTAAATCTAAACACAGTTCACGACATGTTTATTTAAGGATTGTTTTACATGTTTTGTGCCTCTATCGAAGTTTAACAGCAACAAATTGTATAACATCGCGTAGCGTAGCGGAGCGATGTTATACACAATTTGTTGCTGTTATACTTCGATAGAGGCACAAAACATGTAAAACAATCCTTATAATTACAAAATCAACAGGTTTTTCTTTAAATATTTACACAAATCTAATATATTTGTAATTTATGACGAGAAACAACGGCTTGTTACACGCAATGATACATGGCTGAATCAAAATTGAGGAATCCTTCATCTAAAACGGCAGAAGATTTAATTTCGTTTCCCCCAACATTCACATGTATACAATCAGAGTTCGTTTACTCTGCATTCCGGATTTTTAGATTAACCCTCATTAGCATATCACGCGACGTTCAAACATGGCTGCTGTTAGTGAAGCACTGTGAGTGAACAAGCTCGGGGACTTATCTATCAAAATTAAGTGTTCCCGGTGAAGTTAATTGTCTCATTCGGAAAAGAAATGTATATTCCAGTTATAGGTGTAGGTGTGAAGACGAAATTAAATATGTATTTCATATTTTGCATCAAAACGTTACGCTCAGTTGAAATAACCGGCAGACCCGACCGTTTGTTCGAATGGATTGTGACGTCACAAGGTACGAATGCACGAGGTATGGTAGCACATTTTATCTGCATTCATCGTGAAATGGCAGCAGGTTTTTGAGAGCTCTCGTCCAATCAGAAACGCGGAAATTAGTGTAACAAACTCATTTTGTAATTATATCTAAATACTTTTCACAACATGTTTTGGTCCTGAATGTGTTTTCAAATTGATTAGATCAACCACGTGTCTTAAACATAGTACAGGCTTTGTGTTAAATAATAACGCAGTTATATTTTTTTCATTACTACAGGGCACAGTGCAGAAAACAAGACCATTTGAAAGAAAGGTCGAATGTAGATAAAGGAAAACCACTGCGCAGCGGAACACAGAGTCGCTCGGTGTTTGCTCTGTTCCTAGTAAATTCAGTACACGACTGTTTAGTTAATTAATAGCGATTAAAAAACATATTAAGTCGACGATCCAGCCCCCTTATACCATAAGGGGGCTGGGTCGTCGAAGTCATATGCTTTCTAATCTCTAGTTTTTCGACAGTACAAGCCCCTGTGATTTTAGATTCGACTTAACAGAGCCTGAGCAATATTATCGCAATACCAATATTTTGCAATACTGATTGTGCAATACAATTATTTCAATGCGATGTTTCATGTACCAATATATCGCACAACCAATTTTTTAGTGAAATTCATTCACATATCTTGTTTTTAGGCATAGTTATCAGCTTTATTTGTTTTGGAGTGCATGTATATGTCTTGAACTATATTACAAATGTTTTCTAAATATATGCCATCACAATTAATTTATCATTTTGGCTAATGGTCTAAGACTTGAAATCCTTTTTACTAAATGTGTAATGTTTAAACTGCAAACAGAAATATAAAAGTTGAATGTAGAGCACTCGCAATATATTGTAATACGTATTGCAATACAGGTTGTACGTATTTATACGTATTGCAATACAGGTTGTACGTATTTACACGTATTGCAATACAGGTTGTACGTATTTATACGTATTGCAATACAGGTTGTACGTATTTATACGTATTGCAATACAGGTTGTACGTATTTATACGTATTGCAATACAGGTTGTACGTATTTATACGTATTTCAATACAGGTTGTACGTATTTATACGTATTGCAATACAGGTTGTACGTATTTATACGTATTGCAATACAGGTTGTACGTATTTATACGTATTGCAATACAGGTTGTACGTATTTATACGTATTGCAATACAGGTTGTATGTATTTATACGTATTGCAATACAGGTTGTACGTATTTATACGTATTGCAATACAGGTTGTATGTATTTATACGTATTGCAATACAGGTTGTACGTATTTATACGTATTGCAATACAGGTTGTACGTATTTATACGTATTGCAATACAGGTTGTACGTATTTATACGTATTGCAATACAGGTTGTACGTATTTATACGTATTGCAATACAGGTTGTACGTATTTATACGTATTGCAATACAGGTTGTACGTATTTATACGTATTGCAATACAGGTTGTAAGTATTTATACGTATTGCAATACAGGTTGTACGTATTTATACGTATTGCAATACAGGTTGTACGTATTTATACGTATTGCAATACAGGTTGTACGTATTTATACGTATTGCAATACAGGTTGTACGTATTTATACGTATTGCAATACAGGTTGTACGTATTTATACGTATTGCAATACAGGTTGTACGTATTTATACGAAATTTGGTTCAATTCTCAATCCTAGTTTTAACATATAAAGTGCAATGTATAAAAATATAATATTTGTTTTTCTTGACTTAATTGCATTTTGCTATCACTCAAAATATTGCCTTAAAGTAAAACAAGGGGGTGCACTCAGCACATATTATATCAAAACAAACCACTTTCTATCATGTGTTGTATCTGACCGTAGGCGACATGATTTAATTGGCGCCATGTTTGTTTGTTTGGCGAGCTGATAGACATCCGGATTCTGTTTGTTGACGTCGACGAGAACTAGGTATCGATCTATTGGTTTAATCTTATTGATCTCGATCAGCGGCAGGTGCTCAACATCTGGTCATCTCCAGAATCTAGAACAAGAAAAGATAATATTTATCACTGATGACCTAGTTGTGAGCCATCTTTATTGGACGCTACTTATGCGAACTTCGAACATTGAGGTGTACATTCTCTTCCCACAGAGGTTACTCCCTTCATATTTCCGATCCTTACCTCTGTTCCACATGGCCTGAATTTCAATGCTACAGCAAAATCTCATAGCGGGGAAAAGGGGAACCTCATACTGTATCCCTGCTCAAAAAGCAATGAAAACTCATCTTTCAGCGGCCATGTCGACCGAATGAGATCTAGGCATTTGACTCTTAGTAATAGATAGAGGATGAGTAGCAGTACATTATCGGGATATAAATGCACGGGTTTGAGAGGGTTGGGCGAGGCGTCAGCCGAGCCAAACCCTCGCAAACCCGTACATTTATATCCCGATAATGTACTGCTGCGAGTTCTCTATCTATTTTAGAGCACAGTCAAATGCTTGAGTCGTCAAGATGTCTTAAAATGAATTTATTTCAAATATTTTGTCAACAAATTTGGGAAACATTCTCTCGAACACACCATGTAAAACATTGACATCTCTCATTTTCATATGCAAATGTTAGGGACATTGACGTCATATTCGGCACTGTGAGCACTGAATTTCTTAAATTTTCCGAGGTGCATGAGGCGTACATTTTATAAAAAGCGTACGAGTCGTGCTACAGAAAAAGCGTCGTGCTTGAATCACGAACATGCATGATTTAAGCACGTTTTTATTTGGCAACATTGAACAGTAATACATTTCACTGCCTATAAAGACTGAATGGTTTTTAGAATGAATCAGTTCACACAATGGCTTCATCATTGACAGTCCATGGACAAGTACACTATTCATTCAGGAAAGGTAACTTTATTTTTTTACTCCTTACTTTTTAAAATGTGTAATTTTAAAATTCAAACTAATTTTCATTAAATTGGTTTATTTAATAAAAGTTATTGTTTTTTGTATTTCAAATATTTACCAAACACGTTAAGTTGTTTGTTGAGCTGTATTTATTAATATGCGAGTCGTAATATCTATTGTTGCATATGCTATTGTGCATCCCATTTATATTCCACATACATTATTTCAGGTTACTGTTGCAAAGGAATTGTGCTCGAACTGTCTGTAGGAAAGAATGTAACGTCGTACTGGACATCGTTCGGACGCTGTGTGACGATACAGGGGTTTCAGTGAGACGACAATGCAGTCTCCATTCTCTAACACTCCAAGAAGGTAATTTTATATCACTTTCTTATTTCTCATGTTTATGTCGTTCTATATAACTTCTGAATATTATTTTTCATATCGTGGTTGAAAATATATAAAACATTAGAAACATGGTTTGATGCTTGTCATTGTTTCACTTACTCGTGATATAAATTAAATGCTCTTGAAAAATCCCAAGTGACTTCACATTACTTGCTTTATTTACATGCTTTTATTCTTCTTTTAGGAATATCAAGCTCCTTAATATAGAAGACCCCCATCGACGGAAGCGACTATATCCTTTCGGAAAGGGAACACAGCAGATCATTTGTCAATGTAGTGTTTAATTTATCCACATAAATAAAACAATCAGTTGACATTGTTTGTTGATTTATGGGAGTCTGTGAACCAGTTTTATGGGCATGATACCCGAACGCAACCAGACAACCGTACATCTATCGGGATATAAATGTATTCCACGTGATCACAATACAATCATATGATTGGACGAAAGTATTTGACTGTGCTCTAACTACGAATATGTCTTATGTTAATAACACAGCTGAACTATTTTTTGTATTTGTCTCTGATTTTGTCTTCTTTATTTATCAGCATGTTTATGATCAATTGTTTTTACAAAATCAAATGGCATATTTCGAGGAAAACACATTAAACGAGAAAACGTTTATCTTACGTTTATTTTCTCATTATGACGTGTCATTGGCAAATGTCACTTTTACAACGGCGTCGCTGATTGCACAGCTAGATTCAATTGCATCCAATTTAGAAAAATTCGTTTCTGCAAAATGTCGACATCATTGCATTTGACAAAAACAAAAACATGTTTTTTTTAAACAAAACATGATAATCATTTATAATGATGAATTATTTAAGTATTTTTGGAAATAACGTAATGTAAAGGAGAAACTGTGAACGATGCAAGCACTGTAAAAACAACACAACAAGACCAACGCGTTTCTTCGAAATTCGAATTGGTTTG
This sequence comes from Gibbula magus, assembly GCA_936450465.1. Lineage (NCBI taxonomy): Eukaryota > Metazoa > Mollusca > Gastropoda > Trochida > Trochidae > Gibbula > Gibbula magus. The sequence continues at coordinate 1,942,375 of OW388296.1, read as the reverse complement.
CTGTCACTGAATGCAATTACAGAAGTATTTATTTAAACAATTCTATTGTAGGGAAACTGTATAACAAACCATTTGTTAATTGCAATCAGAGGACGTAATGGCAATAAATAGAATATGAATACATAGAATATCCAAACCAAATTAGATAACAATAGGACGAGAGCATACGTGAGTATAAAAGCTATCAAATGTTTTAGGGTTGTCAAAGCTGACCTGGTAAAATCATGTCAAATCTTATCGTACCGGAGCTGCTTATATTCTGACCCCGTTTATAGCAAATACTACAGCACGGTGCCAAAAGTGTGGCAAGAATCACCGTTTTCCCATAAGCATAAATAATTGTAATTATCTCAATTTTCAAAATATTTCACTGAAAACATACATGGAAACAGGAAATCTACTCTGCAACACGTACACAATTTTGGATTTTGGATACAACGTTATTTAACAAAACGGTTAAATTATTACTGAGGTATGTCCATTTTTTCAGCCCTTTAGGTCTGCTTATATAATGATGGCAATGGGGAAGTGACGTTACTGTAAAATACCCAGTCAATATTTTGCCGTTTTCGACAACCTTACTCATAATTATTGAATTTGAATATTATAAACATAATCTCAAGATGTTAGATTACAATCATGTTGAATTTTATAAATTTTCGTTCACTGTCACGATCATGAAAATTATTTATGCTACACTGAAATAACATGGGACCTTATGGGAAAACGGCGATTCTTGCAACACTTTTGGCACCGTGCTGTAGTATTTGCTATTTGGGGTCAGAATATTCCGTCACGGGGATTAAACGAGGTAATATAAAATATATAGCAACGTGAAGGTCAAATCAGATTTAAATGGTGTTGTTGGTGGTCAAAATATGAGAAATTTTGAATATGTTGTTATTTTATCGAGAAGTCGTTGCCGAAAATCTTCATTTTGATGATAGTCAACTCAGTAAAGTGGCGACATAAAGATATAAGTTCTATTTCCGATCAGAAACTGGACAATGCATCGCGGTTTGCGAGCGTCAATTAGTAAGGAAATAACGAATTGAGTTTATAATGTTTAATTGGTCATAACTACTGTGCATGTAAATTGGACGTATATTATCGGTTACTGATCATTATAATGATGTTGCTCATTTTTGTTAATTGGAAACTAGTAATTATGATTTTATTGCCGAATGAGGATTAATGTTCAAGTTGAGTAAAAATATTTGACATGACGATATTATATGTTATTTTAGCACGTATGAAAGCCAAATAAAATATCATGAAACAAAGCGTCACTTTATGGTTAAAGGGGCAGTAGCACGTTTTTTGCAAATTTATTTTTTCAAATTTCCCATTTACAATGATAGTTTATGTCATTTAAACTTACTTTAGAGGGTAAAACATCTTCTTACACAAACCAATTATCTGTAGTGGTAAAAACTATGTTGCGTATAAAGCAAAAATTGCATGGCGGCCATTTTATTGTGAACACAATTTATTATTTTGTATTACAAAAACGATTCCCATGGCTTTACCGAAACATGTACACTCATTTTAAACTTTATTTTCCGAAGAGAGAAGGATGTTTTACTATTGGTGAAATTATTTTTCATCAACTTATTTAAGCTACTGCCCCTTTAAAGCTGTTGAATAGAGGTTTGTTAAACTGTGTATGAGTTCCAATGGCAAACGATATTTTATAAAATAGATAATTAATTACTAATTATTACACTTTTCATCAATTAATTTTGTAAACGATTTTAGGTAGGCTCATATTTTTTAGGAGAAAAAAAGAGTCATCCCATCTTGGAAAACTTCATAGACAGATGACCTTTTGAATCTATTCTAGTACCTACCAGACCGTGTAGTGGGTGTAGTGAAGCAGAATAACTGTTTGAGCTATAGTCATGTCTTGATTAAAAGGATGCCGTTCCACAAAACACGTACACTTGATTGTAGCACTACAGTCCAACCTTCTCAAATCATTTTTCAACAGTTTTCAACTTGTCAAGACTCAAGCTCATCTATCATTATGCATGTTATCTCTTTATGAAATGATTGAACTTGTGATTGTGATTTTCTTTTTGAATTTGCGTGCAGGTACACTTATTCTTATTCAACAGTTGTTCGTTTGTTTGTTTTACTAGTTACTAGTACTAGTCGACAGCTTTAAAACTCCCAGGGCCTTGACACTGGATTTATTCTTGTTTGTTTCTAAAAGTCGTCGTTGGAATTTGTAAAGGCCTTGACACTGGATTACTTTTTTATGAGTCATCTTTGAAGGTTTGGAGGCTTTGATACTAGATTACTTTATTATCAGTTTTTTATCAGTTAGGTTTGCATATTTTTGCAAAATTATTTGTAAAATGAAATGAGAAAATGTGTATCCAAAACCATAAAAGAAATATCTTTCTACACTGATCTTTAACACTGATCTTTCTACACTATCTTTCTACACTGATCTTTAACACTGATGACAACATCGTTTATGTACTATTTATGAACGATACCTTTATATCAATATTAAATTAATCATTCAAAACGTTAATTAAAGATGTACAGTCGAGCGCCGTTGTCTCGATATGTACTTAACTATTGTAGGGACCTGTCTGACGAAAAAGCTTCAGCTTTGGAAGAAGAAAATATCCTACAAATTAGCAATGGCGTACAACGAAATTTGCTCGACGGTGACAAAACGATGACACGTGAAACACCAAACATATGTGATGTACGTGGAACACAAAATAGTGCCCGCCATATAGAGCATACCGAAACTTTAATACCATTCATAAGTTTTATAATTAGCATTAAACCGGACCTAGTTTATTTTATATTTATTTCTCGCTGATATAAATCAAATACCGCTGATGTGACACTTACTTCTAAGTTGATCGCAAATCATTGCAGCTGCAGCATTTAACACTCTGACGTCATATCTAAACATTATGACGTCATGTCAAACGGTATCATGTAATGTTATCACACAATATGTAATAACATTGTAAATTTATGAAGCAGCGTAACCATAACAGGGTGTGTAATAAATTAATCATATAACCTAGCCGATCGTTGTGAATGAAAGAGTCGTATATCACACAATACGTGCTGCACATTATAGCTAACAGAGGAAGCCATGCCATTACGATTTATCACCCGAAGTGCCCGGTCGTTATGCCATGATATTTCATTTATCGCCTTCATGTCTCTTGGCTGGCCAGCAACAATAAAATGATATTTGCACTGTTAGAGAGACTAAAGCTTGACTTAAGTGGTGCTATTGCTAGGTGTTTGTTTCCTTGGCAATAGCCAGTAGCTACTTGAACCACTTATGGTAATGATTCTCATATTAAAGGGACACCCAGTGTGGTGTTGGAGTCAGAGTTATCAAAATATCTATATATTGTGTTATTTTATCGAGAAGTAATGTCTGTTACCGAAAATGGCCGTTGTTATGCAAGCCATTCAGTTTAGGAGAGACCATCAAATATTTTAGTTTATGGTCTCTGAGTTTATTGACGATATAAAGGTAAAATTAGTGATTTCAGATTTCTTTTTCTACTGTAACGGGATTGGGTTATTTTTAGCATTAATATCGTTAATTATTGGTTTCTGGGTAAAATATTATTATATTGGGATGTTTAAGGTGTTAAGGGGATGCATGATATAAGTTAATATTAGGTACTTACGACTAGGGACGGTTTTTAACGAAGTGGGAAGTTGTATGGAGCTGAAGCGGAGAGCTCCTCTCTCCCTGGACGCTACTGTATATAACACACCTGCGAGGAAGAGGAAGAAGATACGTGAAGCCGCCAAGAGATACTCCAAGCAACACACTGGACGTATCAGGGTTCCCTCACAGGACCAGCGCTTCAACGTAGAAATCTTCAGCAACCAACAACTTCAGCAACAGGGTGGCACACACCAGACCAACCCTACCCATTCAGTATCACGTCGGCAGACAACGAAGAGAACTACCTGTTCTCCCACCTTAACAAGACCAACTTCCAGCACTACATCTCCAACCCAAACATCAAAACCCGACTACACTGAGGGCCTAGTCAACAAGATCACCAATCTCCTCCTACCAGAGTAGAAAGCTTTTCAATGCCTCCCCTTCCTCCTCAGTAACACGGCTGACCGTAATTATAGGCTATTCCAAATTCCAAATAATCAAAATTTCAAAATTAAACCAAATTTTCGAAAGTGGCATCAAAATTCCCCATTTCTACCCTTTATTTTTATTCGAACCCCTGTTAACCGGCGTTTATTTTTGGCAGCCGAGTGAGAGAACAACTCCGCTGAAAATCGCTCATCATCATCATCAACCTTAGACATTGTCTTGCTTGGTATTCAAAGCTATAGGTGAGAACTCGTTTCGACATGAAACGGCGTCCCGCTTCTCTTGTGACTAGACGACTATAACTTGTTCTGCGATTGAACGCAATTGTTCTGCGATTGAACGCAATTGTTCTGTGATTGAACGCAATTGATCTGTGATTGAACGGTACCTGTTTCGATATGAAACGATTGACCCACTCCCATAGCGTAGCGTAGCACTAGATAGATTAACTTTATATAGACGTAGGTATATGAATAGGCAATAAACTAGTGTAGGTAGGCCAGGGTGGTTTGGGGGGAAATATTATGTAAGTTTAGAGTTAACCGGGATGGGGGTGGAATTTAACTATTTTTCTCTACCGCTGTTACCAGCGTTAGCTCCCAGGAATCTGTGATGGTTATTTCATTTTATTAGCTTCCCGGAATTATTTATGCATATGTTGCTGTTATCTTGTTGAGTTGGCTGTCTTTGGAATAAAATTGTGAACAGTAATATATTTGTATGTTGTTGATCACGGGCTACATCTCGAAACGGGGTGCAGCGAGGTTTATGAGTTGAAGTGACCTTTTGGCTGAAAGTTCACATGTTAATTTAACAAGTTGATCAAGGACACCTGGTTTCAAGATATATACACACGGTTAAAATCACACAACGCAAAGTAGAATCACACAGTTCTATACTCTGTTGAATCAGGGCGGAAACCCCGTCTGTTATACTACAATAGACAAGAAGACGAATTTAGGTTGGTAATATTTTAAAGATTATATAACTTCTCTACATGTAAATGAAACGTGTAGTTTCAGTCTCTGCTGTTGCTCCATTTTCATTGGAAACAAGTACATTCTCTAAAAAAAGAAACGCAAAAGGACATTTTAAAAAGCTGATTGAAAATTGAACGCATATGTCAACCCAATCATGTTTTGAGGGTTAAATACTGTTTTTGGTATGATCTCGAATGAAAGTATTAACCGAACACCAAGCATGAGTTTTAATCAACGTGATCGTCATGATGGACCTTACTGTCATGTGGAACATACAAAAGCGTAATTTCTGCGTGAAAAGCATGAGTTCAACAATTGGATATAAAGGACCTAAGTGCATTTCTCAAATTCACCAAGGATCTTTGCATGTCCTGAACGAAGAAGTGGGACGTCTCAACGTTGCTGGTCGAAATTTTGCAATTGGATGATTGGAAGCTGAGGAATCAAAGAGTTTTTGTTGTTGTTTGTTTTAATTATGCAATGTAAAGGAATGATAATGGGAGGGAGGAATCAAAGAGTGCTGTGGCGAGGGTCGTCAAGGTTCAGTCCAGCACAAACTCGTGTGTGGAGAGGGTCGTCAAGGTTCAGTCCAGCACAAACTCGTGTGTGGAGAGGGTCGTCTAGGTTCAGTCCAGCACAAACTCGTGTGTGGAGAGAGTCGTCAAGGTTCAGTCCAGCAAAAACTCGTGTGTGGAGAGGGTCGTCAAGGTTCAGTCCAGCAAAAACTCGTGTGTGGAGAGGGTCGTCAAGGTTCAGTCCAGCACAAACTCGTGTGTGGCGAGGGTCGTCAAGGTTCAGCCCAGCACTAACTCGTGTGTAGATTGTTTCCAGCAATCAACTCGACAAATGATCGTCCAAGATCGTGAAGACCTAAAGACCCATCTACCCAGAGGAGATAAGAATAGTGTGAGAGAACGACTCCTTAGCAAAGATACTGGACGCTATGTCAACCATGTCATGTCAACTGTAAGTATTTCGCACTTTATATAAGTACCAATAACAGAATGTTACATTTAATCACTTAGTTTCAATACAATGACAATATCTCCAATAATATTCTTTTTTCTTTAGGGTCGGCACATACTATTGGCAGAAATTGCTGCGTCGAAGTTCCAGAAACCAAAGTCACGTTGCCAGTGTAACCCAAAAGGTGGGAAAAAGCAAAATCCAGCAATGAACCAAGAAGCAATCCCTACTAACCCAAATAACCTTGAAATAAATCATGAGACCGATATTTTGTCATGTTTTTATTCTTTTAGTCAAATTTACCCATTTTAAATAACTTTTGTGATCTCCCTCCCAATTTTAACAATTCATTTATACTCTTTGCTTTAATTTAAAACGAAATTCTTTTTTTAATATTATAGCAGCATCATTTGTCTATGAGAAAATATCAACAAAATAGTTTTCATAAAATTTCAAATCTAACCCGCTATTTGTTTCGTCTAAAAAAAAATCTGATTTGTATCCATTTTTTTGACATCGTCATTATACAGTAAAAACTGTTACAAACTGGGTTTTTTCAATTCAATTCGTTTATTTCGGTTTGTAGGCCATAGGCCCATGTACAATATGTAAAAAACATTCCATTGTTTTAAGAGTAGACAAATTTGTACAAAGTTAATGTATTACATCGCTAATGAGCTAACCTTTTTCGATGAGCAAGCAACAAACTGGTATGACCTACCAAGTTGTGCGTAATTATGTCACCATCAAGACTGCTGTCAACATAAAATATAACTTAAAAATGTAAATTTGTTTTACGAGGATTTAAAGCACATGTTCCGACATGGGAACATTGGGAGGGAAAAGGTTAAATCTACTCTACATACTGTGGACCCATGCATGGCTCGGCCCGACAATTTTATGACCTCAGTTCAGACAACAGATGAAGCAACTCCTGAGTTGGTAGGCAACACATGTCCAAATGCCTGATATAAGTTATCATGATGTTAATAAACATGACCCAGCTTTACTCAATTTCTATACAGGAGTTGATTCATCATCTTTCAAGTGCCTCTTCAATGAACTATCAGAAATTCATGACAAGGAAACCCCCTCATCTTCAACTGGAAGGCCCAAGTCTTTGTCTTTAATTTATGAATTCTTTTTAGTTCTGATGTTTTGGACTCTTGTTAATTGATCTGTCAAAGCGCTTTCATATATATCTAAACACGCTGTTGTGCTGATATCATAAACAAATGGATAGACATAATGTATAACAACTTGTCTTTTCTTATTTTATGGCTTTCAGATTTGACAACTTCTCGGGCAGTGTACCTTATTATACCTCCAAGGAAACAAAAGAGGATACAGCTCTCTGCAAACGAGAATAGCAAATTTGAGAATTCATGTCGAAAGACACATGGAGCGTGTCAAACATTTAAGATTTGTGCAGGGTATTATTCTAATAATAATTTCTAAAAGTGTCAATAAGATTTGGCAGATATGTAATGCTTTAATCTGTCTAGTTCCTCCATTGTACCCTCACCTTAATGAAAATGAGAACAATAACAACATTTTGTTTGACGAAACATTTGATCATGAGCATTAGTTGACTAGAAGGTTACTCTTGACGTTGAACAGTGATATTGATATTAAATGGGCAGTGCAGTATTCAATTTACCATAGTTTGTTCAATGATGTGTATGATTGGAAAGAGAGGATATATCACATTATACACATAATTTTGTTATAAGCTAATGCTTAATTAAAGAACAACCTTCTTCAAAATCATGAAACAATCTTGTTTACATTAGACATTGCAAATTCTAAAGGAACACATTACAAAAAGTAAATAAACATGGCATAGAATTGTGATATGTCACCTTTGTCAGTTTCTATACTATAAGTTACGTATTTAATTGTAACTTATTGAGTTTTAGGTTTGACAGACCAACTATAAGTCTGGTAAATCAGACCTAATCAATTCAATCTGTACAGTTAGTTATTGTCCAATGTACATGCCTCAGTACTGAGTAGATGAGTGGATTTAGTGAAGAAAGTCTGATCCAAAGAGATGTTTGTGTTTTTGTAAAGATAAAATATCAATAAAAGGATGATTTACTGATCTTCTGGATTGTACATTTCTAATTTTACTTGCAGTACTTTAAATTTAATGCATGGCTTGACAAATTAATTTTACTAAGTGTTCTTCATATTTGCCAGTGTCAAAGTGTACTTACTAGATCAAATTGATTGTTTTTGACCAAGTAATAACTTATTCAAACACTGTGGTTTTACAAAATAGTTTACCTCCTTTATGAGCTATGTAATTATGTCAACACTATCTAATCAGCAGTCTGATTAAAATCGACCTTGTTTCGAGGAATAAAATTTGCGAAATAATGCATCTAACGGGATACGAACAGGTTCTGTAGATTCCTCGCCACAAGGACGGTTTGGCATGGAACCTACGACTGATGAGAGTTCGTATCCCGGTAGATGCTCTATTTTGCAATTTGTATTCCACGGAAACCCGTCGATTTTAATCAGACTGATCTAATCAGAATTTTAATAGCATTTGGCCAATTTACCAACACACTTGTCAAGCTCTGCTATGGACAGACATTTATCGTTAAACAAATAACTATTATGGGTTTTTTTTATGAGTAGACATGAACACATTAAAATATAATGTGACTTTGTATTAATGTTATCATTAATATTAACTATCGGATAAAGAAACTCAACAAACATGTTTCGAACATATTTAATCGCTTTCTTTATTTCTTATTGGGAACTACAGTTTTATCCCTTTTATCTGTTCAAACAAATGGATAATAATCTCAATAAATTACGATTTGTTTCATAAATAATTTCGGATTCTTGCAAAACAAGCACAGTTCAAATCACAATCACGAACACTGACGCCCCCACGTGCTCACGTACACAGACGCCTCCACTCATTAATAATGATATAAATAGATTAGTTAATGTAATTAATTTTGTTGACAATAGCTTCAATAAGTAATATTTCATAGACGGCAAAAATAATCTATTTTGAATGTATTTATACGAGTCATTTTCACGAAGAGTGTAAATTTAGAAAGATGAAAAACAGAAAATCCAAATGAGGGGTTATGATGAATTTGTTATTGATAGTGAATATACATTAACTCAGGGTAATAAATTTAAGAAATGCAAGCTTAACCTTTTATATAATTTTTTGAATAGAAGGTTTTAAAACATTATTACGTCATAATTGTCCTTACTGTTACCACTAACAAAAACGGTGAATAAAGAAGTGAAGTTCCATTTCATTTTCAGAAATATACTGTTGCAAAAAGATTAGTAAGTCTTTGTATATTTTGATAAGAAACTTTTGAAATTCAAAATTTAAAAAATTTATCTCACGGAAAATAATGGCGAGCAACCAGCAAAGTTACTATTTTTCAAATCCCGCTTGGGATTCAATAGTACAAATTCTTGTACTTTTTCGGGCCGAGTCCCGTGTGGGATTCGAACCCACGCCCTCAGAGTAAGGCAACTATCGCCAGCATTGACTGTACCAACAGCTTACCACACGACCATTTCGCCTCGACCTTTACCTTTGGTAAAGGTGTATTCAAGATTTCAGTTTATAAGCTTTTATCAACTTTGGTCAAGGTGTATACAAGATTTTAGTGTATAAGCTTTATCAACTTTGGTCAAAGTGTATCCAAGATTTCAGTTTATAGGATTTTAGTTCAATTTCAATTCAATTCATCCTCTCCATTGGACAATGAGGCTAAAAAACATTTCAGCTTTTGAGAGATTTTTTGTTTAAGAGAAGAAGACCAAAGGAGGTTTATAGGTCATGGTCCCTGAGGCCCTTATATGGAGAAGACAAAAGAAGTTTTAGGTTGTGGCACTTATTTGAGATCACAGGGTCACCAAATTGATTATCTCTGTTGACCAAGGAATATGCAAGTGAGAAGTTGAAAATAGGTTTTCAGGGTGTGAACCTTATGACCCTTATTTGGGGCCAGTTCACTTAATCTACTACTTATAATCCCTGTTGGTTGAACGGTCTGTACACAACATTTCAGCTCATCTAGGCTTTTTCATTCTAGAGAAGAAGTTGAAAATGGCTTTTTAGATTGTGGCCAGTGAGGCCTGTTATTTGGGGCCACAGTGCAGCATATCTACAATTTTTACCCCCATGGGCTAAAGAGTCTGTACACAACATTTCAATATTCGAAGGGCTTTTTGTTCTGGAGGAGAAGACAAAACCATACTTTTTTAGGCCCTGTCCCTTGAGGCTCAAATAAGCCAAATGGTCACCAAATCTATACTTAATAATCCCCATTGCCCTTGGACATTTTAATGTTCTAGGTCTTTTCATTCTCGAGAAGAAGTTGAAAATATGTTTTTAGGTCACGACCGGTGAGGCCCTTTTTTCGGGCAAAGAGTCACAAGATCCATTGGCCATAATGGCTAAGGAGTCTTGCACAGCATTTGAGTTTTTAGGGCTTTTTTTTGCGGAGAAGAAGTTGAAAATAGGTTTTAAGGTTGTGGACCAGGGCACCAAAATCTATAATTTATCATCCCCATTCGCTAAAAGGATTGTACACAACCTTTCAGATTATCTAGGTCTTTCGAGAAGATGAAAATAGATTTAAGGTCATGACCTGTGAGGCCCTTATTTAAAGCAACAGAATCAGCAAATCTACAATTTATAATCTCAATTGATAAAGGTGGCCGTACACAAGATTTAATTCACTGGAGCCAGTGGTTCTTGAATTAAGTTGAAATATTGAATAGTTTACAGGCAATGGACGGCCGGTCACCATGCCATAGGGTCTTTCCTACATTATGAGCTAAAAAGTAAGCTACCTGAATGCTTGCATGTATTGATCCAGTGCAAGAACAAAACTTGACAAACGTTTTTTTGTCACCAACTCACCATACTGTTGCCACAAATTAAGCTTCATTGATAATGTGGATCAAACTTTATTTTTTTCCATCAATAATTACAGTTTCTAAACTTTTGTATGATAGTACCAATGAATTAGGAGTATAGAAATATTTAGTAGTTTGAGCATAGACATGAACTGTTTTAAATATAATTGGCCATACTGTCACTTCGTAACGTCCATACTGTTACCAAGATTAAAGTTTCATTGAAAATTAGGATAAAACTTGATTTTTACCAATGGTGACTGAAATAAATTTTAAATTGCTTAGCAATACACAACATGCATTAAGGAAACAAAAGCGGTAGGTAGGTCAATAGGTAATCGCAATTATGAAAAATAACTGTTTTGAAAAGAATTGTCAGTACTGTGACCGTTAAATATCTAAACTGTTACCATAAACACACGTTTCATTGACAATTAAGATTAAAGTTGATATTTTTCAGCAAAGAATAAACTTTTCAATATGTTAATCATTAAAAGTAAATAAAAAGTAAATATTTTTCAAAGATTATAACAAATAAAAATTTCATTGATTGTAAATATGTCTGTCCATACTGTTACTTTTTATGTCCATACTGTTACCAAAACTGAAAACATTGATGCCCTTTTTATGTTGGTTTATGTTTAATAGAATTATCCTATGACAAACAAAACTTATTTTTTAAAAGTTGTTTTTCTCCAGAAAATAAATGAAGGTTTTAAGACATTGATAACTAAGCCTTTCAGATCCGTTTTGAAGAATAACAAATCCATACTGTTACTGGAATTTTCTTTACTGTTACTTTTTATAAGGTAACAGTAAGGACAGTAACAGTAAGGACGAATCTAATGAAAAGATTCAATATTTACTTAACGCTCCCTTCAACTCCTAAAAAGCATATGTTTTCAGTCATAGATTAACAAGTCAATTTACATGCAAATCTAGTTTTTAAAGAAAAAATAGTTTAAATACCCTTAAACATGGTAACAGTAGGGACATCAAAATTTCCTACTATCAACTTTCCACTTACTTGAAATCAAGTTATGACTTAAAGTTCAGTTATAAAAAAATATGCTGCACACAATAGTCAGGACAGAAAGTAGGAGGTTCAAGACAGGAAGTGACTCATCTCTCTGACCAAAGGAGATATCATTTAAAAATATATTTACTTCTGGTAACAGAAGGGAATTTTTTTCGTGGGACACACACAAATGAGGTAAAAAAGGTAAAACAAATATTTTTTGTTTCAAGATAGGTTTCACTTGATGGGTTCTTGATCACTAATGGGAACAAATTTTTTCAAACATTTACTGTCAATTTATCATTTTAAAACGATGTCAAAACTTGAATTTACCTTGGGACAAGCAATTTTCATAAAAATGGCACCTTAAAACATCTCCAAAAAATAAAATATCAATGAAAATATTAATTTCTTTACTTTCATATGTACATTCAATAGTGTTTTTTTATCATCAATACTTAAAATAGTAAAAAAAAAATAACAACAAAATTAATATACATTTTCTATTCCGGACAGAAATTTACACTCTTCGTGAACATGACTCATACATGTGTACATCCAAATGTGTTAAACAACAGTTGTTTAACAGCAGGTGCACGGTATATAATTCTTAGCAGATTACACAGCTGCTATTTTGAGTTCGGTTCAATATTATATCGTCTTAAGCAGTACACATGTCTTAATCAATACGGATTGTCCAGCTTGGATGTCTATAGAAAGGAGCATCTTGAATGCAGACATCTTCCCAAGGCAAGGTGAAAACGTATCGAAATGAATTCTATCCGATTTTTACCTTACCCTCAACGGTATAGAACATTGTGCGAAGAAGCAACGACACCTATCGTGATCACGAGTTACGCCCCTTACCAGCTACTTACAGCCGTTTACATTCGGTACTGCAATACCGTAGAAAAGCGATGATTCTAAAATTGCTATTTGTAGAAACATACGTTTGATAAACGTTTATTCTTGTACATTGCAATACTCATCGTATAGTATTTAAATCAATGAAAATATATTAAAAATGTCTGCGGTCATTATCTAGTTGGATATCTAAACATTCGATATATGGAAAATTTAAGTTGTTTGATTGAAGATTTGTTAGTGAAATTAACAATAAAATATTACGTTGAATTATGACTATCGCCGATAATGATATTACTCCAGTGACGTCACAGAAGTCGTCTCTTCATTGGCCACACCCCTGCAGACTTTCATTCTGGTCGCCAGGGCTATATTAGGCGGTTTTTAAAAGCCGTAAATAAGTAATTTATGGACCGATTTCAGAAATTTAAAATCGAGCAATTGTCAAATTGATATCTCAATTTAAAGAATCCGAATGTGACAACATGTCATTACATCTATCCTTTAAAGGTACATCCATTGTGTTGTTTGGGGTCACATCAGCCAAACGTTATTAATTGTGTTATTTTACCGAAAAGTACTGACTTTTGCCGAAGATTGTCGTTTTGATGATAGTCGTCTCAGTATATCAGCGATATAAAGGTAAAAGTACCGATTTCTGATCGAAAACCGGACAATGCACAGCGTGTGGCGCGCGTCAATTAGTCAAACGTACTTTTCGAAACTTATTTACAACAGACAAAAAGAAAAAAAATGGTTGATGCTGTTGAATAAGTATTTTAACTACTGTGCATGTACATGGGGCGTGTAGTTTCGGTTTCTTCACATGTTTAATTATGTTGTTTGATTTTAATTGGAAAGTATTAAAAAAAAGAAGTAAAATACGATAAATTTGACGATTGGGGATGAATATGCAAGTTGAGTGAAATTGTTTCAATTGAAATCAGTATATATCGTATGTCGGCACGTATTAAAGCATAATTGTATTTTATGAAACACAATGGATGAATCTTTAAAAGAAATCAGATTCACTTGACTATGGCACGATGCGATAATACTTTTTAAAAATAATCTTTGTTTAATGAAGACAGGGATATGAAATGACCCCTGCCATGTTTAAAATGTTGTAAATGTGTGCAGAATCAGGCACATTTCAGATCAGTTGAAAATCAGTTGATCATCCATAGCTATTGTTAATAAAGAAGTTGATCATCCATAAATATTTGTCACACGAACTTCTAGAATGCCTCTCAAACAGTTTATGTCTTATATGTCGATGAACAGTTGTGGTTCATCAACAAATATTTTGGAAAAAAATAAAAACATAAAATTTCATTTTAATTGTATGTTTTTAAAAAAAACAACCAATGTAAAACTATTCTTATGCCCTTTTTACATGCACACATTACTCTCAGGAGTATAATTACACCTAGGAGTATATTTACTCCCAGGAGTAAAAGTATATTTACTTTACGTTCCATTGGAATTTAAGGACCATTAAGTATATTTGGTTTGCTTACAGCTAAAACGTCATTCTGATAAGAACTAACAACTGCGTATCCAGAAGTGAAGAAGAGATTATCCATATGTTATGTGTAAGGCTTTGTGCTTGGTCTGTTAACTGACATAAATAAGTGGGCGAAGCATTCTCAAATATGGTGAAATGAAAATGTAAGGAGGAGTTTTAATGATGAACAGTGAAACGAAAACTTTAACAATGACAAGAAAAACATTCTATGTATTATTGAAAGAATCAAAACATTTTGTCCTAAGAGTGCGGCACCGTTCGGAGAACCAATTGGTCTACATTATAATGTTGCTATCGTCGTGTATTGGCTTGCATCTATTGCTTAAAACCGAACTATCAGTAACCTATTTGAAGTATTTGAAAATCTCCATAGATAGGTTAATTCCCCAAATGGTGTAGAAGTGCAGGTTGTAATCAATTGATATGAAGATCACTGGAGATTTTCCAAATGGGTAGGTGCCATAGACTGCACCCACATGTCAATAGTAACACCAGTTTAAGCTGACGGTCACTGTCTCAATCGTAAGGAATGGTATTATGTAACTACAGTACTGCACTTAAAGCCTCCCACAATATTTTCAAAACAAGATTGATGAAGTTTTTTATAATGTTAGTTTATACCTTCATCCGGGTGACTATTTGAGACACATTTGCGACACATACAGAAGAGCTCGGTTGTAGATTAGAATATACATGTACAGTTACAATTGTTAAGTGAGATGAAAACCCTTATGACATAGAGATAGAACTTAACGATGGCCCCAATGACGCTGATGGTTACAATAATGATGACCCGTTGCTGGGTGCTTAAAGAGCTGCACACCCAATTGGCTGCTTAACTTGTCAATTCATAAATGGCATGTCTTTGAAGCAAAGTAATGTGATTATGCCCTGCTATTGTTCAATGTGGGAATATAGTTCAAAATGAAATATAGACTATTGTTGTTTTGATATGCTTCAACTAAAATAATGATAACTATTAACAATGACAATATAACAAACTGTAAGAACAATATAAATATATACACTAACACATATAAGACACACATATTAGGAACCAAGTGAAAGTAGACATGTTTATATTATATTGTATTATTAAAAAAATCCATTTATGAAAAAATTCTATAGCTGACAGAAACTTTGTAAATACAAAATAAAAGACCAAAGACAATAAATAGTTAATTTACAAAGTTTAAAAATATAAAATTATGTCAAATTCTAGGATTCTGCATCAGTTTGCTTACAGGAGTAAAAAGAAAATACTTTTACTTTACCTCTTGAGGTAGAGTATTTAACTCCTAGGAGTATATATACTCCTGTAAGTAAATGTGTTTTGGACTGTTTACATGACACGTTTACTCCCTGTAAGTATATTTACTCATAGGAGTAAATATACTCCCAGGAGTAAACGTGTGCATGTAAAAAGGGCTTAACACCTGTACTTTTCAGTTTTTGATTTTGACATCAGAAACTTAAGATTTTTGTAATTAAAAATCATTCATATGATGAAATAAACAGAAGTGTGTACTTTCCTTTGCCTGGCAGTTAAGTTCATATGCTAATGAGAAATACTCACGTTAGAGTTAGTAAGAGTTAGCAAGAGTATATCAAACAAGAAATCAAATCACTTTTTTATAACGTTATACAGTTTGTATTCTCGTTATATAGATCAGTATTAAATAATTGAGAATGTTTAATCGAAATACCATCATGGCAAACGTGTTATTTGGTATTTTATTTAAAAAAAAATAAGAAATCATTTTTCATTCTAACTCAAATCTTGCTTTCTTCGATTTCGGAGTGATTATTATAAATTGATAATAACACGTGCTAGTTATTTTTCAGCTTATATGGCTTTTTAAAAACTATGACAACCAACTGTATTGAGTCACTCAACGTACTTCCAGCTGCAATATTGTGAAATTAACAAACGATACATGTAAGTGATAACATGCGCAATTTATGAATGTATTCATTTTGGCAGCCATCAATCATAACAGTGCGTCCACTCCATATGTGACAACTTTATTGCTTTTGAAGCTGTCCGCTTCAACGTTTTAATTATGGAGTACATGAAAGCGAATTGTAAATATAGTCGCAAGCGACGACAAGCGGATTCAGCGAATAAATGCTTCAATTATTTGTAAAATAACTGATAAAGACATCGAAGTTATTGCGTATCTCTTAAAACAGGTTTCAAGTGTCTAGCATATCTCAAGGAGTATTGAGACCCAATATGTACATGTCAAATCAAAGAATTGTAATGAAAATCAAAATGGTGACTAGACCTACAACTTTGTCATGGTTTACTTTTTTGCTCGTATTGTTATTGCGCATCTTTTGGATGTGGATTTTGAACATTTTCCCTTTGTTAAAATTTTCCTTTATTATGACCGAAAATGACTGTTTGCGAGCGATTTGATTAGTGATTCATAAAGACCATAGTCCTGTCTTACTCTCCTGAAAAAAATCATTCAATTCGTTGGGAAGGTTTTTGAATTATCTCCCCTGAAAGCGATTGTCTGACTTTGAAAGGTGACTGTGAACAAAGTATAATGATTTCGCTAATGCATTTGAGTATCGTTTAATCACCAATCATTTAGCTGCATACATATGCAAGTTTAAGCCCTTAGATGCAGATATCTTCAGAGGAGAAGATTGTCAAAGGTGCATGGGGTCAGTAAAATGAATACGTGTCTAAAATCAATATGGCGGCTAAACCACGTGACGTACGAATTCGCCATGATTGACTTTTTTTGTAAAGTTTGGTTGAATTATCTGCAGCCAATTATCTGAAAGGTGTTAACAAAATTGGTGCAAATAAAATTTGTTTAAACAAAAACTAGGATTGTCACAGGCAATACTTAGGTTTTCAAGACTTCTGCTTGACCTTGAACGCCATGTTGGATTCACGGTTATTCGTCAGTTTCTCTGCTTAAAAATGAGCTATCAAACATGTCTTTATCTTCAGTAGTTGTTTTTACAAAAAAATCCCAAAGACAATGACCCTTTGAAAATGGAACAATCGCTTATTAATGGACCCCTACATGATATCTCTCACGATTTTCAAACTAAAGTGTTCATAGAAAAAGTTGTGCTTTAATTTCCACTTGCGTTGATGTAATCCTCATTATTATTGCATACATAAGTAATGCGTTATGTTAACGTTGTTCTGAATATTCAAGAAAATAGTCAAAAATGCTTCAATCTGGACCCCTAGACAACGTTCGCGATGTTCGGAGCTTAATTATCAACCTTTTGATGAAAGGGTTCAACAGAAAAAGTGTCGTTCTTTAAATTGTGCATCCGAAGGTGTACAGTTACATTATCTTAATTAGTTAAAGGCCGGGGTAAATTTCTATCACAATGTAGGAGTGGTCACATATTTGTGTTCTGATGGTTGTTCCGTGGTTGTAGCACCAACATCACCAAAGGCTTCATGAAATATTATCAAAACTACTTACCACTTTGTGCTGATATTAATACATAGCATAAAGAAGATGGTTGTTAAAGGGGCAGTAGCACGTTTTTTTGCTCAGATAAGTCGATGAAATGTATTTGAAATTTGTTTTCACCAATCGTAAAACACCCTTCTCTCTTCAGAAAATCAAGTTAAAAATGAGTGTCCATGGCTCAGTAAAGCCAAGGGGATCGTTTTTATCATTCGAAATAATACAATGTGTTCAGAATAAAATGGCTGCCATGCAATTTTTGCTTTATACGCAACACCGTTATCACTACTACGGATAATTGGTTTGTGTTATAAGATGTTTTACCCTCAAATGTAAATATGAATGACATAAGCTATCATTATAAATGGGAAATTTGAAAAAACAAAATTTGAAAAAAACGTGCTACATACACAAAAGTAACGAGGGCACAATACATACACACAAATAACGAGGGCACAATACATACCAACAAATAACGAGGGCACAATACATACACACAAGTAATGAGGGCACAATACATACACACAAGTAACGAGGGCACACTACATACACACAAGTAACGAGGGCACAGTATATACACACATGTAACGAGGACACAATACATACACACAAGTAACGAGGGCACAATACATACACAAGTAACGAGGGCACAATACATACACACATGTAACGAGGGCACAATACATACACACAAGTAATGAGGACACAATAAATACACACAAGTAATGAGGGCATAATACATACACACAAGTAATGAGGACACAATACATACACACAAGTAATGAGGGCACAGTACAAACACACAAGTAACGAGGGCAAAATACATACACAAAAGTAACCAGGGCACAATGAATACACACAAGTAACGAGGGCACAATACATACACACAAGTAACGAGGGCACAGTACATACGCACAAGTAACGAGGGCACAGTACATACACACAAGTATCGAGGGCAAAATATATACACAAAAGTAACCAGGGCACAATGAATACACACAAGTAACGAGGGCACAATACATACATACAAGTAACGAGGGCACAGTACATACGCACAAGTAACGATGGCACAGTACATGCACACAAGTAACGATGGCATAATACATACACACAAATAAGGAGGGCACAATACATACACAAAAGTAACGATGGCACACTACATACACACAAATAACGAGGGCACAATACATACACACAAGTAACGAGAGTACAATAAATACACACAAGTAACGAGTGCACAATATATACCCACAAATAACGAGGGCACAATCCATACACACAAGTAACTAGTGCACAATATATACACACAAGAAACGAGAGCACACTACATACACACACGTAACGAGGGCACAATACATACACACAAGTAACGAGGGCACAATACATACACACAAGTAACGAGGGCACAATACATACACACAAGTAACGAGGGCACAATACATACCCACAAGTAATGAGGGCACAATACATACACACAAGTAACGATGGCACAATACATACACACAAATAACGAGGGCACAATACATACCCACAAGTTATGAGGGCACAATACATACACACAAGTAACGATGGCACAATACATACACACAAATAACGAGGGCACAATACATACACATAAGTAACGAGGGCACAATACATACACACACAAGTAACGATGGCACAATATATACACACAAGTAACGAGGGAACAATACATACACACAAGTAACGATGGCACAATACATACACACAAGTAACGAGGGCACAATACATACACACAAGTAATGAGGACACAATACATACGCAAAAGTAATGAGGGCACACTATAAACACACAAGTAACGAGGGCACACTACATAAACACAAGTAACGAGGGCACAATACATACACACAAGTAATGAGGACACAATACATACACACAAGTAATGAGGGCACACTATAAACACACAAGTAACGAGGGCACACTACATATACACAAGTAACGAGGGCACAATACATACGCAAAAGTAATGAGGGCAAAATACATACACACAAGTAATGAGGGCACAATATATACACACAAGTAATGAGGGCAAAATACATACGCACAAGTAATGAGGGCACAGTACATTCATAAAGTAACGAGGGCACAATACATACGCACAAGTAATGAGGGCACAATATAAACACACAAGTAATGAGGGCACAGTACATTCACACAAGTAACGAGGGCGCAATACATACACATAAGTAACGAGGGCACAATATATACACACAAGTAATGAGGGCACACTACATACGCACAAATAACGAGGGCACAATACATACGCACAAGTAATGAGGGCACAATACATACACACAAGTAACGAGGACACAATACATACGCACATGTAATGAGGGCACAATATAAACACACAAGTAACGAGGGCACAATACATACGCAAAAGTGACGAGGGCACAATACATACGCAGATGTAACGAGGGCACACTTCATACAAACAAGTAACGAGGGCACAATCTAAACACACAAGTAACGAGGGCACAATAAATACTCACACGTAATGAGGGCACAATATATACACACAAGTAACGAGGGCACAATACATACGCACAAGTAATGAGAGCAAACTACATACGCACAAGTAATGAGGGCACAATATATACACACAAGTTCCATTAGTTACAGTGAAAAAAAAGGCACTCACGTCGAAAACATAATATGACATTGCCACTCACATAATATCCAGGCCAGACTCCAGACATATTTCATAATGACGTTTGGTGTCTGATTTAATGTAGACAGGCAGGACAGGACAACTGTTGTTGTCATGGTGATAAGGTCCTATATTTTGCTAATAAGTCATAAGCGTTGTACACATGAAGTTGCTAATGATCGTATAGACTAGAAACGGTAGACCCCTGTTGTGTGGACTGTTGACCCATATATAAAAGATCCGGCAGGTTTTAAACAAACTTATGGGGTAACGCTAATTCTACCCTTAAAAATACTGACGCGTTCGGCACCGAATGATACAAATAGGTATCGAATCTACGTTAGACTCACAAACAGTTAAAAACACAGTAGGTTTATCTCCTAAATACAAGTACTCATACAACATCCAGTGGAGTATCCGTAGTGACACGTGGTAACATGATAACATGGTAACAATTACCAAGAAACAACTATCCCTAGTCTTCATAAAATTGAAAGTTTAATTTTATTTATTATTATTCGTATATAAACGAAAATATTCTGATTTGGTCAAAACTGCAAGTTACATAAACAAATCGCCCAGACGTACTGTATCTTATAAGATAAAGACACATACCAGAGGTTAAAGAGCGATGAGGTATGTTGCTATGTTAAAACGTTTTTTGTTTATCGAGAAAAACTCACTGTTGGCGTAAATTAACGTTTCGATGATCGTATAGATGATAGTATGACTGGTATAGTGACGATAATCGCGAAAATCGCCGGAAGGCGGAGCGAATTCGCGATAACACGAAACATGGTTGAAGCGATATCGCCTAAATTTCATTTTGACTCTTTCGCAATTTTGGATTTGATAATGACACCAAATCAAATGGCCCCTATGGATCATCGTACTTTTTAGATATCATCTACGTTACCATCCTTACTGTCGGAGAGAATAACATCCTCTTCTTACCGCTAAAAAAGCCCTTGGAAATTGCCAAAAATATATCTCTCTTATTCATTTTTAGCTCATCTGGCCTGAAAGGTCCGATTGATTTATGGCATGGCATGGTGTTCAGCGTCCGTCCGACCATCCGGATGTGCGTCCATCCGTACTTCTGTAAACTTTTCGTATTTTCGTCTTTTTCTCCAGAACTACATGGTCTAGGAAGTTAAATTTTTGTGTACAGACTCCTTGGCCAATGGGGATTCTAAATTGTAAAATTGGTGACCCTGTGGTGACCCAAATAGGGTCACGACTTTAAAAACCTATTTTCATCTTCTCCTGTTCCAACTGGTCTAGAGAGCTGAAAAGTTGTTAACAGACTCCTTGGCCAATCGGCATTCTACATTGTAGATTTCGTGACTCCCTGACCCCAAATAGGGTTACAGGGGTCACAACCTTAAAAAACTATTTTCAACTTCTCCTCAAGTTCCAAAAGGTTTAGAGAGCTGAAAAGTTGTGTGCAGACTCATTGGCCAATGAGGATTCTAAATTGCAGATTTCCTGATCCTGCGACCCCAAATATAGGTCACAGAGGTCATGACCTGAAAAGCTATTTTCATCTTGATATTCTATGTGCTCTTCAATGGGAGGTATTTTAAAGGAAACAACAGTAATGAATTAACTCTAAAAAGTTTGTTTTGAAAAAGGTATTTGAAACACCAAACATACTAAATGGTTCTTTAAAAGCGAACGATACTTTATACAAATATGCAAGTCCTTTACAGGACGCTATATTCATGTCTAACGTATAGTTGTTGCTACATTTGTAAGTCGAACGTGGGAGATATTTTAGTTGATTTTTCTTATCGTGGCAATATTTTCTATTATTGGATGTCTGATTAATTAATATAGATTACATTGTAAAATTACCTTTTTTATTCAGTGTTTTTTTTTTTAAATAACGAGTTACCCCTGTTTACGAAAGGCAAGAAATATGGCTACAAGATTTATGGAACATGTATATGATTTCACTTTCATAATCAAACCACCTTTTTATTTACACGAACCGTACCAATTCAAAAATATATCTAATGATAACTAATTGCAGTTGCAATTGTTAAATATCCATAACGACCATTCTCTTCCCACATCGATTACCCCCTTCAGGTTATCGATCTTGTGTAATCCTAGTGTAATCCTAGTGTAATCCTTGTGTAATCGGAAATCTAAAGGGAGTAACCTCTGTGGGGAGAGAATTATAAGGGGATGTTTTGTCATACTTGTCTCCTTCACCCACTTAACCACATGCTCTGTCGTGACTTATGCTTATCAGTATATTATTTATATTATATACTCATTAAAATGGCCTCAACTACAGAGAGGGGTAATTGAATTATCTCGATGTGTCGTCGGACAGTGTATAAAGGCTGGCTTAATATAAGTATTGTGCTGTAGTCTACTTTAAGACTCATTGGTATTATCATTTAATCTATAATGTGTTCAACAGAGAAGAAGAAATCATTAGTTCAATTACACATCGTGACAGTATCCCTCCCGCCACTAATGGTCTACTGTACAAAACACCATGGACAGGATACCGAAGTCGTTTGAGGAATCGAATAAGTAAATGTAGGCCAAGTCTTGGCGTCAGAACAGATCAGGCCGTCACAGGGTCGTGTAGCTTAAAAACAGCGTTACAAGGACATATACCTATATAGACCCTAACCTATCACTGTATATATATGTCTATGTAGGTATATGTCTTTAAAATGCTGTCTCTAAGCGATACACGCCTCTGTGATAAATGTACCATTCTGAGATGTGATCGAGCTATTTGTTGTACGGTCTCTTTTTTAAGGATAACATGTTGACTGCTGAATTAATCGATGTGACTTTTAACGAAAATCATGTTTCAAAAGAGATCAGTGAGTTTTGCGAGAGTTCTTATTTAAGAAATGAAGTAATACACTTCTGAGTATTGGTACTGCGTCATTTCATAAGACAGATTAAACAATGCACGGTTTGGTTTAAAATAGAAATCCTCCAAGGCGGGTTTGTATGTTCAACCAAAACCTGAAAACCTGTTTTATCCTTTACTTAGATGTTCCCAAACGCCAAGTGCAGTAAGGTTACATAGATGTACACAGAACTACCTCCTACCAGACCATCGAGGTCCCTTGTAAACAGATTGCTTTGGAGATATTGGATGTTGACGCAACATTTATCAAAATGACCATCTGTTGATTCACTTATTTTTCATGTGTAATTTTGACAAATTAGCTCGTTTTATAGTACAAATATCTGATACTTTGACAAATAAACTCGTTTTACTGTAGGATCATACATTGCTTTTACAAATGAACTACTTTTATATTATAATTGCCTCCTTCTGTGACAAAATGACTCATCTTTATCTTAACATCATTTGTGAAATATCGTTATTTCCCGCGGCACATTTACATGTGAGAAGGTCATGATTAACCAAGGCAGCCTTCGCCCACCTTCAAGTGGGTACAGACGTCAGTTAACAATGTGTAGGAAGACATTACATGTTGACATGTTCAAATCCGTTCTTTGTCAGTTTGTCGGGTTGCTAAGTTACACCACCTCCTTATAGACGATAGACCTCTTTCGTTTTTCTAAATTTCATCAAGTAATTGTCTTGAAAAAACGGTTTCCAATTGTTCTGTTTGGCAAGAACACAGTCTAAACTGTAAATATATTTAAATAATTTGTTCTCGTTAGATTTTCATTAATTTGATTTAATAAATCTGTATCAGTTTTTTCGTTTTGTCTATCAGTGATGAGGCAGAAGGGTTGTTGTATTTAAAAGCTTGGGGTTACCCGTGTTTGATTTCCAACCAATGTATGTTAAATGGACTGTGTATAGAATCAATGCATATATTGGAATATCCTCTGGATATGTCCCTTCCCAGTCTAATTGAAATCGACCGTTTTCCGAGGATAAACGTTGCAAAATAGTGCACCTAACGGGATACGAACTCATATCGTTCGGAGGTTTCCTCTCTAAACTGACCTTGTGGCGAGGAATCTACAGAACATCTATTTTTGACCTTATATTACCCCAGTATTATGTTTTGATAACTTTAATGTTAAAAAGAATATTTCTTCGAATGTCGTTTCTACAAAATATACCCGATAAAACCGCCCCTTTAACATACAAATATAAGTAGTTGGTACAAGACACGAGAGAAGCAATGGACATGTTATTGCAGATGAGTAAAGAACTGCAGTGATGGCAGTGAGTGTTCGAATCTTGCCCTACCTTCAACACCTGTCATTTTCAAATCACCAAAGCTCACGGGAGAAAATTTGGATTATACAATGTCATTTCATGTCATTCAATGTTATTCATTACACACCTCATGGGTGTACGCTCCTATAATCTCCACCAGTGAAAAGAATGTCTCAAAGACTAGGTCGATAATGTTATTACCTTTATTACCGTTATTACCCACGCAGATGTTTGCTTGCTGAGTTATTTGGATATTGAGAGTTCCAGTAAAACGGCTTCTACCATAATCCCACAGCTTCTTACCTTCTGTACCTCCACGTGTTGCAGAGATATCAGTTAGTCGGTCAAACGTTTCTTTTATATATTTTTAACGTTTATCATATATCAGTGTGGCTTTATGGGCTCTTTTGAAATAGAACTGGCAAGACCGATTTATCCCAATGTATTTTACATTTTCCCTGTTTAAGCACCATTGGCTATTGTTATGGTTCCATAGCATTTCCAACTCTGAAAACAACATATCAGAAAACACAGAATCGATTCTATCCGTCCAGGTTCATTTTAACGGAAATTGTGTTGGCTGATGTTTAAATTGAATTAGATTTCAAACAGACCTTGCTCTTTAGATGTGTAGGGTCTCGACCGTCGACAACTATTTTACCTAGCTTCCCTGTTTGGACAGCACACGACCCTGTACTCACTTACATGTCTGTACACTTTGTACAAGTTTAAATGAGTTAAAATCATATTTCAGAGAGGTGATATTGGTTTTAAGGCCTCTATTGTTTTCGATATTTTGTGGGACAATAACATTTTTGTGATAAAAACCGACAGAGAAGAGAAGGTAATTAATGGAACGCAACCTGAAACTGGATACTGGACTTTTTAAAAGATATTTATGAGAATATTACATTAATTTTATCACTGGGGACAATTTAATTTGTCGAAACGTCGCCTTCAAAGAATAAAGACGTTGTACATCCATAAAATCGTCTCTATTCTTTATACATTTTACACAATGAAACATACACATATCGACAGGAACCTCCAAGCCATAGTACTGAATGTCATATTTACTACACAACATTGCTGATAAAGACCTCGGAATGTAGCACACGTCTCTACCATAGGGGTTTGCTAAACTGTTCATTGGATTCGAACCCCGTTCTCTTGGTCCTCTGATAAGCGAGTTATTCGCCCCGCCCATGCAGATCTCAGTGAAGGTGATGTGTCAGACCATACGGTATGTCCCTGCAGGCGGTGCGTGCTAATCAGTACAGTGTTTGCTTGGTGAGTTTACACGTGCTATCTGGCGGACGTCTGATATAAATCACTCCACAGACCACTGATCAGTCAAACACACTCATGTCATGTAGTCACGGGTGTTTGCTGCCTACCGTTTTTCATCTCAAATTTAATTATATGTTAGGGGGACCACGATCCGAAATGCCTCATATTGAAATATTATACGTCCTAAAGCTTAATCCTTTGGATCAGTGATACACACTTAGATTTACGGAAGTCAGGGTGGGGTGCGTTATCTGGGTACCCTTCTTGCCAGGTTGATTTATTTCATGAAATAAGAGGGTGGGATATTATTGATCATCAAAAAGGTATTTAAATCAATGATGATCATGCTTTCCTGGACATTTTGTTTGGTATATACAGACCCTTGCAGAATTAGTTACCTGAAAACCGCAATCTAAATCATTCTGATCGCGGTCAACCGGGATCAGACTGCAGTCGGACCGCGGTCAATTCGACCACGGACTGAGCGTGATTGTCCTTCAGACATTGTCTGCATGTCGGCAGTAGGCCTACAGAAGAAGTGACAAGTTATAAACATCAGTGAAACTCGAATCTGCCGTATTCAGTCCAAATTGATTTTGATCAGACCATGATACATGTAATTACAGTTTTGTGTGACATAACGGGTTAAAATCAATTGATGTGTAAATCAATTGGTGTCATCTCAAACAGTATTAACATGCACGTTTGTCAAGCCATAATGTCGTTTAGGCATTACATACGTGTAACGATTGTTTGCACTTGTTAACAATTTGAAATAATAGCCACTTATATCAAGTAGTTTGAATGTACCTTTGTCTGGTTTGTACTATTTACGGCTACTTATGTTTTATTACTCTGACATTAGGCCGCACAAAAGACACTGGAACTAAATTCCTTAATGGATGGGTATTTTGCAATTGGATGTTTAAGAAATAATGATATTGTTCAACAGAGTGTAACATAGTACATAAACATGCACACGGTTGTACGTTATATAAATGGCATGTAACACATGCTGTTTGGAGATAATAAATAGCTAAACCGCTTTATAAGTGTTAGACGTGATTATTTAACAAGTAAGATGCAAATTCAGTCAATATTCATAGTATTTACAAAACGACATGAGCTGAATATAATTTTGTAAATATATCTGTTTCAGCAGATGATGTATTCGTTAAAAAAGATGATAAGTACGAAGTTTATTGTCATTGTTAAGCCGTCATTCATTATAAACATGCCGATGTTTATGATGAAAGCCAATACTATTTAAGTTGAGGTCATCAGTGGTTGAATGTAGTCGTCGGGTGCGCGCATGTGTGTGTGCATGTGTGTGTGCATGTGTGTGTGCATGTGTGTGTGCATGTGTGTGAGTGTAACGTTAGTATGCTACTATATTTGTGGATGGGTGTGTTTGAAAGTATGCATCTATTTGTATATTTTGTATTTATTTATTTATGTATGTATGTAAGTATTTTGTTCATATGAATATGTAGAACGTCAGGTCATTACTGTATAGTAATGTTTTAATTAATTATATATTGTTTTAATTGTATTGAGCGTCGTGTTCGCCTCTAGGCGGAATGTTACTTTTAACTATGTTCATTATGTCCAATCGTATTATTTGTAACAGGTGACACTATAATGAATTTAATTTTTACTTATTCTTAAGATAACAAAAAACGTGTTTGCAGCAACTAAGTCCTGAGTACTTAGGTAAATGGAGTTAGTTTAAATGTGCTTGACTAAGACATGACTCTAGAATCTTTAAAAATAATTTAACACTTACTTATTGTGACGCTTATGTTTATACACATATATTTAGTATGTGTTGATTCAATTTTGTATTAATGTGTTTATATGTTTCGCGATATTTTTGTTTATGAGAAAAGCTAAATGTAATCCAATGGACCGACACTGAGAAGAATACAACAAGACCAAAAGAACTAAATTACCCAAGTTCCCCATTTGTGTTATTTTGGTTATTGCTTAACGATATAAACCGTGACTTTTGTATAGTATCCCCCCGTTAGTAATACATATGCCAGTTGTCACACCCCAATAAGCATAAGTTCACAGACCACTGTACACACAGGAGCATACCTATTACCTATCGGTGAAGAATGGAAAAGTCAAAATGCTCACTCATTCAAACCTGGTTTATTTTAAACGTTTTAAAATAAGTTATCAACAAACAATTGCATTTCAACAATAACAACTTTGAACATGGCAGCTACATGTACAAACCAAAGTCTTAAATAAGTGTTGTTTTATTTCATTAATAAGACTTCGGCAAACGTGAACAAAAGTAGTTGTGAATAAAGTTGATTGTTGTCGGGGTTTATTATTTTCATAACAATCATTAATTTGTGTCAAGTTTTAGCATGTATGCAAAGATGACTATATATTTATAATAGCTTCATCAAAGTGTCTGCGTCTTCGTCACAGCACTACATTACACTACATTGATCATCCTAATTAGAAAAGGGTACCTTGTACTG
Source organism: Gibbula magus (assembly GCA_936450465.1). Classification (NCBI taxonomy): domain Eukaryota; kingdom Metazoa; phylum Mollusca; class Gastropoda; order Trochida; family Trochidae; genus Gibbula; species Gibbula magus. The sequence goes on along the minus strand of OW388296.1, from coordinate 1,913,894 downwards.
AACTCAAACCAAACACCTTATTGTTATACATTCCCTGCTCTATGGTGAATTCTGTTTGCTGGACTGGAGATAATAAACGCGCCAGACCGTATATAGAGGATATTATATGAGTGTCTATGTCATACTATGTTTACGACACGAGTGCCTGAATATTAGTATTTCCCGAGCGAGAGCGAGGGATATACCGATATTCAGGCACGAGTGTCGTAAACATAGTATGGCATAGACACGAATATAATATTCTGTTTATTACCGAAGTCGTAAAATTAACGAAAACACGCTAAAATCCACTTTCAACCATAGGCTGGCGACCCGCCGTCACGCATTTAGAACGCAACGTCATAGACGAAACGTGACGTCATAGCATTGTTTATGACGTCACGTCACCATGACAAAGTGATATGTTGCCCTAGGGCATCGTATGAAAAATATGAACCCCGATATGATTGCCCCCGTAGGTAATAATACGTGATTACGACATCTACCGTGGAAATACTCAAGATAAGCGTTGTGTATTCAGTCGAATCAATGCTAGTTAACGAGCAAATACACAACTAACTGTGATTACATCATATACTGACAAGTCAAGTTAATTCTCATAAGTCATACATAATGACATAGAATGGATATAATAACCAGAAAGTTTGATTAGTCATTGTCATTGAAATCACCATAGTGTCCTAATGGGTATAGTCTTGTGTTATTTATTCACTCATCCTTTTAATAAGGATTTTTTGGTGTCTATGTGTAGGGGTTCTAACAAAAACAACTGCAGAACATACATGACCTTCAAACACATCTACACATGTACACCATAGGCCTGGGGAAAATAAGTATGTGTCATATACTTTATATAGTATATCTTTGGCACATATCTATCTATCTATAAAACTGTGAGCTACATATCTGAGTCATGTGTCATTCACATACACCTCATAGAAGTGCATTCTGTAACTATGGATGCGAGGTAGCGTCGTAAAGCATGGATACATATCAGTGTGTATTGAGGAAGTGGCGGAAATACTAATTCACCCTGACGTCAGTATATCTCGTGGCCAATAAATGTGCAGTGCAAATGGACTCGCTTAAAGTTGACAAAAACAAATGGCGGTAATTAACACTCTGTTGCTTCTTCGGTCAGTTAACATTATAACAGTAAGTAAGTAAATTTAAATAATACACTGAAGACGTATATCAACTTTCATAATCAATACTTTATATTCCGATATGCATATTTCTGCTCCTTGTTTCGAAGCTTCATCAGGGAATAATTGTTTGAAGCATAGCAGTAGTCTTATAGTCTATGTACAAATGTCTGTCTTGGCAACACAGGTTGCTAATAACGTGAAAGCAATCAACAAGCGTCTTGCTTTCTTGCGCGTCGTTTTGTTACTGTATTTAAACATTGTAGATGATTATAGCTAAAATGGATTGAATCATCATGAAACCGCCCTCTTGTTATCAGAAATGAGCGGGCCACTGCAAATGATAACGGCCCTCTCAACGCTGACGACGGGCCATTATCACTTCGTTTCTAAGTGACGTCACTTTCGAATCACCTCTTGAAATTTCAAAAAATATGGCGACCAAATGAGCGTATCGACTCGAACATTTTAAAACGTTTTACATGTCTTTCTTTCAAACGAGGACAAGTAATTTTGCCAAATAATATCATAAACACGATGTGACAATTCTTAAGTGTTTTAAACAAAATAAAGAAGAATGTCGTTCTCAGTCACCACCGTTAGACCTTCAATGTTAGATTTAGGTAGCCTAATTACGCATGCATCCGAAACTTGCTAAACATGTAATGATTCGTTGATTTTCATTATTTCACTGATTGTTTATATAATAAAACACCACTATGCATCAGTATGATAATCATTACATATAGACTGCTTTCGTTTTCCCGATCAACGGCTGACATTCCGTTCATCAGCTGTAAAACGCAAGCGACTATGACGTCATTCTTCACATGTGACGTCACAGTGGTTCTCGGCGGTAACACGATGCTTTTTTTGCTGTTTTTGTCCATATACAACTGTAATTAAAACTTGTAGATGAATTCGGGTAGAAAAGAACAAATCCCATCCATTTGAGCTATAATAGGGGTAACGTTGTTTTTCAGGGCATTATCCTTTGCAGAAGCCCTCCTTCGTCGGGCAGTTAATTGAAGACCTCGGGCTTCTGCAAATGATAATGCCCTGAAAAACAACGTTACCCCTATATTGGCGGAGGTAATATAACGGTTTTCGTGTTTCTAGAATTGCTGCGTTTTTGAGCTGCTGTATGTTTATTACTGTATGTTTATTACTGTTTGATTATTACTGTATGTTTATTACTGTTTGATTATTACTGTCCTGACTCAACTTTCGTTATGGCAGCACGTCTTTATCAATTCGTTACGTTTGTTGCGGATCAAAATTCAAAACCGCTCCCCAAAAGACAGTCAAAACTCAACTATCAGTCGCCTAACCCATGTGAATGGATATATATATATATATATATATATATATATATATATATATATATATATATATATATATATATATATATATATATATATTGAAATAGGTATGTGGTATCAAACGTGGAGAAGTGTATAAGTAAATTTAAATAATACACTGAAGACGTATATCAACTTTCATAATCAATACTTTATATTCCGATATGCATATTTCTGCTTCTTGTTTCGAAGCTTCATCAGGGAATAATTGTTTGAAGCATAGCAGTAGTCTTATAGTCTATGTACAAATGTCTGTCTTGGCAACACAGGTTGCCAATAACGTCGTGAAAGCAATCAACAAGCGTCTTGCTTTCTTGCGCGTCGTTTTGTTACTGTATTTAAACATTGTAGATGAATATAGCTTAAATCCTTATAATTACAAAATCAACAGGTTTTTCTTTAAATATTTACACAAATCTAATATATTTGTAATTTATCACGAGAAACAGCAGCGTGTTACACGCAATGATACATGGCTGAATCAAAATTTAGGAATCCTTCATCTAAAACGGCAGAAGATTTAATTTCGTTTTCCCCAACATTCACATACATACAATCAGAGTTCGTTTACTCTACATTCCGGATTTTTAGATTTAAACCTCATTAGCATATCGCGCGACGTTCGAACATGGCTACTGTTAGTGAAGCGCTGTGAGTGAACAAGCTTGAGGACTTGTATCTATCAAAATTAAGTGTTCCCGGTGAAGTTAATTGTCTCATTCGGAAAAGAAATGTATATTCCAGTTATCGTTGTAGGTGTGAAGACGAAATGACATATGTTTGCATCAAAACGTTACGCTCAGTTGTAAGAACCGGCTGACCCGACCGTTTGTTCGAATGGATTGTGACGTCACAAGGTACGAATGTACGAGGTATGGTTGCACATTTTGTCTGCATTCATCGAGAAATGGCAGCAGGTTTTTTTTTTAGCTCTCGTCCAATCAGAAACGCGGAAATTAGTGTAACAAAATCATTTTGTAATTATATGTGTGTAACCGACTCATTGTTATCTAATGAGTGATCTCACCACGGTTGAGTAATAAAGTTATGGTTGGCTGCACTGAATATGACTCCATTGTTACCTCTCCCAACTAATGGACTGGCCCAAAGAATAAGAATTAACGTTTATAGAGAATGAGTTTATTATGATATTATTCAACATAAAAATAATAAATAACATTTATTCATCAATAAAATTCTGTATATTTTAAAATATACTACTCAAAATATACATTCTGTATATTATTCAACATACAAATTTTTTTATGACTACTTTTTGGCACAAAATACACAGTACACATAGCACACAATTAATAATAATAAGCACTTTTTTCAAAAGCACATAATGTCTCATTCACAACATGACATCTACTCAAGTTTTAACAAGTGTCCAACTGCATCCAGGAACTGCAATGGAGACTTTTCCCCAGCATGCAACTTCTACTGAAGACGGGCAAGTCTGTTTTCAGTCTCTCGGTAGACCCGCTTTCTTGGTGGAGGTGCAGCCCCAGCGTTGATCTGCTGGAGTTTGACTCGCTCTGCAATCTCTATCTTCCGGATTATGTCCACAAATCGCAAGATGTTGGGGTGTAGATGGGGAAGTTCTTTCTTCATCCTGCTGTTGAAGCCTTCTAGATTCGTACGAGACCCTACAGTCTGATGATGGTTCCACAAGTGTCGGGGACATCTAGCTCCATAGTCTACCCATGTCTCTACAACATAGTCGTTCATGTCCTGCGCTCTGGGGACGGCAGGTGTCTCGTTCATGGCATCTACCCATGTGTCCTGGACATCGCCAAGAGGAAGGAGAGGAAGTCTGTCACAGGTTGAAAGGGTCGGTTGAATCTCTGTTGGATTACATCTTTCAGCAGCCTGAAGAGCCTGACATAGGTGGTCTGTTGTCTGTCAGGCATCAAGACGAACACAAGTGGGTACATGGTTGAGCCGCTGCGTGCATGAATGATATAGTTGACTCCACACGGCTGGGCAGGAGGAGAATGTACCGTCCATGTAGATGGTATCTACGGACTGCAGGGTGGCTAGCTGGTCTTCTGTTGAAAAGGCTATCAACTTGTCGTCATCTCCATCAGCAAAAAGCAGGAAGCGCTCGCCATCTTGAGTCTGCGTCCAGGTTCCTTCAAGGTTGACGTCACGTCGACTCTGTGGTAGGCCGGGTATTGATGTCTGCCTGTGTCTGTAGAGTGCGCTACTAACACTGGGGAAAGAAGCCATGTTGGGTGCAACTTCAGGTGTCTCCTGTTGTGGTACACTTCCCAGCACAGTTCTTCACGGCGCATCTCCAATGGATAAAGTCTCCCCGTACTCTGTTCTTGCAGTAGGTGTGGCCTTGGAGGAATACCCTTCTGCGACTTTACGTACTCTACTCTCTGAAGTCCAGCCATTATTGGTGTGAATACTGACACCAGTACAATATATTTATATAGTATGTTTATGCTGGACTAACAATGTGTAAGTACGTGAGTAACTCAATTAGTGTCAGGCAGTGAAATTTAACTTTTGAAATTGTCTAAGTTATGGGGGTGTTTACCCATGTTTATGCATGTATATCTTCCGAGTTTCTTCTCACATTATGTTGACATATAAATAATGTAAACTGGGATGCTATATTGACATCAACATATATATTAATAATGTAAATAGGGATGCTATATTGACATCAACATATATATTGATAATGTAAACAGGGATGCTATATTGACATCAACATATATATCAATAATGTTAACATGGATGATATATTGACATCAATATATATATTAATAATGTTAACAGGGATGCTATATTGACATCAACATATATATTAATAATGTAAACAGGGATGCTATATTGACATCAACATATGTATTAATAATGTAAACTGGGATGCTATATTGACATCAACATATATATTAATAATGTAAACAGGGATGCTATATTGATATCAACATATACATTAATAATGTAAACAGAGATGCTATATTGACATCAACATATATATTGATAATGTAAACAGGGATGCTATATTGACATCAACATATATATTAATAATGTAAACTGGGATGCTATATTGACATCAACATATATATTAATAATGTAAACAGGGATGCTATATTGACATCAACATATATATTGATAATGTAAACAGGGATGCTATATTGACATCAACATATATATTAATAATGTAAACAGGGATGCTATATTGATATCAACATATATATTAATAATGTAAACAGGGATGCTATATTGACATCAACATATATATTAGTAATGTAAACTGGGATGCTATATTGACATCAACATATATATTAATAATGTAAACAGGGATGCTATATTGACACCAACATATATATTGATAATGTAAACAGGGATGCTATATTGACATCAACATATATATCAATAATGTTAACATGGATGATATATTGACATCAATATATATATTAATAATGTTAACAGGGATGCTATATTGACATCAACATATATATTAATAATGTAAACAGGGATGCTATATTGACATCAACATATGTATTAATAATGTAAACTGGGATGCTATATTGACATCAACATATATATTAATAATGTAAACAGGGATGCTATATTGATATCAACATATATATTAATAATGTAAACAGGGATGCTATATTGACATCAACATATGTATTAATAATGTAAACTGGGATGCTATATTGACATCAACATATATATTAATAATGTAAACAGAGATGCTATATTGACATCAACATATATATTAATAATGTAAACAGGGATGCTATATTGATATCAACATATACAGTCGAGCACCGTTGTGTCGAACTCGGTTGACTCGATATTTCGGTTGTCTCGATATAACTTCCCGGCCCCGGCAAAATCTCCCATAATGTATCATTATTTAAGCTGTTTTAACTCGATACGGTTGTTTGGATATTTCGCATATCTCGATATAATCTCATTGTCGAAGCAAACAAAATTACTCTCGATATTCAAAAATCATTTCTTCCTACCCATCACTCTGAATTGGAAATACACGTGTTCACACGGCGGGCACTGATCAGAGTCTAATAAGATGATAGCTGGTATACTGGTATCGTGGTGACTGAGTAGCACACAGTTTGATATCGGATTATCAAGGTTGTCAATACGGTGGCGGAGGGTGTGCAGGGTATTCATTAATGGGAGCACTAGTCAACAATTTGGGGTAGTGACACGTTTAAGTTTTTGACAGAATTCAGCAGAGTCTGATATATAGGAGTCAACAGTGTCATTGTCCTGAAGCAGGCGGACACTTTTAGTGAGCATACCGCGTCTCTCAGTTTTGAATAGCTTTCCCCAATTTGATAACCGCTCTCTACTCAACAGCCTCCATGTATGTTTACACCTTACTCTACTCTAAGACCTTTTGTAAAAGAAAGAACGAATATTTTAAAAATTTGAGACATCACTTGAACTATAGAGAAAATGTAAATATCACATGTGAAATTTCAACTTCTTTCGGTAAAGAGAAGTTGGTCAGAGAGAACATTTATTGAACGCTCCTCGTAAAACATCAAACATCAAACAAAGTAGAAACTGAAGCAAACTTCTAAATTTGATACTGAAAATAATAAAGTAAAAATATATAACATAGACAAATTATGTGCATTTTCTTCATGTAATTATTAAAAACTCATAAAATTATGGTCATCATTTCACAAACTATTCCAAACAATTGACTCCAACAACGAACCAAAAGGACAGATAATCTTATATTCGGATATACATGTACAAGTAAATATATTATCTTAGCCTGTTTCTCAGGCAAATTAATTTTTCAAAAGTGACGAGGGCGGAAACGACTTTTTTTTTAAACAGTCACGCGCACAAATAAAAGTTGATGCGCCGATGTCGAAGAATTATGTAGTTTTTACATTTATTGGTGTAAACACAAGTGTTCCATAACAGTTAAATTTTTGTCAGCTCTTTGAAGTGACCAGGGGTCAGTCTTTTTATTTTCTTCTGAGAAATATTATAATAATACATATAGTCACATGTGACTATAAAAGGATTCAGCGAATAAATAAATCAAATGTAAACAATGACGCCATCCTTCTATTGAAATCACACATCTTTTGAAGAAAGTTGCAAGTCTCTAACATGTCTGTAGGATTATCGAAAATCAACCTTTCCATGTCAAAATAGCATAATTCTAAAGAAAATCAAAATGGCGGCTACACCACGTGACCTAAGAACTCGCCATGAGTTACTTTATTGCTTGCATGGTTGTTGCATCTTTTTAAAAAAAAGTCTCTATCTGAATTTCACCATGTTAAAAATAGACATTTATATTCGAAGTGGACCTTGAATGACTTGGCCAATGGAGCCCAATGGTTTCACACTGTGATTTCATATTGAGGGCTGTCAGTACCTTTATTTTCAGAATGTTAACTCTCCTCGTTTTGGCTGAAACCAAGTGCAAAAAAATAATAGAAAAAAAGAAAATGCGACTTTTACACAGTCTTGTCATACCTTTGCTGGAGCGTGACACGACCTCTTCCTCTCTGTTGGTCCAGTAAAATGTAAACAGAGACGAAACCATAAGATTACCAAATTGTCATGATTTACTTTTTTGTTTGTATTTCTATGCTGAATCTTTTGAAAGTCCTTTCTGTCTCTGGGTGTATTTTGAGGAAAATCCCCATGTTAAAATCGGCCTTTCACACGACCGGAAATGAAAGTTCGTGATCGATTTTATTGTTGATTCATAAAGACCATAGTCCAATCTTACTCTCCTGAAAAAATCATAAAATTCGATGGGTAGGTATTTGAGTTATGTCCCCTTGTAGTTTGCATTTTTTCAAAAATTGCCAGAAAAAGTTGCAAGTCTGGTGTTGCATTTTGAAAGAATTTCCGATGTTTAAAATCGAACTTTAGGTCCGAACTGGACCTTTAATGGCGGGGCCGATTGAGCTTCGCAGTTCTATTCCACATTAAGGAATATTAGTATGTAAAATTTGGTTGCATTTGCTTTAGCCGTTTTGGCTGAATCTTGCGGACAAATATCTTGAAATAATAAAAATAAACACGCCAATAACAAGAAGGATTCAGCCAAATGGTTGAATCCTTAATAATGAGGATACTTATATGGCTCTGAATCCACAACACAAAGGGCCTTGCTCAAAACATTACACACATTATTATCCTGGTATAAGGACCAACATTGTTCCTTTTTCATTCTCAATTCCCCTTGGAGTATGCAACCTGAGCTACCAATTAAGACGCTCGAAGGTTATCAGTCCATGCCAAACCAGGTCCTCAATTGTACATTCAGTCAGTGATCAACTGAGTCTAACATAAATAAAATACTCATTCAATGTATTTGTGATGAATTTGTTCTCATTTAGTCAATATGAAAATTATATTCGAAAATTAATTTAATTTGAGTTTTCAAAATCTGACCCCTTCAGTCTATAACATTATGCCAAATGTCATAAACATGCACCACGGACGTTATCACAGGATACGTTTGCGAATGATTGTTTTACTCATGCATATATGAACATTCATTGTCATTGTATGTGGTGGAGTTTTTGGCGTTACAATGAAGGTCAATTTACATTTTTTTCTAAGATACACGTGTAGATGAACAAACAGTCGCAGCAGTACATCTGTCTGAATATCAGCTCATACATACTGGAGTGTTCCTTCTACTAATGTTCGAGTCAAGCAAATGTGAAATCTACACGTTACACTCTTTATCTTGATTCTTCAGCCCTCGGAAGCATCAAGCATATATGAAACCTAATAATTTCACATGTTATGACGTCAGAAGCTATATTTTAAGACTTGTCTTGACAACAGGAGTGCTGAGCGCATCATTAACTGTTGAAGCTGCTTGTCATAAGTAAGCGTCTTGTCACGAACATATTCAAGTTTTCTCACTTGTCCCTGGCGTTTGCTGGACTGGAGGGAATACCAACGTAAATACCTCACGTAGATGTTATTTGAAAGTTATTTATATAATGCTTATTGGGATAGTTGAGCCAATATCAATGTATGGTATTTACGACTATCTTAGCAGTAAAAGTAAAAGAATCTAGGCCCAGTGTTACTGTTACATAGATACGAATATGATGTTCAATTTATCTCATGTAGTGACCAGACTGAGTGCAATCATATTGGGCTTATTTTCTCCAGGGCAAAATATCACATGGTCCTTAACAATGGTATGACGTCATGTTACATAGGCAACTAGAACACATTGATAATATAAAGAATCCTCACATATATAACTTGAATAAAATGTTAATCTTGATTTTGATGCTGCAGAGCTGGACAAACAGATATTGAAGCTGCACGAATGAGGAAAATACTGAATGAATTAAACAAACATACGACCCAAACAATTGGATAAGTTGACAATAGTATGCAACTTTTAACTTGTTGGATTATTTAATGAAACGTGTTGCACCCAAATGAACCATAACTACATACAAAGGTACAGACCACTTAATTCGACAACTTGGCAAAAATGTCGTAAAAGATATATTATCACATTTTTAGTGTCCCATTATCATCTCTATATTCTAACTTCAAAGAAGAATACTTGTTTACTGTATACATGGCAGAGTTCTTTCTTTGAATTTCATGTTTATAGTTGTTTCAATATTATAGTTTATAGCTAAAGGCCCCTTTACACAGAGCCGCCTCCTTCGTACAACCATTGAGCGACCAAAACAATGGACAGGACTCTCAATGGTCGACTGATTTCGCGAAATCCCGTTTCTGTGTAAATGCTCCTGCGATCTTCGTGCGTCCTTTGTACGACCTAAAATGCAAATAACGGTAATTTCCATGACGATGTTTGAACGACCTGCACGTTTACGGAGCCTCCACACTGCCTTCGCTCGGCGTTCACTGTGCAACCCCAACAACATTTCAGCATCAAGGGCGATCCCCGTATAACCCGTCAGTCACCTCTGTGCCTCCTCTGTACTTCCTCTGTGCCTTCGCTGTGCCTCCATTCACGACTGTGTGGCGACAGTTGGCCGACCATGCAGCAACACTCTCCCTCCTCTGCGATACGTGAACAATGCTTCAGTGATCCCTGGGAGCATTCGGCAACCTGGATAGACTAGGGTCTATAATAAGCTGCATTACTCTCAATTGTTTCAGTCCGATTCCAAAAGTCAAAAACAACCAACCAATCAGCTTTTGCAGCTGCAATAACTAAAAATAAAATTGTTTTTTGCAGCAGAAGAATATGATAAAAAAACTAAAGAAGTAAATATACAAAAATACATGAAATTATTAAATCCACTGTTAAACATACGAATGAAACAGGGCTTAATCATTCAAATGAGTTACATTTAAGTTTATGAAACATTATCTGTTCATACTTCTGAAAATCATGCCGAGTAAAAACTAGTCTTTTTTAAAATCTTCTTAACGGGGAGATAAAAAAGTAAAAAGAGAGTAAAAAGGGGATTTTTGGCTTAGTTTACGATGTCCTATTTTCGGTATTTCGTAATTTGTAAAGAAAATTACTCAACATTCTGGACAAAAAAAACTATTCCAACACCCGTATGTGTTTGAATAAAGATCATGATAAAAGTATCAAACCCGAATGAATGAAATTGTGCGTACATCTTTTCAAAACTTGTTATTATCAAATACATTTAAAATCGACTCTATCCGACAGCAGCATTCCGTTATTATAGTTAAATATGTGATGGCGTTTCTTTACAATACATCTTTATTTGCTTGACTTTTCTGTTGTCTTGCTTCTTTTTGGTGCCATAGTCTTATCAAAGATTTGCCAACAGAAACAAGGAAATATGTGAGAATCGATCATCTATTTTTTGGAGAATTTACGAGGACGCTCACAAAAGGCTGAAAGAAGGCACAACACTCGTCATGGTCGCACAAAGGTTGTCGTGGTCGCTGCATGAAATTCGAAGGCAGAACGGTTGTGATATAAACGGCTCTGATTGCACAGAGGACGCAGTAGGAAGGCACAAGGGAGGCAGAGGCATCGCCCAACGTTAGCGAATTTCTTACATGGCGATCATTGAGCGTCCTTTGCGACCTTAGAACGTCCATTGTACGACCTTTCTGCATCATGGAAGCGACCCTTGAGCGACCAGAATCGTCGGCGACCCCTCTGCGGAAGTTTTGAGCATTTTCAAAATTTCTTGGCGTCCTCCGCGTTCTTGGCGATCAATCGCGATGTCTCAACATCCCTTGTGCCACCTCCTCACGACCTTAGCAACCATTCTGACTCCCTTGAGCGTCCAAAGGCGATGTGTTATGTTTTTGGTCGCAGAGAGGACGCACAACGGTCTTTATGTCTGTGTAAAGGGGCCTTAAATTAAGAACCCACTTACTAAATTATGCTGGATAGTATACTATATCCATTTGAATGCTCCAACCTTTAAAGGGGCTGTAGCACGTTTTTTGCCAAACTTATCTTTTAAAAATTCCCATTTATAATGATAGTTAGATGTCATCTAAATTTACTTTAGAGGGTAAAATATCTTATTACACAAACAAATTACCCGTAGTGGTAATAACATGCATTCATGCATGGCGGCCAATTTTATTGTGAACTACAAAAACGATTCCCCTGGCTTTACTGAACCATGTAGACTCATTTTTAAACTTGATTTTCCGAAGAGAGAAGGGTGTTTATACTTTTGGTGACATTAATTTTTCAAATACATTTCATCGACTTATTTCAGCGAAAAATCGTGCTACTGCCCCATTAGGTTGATGTAATCAGCGCGGATTAATACACATGCTGTGCTAACTGCTACTGTGTCGAGTGTCCTCACGCCATACCGGTGTAGACATGACGTTACAGCGATACAGTAGTCAATGGCCTAGCTGGAATCTGTCTCGTTTATGAAAGCTAACTAACCGTACTAAATTACCTAAAATTGTTAACGCGATTGGCAATGGTATATACACTCGCTTTCGCTCGATAGATAACAAAGTCAAACCATTCACTCCTTGCATAAAATAGAAATAGTATCAAACGGTTAAAGTTAAAGTGTAATGTCTTACCTCAGCTTTATTTCACTGATTTCAACAGATCGACAAATCCGTATTGATATATTACGAAAATACATATTATCGATGAACTCGTTGACTGAAGACTGAAGAGTACAATTCAGTTAAATAAGCGAACAACTGTTAATACAAATCGTTACAGTAAATTAGGCGTACGTCTAAATAATTAATAGCTAATCTGTCTATAAGGATTATCGTAAATGGAAATGTTTATTTCCTAGCATGACATATACAGTGCCGTCCGCGTCCATACAGAACAGGTGGGCTTGCGCAGTACAGATTTCCCTGCGGCAGGGTCCCTGAGGTGATATGTGGTTTTATTACCCATAAGGTTGAGAATAACCGAGTTAGTATTATTGATATGAGCACATGTGCATAAAACGATTGTTCGTGACGTCACTGTAGCTTGCCGTCGCAAAAGAAGTGGGCCGCTTCCTGCTTATGTTTACGTGAATTAAACTGAACAGAATGAGTATTAAAACTCACACTCGTTTCGTAAAAGTCCAAAAAGTAGCTACCTGTGGTTTTATAAGAACCCCGAACCAAAGAGTAGTTACTTGTGTCTCATTTATATGGTAATTAGGAATATGTTATATATACTCATGGTAAAAATGGTTGATACCCCTAAACAAAAAATGGATTGTAGCAAATTAAATGCATGGACAGTTAATGTTGTTCGATTTTATGATATTTTCGAAATTAAATGGCACAAACACATGATGTAAACTAAATAATACTTGCCATGTATGTACTGTGTGCGAATGAAACTCTGTGATAGATTTTGTGTATATTTGGGTTCAGTAGAATGTTTTTTTCAATTGGAACTTTTCGTTATTTATTAGAACCAACATGAGAACACTCGAACACTGTAACAATGTACCGATGCCAAGATCTCAAAACACAAGGAATGAACTCTTTTGAATAAATTTCATTTTTCTCATATTCCTCTATTCACCAAAAGACATCCAGTAGTAACATATTTTACCAAAAGGACATTCGAAACTGACACGTTACGTTGTTTACATAACATTTCGTTCCTATAACTATTAGGGGGTTTATTATTATTATTACCATGAGTATATATGTACATAAACGGTGTTATATTTTTGTAAATATCATATTTCTCTCTCTCTAAAAGTGACAGATTCTGCCTACCACTGTCTGTCAAGAGAATGTTTCCGATTAATAGAACTCGCAATGAAGATGCGAAAACACCAGTGTTCACCGGTCATATATGACCGTACGTGCTAATGTTTATCAAGAAATATAATGATTTGAAAGATTCATATATGACTGTACGTGCTAATGTTTATCATGAAATATAATGATTTGAAAGATTCATATATGACTGTACGTGCTAATGTTTATCATGAAATATAATGATTTGAAAGATTCATATATGACTGTACGTGCTAATGTTTATCAAGAAATATAATGATTTGAAAGATTCATATATGACTGTACGTGCTAATGTTTATCAAGAAATATAATGATTTGAAAGATTCATATATGACTGTACGTGCTAATGTTTATCATGAAATATAATGATTTGAAAGATTCATATATGACTGTACGTGCTAATGTTTATCATGAAATATAATGATTTGAAAGATTCATATATGACTGTACGTGCTAATGTTTATCATGAAATATAATGATTTGAAAGATTCATATATGACTGTACGTGCTAATGTTTATCATGAAATATAATGATTTGAAAGATTCATATATGACTGTACATGCTAATGTTTATCAAGAAATATAATGATTTGAAAGATTCATATATGACTGTACGTGCTAATGTTTATCATGAAATATAATGATTTGAAAGATTCATATATGACTGTACATGCTAATGTTTATCAAGAAATATAATGATTTGAAAGATTCATATATGACTGTACGTGCTAATGTGTATCAAGAAATATAATGATTTGAAAGATTCATATATGACTGTACGTGCTAATGTTTATCATGAAATATAATGATTTGAAAGATTCATATATGACTGTACGTGCTAATGTTTATCATGAAATATAATGATTTGAAAGATTCATATATGACTGTACGTGCTAATGTTTATCATGAAATATAATGATTTGAAAGATTCATATATGACTGTACGTGCTAATGTTTATCATGAAATATAATGATTTGAAAGATTCATATATGACTGTACATGCTAATGTTTATCAAGAAATATAATGATTTGAAAGATTCATATATGACTGTACGTGCTAATGTTTATCATGAAATATAATGATTTGAAAGATTCATATATGACTGTACATGCTAATGTTTATCAAGAAATATAATGATTTGAAAGATTCATATATAACTGTACGTGCTAATGTTTATCAAGAAATATAATGATTTGAAAGATTCATATATGACTGTACGTGCTAATGTTTATCATGAAATATAATGATTTGAAAGATTCATATATGACTGTACATGCTAATGTTTATCAAGAAATATAATGATTTGAAAGATTCATATATGACTGTACGTGCTAATGTTTATCAAGAAATATAATGATTTGAAAGATTCATATATGACTGTACATGCTAATGTGTATCAATAAATATAATGATTTGAAAGATTCATATATGACTGTACATGCTAATGTTTATCAAGAAATATAATGATTTGAAAGATTCATATATGACTGTACGTGCTAATGTTTATTATGAAATATAATGATTTGAAAGATTCATATATGACTGTACATGCTAATGTTTATCAAGAAATATAATGATTTGAAAGATTCATATATGACTGTACGTGCTAATGTTTATCAAGAAATATAATGATTTGAAAGATTCATATATGACTGTACGTGCTAATGTTTATCATGAAATATAATGATTTGAAAGATTCATATATGACTGTACATGCTAATGTTTATCAAGATATATAATGATTTGAAAGATTCATATATGACTGTACGTGCTAATGTTTATCAAGAAATATAATGATTTGAAAGATTCATATATGACTGTACATGCTAATGTGTATCAATAAATATAATGATTTGAAAGATTCATATATGACTGTACGTGCTAATGTTTATCATGAAATATAATGATTTGAAAGATTCATATATGACTGTACGTGCTAATGTTTATTATGAAATATAATGATTTGAAAGATTCATATATGACTGTACATGCTAATGTTTATCAAGAAATATAATGATTTGAAAGATTCATATATGACTGTACATGCTAATGTGTATCAAGAAATATAATGATTTGAAAGATTCATATATGACTGTACATGCTAATGTTTATCAAGAAATATAATGATTTGAAAGATTCATATATGACTGTACGTGCTAATGTGTATCAAGAAATATAATGATTTGAAAGATACATCTGAGGGAGGAATTTTAGACGGTATGGAAAGTGGAATTCTAGATTTTCGATTGCTAATTATCTTTTAGCGACCGTCGGTCCGTATCTTTAGATGTAGATGAACGGTTCTTCATTTGAAACATCAACATATCATACACTCATGTACCAGTGTGAATTGAGTTGAAATGGAAATGTCATACCTATCTAAAATAAATATCAAGGTTTCATATTCAAACGTATTTATCCATGTACATGTTCTTTTATAATATTGCATTCAATATTTATATTTATATATTCAGCACGCTTTCCTTACTTAAATAAAGTGCTCTCACGAAAATAAAAATTATTGTTAACATTGGCTAAACAATACTCCTCAAACAATAACAAAAAGAGTTCTAAAACTAATGTACTGGTTCGGTTAAGCCCTGTGAGTTAATTTCTTTCTTCTAATTACACGGCTTATCGGGTCGTGTAATGAGATACAGCACCATTCCAAAAGCATTCACGGAAATGAAAATGAACAGGGTGAAGCCAAATTCTCTGGTTGATAACCAGTCATGCAGCGTTCAAAATACGCCGTGTATGGCTTTGATACGACCCCCATATGAAACGTCACCAACTATGCTCGCGCTATGACGTCATAAATTTGTCGTCTGCGACCGTGCCGCCAGTGCAGAAGGATAAATGTTTACATGGGCCGAAGATCGTCAGGGCTGACAGATGTTCAAGTGAAATCTTGAGTCGTGGAGTTGAAATTGAAAGGTAAACGATTTGTAGAGATATCTGAACTCTTAAAGGGGCAGTAGCACGTTTTTTTCGCTCAAATAAGTCGATGAAATGTATTTGAAAAATAATGTCACAATAGTAAATCACCCTTCTCTCTTCAGGAAATCAAGTTAAAAAAAGAGTGTACATGGTTCCATAAAGCCATGGGAATCGTTTTTATCATTCGAAATAATAAAATGTGTTCACAATAAAATGGCCGCCATGCAACTTTTGCTTTATAGGCAACACCGTTATTACCACTACGGATAATTGGTTCCTGTAATAAGATGTTTTACCCTCTGAAGTAAATATAAATGACATAAACTATCATTATAAATTGGAAATTTGAAAAAATAAAATTTGCAAAAAACGTGCTACTGCCCCTTTAAATGTTCCTGAAACTACATGTATGTTCCTACATATGGAAACAATATTTGAATACCGGGAGTGTTGAAAATAGACGAAGAAGTGGAAGACCCTCAAAGATCACTGACAGTCGGAAATTACTTCGTACTGTTCGGAAAAATCGTGGAAGTGTTCTGAAGGACATAACTTTCTTGTACAATGAGGGGAGATATGTTAAGGTTCATGCACGAACAATTCAGCAAACATTACATAAAAATAAAAATTTTCGACGAGTTATTCGGAAGAGGATGCGAATCAGGGAAGTGAATCGGAAAAAAAGAGACTGTACTCGGACAAAATCACCGTGTAATTATTTGGAGATCGTCAGCCGAAGCATACCGGATGGAATGTATTAATCCGCCATATAAGCGCGTTCGACTTTAAATTTAAAGCTATAATAATTCAGTTATATGCCGCTGATTTTCAAACACAGAATGTTTATCTCCTAATTTTACAAATAAAAAATCAAATAATTCATTTAATAATAATCAACGAATGTCAATTAGTGCTGAAAGGTATATCCGAACACATTATGATAGCAAGCAAGGTATACTGTAGGTATTCAACGGCTTAATCATACAGAAATCATGAACAGACTGTTGACAACGTTGTTATCGGGATATATATGTTGGATACATCGATACATATACTTTTCCTATAGCATGGCAACCTCCCTTACACGTCTTAATCACTGACTAATGTAAATCTTGGTGCATTTCGCTAACTTTTCAGTGCTATGATTTGAGGTGCAGCGCGCTGCTACGCTAGAACATAAATGGCTTACATTAGCCAGTCATGGACACTTTAAAATATGAAACATGATGTATATTTGTCAAAATATTCATCGTGAATGGAATTCCAGAATAAACAAAACAACGACATTGAAGTGGGGAAAAGGATAAATTTAATAAAATTCTGCATATTCAACGTAAACGGTTACTCAACGATCAGAAACACAGCTCTGAGTTTTCAATAGTACTCTCTACCTTTATGTCGGTTCTGTTGGAGACAACAATGCTCACAGGACTGTTGTTCTTGGCACTAGTTCTCTCCAAGAACTGCCAGAAATCCTCCCCTTCAGCTGGCTCATCTGGGGATTCCTCAGCGGAACATGCACAGCAGAACACGGTCCTGTACAAACTCTTGAGTTCCTCGCGAATAGATCTGTTCATCCATCCGTAGAGAAAAGGGTTGAGGGCGAAAGATACATAACCGAGCCACGTGGTTAGTATTTCTGTCATTTCCCTCTGAATCACACTACCACAGAGAGCACCGTGGATATGGAGGATGAAATAGGGACCCCATAACGCTATATAGGCTGTCATGTGAAAATGATCACCCCCAGAGTCCTGCACAAGGTGAGGTGGGCGGCGTGATGCATGGGGAGCCGGATGGAGTAGTACCTTTCTATGCTGATGGCACAGAGGTTTGTGATGGAAGCAAAGGTTAACAAAGAGTTGACGAAGCCATTCACACTGCACATAACGGAACCCATCATCCAATGACCCTTGACAAAAGTTGCGACTGATACGGGTAGAACGAACACTGCTGCTAGCAAGTCCACTACACAGAGATTCAGCACAAAGAGACTTGTGAGCGTCTGCCTCAACCGTCGAGATTTGAGGATCACAATAATGTTGCTGAGGTTGCCGATAAAGGCAACGACGTTGACAAGACACATTGCCGTCGTCGATAGCATTTCAATGGTCCCAAAGTGTCTGAGATCAGAAATATTTCCAGAAAAATTCATCATGAAGTAATTCCTAGTTTTTAGCAACACAACACATGAAGATTCTATTTGGATGACATTAACTAATTTCTCCGCAATGACTGATTTCACGAGCAGCAACTCCTGTTCACATCGATTACATCTTGATCAGAAACTCGTTATTCACAGTTTACGAGAGAGCTCCAACACCTGCTGCCTCACCAAGGAGCTGCTCACAGCAGACTGATGGACAGACAAATATCGATCTAATTGCGCATGTCGAGATGGCGCGTACATTGTTGTGGGTTGCCTAGTAACTTAAATATGACTTTTAGTAGCGTGAACAAGTTTGAAGAATAAGCGAGTTTCCAACGAGAAGATTATCCTTGATTACTCATTTCCGCAGGGAGATACAAACTTGGATGATACATACAGCTGTTGGTGCTATCAGTGCCTATAGGGTCTTCAAACGACTTGTGCTGAGGTTTAGGGGTATACTAGCAAGCAGGACAGAGATTTCGAGTTTGGATGTTGATATCTGGGGTTTAAATTAAAAAAGAATCTCGGTAAAATGTTTCTGCTGTGAAAACTTGTTCTACATAAAAAAATAAATAAATAAATAAATAAATATAAATGAGGTTTTTTTTGGCGTCCTACCCATACCCATAGATAGTCATATACTCTGAAGTTAGAGGCGAAAATGCGTTGAAATTCAATGCAGAGGCCATCAAAAGTGCGCTTTCAACCGTCGCTGCTCGTATGGTTCACAACAATCTCTAAGTTTTAAAAAGAAAACACCTTTCATTAAATACTGAACCGAATTCTTTGTCACGTTGTAAAGTCTAATCATTATATGTTATATGTTATGTCCATTGGCGATGTTACAATACTTCGTATATAATCATCTCCTTTTAACAAGCATAACAATGACAGCATCTTACGCATCTCGTTGTTCATATTTCACTGTCAAGTTCAAGCACATCCCACGTTGTGATCTTTTTCTACGTGGAGTTTTGCAGTTGACTACTGGTGGTGTATCTTCCTGTTCTTACTTACTTACTTACACACAAATACGCCTACACTTGGAGCAAATCGTGGTGTGCAGTTAAGCTTGGTAAAGGCCTTCTTGTAACCACGCATGGAGCGCGTCAGTGGTTAGCTAGCAGCATCACATTTATTGGGAAAATCTAACATTGCATAATTTTTGTCGAAATGAGCAACATGCATATCTTGTATTTGGAAAGATCGTTTCTTTATTGCTAAACGTCACTGGATGAATTTCCTTAAATCCACCAACACTTTCAAAAATCCATGTTGGTTTATAACGGTTATAACTACTTTCAACATATTCAGTAACTTGCAAGTTGGTTAAAAACAGGAATATTCCAAATGTCAACATAAGATAACTGGATAATTCAGAACACCTGAAATTCAGCAATGTTCCCTTATAACTCTTATTGTAAATATAATAAGTGTCACATCTTTCGTGTGTATATGTACACCTACCAAGTTCACCTAGTAAGCATTCAAAGCGACTTCCGGTATTTGCTGGCCAGTCATGTCCTACTGAAAAAGCTCGTCGCAAGAGAAGTTGGACATTTTCTGGCTATTTGTGACGCACACATCATAGTAAATAGCATCTTTAATACAACCATATATTACACTATAAAGTGTCTAATATGACTTTCAGGAACTTCGAAACTTGTGCAAAACAACTCTAATTTTCGCCACAGTTGCTATGACAAGGTTGTTAATTCGCCTTTATATTAACCTCACTGTGATCAATTATCCTTTGAGCTGTTCACAGTTTTTGTGTGGAAAGTTATTTCGATGCATTTAATGAAATATCTAAAATATCTCACATATCAGGTCTTTGAAGTCATTCAGAAGTTGTATACATAAGAACCTATTTTCTGGATAACAACTTCTTTAAAGTGAAAATACACGACATTTCTAAGTATATGCTCACTCCTTCATCAGGTAGAATGTGATTCCACCTGATGAAGGAGTGAACATATACTCAGAAACGTCGGGTATTTTCACTTTGAATAAGTTGTTTAAAAAACCAAAAAACACTTAATTCCATTAAATATTATGATTAAATCACTGGGCAAACGTTCAAGGTCGATGTATCTGTCGATTATCTTCAATTACACAGCTTAGGGTACTATACACATGCAAGGCGAGATTTTTCGAATAGCTTCCTCGTTGTGTTTACCGTCATTTTGCGCTGTAAAGCTGACAAACTCGTTTTGTTTCGGTGTTCTGATGTAAAAAAATACAAATGAAAATTTTCACCTTATCCATTTAAGCAATGAAATCATTATATTTGGTCACTGGATGGGATGAAAATACACCGTCGCCTTATAGATCTAGCGACATGACAAAGGGTCATTTAGTGCAGACTACACTGTAAACAAACCCAATTCTTATTTTTAAAAATGAATTAGGCCTAGTTCATTTGAATTTGTTTTCTGAAGCTCACTAAGTCAGTGTCATACTTCTGTCTATTGTTAAAGCACCAAAGTAGATTATCATATAATTTAATCAAATAAACATACATGTATATTCTAGTTTTCAACAACATATTTTTGTCAGCTACTTGTAAGTGGGGTAGAAACATAATTTAAAACAAGGATCATATCATTCAAATTAAATGTAAGAAAGACATAAACCTCTTTACCAATAAAATATTGTGGTATTTTTAATTACCTAAATAGTGTGAGGAAAGTTTATAAGTCAGAAAGCAATGTTATCATTGTGGTGATGATTTTAATTTATGAGCACATGCAGATATGTGAACAAGCTTTGAAATTAAACAAATGTTTAAAAACAATATTTCATTAAAAAATGAATTCTACATAAGAACATTGTATTTATCTTATTATTTAAGAAGCTTATAACTGTACATAAATTCAAATAAATGAATGGTAGAACTCTTTACATAATAGGGGAAATAAATAAATGAAAAACAGTTGCAGCAAATGATCTGTGGCAAAAAGCTTATTTAAAATTGATATCATATTTATTTAATCACTTTAATTGGAACTTGAAATAAACATTTTAAAAAAGGGAGTGAGACTTTAATCCAAAATTAGGAGACATGTGATTTATGTAAGTATTATGTACTTCAAAAGTTGAAAATTAATTTTTGAAATACTTACTTTTTATTTTATGAATTGAATTTATCTTCTGATTTCTATTCATCTCAAAGTAAAGAAATAATCTCCAAGTGCTAATGTAACACTTGAATACCCTTTGTACCCATGCACCCACCTGATTGAATTCAGTTATAATTAAATGTGTCCTGCAGTACAAGTCTAAATAATTTCAGTTATACAGTTATAGTTATGACAGACAATATTATATACATAGTTTTTATGAATATATTTTGATTTTTTATAATATATTAGTTATGAATATTTATGATTTATGAATGTCTAATTTTTTGAAAATATTCTAACCATTAGGCCGATAAGAATGTAAATATATATACTGCCGTCGGTCATTGACCCACTAATTACAGGTTCTGAACATAGGGATTATTATCATTTTAATGGAGATATATTTTGCCTAATGATTACAAAAAAATGGACTTTATTAGCCAAAAAAGAAATACGAATCATCCCTTTTATGGGCCGATGACAAAACCAAAACTCTTGAATTTACCACGAATAAAACTATCCACAACAAACGTTGTTTGTCGCTAAATATGAATGAAATACCCTTAGTTTTGTCGATTTTATTGTCAAAACACTTATTGAAAAATCTTGCATTGCTGGAATTCGATAGAAACAAACCTATTCATTCAGTTCCAGTCGAAAGAAACCGAACACAGCGGCCTGTACTGCCGATATGCAGCCATTACGCGAACTAGGAAATGAGAAGCGGCCTTAGCATCGTTTTCGTTTCGAAAGGTCATGGGTCGTATGCATGCATACATATTGAGAATCCCCTATTGCCAGACAAACCATCGTGACAGAGAAGAAATATTGCCAGACAAACCATCGTGACAGAGAAGAAATATTGCCAGACAAACCATCGTGACAGAGAAGAAATATTGCCAGACAAACCATCGTGACAGAGAAGAAATATTGCCAGACAAATCATCGTGCCAGAGAAGACATATTGCCAGGCAAACTGTCCTGACAGAGAAGACATATTGCCAGGCAAACTGTCCTGACAGAGAAGACTTAGTGCCATACAAACCGTCGTGACAGAGAAGAAATATTGCCAGACAAACCTTCATGACAGTGAAAAACCTATTACCAGACAAACCATCGTGATAGAGAAGACATATTACCAGACAAATCATCGTGACAGAGAAGAAATATTGCCAGACAAATCATCGTGACAGAGAAAACATATTACCAGACAAACAGAAGACAGTTCACTTGACATAGGTACACAGTATCAGACAAAGCTGAGTGACAGACATTATATATTTTGCAACACTTTTCCTTACAGCAACATCAAGTAAATAGTCATAAATTAGTAGATTGATATTGATGTGGAAATAATGTTTTTCACATTCTCTCCCCACAGAGGTTAATTATGTCCCCTGAATTTTTTTTCGGGAGACACAATGTTTTCGCCTCCGTCCGTCATTCCGTTATTCCGTCATTCGATCATTCCGTCAATCCGTCATTCCGAAATGCTTTCTTTTCCGGGCCATATCTAAAAAACCGTTCAATATTTTGTCACGAAACTTGGTATGTGGTTAGATATAGTAGTGGAGTGGTGCCTTTTGCTATTCTGGTTATTCTGATTTTTTTTATTTTTACTGGTTTCCATGGCAACAATTTCAACTTAGTGCATATTGGGGGTAGGGACGTTTTCCGGCCTCTATTTCAAAATCTATCAAGTATTTCTTTACGAAACTTGGTATGTGGTTAGACCTAGTGATGGAGTGGTGCCTTTTGCTATTTGGTTATTCTGGATTTTAATTTTTTTTTCTGATTTCCATGGAAACAATTTGAACTTAGTGCATATTGGGGGTAGGGACCTTTTCCGGCATCTATCTCCAAAACCGTTCAATATTTTTTCACCAAACTTGGTATTTGCTTAAACCTAGTGATAGAGTGGTGCCTTTTGCTACTTTGGCTATTCTGATTTATTTATTTATTTATTATTAATGCAGTATTGAACTTAGTGCTTAGCATAAGTGGAAAATAAGGGTAATATGACTAGGTTGGATTGAACGTTGGAGCGGGGGACATCACAGTGCATCACATGCACATATTTCTAGTTTAGTTAAACAACAAGACTAACCTCGACCTCAGATGGATGTATGCTATTTGAATTTGTGAAATGATTTTAGAAATTGCTGATAGATAAAACAAACTTTATTTGAGACAAAAACTAAAAAATAACTTTTCTTTATCATTTATATCACACACATGCGAATTACTTAGAAACAGGGAGATTTAAGGGAAATAATTCGTGGTACAATTTTGGCCTTGAATTATGTGAACTATGACCCGTGTTTCAGTGCTTAAGTGTAGTGGGTCCTCAATACCAAATAGTAAATTATTCAATTGACGACTATCCCAGTCTAAAAAAATTAGCGCAAGTCTAGATTCCTCAGTACTTAGAAATCAAGGCATCTTTAGGTCTCTATTTTGTATAACTATTTGAATTGTTTTTTAACTATTGTTGTTGATAAGGAAGACATTTATATCTGAGACTAACTGTGAGTCTATGAGCGCATACAGTAGTTTTGGAACACACCAGAACCCAGGCCATGTGATGGAACACCCAATATGTACCAGGGCCTAAGTATAGATGTTCAAAGCTTGCTCAACGTTCAGATTCTTCTAAGTACCATCCATTACAATTGGCTAACGACTATCTTAGCATTTAAAGATGCATGGTCAGTGTTGCAGGATATTTAATGTGGTTCTTAAATGTACCAAATTACAATAGGTGCTGTTTAGGTTATATCGTTTTACTCGATTTTCATAATCATCACCAAATGCTTAATATCTCAAATATATATGTGTTTCAATGGAAACCACGGAACGGTCTCATACATATGTAGTAGTCGACAATTATGGCTCTATCTCACATAAGACCTATTAAACGTTATAGAAGCATTCTCGGAGCTAACTTTGTCACTGGGGGTATTTTACTACCGGGGACACACTATGCATGATCAAGGTGCTGTAATGCACTGATCTGATTGAGGCAGTGGTTTATTACTGAGGACCAGTGGAACATGCGATAACACGGTTACATACCTACATGTACATGTATATTAACATGGACATTGATTGAGTCATCATCACACCCCCGTTGTGGCTAAATAGACACATTAACAATCATTTATTCACGATAAGAAGCATGTCACGGATACATAAACAGTTACATCAGGGATGAAGAATTGAAGGAGTTTCACAACATATTAACGACAGACACAGACAAGTATAACATTGGTGCTATATTATATGTGTATTAGTCCAAGATCTCGATATTGACCAGAAAGCTTCAACTCCGTTGTTCATGTCGAGGTAGATACAGATGTGTACCCTGAGATGTCGACAGCATATTTTTAAAATCAATTTCCATATTTCATCAAGTTATAAATGCCAAACATCGACATTTAAATGGCAGTATCAGCATCTCCATTTTGTTTGAACAGACGCCACGAGTAAAGGTGTCATATCTTGATGAACAGACGCCGCGAGTAAAGGTGTCATATCTTGATGAACAGACGCCACGAGTAAAGGTGTCATATCTTGATGAACAGACGCCACGAGTAAAGGTGTCATATCTTGATGAACAGACGCCACGAGTAAAGGTGTCATAGCTTGATGAACAGACGCCACGAGTAAAGGTGTCATATCTTGATGAACGAAACTGTCTACATATTTTACGAACATAATGCTTGGTAAAGACATTCAAAATCGATTTTCTCCTGCAACTATGTTTCGACTTTCACACTCTTTGGTGACGTTGCTTTTGCCCGGGGTTATATAATGAATGATTCGCCAGGCGGAATGGTGTGACCTACATGTTACTATAGATTCCTTTACATTTTCTCGCCAAAAGTTTGACAAGTCGGAAATGGGTGTTGTTGAGGTGAGTTAACTATTAAACAATTCCTCGAATAGTATAAACGTGGTATAGTTTGGTCATAGGGTTTATGTATAGTATACGGCTGAATAAGTCTTATAAGAAAAGTTCTGAAATTTTAGTTAAACTTCACTAACACAATAACTACATCCGCATTTCTCAAGTAAAATAAAACAACTGTCGTATTAGTTAAAAATCCTATTCACGAAAACAACAGATTAAACATTTTCAAATTCAATTTTTAAAAATTAGAAGAAAATTATCGCATTTATCCAACTCCAATGTCGTATTCAGCTAAACAAAAAAATAAAAACAGTTTTATAAAATAAACACAACGTTTATAAACGTTTATTACTCAACCGTGGTGAAATCACTCATTTGATAACAATGAGTTGGTTACACACATGTGTGATACCACCGCGTGCTGCCGTAGCGTCATAATCGGCGCGTGACATCACAGTCGTTTTTGGTTGACGTCACAATGTAAGCCGCGCGACTGCAATAGTGGGTCACCTATTTGCAAGTAAACGTCACTAAAAACGAGATTCTTGCAATTCAGTGCCATTTACATCATTGAGTAATAAATAAAATACTAAACTCGGTCCCGTTTGATAACATATCTATGAAACTCGTGAATGGCACCGGTATTTAACTCGCTTTCGCTCGTTAAAATATCGAACCATCCACTCGTTTCATAAATATGTTATCAAACGGGACATCGTTTAGTATTCTATATTTATCTTCGGGATCACGATATTTTGGTTTTTTCTTCGGAGCGAGTCCCTTGCGGGATTCGAACCCTCACCCCCAAGAGTCAGGCACCAAAACCATCAATGAGTGTGGCTACGACTAATCATTTTAACCACTATTAACTGGCAGCTGATTGACAATAACAATGTTGGAATGCTAGTACTGTTAGACCTTAGTGCGGCGTTCGACACTATTGATAACTCTCTTCTTCTTTCTCATCTAAAGCTGAAGTTCGGCATCTATGGAAAAGCCCTAGACTGGTTCGAGTCCTACTTAGCCCAACATTACAAATCAGTTCTTGTCCTTCTAGTTCTTCTGACCCTATCCTCTTATCATGTGGAGTTCCACAAGGATCAGTCCTTGGCCCGGTGCTTTTTACCTTGCACACTAAAGAACTCGGAAGCATAATTGACAGACATCTGATTGGGAGACACCAGTATGCAGACGACTCTCAACTCACCAAAATCTTCAAACCGGATCTCCTGTCAACAACAACTGCTATGAAGAATATGTCATGTTGTATTGATGTCAAACACTGGATGACCAAAAGCAGGTTAAAACTCAACGATGATAAGACAAAGGTTCTGCTGATTGGTCTATAACTGATAGTGTTATGAGATAATAACAAACCTTCATCGATATAAATGAAACTGTTTTAAACCACACGATAAATCTCTCTGTGTGTGGTTTGTCACATTGTAAGTGTTTTTCTTTCATTTTAGCAAATTTCCGTCGGGATAAGGAAGTACTATATATCTTATTTATCTAATCAATAAATACAACATGCAATTGCCAACTATCTGAACTTAGACTGTAGGAGGTGATATTAATCTAA
Source organism: Gibbula magus (assembly GCA_936450465.1). Lineage (NCBI taxonomy): Eukaryota > Metazoa > Mollusca > Gastropoda > Trochida > Trochidae > Gibbula > Gibbula magus. Next base: position 1,886,454 of record OW388296.1, on the reverse strand, counting down.
GTTCAGCCGCGCATGCAACAGAATCCGGTGTCAGGGTCCACCGCTGTGACACAGTGCTTAAGGTTGAGCCATCATTAACAAGCCTGTTTGCCTCGCTAATACTGCCAGAGTTCGGCCAAGTACCACGCAATTGATTATGTAATAAAGCACTGCTATTAGTGCGCCATAACAACCAGCCATTTCTAATTCAGCGATGTAATTTTCATTGATATGACGAATACAAGTCTGGCTTTAATAGTTTAATATCACTGTTTATAAAGGTTTCCCAGTAGTTGCTCGCATTAAAAAAATCATCAGCATTATGAATTTATATATTATTATTTATTGCTTTACATATACTGTCATTATTAGACTTCCAGTACGGAGAAGTCAAAGCACTCCTTTGCTTCACACACAGACAATATATAAAGAGATTACCTATTTCATGGAAGTCAAAGTCAAAGATAGTTTATTTGTACTTAAGGCCTCTGGCCCATATACAATGTTATGTATACAATACACAGTTTAACATAATTGTGTGAGGTAATTTTTCACAATGAAATTCGTATAAAATTACATTCATTTGGCGGTATACTAGATACAAATGAACAAACAATCCATTTGTCACTACTTTCCATTTAACAATTTGCGTCTAAGTTCCATGCCATGTTTTATAAACAGAGATAATTTCAGTATAACTTTCTTAAAATATTATTTGTCAGGATTGATAGATATTTTTCTGGTTCTAATAGACTCTTAAATTTTCCCCACAAATCATCAAGTGAACTGCTTTCTATATTTGATTGCCATCCTTGATAAAACATATTAATTGCTACGTTACGAAAAGCTTTCAAGAACATTTGTACATCGCAAACATTTTGATTAAGCCATATAAAACCATATCCATGGGAAAATATCATTTGTCTAATATGTGATACCCATGTTATCTTACCAATGCTATCTAAGTGAAACATTAATTACCATAAGCTATCTTCGGAAGCCGATGTTCCGGCATACGAAGAATCTTAAACCAATATTTTAAACACCTTTCTGTGAATTAATGTAAAGTGGATATCTACCACATTCACCATAAATCATACAATTTGGAGTTGCTATTCCAACACATAAGAACTTTTTACAGGCTAGTAAATGAATTCTTTCTAACCATTCATATCTTTGGTAACCCCACACTTCAGATCCATATAATAGAATTCGTTGTATCTGAGTATCGAATAACTTGAAGAAGACACTCCAAGTTTATGTGAAACAGACATAACATTAAGTAATACTCGTTTGTCAGGCAGCGATACATCTGATATACACTTTTCCATATTTAAAGTTGAGTTAAACATTATACCAAGATATTTATAGCCGTTTACTACATTGACTCAATGTCCATTTAAATACCATCTTTCTTTAAAGACCACCTTTTCTAAATAGTACCATTTCTGTCTGATCTAAATTAACTGATAATTTTTATCCTTCGGTGTATTCGTGTAATATATTTAACTGGTTTTGTAAACCGATAACAGTGTCAGACATTAAAACAACTTCATCCGCAAAAAGAAGCATAAGGATTTCAATGATATCAGGAAACATGTGTATACCATGTTTACCGTTACTTACAATATCATAGTATAGTTCACTGATGAAAGAAGAGAATAACAAAGGACTCAATATACATCCCTGACGTAACCAAGATGGGCAATCAAATAAGTCAGTAGCACCATAATCACTTCGTACACACGATTTGACATTTGAACACATTGATTTTAACATGTTATACATCTTTCCTTGCAGTCCAACTTTTGTTAAGCAATGCCATAGTTTAAAACGATCAACAGTATCAAATGCTTTTTTAAAATCAATGAAAGCTACATAAACCTTATGTTTAGGACGAGATAAACATTTCTGGATAACAGCATATAAAGTAAAAATGTGATCAATTGTAGAATAGTTCTTTCTAACTCCGAAAAGTGGTGTATTTTCATATTAAAGAAGTTGTTATCCAAAGAGTCTTCCTGTTCTGGTTTCATTTACTTCATTGGTTTCATGCTGCCAGAGAGTCTACCACATTTTAAAAGGATACTTTCTTCTGTAAGATACTATTAATAAAACGAATAACTGTTAAACCTTCTAAAAGAGCTTAAATTGTTTCTAACCATTATTACAAACGTGTTTTCCATCCATTGATCTATGGGTATGCCTCAGCAACTTAAGTCGCGTGTTTCCAATAGGTCTACTTTATCATGAAAAACGTTCTTATAAATCGACATTAATGTTGTAATCTTTAACTTGGTCCCTTTGTCTCTCACTTCATCTCTCTATCCTTAGCCTTTCAGTCCAGTTTCAGTGTATTTGTCAACCGATGTGGATTTATCTAATCCTCACACTGAATCGTTTATTCACCAATCACTGACAGTGTTATTAGTCAAACTTGTTTGCATGCATCAGACCCTAAGGATCCAGTTCATCTTTAATCATGTCACATGAGATAACTGAATATCTGCTGAGGACGAACGAAGAATAGTAAAGTCACCAAACTGACAAAGCTACCTCGTCTACCCTGGGTGAAGCTATAGGTATATGTCAAACCCGAACAGAATCCAGATAACATTTCTTGAGATAATGGACAAAAGGTAATGGTAAAAAGACATATAGTCTCGTTGTGACCTCGACCTTTCTCTCACACAAATCACGGACTTATTAATATAAATTACGTAATTGTAAGTAAGGTCCGTGCACAAATGTGCCGTATAAGTTTAACCTACCTTGTTCCACCTGAGGAAGGAGTAAGTAATACTTACCACAAAGAAGTTGATACTGTTTGCTTATACAAAATGTAAGGTCTAAACGGTTATGTGAAGAGATTTTACATGCGCTTCAGTAATTCTATTCTTATTTATTTATTCGTATTTCTCCAGTCATGTGTTTAATGTTTGAAGGGTCAAGTGAGGGAAACTTCAAAATATACTGCAAGCATAACATAGTAGTCGTGTAAGCGATATATAAGTCTAATATATTCATCCAAAATGCCTACACAAGGTTTTTAGCTTTAGCGATTATTTTCATCTAAGAAATAAATTTCGTCCATACACTACGTCATATCGTCATTGCTTCAGTTCAGGTATACGAGAATGTACTGACAGTCAAACTAGGAATCAGCGTTGTTTTCTTTGTCGTAAAATTAAATCTTACACGTCTGAAACAAATGTCAATTGATCATGAGCTGCTGACATATGAAGCGCCCTGATAATATCCATCTGTCTCCAACCTTCCGCTCACCAGGCGTGTTATGTTTCTATATATTCACCCCTAAAACATGCTATTTATTTCAACGTGATAAAGTAGAAATAGGATTTTATTTGTGTTTCTACAATAAATTCTAAACTAAATTATTAAATTGATAAATAATCCAACCACTCGATTCTCAATGTTCACCATATTTGATAAACAGTTGATTACATTTAATCTGTGGACTTTTAATGATAATTGTACCTTCATCCTTATGATTTCCTTTCGACAAGCCTTGTCTAGATTTACTTAATAAGGAACTAGACTACATACAATACATACAATGTTATTTTATAAACAGTCATGGGACAGTACTACCGGGTCGATCAATTTACAAAGCGAGGAAGCAGGACATTTATTTATTAGATGTTAATATTTCACGTAGTCTGTGACTGGACCAACAAACAATGTTTTTCCTTTTGTCTCGTATACTTATATATTCCTGGTGACTATACATTTCACATTTGTGAAGTCTGAAATGGCTTTTCTTCACTATCTGGAACGAAGTATATGAATAAAACACATGTACAATAAATCATCATTTAAGTTATTATTTGGAATCATCTTAATAATCAACACATCAACTGGTGTATTCAAACTCAGAAACTATCTGTCACAGCGACAATAGATGATAAAATAAAATAATGATAATGATAACGCTTTATTGGTTAAAACTTGTGTCTAATGACGGCGTTCTACGCTCTATCCATAACAGGTTTACACGGCCATGGCGAGATGAGCAGATCGATTGTGCATAAATTATTAATCGTTTTTTAATAAAAATAACATTAAGAGGTGGTTATGTAGGTTTGTTATGTACCAATAAGGGCACCGGTTGCTAATACATGTCACAGACAGACAGACTGATAGACAGACAGGCAGTTTGTTTACATTGTACCTCGAATGGCATAAACATATAAACATGTACAACAATAAGACGAGCCACTCCTTTCGGAACCGGAGTTATGAGAGACAAAATAGTAAACATATTAATAATAAACATGATCACTATTAATACAATAAATAGTATACACCGATAAAGACTTCAAAATTTTAAACAGTATATAATTTTTCTTTTCTTTCAGATTTTAGCACTTACAATTACAACATTTGGGCGGGTCAGGAAAAAACATTATTTAACATGATCTTTACGTCTACAAAGAAAGACACCGGTAGATAAGATTGCTACTTTATATCACACTTGACCCGATTTGTGTCAGTTATAGCACGGCGCTAAGCCAGGTTAATCCCTTTCACCCGTCTGGAAGCACGTCTGGACTTTTCTTTAAAAGCGTTCCCTGTTTGCATTGTTCGATAGCATCATATCACAAACATCGTCAATGCTTGTAGAGTTATTAGTGTAATACTGTCATCGAGAGGTTATTGTGAAACTATCAATATTCATTACATCTTTAAAGGAGCAGTAGCACGTTATTTCGCTGAAATAAGTCGATCAAATTTTTTTGAAAAATGATGTCACCAATAGTAAAACACCCTTCTCTCTTCGGAAAATTAAGTTAAAAATGAGTGTACATGGTTCCGTAAAGCCATGGGGAATCACTTTTGGCATTCGAAATAATAAAATGTGTTCACAATAAAATGGCCGCCATGCAACTGTTGCCCTATAGGCAACACCGTTCTTACCACTACGGACAATTGGTTTGTGTAATAAGATGTTTTACCCTCTAAAGTAAGTATAAATGACATAAATTATCATTATAAATGGGAAATTTGAAAAAATAAAATTTGCAAAGAACGTGCTACTGCCCCTTTAAATACAATACTTTCAAAAGTTAACTGTCTACTGTTCAGTCCTTAAGCACAATAATAAGTAATTATGTCATAAACGTGTAAAGCAATTTTCTTGAGTGAGTAATTATTATGAAATAAAGAAGATTGAAAATCAGGGAAGTTGGAAAGATGTAGCAGTACAATGAAATAACGCAATTAAAGTTCTTAATACATTTATATATTTCGGTTATTGAACGGTGTAAAGTTAAGACATATAATAGAACGGTGTAAAGTTAAGACAAATAATTGAACGATTTAAAGTTAAGACATATAATTGAACGGTGTAGAGTTAAGATGTAACTGAACGGTGTAAAGTTAAGACACAAATTGAACGGTGTAAAGTTAAGATGTGTAACTGGACGATGTAAAGTTAAGACATAAATTGAACGATGTAAAATTAAGACATAAATTGAACGATGTAAAGTTAAGATATGTCACTGAACGATGTAAAGTTAAGATATGTAACTGAACGATGTAAAGTGAAGATATGTAACTGAACGATGTAAAGTTAAGTTATGTAACTGAACGATGTAAAGTTAAGATATGTATTTGAACGATGTAATATTAATATATGTAATTTAACGGTAAAGTTAAGATATGTAATTGAACGATGTAAAGTTAAGATATGTAATTGAACGATGTAAAGTTAAGATATGTAATTGAACGATGTAAAATTAAGATATGTTACTGAACGGTAAAGTTAAGATATGTAATTGAACGATGTAAAGTTAAGATATGTAATTTAACGGTAAAGTTAAGATATGTAACTGAACGATGTAAAGTGAAGATATGTAACTGAACGATGTAAAGTTAAGTTATGTAACTGAACGATGTAAAGTTAAGATATGTAATTGAACGATGTAAAGTTAAGATATGTAATTGAACGATGTAAAGTTAAGATATGTAATTGAACGATGTAAAATTAAGATATGTTACTGAACGGTAAAGTTAAGATATGTAATTGAACGGTAAAGTTAAGATATGTAATTTAACGGTAAAGTTAAGATATGTAATTGAACGATGTAAAATTAAGATATGTAATTGAACGGTAAAGTTAAGATATGTAATTGAACGATGTAAAGTTAAGATATGTAATTGAACGATGTAAAATTAAGATATGTTACTGAACGGTAAAGTTAAGATATGTTACTGAACGGTAAAGTTAAGATATGTAATTGAACGATGTAAAATTAAGATATGTAATTGAACGGTAAAGTTAAGATATGTAATTGAACGATGTAAAGTTAAGATATGTAATTGAACGATGTAAAATTAAGATATGTTACTGAACGGTAAAGTTAAGATATGTTACTGAACGGTAAAGTTAAGATATGTAATTGAACGGTAAAGTTAAGATATGTAATTGAACGATGTAAAATTAAGATATGTAATTGAACGGTAAAGTTAAGATATGTAATTGAACGATGTAAAGTTAAGATATGTAATTGAACGATGTAAAATTAAGATATGTTACTGAACGGTAAAGTTAAGATATGTTACTGAACGGTAAAGTTAAGATATGTAATTGAACGGTAAAGTTAAGATATGTAATTGAACGATGTAAAATTAAGATATGTAATTGAACGGTAAAGTTAAGATATGTAATTGAACGATGTAAAATTAAGATATGTAATTGAACGGTAAAATTAAGATATGTTACTGAACGGTAAAGTTAAGATATGTTACTGAACGGTAAAGTTAAGATATGTAATTGAACGATGTAAAATTAAGATATGTAATTGAACGGTAAAGTTAAGATATGTAATTGAACGATGTAAAGTTAAGATATGTAATTGAACGATGTAAAATTAAGATATGTTACTGAACGGTAAAGTTAAGATATGTTACTGAACGGTAAAGTTAAGATATGTAATTGAACGATGTAAAGTTAAGATATGTAACTGGACGATGTAAAGTTAAGATATGTAATTGAACGATGTAAAGTTAAGATATGTAATTGAACGATGTAAAGTTAAGATATGTAATTGAACTGTGTAAAGTTAAGATATGTAATTGAACGATGTAAAGTTAAGTTATGTAACTGAAAGTTAAGATATGTAATTGAACTGTGTTAAGTTAAGATATGTAATTGAACTGTGTAAAGTTAAGATATGTAACTGAACTGTGTATAGTGATACAGAAAAACGGATGGTGAAAAATGTTATCCTAGTATTTCTTTTTCCTATCGTCGATCAAACAATTCAAATGTCACAGTTTGATTTAATGACAAAAATGGACAATCATAATATGACATTCTCCCAAACTCTATATTATACCGAGAAATGCACTTATCAGAACGTGCGAGTACCTTTTTGTACTACCGTTGTTCCGTTGATATTTTTAGTAAACTTCTAAATGTAAGTTTTCTATTAACAGATTGGTACATATAATTGAAACCATTCAAACTATGTTTATATACCTTAATCAACCAACAATGTTTAACCCTAAATGGGCCCCTCTAGGTTTGCTTACGAAACCAATGGAATTTATGGAGGCAATTTTCGTCCAAGTGTGTGACAGCGTCATGTTTAATATTGATATTTAGGTTTACTTGAGCGTGACCTAATTTAATGTCTATGGTGCAAGCCGCTCCTAACACCAATAGAGACGACATCTGTACAAATTCACTTCTCGAACAATGCACTATACATAAGTATTTTCATGATACAAATCCCCGATGAGTTGCCGAATAACTGTAAGGAAAATAAATAGAGCATGGGCTCGTCCAATAAGTGCATCGCTCCTTTACACATTTTAAGTGAATACGCTAACTGTTATGTGTCAAGTATCTGAGAAGTGCATGTCCGTGTATATATACCGTTGTGATGTTATTACAGACCGACCGAGACGGGATGGCTCAATAGTCGCGAGGCTGGCGACTATTGATAACCATTTCACAAAAAATAGTTAACATGGTAACATGATAAATTTCAATTCAAGTATCCGAATAGGACTATGTTGCACGAAATTATTTGTGTCATACACAGTTGTTAAAATGTCTGATTTATCACTTTCCTTTCTTCTTGTTATTTAGTAAAATTGTAAATCAAACGTGTAAGTTTTCTTTTGTGTTTTTAAATGTTTATATCATGTTACGGTCTGTTTGCCCGGTCATTTTTAATGTTATATTTTTCTTCATATTATATCAATTTTTTTCTTCTTCTTAAATGTCCATTTTCTTTTAAAATAGACATAATAATGTGTTAGTTCACTGGCTTATAAACGATTTGAAAAGTGAGAGTAAAATTTGTATAAAAACCGTTTATAAGCTAATGACCAAATGCATTTATTTCTTACAAATTAAAACTTTGCAATTTATTAAAATTAAATTGAAAATTTCAAAAGGATACACAACATGGACAACGTCAACAGAATCTTAAGTCTTGTCTTAGATCAGGCGCTTATCAACACCGACAATAGAGTACCGCATCACTCGTGTGATAAAACGCGCAAAACGCACTTAATTAAAGATTGTAGCGAGCTGTGTTAATCTTATTTTTTAATCAAAATACAAATAGAATTGTGTATATATTAGAATCCAGCACGCATAATATGCTACAGTGATAAAGTGATCCAAACAAGTTATTAAGTATAACCCTCAAATTGATATTGTAATATATGCTGTATTTATACGCCACTTCCGGTCTCGTTGCTATGGTTTCTTTTGTTACAAGTGTAGGTGTATTAGCCGATACACCTATACTTTTTCTGATATACCTACACTTTTTCTGATATACCTACACTTTTCTATTAAACCTACACTTTTTAACAACTGAGAAATCAATGGAGTCAATTTTCTAAATTTCCAAATCTAAGTGATGATACTTTATAAAATGTTATTTATGAACATATACGACACCTGGGATCGAACCTGTGTCCTGTTGATTTCTGGCCGAACGAACTAACCACTACACCACGAAGCCAGTTGAAACTATGTACATTTGTTCATGACCAAATGAATAAGGTTCTTATAATGCGAGATATAATATCACAATTTTCTGTAAATTTTTTTATATAACAATGTTATTTAATTTTGGATGCAAAATGTCTTAACATACTGAAGTTAGTTCTGTTTTCACTAAACTTTGGCCATGTTGACATTATCCATTCAGTTTATGGCGTTAGCTGTACATTTCAGCGAGATGCACGTGCTTCTGCGTTGGCAATACCGTCATTGGGCCATATCAATTAGATTTCGAGCCCCAAACATGGGTTACCATACAACGAAGCACGAGCTGAGTGTACCCGGGAGTTGTCACAGATGAGGCCGTATTTGGGTTGTGCGTTTCATACACAAACTTTTTACAGCTGTATTTGTTTTAGAAATATTATGAAATGGTATCCGTTTACACTCGACCGTAAGTGGGGTATAAGACAGATATACCCATACTTTTCCTTGTGTATCGAATGATACCCAACACTTTTCCCGGCGGAGCCTTACTCGGCTACGCCTCGTAAGGGCCCCACCGGGAAAAGTGTAGGGTATCATTCGATACACTCGGAAAAGTATGGGTATATCTCTCACAAACACCATTAATAGTGTAATATGTGCATAAATACCATTGATATTGTATTATGCTGTATAAAAACCATTAATATTGTAATATGCTGTATAAAGACCATTGATATTGTAATATAATGTTATTAATTAAGTATGTCCGTATTGGCCCAGTTAAAGGTCCAAGGTCCGTTGTATTGGCCCGAGACAAAGTCGAGCGCCAATACAACGGACCGAGGACCTGTAACTCGGCCAATACGGAAATACTTAATAAATGACAATTTTATTGATTAACTTCTTTTCATTCTATTTGCACAACACTAAACATCTCATTTATATTGAAATAATAATTATAAACAAGATTGGTTAACAAATGTATAAATGTATAATCACCATTTATATTGTAATATGCTGTATAAACACCATTAATATTGTAATAGGCTTGTTTAGGTTCTATAAAGTCATCCGTAAAAGACGATAACAAGTTTTAACTTGTATATTCATTCCTTTATGAAAAAAAAAACCCCTCTATTTACCGAAATGTTTGTGTCTATCCTTTATACCTAATGTCGTGAGCTTTTCAAGCACTAATCTGAACAGTATCCAAGTATATAAAATACTGTCTGTGCCATTTGAAATAAATTTTAATATCATGTGAATGTTCTCTATATCACTTTTATGCGATCTTCTCCCATCAGAAAGCCTAAATTCCGTACATAACTCTAGATCTCAGAACGTGGATGTTATTTGGAAAGCTTGCAGGAGCGTGGGTGTACCGTAAAATATGACACATGAGAAGACTCGACAGGAGTACCCTACATGCCTTTGTGTCAAGAACTATATTAACAAATCAATTCCACTCTCAGCTTCTTGTGTTGTCACGTTTCGATCTTTCTTTTCTCTTTATCTGGTTTTTATACTCACTTGCACTCATTTTTATTTTAACAAGGTTTTTTTCGATCATGAGAGAGTTTTCGAGGTCGAGTGAGCAGTTCTAGAGGTCGTGTGAGCAGTTCTTGAGGTCGTGTGAGCAGTTCTCTAGGTCGAGTGAGCAGTTCTCGAGGTCGAGTGAGCAGTTCTCGAGGTCGTGTGAGCAGTTCTCGAGGTCGTGTGAGCAGTTCTTGAGGTCGTGTGAGTAGTTCTCGAGGTCGAGTGAGCAGTTCTCGGGGCCGTTTGAGCAGTTCTCGAGGTCGTGTGAACAGTTCTCGAGGTCGTGTGAGCAGTTCTTGAGGTCGTGTGAGCAGTTCTTGAGGTCGTGTAAGCAGTTCTCGAGGTCGTGTGAGCAGTTCTCGAGGTCGTGTGAGCAGTTCTCGAGGTCGAGTGGGCAGTTCTTGAGGGCGTGTGAGCAGTTCTCGAGGTCGTGTGTGCAGTTCTCGAGGTCGAGTGAGCAGTTCTCGAGGTCGTTTGAACAGTTCTCGAGGTCGTGAGAGCAGTTCTCGAGGTCGAGTGAGCAGTTCTCGAGGTCGTGTGAGCAGTTCTCGAGGTCGTATGAGCAGTTCTTGAGGTCGTGTGAGCAGTTCTTGAGGTCGTGTCAGCAGTTCTCGAGGTCGTGTGAGCAGTTCTCGAGGTCGTGTGAGCAGTTTTCGAGGTCGAGTGGGCAGTTCTTGAGGGCGTGTGAGCAGTTCTCGAGGTCGTGTGTGCAGTTCTCGAGGTCGAGTGAGCAGTTCTCGAGGTCGTGTGAGTAGTACTTGAGGTCGTGTGAGCAGTTCTTGAGGTCGAGTGAGCAGTACTTGAGGTCGTGTGAGCAGTTCTTGAGGTCGTGTGAGCAGTTCTTGAGGTCGAGTGAGCAGTTCTCGAGGTCGTGTGAGCAGTTCTCGAGGTCGTGTGAGCAGTTCTCGAGGTTGTGTGAGCAGTTCTTGAGGTCGTGTGAGCAGTTCTCGAGGTCGTGTGAGCAGTTCTTGAGGTCGTGTGAGCAGTTCTTGAGGTCGTGTGAGCAGTTCTCGAGGTCGTGTGAGTAGTACTTGAGGTCGTGTGAGCAGTTCTCGAGGTTGTGTGAGCAGTTCTTGAGGTCGTGTGAGCAGTTCTTGAGGTCGTGTGAGCAGTTCTCGGGGCCGTTTGAGCAGTTCTTGAGGTCGTGTGAGCAGTTCTCGAGGTCGTGTGAGCAGTTCTCGAGGTTGTGTGAGCAGTTCTTGAGGTCGTGTGAGCAGTTCTCGAGGTCGTGTGAGCAGTTCTTGAGGTCGTGTGAGCAGTTCTCGAGGTCGTGTGAGCAGTTCTTGAGGTCGTGTGAGCAGTTCTTGAGGTCGTGTGAGCAGTTATCGAGGTCGTGTGAGCAGTTCTTGAGGTCGTGTGAGCAGTACTTGAGGTCGTGTGAGCAGTTCTTGAGGTCGTGTGAGCAGTTCTTGAGGTCGTGTGAGCAGTTCTCGAGGTCGTGTGAGCAGTTCTTGAGGTCGTGTGAGCAGTTCTCGAGGTCGTGTGAGCAGTTCTCGAGGTCGTGTGAGTAGTACTTGAGGTCGTGTGAGCAGTTCTCGAGGTTGTGTGAGCAGTACTTGAGGTCGTGTGAACAGTTCTTGAGGTCGTGTGAGCAGTTCTCGAGGTTGTGTGTGCAGTTCTCGAGGTTGTGCGAACAGTTCTTGAGGTCGAGTGAGCAGTTCTCGAGGTCGTGTGAGCAGTTCTTGAGGTCGTGTGAGCAGTTCTCGAGGTCGTGTGAGCGGTTCTTGAGGTCGTGTGAATGGTTCTCGAGGTTGTGCGAATAGTTCTTGAGGTCGTGTGAGCAGTTCTCGAGGTCGTGTGAGTGGTTCTCGAGGTCGTGTGAGCAGTACTTGAGGTCGTGTGAGCAGTTCTCGAGGTCGTGTGAGCGGTTCTTGAGGTCGTGTGAGCAGTTCTCGAGGTTGTGCGAACAGTTCTCGAGGTTGTGCGAACAGTTCTCGAGGTCGTGTGTGCAGTTCTCGAGGTTGTGCGAACAGTTCTTGAGGTCGTGTGAGCAGTTCTCGAGGTCGTGTGAGCAGTACTTGAGGTCGTGTGAACAGTTCTTGCCCACCTGTAGTCGTGGTAAGGTGGAAGGGAATGAGGAGAGTTACCATCGTGGTAAGAGAATTATTGTAACAATAAGTACATTTACCAGAATAAAGGTAATAAATTCTTTCAAGTTAATAAACTTGGGTTTTAATATATTTTTCATTATTTCTTTTATTAAAACCCACCGTGGCACAAGATATGTTCAGCTAAAAACCATTATGAAACAGTTTCTCTAAAACGTAGTTATACAGCAAAACTGTCCAAATTCATTTTACAAGCATCCTTTCAACCTATTTCCTCACAGTGACAACTTAAAATACTCTGACAAAAATTAAAACACTTTGTGAAAAAGGACTCACATTCTTTTGAAACATTAGCTACTAATCTCTTAAATTTCACATCATTACCATTGTAATTATATATACTGAAACCGTGTTCATGTTTCTAAGTATTGCCATATTCCTGCTTGAACCATGCATGCTTACATGAAACGTTGCTCTTATTGTTTTTGCTGTCAGTACAATATTGCTTTGACGGCAATTTTGCAGTTATCGAAATCTTGCTTATATGTGACCTTGGGGTTATTTGGTCTTGCTGTCATTATAATATTGCTTTTGTAAGTATCTTGCTAATATAAGATCTTGCTGTTATTTATCTTGCTGTCATTATTATTTTGTTGTGACGGGAATAATGCTTCTATGAAATCGTGGTTTTATTGAGATTTTATTCCACAATCGGAGTTTCTACCATTTTAATCTCATTGGCAAACATTTATTAACACCAACAATATATTACATTCATATATTGAAATGATATATATCTTCATTTACACGCCAACATATCCAATTGTAGTTATCATTCCTGTCTTGTCCCTTGTAGCTGTCAAGATACTGGCAAGGCGGAGATACTTCTGTCCTTGTAACATGCCTAACACTCATCGCCAGTTGTTTTGTTAAATGCAACTTAATAAAATATTTCACTTCAAAGGATTCAGGAACTCATTAGCTAAACGATAAAGAAGTCAACTTATCTGTCAGTTGGTTTCAACGACTGAATTACATTATGCTTTAAAGGGGCAGTAGCACGTCTTTTCGGTGAAATAAGTCGATGAAAAATAATGTCACCAATAGTAAAACACCCATCCCTCTTAGGAAATCAAGTTAAAATACAGACTGTACAAGGTTCCGTAAAGTCATGGGAATCGTTCATGAGTACATGAGTTCTTAACCAAAAAAGCAATTTAAACATAATTTATACTTGCGTTTGCACAATTTAACCAAACCTTGATAGTTAATCTTCAAACATCGCAAACGTCATATAGGGGTCCAACAATAATAAAATCAAATTTTCAGTATTTTTGAAAATAATTAGAAGAACATAACGCATTAATTATGTATGCTATAAGTGGAAGTAAAGCACGTCGTTCTCTATGATACACCTTAGTTTGAACATATTAACCGTCTTATCATCATGAGAAACATAATGATGGGGTCCAATAATATGTGATTTTTTAGATTTGAGTTTTTTTTCGAAAGCTACTGAAGATAGAGAGAGACATGATTGATAGCTCATTTCAAAGCAGAGAGGTTGATTAATTAAATGTTGAAGTCAAACATGGAGTTCGAGGTCAATCAGAAGTCTTGCCGACCTAACTACTGCCGCGGCAGTCCTAGTTATAATATTGCTTTTATTTGCATTTTGCTTATATCTCATTTCGGGGTTCTATCAGCATATTTTCCGTGAAAAGGGAATTCACGAGAGGACATTGCTGTGTCTGCATACATTATGACATCATTATAACACACTCCAGGTGAAACATCTTACTGAGGGAATTCAGTATTTTGATAACTTTAGATTTGTCAACTTGACAAAGTATAGTGCACATTAAAAAAAAACCCAACCAGGAGTTATAAATAAAAACAATTCATCGATGCATGTGGTAGTTTTGCTACGGCATAATAAGACATTGTTAATATATCTAATGTTGTTTTGTTTGTAAATTAGTAGATATTACATTAATATATATATGTGTTATTATTTAAAGTTTTTTCTATAATTATTTGAGATGTAGCGGTTTTATGATTATACATATTTCACCAAAAAAACTGCTGGATACTAAATGGAACTCCTTCTTTAACACTATACACACCTGTCCGTACTGGTACTGTCTGTACATTTGTATGTCCGTGCGTCGTGACTGCTTCTGAACTAATCCATATCCAAACAATCGATCCGACCTTCAGCTTGTTGTTTGTATTTAATATTTGCTGACGTGAATCATTTATAAATATCAGTTATAAAAATAAAATAAGCACAGTGTGTTCATTATTTAACGTTCGCGTCTATAAAGAAACTTCATTGTCACAAGTGGATCAGGGTTACGGCTAAAAGCAAAGAAATCGATACATGTCTTACCTACTTGTGCACGTTTTGCTGATCTTGCTGTTTACATTCTATACAAAGACTGCGATTTGATCTAGTTCTATCAGCTAATTTTGCAATTTTAGCATTTATCGGAAGGATGAATCTAAATATGAATAAGTTAAATATCAGTGATTCTATTTGTGAAACTGTTAGGCAATGCACACTCTAGATACCTGTCGCTCTTGAAACATGTGAGCAGCATATGTTGCTTATGATAATCATATTGATGGAAATGTCTTCACTGCTTCAATCGGAAACTACATGTAGTTCAAATGCTACCAATCAAGTAACTGATCATGGAGATAAAAGTTTGAGTTTGAAGTAACTTTGACAAAAATCAACTTAACGACTTCTTTGGGGGAGGTACGGTCGAGGTGTTCAAGGATGTTCTGTTCAATCTTACGACGACAGAAGTTTCGAATAACAAGTACATGTCCGCGCCTGAGTAAACCTTCAAGTAATTTCCAAAACGTTTTTGATGCACTGTAATGTATCAAATGAGAAAACACGCAATTGCTGAAGGTCATTAATAACAAATAAAGAAGTATTAGTTTATGTACGAGCTATGTTTAGTACTTTATCCAGCTTGACCTTGACTAAGGGTCAGACGAATTCCTTACTAGACACAATATATAGAGATACTTCACAAAGGGTTAGATGAATTCCTTACTTGACACAATGTATAGAGATACTTACACAAAGGGTCAGGCGAATTCCTTACTAGACACAATATATAGAGATACTTCACAAATGGTCAGACGAATTCCTTACTAGACACAATATATATAGATACTTACACTAAGGGTCAGACGAATTCCTTACTAGACACAATATATAGATATACTTACACAAAGGGTCAGACGAATTCCTTACTAGACACAATATATAGAGATACTTACACAAAGGGTCAGACGAATTCCTTACTAGACACAATATATAGAGATACTTACACTAAGGGTCAGACGAATTCCCTACTAGACACAATATATAGAGATACTTATAATTACACAAAGGGTCAGACGAATTCCTTACTAGACACAATATATAGAGATACTTACACTAAGGGTCAGACGAATTCCTTACTAGACACAATATATAGATATACTTACACTAAGGGTCAGACGAATTCCTTACTTGACACAATGTATAGATATACTTACACAAAGGGTCAGACGAATTCCTTACTAGACACAATATGTAGAGATACTTACACAAAGGGTTAGACGAATTCCTTACTAGACACAATATATAGAGATACTTACACAAAGGGTCAGACGAATTCCTTACTAGACACAATATATAGAGATACTTCACAAAGGGTCAGACGAATTCCTTACTAGACACAATGTATAGAGATACTTACACAAAAGGTCAGACGAATTCCTTACTAGACACAATATATAGAGATACTTACACAAAGGGTCAGACGAATTCCTTACTAGACACAATATATAGAGATACTTCACAAAGGGTCAGACGAATTCCTTACTAGACACAATGTGTAGAGAATCTTACACAAAGGGTCAGACGAATTCCTTACTAGACACAATATATAGAGATACTTCACAAAGGGTCAGACGAATTCCTTACTAGACACAATGTTTAGAGATACTTACACAAAGGGTCCGACGAATTCCTTACTAGACACAATATATAGAGATACTTATAATTACACAAAGGGTCAGACGAATTCCTTACTAGACACAATATGTAGATATACTTACACAAAGGGTCAGACGAATTCCTTACTAGACACAATATGTAGAGATACTTACACAAACGGTCAGACGAATTCCTTACTAGACACAATATATAGAGGTACTTACATAAAGGGTCAGACGAATTCCTTACTAGACACAATATATAGAGATACTTACACAAAGGGTCCGACGAATTCCTTACTAGACACAATATATAGAGGTACTTACATAAAGGGTTAGACGAATTCCTTACTAGACACAATATATAGAGGTACTTACACAAAGGGTCAGACGAATTCCTTACTAGACACAATATATAGAGATACTTATAATTACACAAAGGGTCAGACGAATTCCTTACTAGACACAATATATAGAGATACTTACACAAAGGGTCAGACGAATTCCTTACTTGACACAATATATAGAGATACTTACATAAAGGGTCAGACGAATTCCTTACTAGACACAATATGTAGATATACTTACACAAAGGGTCAGACGAATTCCTTACTAGACACAATATGTAGAGATACTTACACAAACGGTCAGACGAATTCCTTACTAGACACAATATATAGAGATACTTACACAAAGGGTCAGACGAATTCCTTACTAGACACAATATATAGAGGTACTTACACAAAGGGTCAGACGAATTCCTTACTAGACACAATATTATAGGGATACTTACACGAGCATACATGTCCTAACATTTTTCGAGATGTGGTTATTGCTCCAGCCAGACAAATAGTAATATATACAAGTTGCACAAGTTTCCAAATAATTGGTTGGATACTCTTTCAAGTGTATTTTATTATTCATTGTATTCATGCCATTTTACACTTTAAGTAGCGACGAGCAAGTCACAACTGATAAAATACGAGAGCTGGCGCAGTAACAATGTCAGCACGAGGAACGTTCAAAACATAGTCGACAGAAACTGATTGTGTTCTCGACCAAGACTTTGAAAGGGACACTCGAAAACATTTGTCGGGGTATTTGCTTACTCCTTCATCAGGTGCAAGGAGTCAGAGTTTGTTACGCAATGAGGATTAACATGCATGAGTAGGTTATACAATGAGTATAATGCTTTATTGCAAATCCTCATCCTCATAACCTTTTCATGCACATTTCAGTATATAACACATATAACACATAGACGAATTCAGGAAAAAGTTGAGGAATCATGTATTGAAACTTGATTTACGTTGCTTTATTTTTAGACAGTTCTGAAACGCATCTTACAATCAACAACAGTTCTCTTGGTTTTGGGATGTCAATTTTTTCATTAGTGCACACGTGAACTTTTACGATTGTTCAATAAGGAACACCCGTATGTCATCGTCTGTGACGTCATACACAAATATAGCGTGGCTTCAATTGACACGGTTGTCACACCGGCTCATCATGTCTGTAATATACATAAATGGATATAACACATTTAATTAAACTTGAAAGTGTAATTTGCGAAACTGAAAAACTTTGTGAATATTCCTCGCCTTTGCTCAAGTACTTCACAAGGCCACACTTTTTCGTAGAAGTAGTGTTATTTCAAATGATATGTCAACTCTTCTCAAATTGAAAGCTAACCCCCTTATCGATGTATAATAAGGTTTAAGGTAATAAGGTTTGTAATATAATTCTCATCAAAGAAAATAACCTGCCTCAAGCCAAAAATAGAGATTTTGATCAAATACTTTATACAACATATCTATAACGTGTAGCATGACATTTCATTTCGCCGAGTACCGGTAGTGTACCTTTTTTCAATTAAAAAAAACTTTTAATAAAGGATCTGAACATATCACATGATTGAAGCCAGTTGTATAAAGAAATCATCAGTTTATCCGATGTAGATCTTCTACAGAGTTGTAAGCCCTGTTCTGTCCTTTAATCATTTGCTAACTTCCTAACAATGATAACTATCTCACATTGCCAATATCAAAGTTCTGCATGTCATGATCGCCCGTATCTAATTTGCTTCATATCTCCATTAGCAAATCGCGTTAATTCAAACAGATATAACTAGGCAGCTTTGCCTGTACAACTTCTAAAGGGGAATACATGCCTTTGAGCAACTAAGGAAATATTTAGAGAATGTTTCTTGAAAACGTATGTCATAGACATTAAAGAGACGAATGTGACTTATTACTTCAAATATATAATCTTACATATATGATGCATTTGCAAAAGCACCTTTTCCAATGTAGCACTGCTCAAACGCGCTGTGGTCCGTCCATGAGTCTACAATATTATGCTCTGTTGTAGTGAGCACAGAACAAGTAAGTTTTCAGATTTGTTTTAAAGACATCAAGTGTCTGACTTGTTCTGATGTCATCAGGCATATTGTTCCACATCAATGGTCCGGCTGTGGAGAACGATCTGTCACCATAGCTCTTGGTTCTTGATTTCGGCACTCTGAGTAGATGTTGAGTAGTTGAACGCAAGTTGCGTGGGGGCTGATATGGCTGGACCAGATTGCAGATGTAGGCAGGAGCCAGATTGTTGACAGCTTTGTACACTAGTGTTAGTAACTTGAAAGTGATCCTGCTCTGAATTGGCAACCAATGGAGAGACTTCAAGGGTGGAGTAACATGATCATATTTACCAGCCCGATGAATTACCTTGGCTGCTGTGCTTTGTACTCGCTGTAATTTCTCAAGTTGTTGTTTAGGTAGTCCACATAGGAGAGAATTAAAGTAATCGAGCTGTGATATGACATGGGCTTGCATAAAAGAAGCAGAAACCTCCTTGCTGATATACTTTCTAATGAGAGAAATGTTCCGGATATTCAGATTCGTCTGCGTACAAATGAAAAGCAAGTCCGTGTTTTCTGGCTATTTCAGCAATGGCTCCAGTGTATACCATAAAGAGCAACGGCCCTAAAACAGATCCCTGAGGTACTCCATGTTTGAGTTTTACCTTCCGTGATGTATAGCCATCGATGGAAACTTCTTGGTGTCTTTCCGATAAGTATGATATCATCCACATCAGAGCATTGCTGGTAACTCCACATCTCTGTTCAAGAGTTGAGAGAAGAATGTCATAGTACACAGTATCAAATGCTGCGGACAGGTCGAGAAGAACAAGAGCAGCTGCTCCGTTGTGGTCCACAGCCTGATGAAGATCGTTGTACAGTTGCAGAAGTGCCGTTTCGGTACTGTGACCTCCCCTATATGCCGATTGCATTGGTTCAAAAGATCCATTTTGGAGCATATGGTCGCGGAGTCTAGAGGAAACTACATGTTCTTTGAGTTTTGAGATGTAGGTGAGATTTGACACAGGACGGTAGTTTTTGAGCACCTCTGAGTCTAGATGAGGTTTCTCTAATAGTGGTGTGAGTACTGCTGTTTTCATATTCAGATAGAGACAAGTTAACGATGTTTGTGATTGAAGGTGCTACAACTTCAACAGTGTCTTTGACGAGCCATGTTGGCATAGAGTCAAGTTGGCAGGATTTGCATGGGCTCTTTCTAATCAGCAGGTCTGTAGCTGAAGAGATAGGACTGTATGCTTCGAGCAGGTATTTCCAATGTTGAACTCTGGCGTATGCTTTCAATATCCAAATAAATGGAGTTGACCAATTCAGCAAAGTCATTCACAAGTTCTTTGTTTGTGTTTTTTGATGGGAAAACTTCTTCTTAAAGAGGAGGTTGTTTGTGATCTTAAAGATTTCCTTCTGTCCTGCATCACCTTCTAAGCTTCTTTGAAGTGCTGTGCTTTTGCTCGTTCAACCAGAACATTGTCATGGTTACGCTGCTTTGCATGCATTTGTTTATGGACAGTCAGTCCTGTTCTGTGCTCCAGTTTTCGTCGCTGTTGCTTTGCCTCTCTGATCTGATCGTTGTACCATGCATAATTTGCGTGAAATGTCACCATGCGTATCATATATTGGAGCATGTACATTTACAAGTTCTCCAACTAGCATGTTGTACTCTTCAAGGTATGTATCGACAGTACCATTAGTGATATTGGTAAGTAAGGTTTGAAGGTCTACCCTGAAGAGATCGTTGTTGAGAGATTTCAATTTTTGAAACACTGTTTCTTTTATTGGGCGTCTGGGCATGAACAAGCTGATGCGGCATACAACTGCATAGTGATCTGATGGCACAGATGCATCAACTTTTACATTGTTTACAGTGAGGTCTTCACCGGTTATGACCAGGTCAAGTGTGTATCCTTTAGTATGAGTTGAACTGTCAACAGGTTTCGCTCTTCAAGCATTGATACGAACTTCTGATCTATCACTATTTCTCTCAACATGAAAGTTAAAATCACCACAAAGAATCATTTCCCCTGTGTTTGTGGCTAGATCATCTAGTAGAAGACAAAATTCTTCAACGAAATTTTTTCTGGAAATGATCATTGGTGGTCTGTACACGCACCAGCACCATACAGCACCATGCTGTGACAATTTAGATCCATATTTACACACATACTTACACACATATTTACACAGAACTTCGATACGTTGACATGTATCTTTGTCTTTTAACACTTAAAGTCACTTTTTTAATATATAAACTTACATAAACTACACTCTCTCAAAAAAGAAACGCAACCCCATCTCAATTTCTGACAACATCCCCTGAACAAAAAAAGTGAGCGTAAATTAGAATTGTTTGTCTAGTACTCTTAACATGCATCACACACGCTAACATTTTATCCTATTTTGTTTGAGAAAGTGAGAAAAGGTAATGCGCATAATGCCAAAAGTCGGTTACATGAGCAAATCAAAGAAAACACAGTTGATGTAGAGTTCTTTTAAAGGACGCGTTGTTTGGCAATTCAGTCATTTTATTTACTCCGAAAAGCAAGGTCGAAAATACCCAAGTTGTGTACAGCAGATCGAAATATTGCCATTGGTCGCATTGTGGCCGGGAAAACTTTTGGAACAGTTACCCGTCATGTAAATGTCAATATAACAACCATCTCCCGACTCGATATACAGACTTCCCTTGCATGAAACGGAGGATCGTTCCAGCTGTGGTTGACCAAGGATCACCACAACTGCTCACCGGATTGCTACATCCCGGTCACCAACCTACGTGTAACAGAAGTGATTGTGAGGTCATCTCTAGTGGGAATCGAACCCGGGACCTCTGGGTGACAGTCCTGTGCTCTACCAGTTGACCATGAGCTAAAGTAGCTAGTAGGAACGTTATTGACCTCACCCTGCCACATATACCCCCTCCACGAATTGACTCGTTCTCGAGTCAAAAGTTCGGGAGATATGCCTATGAAGGATTTACAAACCTATAAATAAGGATTTACAAACCTGAAAAGGACTTACAGGTGCAGTGACATTAAGTAATAAGCCCGGCCCCACGTTGGGCGCCAAATGTAAGTGATCGTGAGGTCACCTCCAGTGGGAATCGAACCCGGGACCTCCGGGTGACAGTCCTGCGCTCTACCAGTTGAGCTAAAGTGATATCCCACTAGTCCAAACCAGTAGGAACGCTTTTGACCTCACCCAGCCACATACGTAATCGGCAGGCCACATACAACACCTCGTTTGAGGCGAGTGTCAGCCCAAACCATCAGGAACCATCTACGTGCACAAAGACCATTTGTCGGACCCGTCCTGAGACGCCAACATCGATGCCAACTTCTCAGGTGGTGCATTGAGGATATGAACCCTAATAAACTGGAGACGAGTCTGGTTTAGTTACGAGTCCCGTTTCCTACTTCACGGCCTTGATGGAAGGCAACGTGCTTTATAGACGAGCAAATGAAGGTTTTGCTCCGAACTGCGTTCGACAGGTCGACAGAATTGTAGTAGGAAGCGTCATGGTATGGGGAGCAATGTCTTACAACCAACAATCACACCTGGTAATCATTCCGGGCAATTCGACGGTCCGACATCAATACATCAATGATGTTTTACAGCCTCGTCTTCTGCTGATAATCGAGCAAAAGAGGGAGCTGTTTCAACTGGACAATACCGGACCTCACACAGTTCGTGCAACAGGGAATTTTCTACGATAATTCCAATGTCAAAATATTGCCATGGCCCTCCAGATCGCCTGACATCGACCAACCCTATCGAACATCTATCGGACCATCTTGATCGTCGTATTCGTGCACACAGAAGTTGGATGCACTGGCCATACCACTGTAGGAGGAATGGAGAGCAATACCCCAGGAAAGGAATCACCGTCTTATGCCTTCTTTTCCGAGATGTTCTGTGATTACAGCCCGTGGGGCTCTTACGAGATACTGAAGAAAACGCCCCCTAGTTTGAATCGAATGTTTGCTAGAGACCTTTTTAGATTGTGACTTTAAACCATAGAGACATAAGTTTCACCATGTCTATATCTAAAGTATAATATCATACATAACTATGAAATAAGTTCACATTATACTATGATATAACTTCATTTATTAAAAAGATATAACCTCACATATCACTAAAATATAAACTCACATATTACTAAGATATAGCCTCATTTATATCTAAACTATAATCCCAAATGTAACAAAGATATAATCACACAATCAACTAAGAAATAATCTGAAATATAACTCTCATATATATATATATATATATATATATATATATATATATATATATATATATATATATATATATATATATATATATATTTACCTCACATGTTACAAAAATAATCTCACATATAACGAAACTATAACCGTATCAAGATGTGACCTGACATATATATCAAACATAAGCTAATCTAAATTTGTATTTCACATAAATCTTACCGGAAACTGTAATCTCATATATATATAACTAAGATTTTACCTCGACATATCATATATCTCCATCTCCCATACAACTAAGATATAAATCATGCCATACTTAATAACAGTCTACTTACAAAAATACAGTTGGTGTCAAAGAGGTTAGAAATTATCAATTTATTCACAGAGTAAAAAAGGACTTGAAACCCCAGTTTTGTCCGATAAGAGCACGTCAATTATCATAAAGATGTTCTACATTGCTTTTATCAAATACTTTATCGTTTACCTTATTCTTCAACATTGTTAGATTTTGTTGAAATATTCTGCAGCACAGTTCATTTACGGGTTTGATTGAATTATGATTATGTAAGCGAGTAAATTCATATTTCAACTAATCATCTGAAGCGATTTGTGCATCCATTGAACTCTTTCTTAATGAACCCTGTGTGTCAATTCCTTTAATAAAACATAAATAAAACCATTTATGTTATTGTAGATAGATAAGAACCCTTATATCGTTTATTTGCATATCCGGTTTTCAATTTAGCAATTGATAATTAAATACACATTTGACATTTGACATGAAGAAATTGATCCCAACAGGAAAGTAAATACTGGAAATGAAGGGGTTGATAGCTTTCTTGACTCTGTCTATTGAGTAAGACATGCACATGTGTTTATCCAACATCACACGTGATAATCGATAATGCAGAAATAAGTTTCTAGTGACATTGTACCATAGATCTAATCAATATTGCATGTTTAGTGTAGTTAGTCGTGTTTAAAACAATAATGAATGTTATCATATATATAAAGATTCCTTAATAAAAAAGTTTATTTCCAATCCAAAATGTCACAGATCTGTTTCAGTTAATCTTAATCTAATGACACATAATGCGAGTTTACTTTGACATTTCAAGATTCCAGATAAGGCTTCATGATGCAACACGCACATTACTCAGGTTCAACCTCAGTTCCATTCTTTAACATTATACTAAGGTTTACTAACTAAGTACGGTGATTTCATTGCGATGTGAAAGAAGCGGGGCAGAGGATAAATCGTACGTTCATCATCATCATCATCATCATCATCATCATCATCATCATCATCATCATCATCATCGTCATCATCATCATCTTTTAACACTGGTAAAGAATTATCGTTTTGTCAGATTGTGTAACGGCAGCAATAGCAAATTCAAAACACACAGTGTATGGTCTACTGAATGTACTAGCACGTGGTCCTGTGCTGTACGGTCTGCTGTCTGTGAAGTTAAGCAACATTGGGTGCGGATCACAGGATGGGTCAACAGATTCTCTACGGGATAATCTGAGGTTATGGAAGGTGATCACTTTCTGTACATTGAGACATGAGTTGTGAAATTTGTAGGGTCGCCTTGGTCACGTGACTGTTCCTCTTCTCACCCAGTTGGTGCCAGGCGAAGGCTGTGTTTGAGTTGACCCTTGACCTCAGTATAAACCAGGGTAACAATACACGGAGCTCAGTATAAACCAGGGTTACAAAACACGGAGCTCAGTATAAACCAGGGTTACAAAACACGGAGCTCAGTATAAACCAGGGTTACAAACCACGGAGCTCAGTATAAACCAGGGTAACAATAAACGGAGCTCGATATAGACCAGGGTAACAATACACGGAGCTCCGTATAGACCAGGGTAACAATACACGGAGATGTGTATAGACCAGGGTAACAATACACGGAGCTCCGTATAGACCAGGGTAACAATACACGGACATGTGTATAGACCAGGGTAACAATACACGGAGCTCCGTATAGACCAGGGTAACAATACACGGAGATGTGTATAGACCAAGGTAACAATACACGGAGCTCAGTATAAACCAGGGTAACAATATATGGAGCTCGATATAGACCAGGGTAACAATACACGGAGCTCCTTATAGACCAGGGTAACAATGCACGGAGCTCCGTGTAGATCAGGGTAACACTGTACGGAGCTCTTGGAGCAATGCTTATCCATGCTGATACATGTATCATATTGAAGGGTCGCCTTGGTCACGAAATGTTCATCTATCACCTGGCTGGTTCCAGGCGAATGTTGTGTTTAAAGTGACTCTTGAGCTGTGTACCATAACCAGGTTAGGGGCGGACATCGCAGTTGTTCGCGCGCTCATCTTCGGATCAAGAGGTCCGGGGTTTGAATCCTGCTATGAAGTCGGTAACTTTGTCTACTGTAGAGACTTTTTTGCATGCAAGTGTGGGTGCAATGCTATTCACCTCACCTCACCTCACCTCACCTCACCTCACCTCACCTCACCAATATCAGGGTAACAATACACGTAGCTCTTTGAACATGATGCATGATAATGCTTGTGAGCTACAATATATTCATTATTACTACTATTTAACAGGTAAGTCACCATGTATTGATAGTTATCCTAAATATCCTGATGATATTGACGGCCTAATTCCACTATTTTCCCGAATTCAGAACATTTTCATACAAAAAGCAAATTATCAGGCGTCATACTCTCTCTGTTTGAACTTGGCATGCTGATTAGAACCGTTATCAAATTACTTGACGACTTCCATTGCTAATGAGCTATACGGATGCAACTGATTATAAAAACGGATATTATTGAACATAGAGAAACAACAAGAAATAGTTGGAAGAGCGATCATCAGGCAACATTGTAACAATTATCTTATGTCAACTCTCTGAGGCGCTTCATAATTTTGAGTTAACAGCCTTCGAGACCCACATAACTCTGAAAGTCATCAAAGACAAATGCACCGAATGCATTCGTATTCTGCAGCTTTTGTCAGTCTCACTGAGGTATTTGTCAAAGATAGGACGATTTTGTATGAGGTGAATTGACTCAAAAGATGTGCCAAGTTGTGTCTGTTGTTGACAAGCTAAAAGAACTGAAATTAAAGTGCTCTTACAAAAAGGTAAATAAGTGTTACCAATGGCTAAATAATACTCCTCAATCTATACGAGTTCGGTGTTTAGGCATGCGAGTCCATTTATAATAATAATAATTGCGTACTTATATTGTGCCTTTTCAAAGCGCTACAATTATTACCCTGAAGGAATTGTACTTTCAGAGCTGCTACTAAGCGCTTCATCAGTACTTCCCGTATTCAGGTACCCATTTGTACAGCTGGGTAGACTGAGTGCAATTTGGATTAAGTACCTTGCCCAAGATACAACACAGTATTCGACCCAAGTCACAAATCTTTGGTGTCTCCACCGGGATTCGAACCCGGGTCGTCGGCATGAGAGGCCAGCGTGCTAACCACTACACCACCGTGCACCGTGTTCCCGTAGAGAGGCCATTTTTCAGAATAAAATGGCCACTCGATGGTTTTACAAGTGATTTGACTGATGTAGCGATACCTAAACACTGAGAGTAGCGTTTTAAATATGATACAATGATGGAATGGTCAACCATCTTGCTTTCTGAACTCTCAAAATCATATGAGACCTGCAAATCTAGCTCTCACACTGAAGAGTTCCGGATAACGGTTTTCTATTGATGCGGCTTATATGGTCGTGTTAGGAGATGTTTTAATCTCTTACGTAACAATATGCATATCAATATAATTATATATATATACGTAAATGTATATGTGTAAACTTAAAAAAATAAATGACAAATTTGAGAAAAAAACAATGTGCAAAATGTCAAGTGGAATGCCACTGTTATGATTGATACTGAAAGTGTGTTGACACGTGCCATTCTTGGATATTTGTGTACATGCGGGAAAGAGTTTTGATTGAGATCATCAGGCGAGTATGTAACAATATCCGGAATGAAATCTCCGAATAATTTTATATGTGACAGTAATGACCTCGGTCTTCAACAATTTTAAAACCACTTTGGAGACATTGGAATTAATATAAATTGAAAATAAAAATAGATGGTAAACGAGTTAGTGAAACTGAACTGACATCAAGCTTAAGCCTAAATAAACGGCTATATAGCCAAGAGCAATGTCACATCTATAGTTCACATCGTAACTAACACATCTGCACGTTGTAACGAACCTATATAAGTTAGTTTACACGTTACTAACTACATGGTAGCAAAACTAAATTATGTTTAGAGTGTACTTGAATTACACCAATGATTAAAGTTTGTTAAAAAATCTGTGTGCCTATTTTGTCCTTTTTCGATCATTTCATATCAAGAGAAGCCGTAATGAAAGAAATATACTAATTCCACAAAGATGGCTGGTAAAACCCAAAATGGATAACAAAAAATTAAAAATCATTTTCACAACAAATGAAATGATAAATAATTACGATAATGGTTGTTGTATCAAAAGCTATCGGATGCAGGCTGCATGAATGGGGGCGAGGTCCTCTGACAGGATTATCACAAGAACGCCTCTACCATACAGAGCAGTTATACAATCATTATGGCTAGTTTGAGTTGGAGTCAAGGCGATAGCTTCGGAAACATATCAGTGACCGATTCAATAAGGCTTTTCTGGCTTTGTTGGTTTTGGAAAGGATGATTTCGTTTGTATGAAAGTGACCCTTTCCTTACTCACATAAACAATTGCATAATAGAGAAATGTGGAATTTTCCCCATCGCTCTTATTAGGAAATGTTCATCCTTTACTTAACATGAATGTTATTGTGCTAGATCAGCTATTTCGCCTTTATACATTCCGAAATTACCACTCTTCTAATACGTGCAAGTTTATTATGTTTATGAATTATGCTATGAAAACAACTTCTTCAAATTAAATACATACAATCTACAATATCCCAAATCTCATTAAATCGTATAAATCATAACACTTTTACCTCGCTCTTCGTACTTGATCTGAGTGATGAGGACATCTTCGGACCGTTTGGATATCTGAGCAAGAATATGATTGGTTGAATTTAAGGAACAGGAAAGGTCACAGACACAGTCATTAGAAATGGCCCCTTAAGAGTAGTCAGATCAAGAAACAAGGTTTCGCTCTGATTTTAATGAGATATAAGGCGTTTCTCGTCTTCACTTTATAAGAAACTTTCAATATCGTGTTTGTGCAGCTGTATATGCTTATATTTTTTTATGTGTGACCGTCCATTACCTTTGGGTTTACACTACATTCTCCACGGTCGCCACATTTGGACCAAAACGCCATAGCCTTGATGGAACTTGACAGTCCTTAAGGGAACGTCTAGCAGAAACGTGGTAGAACTTGATTAACGGTGTTGCCGTGAGACTCTGTGAAAAAAAACGATTTTTGCAAAACACATAGGCCACGTTCAGCACGTTTCAGACCAGAAACCTGACAGTGCGTATTAGAATGGGAGGAAAGTAACAAAACTGAACGGACCCTATTGAAATATAACAGGCCTAAAAGGCTTCCTTAGTGAAACGTAGAACAGAATGGTGGTGCCGAGGCCAGCTGTTTAATTCATTTTGGACTATTCAAAACCGCTGATAGAATTGTCTTTCACATTATTTGTTAAGTTCGTAAAGAAAAGTTGTAAGTGCATGACAATAATACATATATTAACGCTACTATTGATACTTGTTTAATTATTAAGATTCGTTATAGAATATGACGGTCTATTTTGAAATGTTTTACTTTACATTCCTACAAATGTTTTTTAATGAAATGCTAATGTCTTTTAATTCTTAATTTGTTACTTGATTATTTTATTCATAGTAATATGAAGTAGGGATTACTTGTAAGAAAAGAAAAATCACAAAATAATACAGGGCCTACTTCAGAATGTCTAGATAAGCTGAAAGCCTGCAGACAAAATTATAGGGATGAAGGTACAGTAATCAGAGTTCTTGCGACTAACTTTAGTATAACACAATAATAAACATATGGAATACATGAAATGAGTTAAAATAGTGTGTGGGCGTCGAACCATACTCGTTATGTACAATAACATACTAAGTGAACTCGATGTGAAAGATTTTGTCACTTTTAAGATGGATGGTTTTGGACATTATGAGTTTGTTCAATGGTGAAATATAACATTTATTTCAGCTTTATGTCCATTTTATCTCTGAGAGCTGTGCTTTATTTCCCAATCGCAATGTCTTTGGTTGTGATACAATTTCAGTTTAAAGAGCCGTTATGCATAACGTCTATGTAACAAACGTTGTCCATCGTCTTTAAGATTATAAACTTAACCATCAACATTAAAGAGACATTAAGTGAGTACGTGTTCCTACGTAAATGTATATAATAAGTGTCCACTAGTTTCGAAAAACAGTTACTTCAATATCTGTAGACTCTAAATTACTGAAAAAAGGATAAATAGATAATCGCTTACATTTCCATTTCCGTGAGCACTAAAAACTGGTTTCATTGTTTCATGCCACGAGTGGAAATATATAACTTTCTACCTCACAAGATGAGATAAACATAGTATTTTTGAAGAATTGACGGATATTCTATTTATTATATATGAGGTTATCCTTGTAATTACGTCCGAAAAGGGCCGCAAGGATCAGCTCGTCACCACAGAAACACTGTGACGTCATAAGCAAAATCGCCGCGGGAGACCATTGTTTTATGACGTCAAATTATATCAGTTACCATTCGCAGTGAAACTATAAGTTAGTTTCACTGTAGCTTGATAGACAGTTTGACTTTCAAACTCACAGATTGATGGTAACAGTCTTGCAAAAAAAAACTCTTCTCATAGTTTTGAAATGTCTTGGATGTACATCACTAATTCGTCTATCAAAAGATGTGTATTTCCAGATATATGACACTTGGATAAAGGCACTTCCCTTTCCTGTATCAGATGGAGGGTAAACTTTAACCTAGCTCTCTTCTTTTATTGTATACCCTTGTCAAAGACCATTTAAACAATGCCATCTCATTACCCACTGACTTTGACCTCGGTGAAGGACTTATTGATTGAACCTTTGCCATACCTTTTGACAGGCTAGTGACCTTGACATACGCACACTTTCTCGAACTTTAAATTGGTCAGCATAGGCACATGATACTTGTCACATGTCACATAATTAGGTCATAACTATTTTTGCGTTTTATTCTCTCATACCACTCTTGTTCCATCTTTTTATTCTGAGTTGAAATACTTAGTTCAAATTTCGAAATAGTTATTTTCAGATGCCTCGTTTTTATCTGTTTTATATAATATATAATCTAATATATTTTTATATAATAGTTCAATAACTTGAGGAAGGCTGAAAAGCAGTCTTTTATGTTCAGATTTGCCTTACAAGACCATAACCTGGAAACTCGTCTGACAGATCTAGAATATGTTTTCAAACCGAAACCTAAGATAATGCTTTATGTGTGACAAGAAGGGAATCAGTAAAATATAATACATCCACCATGTCAAACCTGAGCTTTTATTGTTTCCCTATATCACAGATTGGAGTGAACTACTGGAGTGAATGCTACCTGTATACATGTAAAACCCAGCTCTGTTATGTGTTGCTGTCAGTCAACATTTCCCTTTGGAACTAATCTGTTTTCTTCAAGAAGCCATTAAAGCGGATTATCTTCTGAGAGGGATGCCATACTATCTCAGTCCAGTCTTATCTTTTCCTACAATCGCTGCTGTCGAGGAAGCTTTTCATTAAGTGGTACACTCAATAAGTACTCTATCTCTACTCTGTTTCTCTATTTCTTAGACTCACTTTCTTATTTGCTTTCCTGATGTTTCTCAAAGCATCTGGAAACAGTAATTTATTAACTATTTTGTTATATAACTAAGATGTGTTTAGGAAATGTGACGTGTTCCTGTTCCGTGTGTTGCTATACAAATGAGATTATAAAAGGTCGACAATTAAACCACTTAACTCTATTTATTTGTTAGATGTCGGTGCAGTAATTGAAGTTCCAATCAACCTGTCGAGTTTCATGATACAAAAACAAGGAAACACATTATCGAGTACATGCCTATCATATGTACTCGTTATGAGTTCAACATCACAAAAACTATGAAAAGATTACGCCATTCTCCGATGCTCATAAATCAGT
Source organism: Gibbula magus (assembly GCA_936450465.1). Classification (NCBI taxonomy): domain Eukaryota; kingdom Metazoa; phylum Mollusca; class Gastropoda; order Trochida; family Trochidae; genus Gibbula; species Gibbula magus. The sequence goes on along the minus strand of OW388296.1, from coordinate 1,855,132 downwards.
GTCAAACTATGCAATTCGAGAATCAAAAACGTTGTTATGTACTGATAGTATAATGATTCTCCCCAATGTCAAGTCAACACAATTATTGTAAGTCTTTATGCAAAAACATAATGTCGAATGTTGGCTCTAGACCAATACTTAAGAACAGACAAGTATTTGATTTGAGGAATTAGATTTATGCAAAGACTCACAGCCTATCAACATTAGTCAGAATTCAGATTCCACACCAACAGATCAACAGATAGCATCGTGTTATTGCCGAACTGTCATGATGCATCCTTTTAAGCTTACTGTAGTAATGTGTCGTGTATATATATCTTTGTCATTTAGTTCAGAGTTTTCTTTTCAGCAATCTCTAATAGAAAAATAATACTTGAATAACTCTAACTTGAAATTGATTGCGCCAGTGGCTTGACATTTGAAATATATGCTACGATATTGCAACCCTCCAAATGTCTCGTAAATTGTCAACTTTAATAAGCTATTCGTGACAATATGTTACAATACAAGTGTCATTCGAGTACAAAACTGGTAATGCATATCAGCTAATCGAGTTTATATTTTTATTTCACCTACTAGGCTAATGAATTATCCATCAATCCTGCAGAAAGATAGGCAAATAATTAATGAAATTGTGTATAATAATAATATCGATATTAACAATAAAACTGTTTAAGTTGGTTATTGATAGTTCAATTTCACATAGAATTGAACATAGTGTTTTTATGGATAGCATTAGTTCGATGTTTTATTTAACTGACTTAATGTTCCACGTTCTTGTCGCCCAATCGTCTGAATGTTCATCTATACAGAGAACGCCAACCTATCATACTAGTCATTGCAACAAAATAATCGTCTTCATACCTGTTGCTATTAGCCTTACACTCAGACAAAAGTTTTTATTCTGAAAATATCACCATTTTAGTAAATATTAAAAAGGATAGTGTCAGAAATCGGTAAAAAGATGCTTGTTTTCAATATTGTTTTCAATATGTTTATCGGAGTGTAAAGACGGTTAGACTACTGTTGGTACCACCATTCTACATTTCTGTACCACGCATGTTGTTTAAAAAAGGCATCATGTTTGTTTAAAAAAGAAATCATGTTTGTTTAAAAAAGACAGCGGTGACTTTGACACACTGCTATCCATTCGAAAAGCTCCTTTCTATAACCATCCAAACCTTATTGATTTGGACATGTGCACTGCTTAAAAAGCTATAACATTGAATCAAAATCAATATAACAATTTGTGTAAGCTGATAAGAATTATATACGGTACACCTGCTTTTAATCCCGTCAGAATCTGTTGACATCATGAATACAACGAGATTCGTTTCGGACAAAGCAACCGCTGGAACAAGAACTCAACCATTAGTTAGTGTTGCTTTGTAAATCTAGGTAACACTGTTTAAAGCATCTGCGATGCAATACTTATATGATTGCGATAATTATCCCTAATTATTTAATTATCTATGCATGTTGTTTGAGTATTTCTCTGATGATATATCAATGCAAAATATTCAGCAAACTATCCCAGACAATGAATCTCATCTGGGATAGCATAGATTCAAGATCAACATGTATTGTCAAGGGAACTGGTACATCATGAGATTTGTAATGGTAATTGTACTGGTTAATCTGGGTTTTCTATATGTTCTCTTTTTATTTAATGATGCTGCCACAAAGGCAATTTCATTCTAGATCTCACTTTACATCTAATATACTCTTTTAGTTTTACTTATCTTGATTGGTTCATTAAAATAGAATGCACGTTGAAATACCATTTGTTTCACAGATTAGGATATATAAATAAATTCAAAATAGATTATTTATGTCTTCTTTCAAATAATCCTTATTGAGGTTATTGTCAACAAAACTAATTATATTAACTAGACTCATCTATTTATATCATTATTAATAAGTGAAGGTGTCTGTTTACATGAGCGTTAGGGGGGCGTCAGTGTTCGTGATTGTGATTTGGACTATGTTTGTTTTGCAAGAATCTGAACTTATTTAAGAAACAAATCGTAATTTATTGAGTTTATTATCTATTTGATTGAACAGACATAAGGGGTAAAACTTTAGTTTAGAAAAAAAGAAAGCAATTAAATATGTTCTCTTTTGTTTCATTGTTAGTGTTACCAGCCCTTACACACATATAGGTTTGCCATTCAGTTACACACTTAACATATTTTAATGTTCCATAGATTAAACAACTGTACAATGAGTCTATAACTATATGGTGTATCAATACAATCAATGAGAGCACTCCAGCATGCGAGTGAAAACAAAAACCATAAGGCTTAGGGCAAAGAAACTTGTTTGGGTTATCAATCTGTTTGGGTGTTAATATTTGATTGAAACAGTTCTAAGCTCCAAACCTGTCGCAATTTCATACCTTCACTTTGGCATGAAATCTGAGATATGTTGGGATTCCAGTCAATAGTTTTCCACAGCAATTTGTTGTTGAGAGCAAGGAAAATGAAGACAGCTAACTCAACAGCATTTCTGTGAAGGTTTCAAAGGCGTTAGGGTTGTGGTTGTGGTGAAAATATGGCTCTATATCTCGATTTCTTGGGGAAGTTTAGCTCAACAGTCAGTTTTCCGGGGAAAATGTGGCTCTATATCTCGATTTCCCAGGGAAGTTTAGCTCAACAGTCAGTTTTCCGGGGAAAATGTGGCTCTATATCTAGATTTCCCGGGTAAGTTTAGCTGAACAGTCAGTTTTCCGGGGAAAATGTAGCTTTATATCTTGATTTCCTGGGGAAGTTTAGCTCAACAGTCAGATTTCCGGGGAAAGTGTGGCTCTATACCTCGAGTTCCCGGGGAAGTTTAGCTCAACAGTCAGTTTTCCAGGGAAAATGTGGCTCTATATCTAGATTTCCCAGGGAAGTTTAGCTCAACAGTCAGATATCCGGTGCAAATGTGGCTCTATATCTAGATTTCCCGGGGAAGTTTAGCTAAACAGTCAGTTTTCCGGGAGGACATTTGAATGGGGAAATCCCACTCTTTGATACTGGCGGCAGGTTTGTGGTCTTGACTCTCTAACAAACTAACTAGTTTGCCATTATTACAGTTATTCTTCTTGATCGTGTTTAGCTTTTAGTTCGTCCATGTCAGGCAGCTGTGAAAATGACAGCATGATACAGCAACTAAGGCTATCAAGAATACAGAAAAACAATACAGAAAAACAATACAGAAAAACAATACAAAATAATCATGTTACAATGTATTAGTAGTTTGCTGCAATGTTGATTAAGAAATAGATTTCTGTCAATATTAATGGTATTAAACTACACCAGTGATTGATCTCAGTGATTGATCTCAATGCTGATGATAAATGGAATAAATAAGATGGAATTGTTGAGATGGTTGAGTCAACAAACATGTAAAATGGTAAGTGAAAAAAACTGAAACATGCATTTCAGTACAAGAAGACTTCAAATGTTATTAATCACGAAAGATACTGGTATTGGCAACCCTGGTTAAAATAATGTCCAGAATCCAGGACACCTTACATAATCCAACATGCAGAAATAAAGTATTGATCAGGTGTTGTTCCTTTGTAAAAGGGAACGTTAATTGGAACTGGTATCAAGTTACCTTCAAGATGAGCATTGTCATTCTTATTTCACTACCAATAACGGAAAATATGTCCGGATATTATTGTGCAAGGATGAAAGAGTTTGAAGTGAGATCATCAGTTACTGATGTTACGGTACACGCCAAGGACGAAATTGTTTGAAATTCGATTATCAGTCAATGTAATGTTACACGCCAGGAAGCAGTGCATGTTGTTCAGCTCACAGCCTTCGAGGCATTCGTTAATGGACGGCCATGTGTATGTTCTTAAAATAAATACATTTAATGCACATGTAATCTTATTCTGAAACTGTTTTCATGGAGGTAAAGGTTTTACGGGAGGTTAACTAAGTATCTCTCTCTGCAATTTGTTTATTTGCATGAGACTGAAAGGGGATACTAAACGACCTTTTATTTTATACCATTTTTATTAAACGAGTTAACGATTGTGTATAATACGAGCGAAAGCGAGTTTGATACCAATCATTCACGAGGTTTAATAAAAATGGTATTAAATAGAAGGAAGTTTAGTATTCTGTTTATTTCTCGCCCAACTCAATCCAGCGAAATAGCCAACATAGCTCTGATTCCCGCAAGTCCAATACCATTGTGACGACGTTACTCCCGTTGTGACGTCATAACCGCAAAGTATTGCGACGTCATCAATGCATCGGTATTACACTCGTGTAATATTGCCGTATAAATATTACACTGCAATATCTTACATGGACGAGTAATAAAATAACATATCTTTGTCTGCTATTTGGTTGAAGGACGATACCTACCTTGAAATGTTAACTCTTTATTTTCTGATAAATTAAATTTTGCGTGTTTCATAAATTAAGATTCATTTTCAAAAATGATGAAAGCACGATTTCTGGAAAAGAACAAGTTGATTTTAAGGTACACTAAATTGAGATAGTACACTCCACAATCCAACCGATGAAGGAGTAAGTATATGCTCCCATTTTCCCAGAAAATATTGTTTTTACTTTTGTATTCCAAATACACATCCAAATGCCCTTCAAACACTTAATATTATTTGTGTTTTGAATATGTAATCTAGATATATGATAAAATACATGATTTTTCTTACTATTGAATTTGTGGGTTAATTTGTCCTCTTTGTTAAATGGGAGTGTAAAGTTGTTATAACAGCATGCATTTAAATCACCTATCCTAAAATAATTTACTATCATATAATAGTATTTAGAGATTTAAATGTTAAATAAATAAGTTTCTGTTTGAATTATGTTTCAAATACAAGTGTCATCTACTTTTAAAACGTTCCATTCTGTCCCATTTATATCAGATAATGCGTACACGGTTAAATTGTTTCATCCTACAGAATATCACTCGGTTTCTCCAGAAATTAAAATTTGTCATTTGAGATCATTTTTCACCAACCTTGCCTTCTTCGTTCTATCATCTACACTAATAGTTATGTTAACTAATGTATTAATTGTGACGTGTTACCTGTACTGTAAAACCATCTACTTATTTTATTTACATACACGTATTGACTGGATGTTAACTATCACAAATCTTGATGACGTAAAACCCCCTTGACCTAGATGATACTGACTTCAAAATGGCTCCTCCAAATAAGATAATGATCTGTCAGCAAAAGTAACGTTGTTTTATAAAGTCTATATATAATAGTTTGTGTAGAAAGTTAGATATAACAGTACAGATTAGATCAATATCGATGATACAATATCTGTAGCAAAGGCTAGAGTCAGAATAACTGAGTAAGACAGTTTGAGATGCAGGTCTGGAATAGAAATGAAACTCGGATATCTTTTCACAAAGGAAAATAAGATGACTTCTCCCCTCAGAAGGTTATCTAATTTAAACGATTCCTAAGTGAATCTTAACATGATACTGGTTTAAAGGGATATTTTGAAAATGATCTATAAATGAAGCTCGAGAGTTCAAACAGTTTGAGGGTTATTCAAGTTGAAGGGTTTTCAAGCACATCTGAAAGTTAGACTCCTTCAATGGATATGGAACACGGACAACTACACAGGCTATACGCTCACCACGGGTCAAAGAGACACTAGACACGAACATATTGTTTTACAAAAGCGGTACAATTGTAAGTGGCTTCAAGCTAAAGACTAAATAAACGGCCCTACAGCCAAGAGCAATGTCTACATTCTACGTTCTGTACCATAACGAACACATCGACCTGTCCCAGTGGCACTACGTACGTCAGAATAAAGTAACTATACATTATTATGCAGTTTCAGGTCAAGATGAATTTCATTCCACAAAGACAGCTGGTATCAGAAAACAATGGTTTGAAGATTATATGAGTATTCAGAATGATTTAAAATGTGTTATATTTACACAGCAAAACCTTTTCCCCGGTGACTAATGTTATACATCATAGGCTGCATGCATGATATCAGAGTTCTCTGACAGGACATTGACACAGATCGTCTATACCATGCTGAGCAGCTTACACGGTGGATATTTTGGGTTTGATTCAAGGTTATAGCTTCTTTAGCAGTAAACAAGTTGTACTCAAAATGGCTTTTCTTCTTAGTTGGTTTTGGAAAAGGTAATTTCGAATGTATAAAAAGGCCTTACGCCTGATAACTAACGGTCATGTTACAATATCGATAAATAGTTGCGTTTGTAAAATTTCCGGGATTCATTGCTATGCAACACCCGCAAATTTCAGTGTTTAAATCCTCCGGCTAACGCCGTCGGTTTTAAACTGAATTTGCGGGTGTTGAATAGCAATGAATCCCGGAAATTTTACAAACGCAACTATTTATCTTATAAATCAACCTGGCCCGATACAAAATTATCATTTATTAGTATAGGTTTATGTTCCACATAGATAATATAATTCCATGACACTCAACAATTATTGTCTAAATATGTTATTCTCGAATAAACATTACTGTGATTTACAGCTATTTGGTTTCTATGCCTTTTCTTTACCGACACATGAAAAAGAGACTTCATACAAATACATGTTTAATATTTTCCTTTACATTGAAATTAGAAGAGAACAGTAATGTAAATATTCGTTGTCTGAGATATAAAATTAATGTCAGATCATCAAATCTTATCTTATATTTGTCAGTTTGATCAGATATAGATATAGATATAGATATAGCATAATTTTCTTGCTGAACTGTGATGAGCTATCTGTTGATGTCTACAGTGATTTATCGTGTCTGCGTACCTTCGAAGGCATTAGGCTGTGTCACCATATACCACATTTAGTTCAATTCTCTCTTTGAAACAATTTCCAATAGAAACACAATACCTCAATAAATCCAATAACTTGAAATTATTTGCACACTTTACTTGCAATTTGAAATTGTAATCCTGCAAATGTCTCATATATCGTTTTAATTTAATAAGCTTTTCGTGACTATTCAGTTTCTCAATACTTCATTCGAGTGCAATGCTAATACTGACCGCTCCATGTCAATAGTATGTTATGTTTCACTTACAAGGCCGGGAAATATTATAGGGAGTGATGAAGACATAATTTAGCACATTGCATTATTACACATTGAACACCACGTAGATGCTATCACTTACTTTATCATTATCATTTCTTAAAGAATGACAAATTGAGCTGTTTTATTTCAATTTGTAAACATGGAATAACACTTATGTAAAATAATGATTCATTAAATCTATGCCATTTTGATTTATTTGAGTGAAAGTTAGAATGTTTATATCTACGCATGATTGTCACCATCTTAATGTTTCAACGATCTATTTCCCCAATTTAGTGTGATCTGAATGTAAGCAGAAAGTCCAGTAAACTTATTATTGCAACCAAATAATCACCTAGATACCCGCATGTACCATCGTCCTACATTTCTGTACCACGCATTTGTTGGAATCAAAAGGAACACAGTGAGTTACCATTCTGCTATTGATTCTGGATTCGAGATGATTCTTTCTATAATCATCCAAACTAGAAAATCCTTATTGATTTGGACATGTGTACTGTTTAAGAAGTTATAACACAGAACCTCATTCAACATAGCCGCTGTGTAAACTCCTGAGAATTATTTTGTACATCTGCTGTAAATCCTGTCAGAATCCTTTGACATAATGGATACAACCAGATTCCCTTGAAACAAAGCAACATATAGGATATGGTATGATAAGGTATTGTTATGATAAGGGTGCGGTAATAGTAATGATATGGTAATGTTCTGGTAATGTTATTATATTATTACATGTAAGAGAAGGGTACTGAATGTAAAATTACCTTAGATTATGATAGATTGTTTTCAATGCCCGGTGGTCGTTTGTTAAGCTGTAGGCACGGTCAGTGCTGGTGATAGTTACCTTACTCTGAGGGTGTGGGTTCGAATCCCGCAAGGGACTCGACCCGGGAAAGTAGTGCCATCTCAAATACAAACATGTTATAATGTTATCATAATAATAATGACATGGTTATGGTATGTTAATGGAATGGTATGGTATATAGTATGATAATGCTGTGGTAATTATATGCTTTGGTATATGGTAATGTTTTTATAATTTATTGCAATACAAAATGGCATGGTAATGGTCTGGTAACTGTTATGCAAATTGATATTGATAATTCATAGTTTCAAATAAGACCAGCCTTAAAATTATCATGATGATATCAGTTATTCTTCAAAAGTTAAATGTATACTTATAACAATTAACAAGGTACATTCAAGATGAGAAAAACTTGTCTAATTGTTTTAACAGTCTGCATAGAAAGGAAGAGGAGGTTTATCTTCAAAACGCATCAGTCACATTCAAATCATTTGTTATCATACACAGCTAGTCGCCTGAAAATAAATACCATTTTCAGAGAATCAATATCGTAAGAAATTATTAACGTGAGATCAATATAGTCACTGCGTGAAACTTGAAGCGTGAAGGCGGACCAAAGTATATAAAATCACCACATACAGATATAGATTGTAGGTTCATGGTTTATATTTGTATTGTTTGTTTCACCGACTTCTATATTCAATTAGCCTCCTTTTGAAACAATCGGTGTACTTACGACTTATAGATTATTTACAAAGATACAAAATACATGTATTTCTAAAAGTTGTAGTAACAATTTCTAATGATTTTAAAGATTACAATTCTAAGTATTATATACACTTGGAAATTAATTAAGCAGCATCCAATTGTTTTAACAGCAAAATCATTCGGATTTGAAAGAAGATAATCCGTCAAAAAACGGTTAGTGACTTTAGGTAGAACATCATCTAGCAATGTTGAAACGAAAGTTTACTCTTATAACGGTTCACTGTCTTTTGGATAACGGCTGTTAAAGTAACTTGGTATTTTGGTGTCAAAATCCAAGTTTCATTATGAAATGAAATGAAAGTCAATATTTGTTTAGCAAAGGTCAGTCGTTAAAGCAGTATGCACCTTCAAACTCAGAAAATCATGAAACTGTCAATTTCAATAAACTTGTCTTAATGAACAAACTGAATTCAAATGTTTTCTGTCAAATAATATGTCTTTTTAGACTTACATGTTCTACTTGAACCACAACATTGTTCTGTTTGCATATATGATCGCACTCTCAATTAAATAATGTAGTTAAAAAAAAGTTGAGTGTCAATAAATATCCTTGTCTTCTTAATAATGGATACAAATATTAATTGAAAGTAATTAAAAAAGCGATTTCACGCACATTCGCTGCGTTGACAGTCGTTCAGGTTCTTTGGCTTTCTTGGTTTTTGAGACGACCCCTTTCTTTTGAGATTTTCATTTGGCTGTATTTGCTATAAAACTTGTTTATCGTTTGAGATAATGAAAAAAAACCCCACTTGTTTCTCAGTCTAAAACGATTTAATAAATACAATAGGAGGTAAGCAATTGTATTGCATAATGTGTATTAACGAACTCGGAAGCTTATGCCTATAATTTCTCTCTTCAATCAGTATAGCGATGACCAAGTTAATAAGGAGACTACGGTATTCTATGTTAACGTTGACCAAGCAATTCATTTCCCCTTGTCAAACAAATCAATAAAAGCGACATCAAACTATGATTGTTTCTTAAACTGTTTACCTAAGTTAAATATAATTCTGCAACAGGTCTGGAACATATCGCTAGTCAACACACAGTACTACGAAGACTTCGTGCTGAAAACATCAGAGCTTATCATCCCTTCCTAGGAGTGTTCTCAGCTGCCCAAAATCATCTCGAAGACTTACGATGAGCAAACGAGTTCTTGTCTTGCTAGTGAGAGAATGGCGCCAAGTGTTCACCTGATACGAGCATAGACCCTAAAGAGCAGCAGGACAATCTTGACAGACACGAAAGGAGTCAACAACAGCCCCTTGTGATAATAATTAACATTGAACGTGCCGTGGGAGAAGAATTTCACAACGCGTCATCGATAAGGCGACGTATCACTGCTTGCATTGAGTCAAATGGTTGCCATACACGGTACTGATACTAGTGTGAGAACTTTGTGTGAGTATGACGAACATGTGTGACTGTTTTGATATCGCTGGAAGGTGAAACTTTCGACCCATTGTACAACTAACATTCGCAATTGTATTGTCAGTAATCGCATCTTAATGCAATTCAATAATGATCTTTAACATACAGTTCACCAAATATGGAAGGGGGTGTGTGCTACAAATAAAGAAATGTAGACTTGTCACATGTCGTTCTCAACCATGGAATTCTCGAAATGTCAAGTCCAAGGATGCAAACCTTACATTAAAATCCTGTCACGCTTTCTGTTCTCAACTTTACAAAGAAATATAATTCCAGAAATATCAAAGTCGAAAAAATCACTTGCAATTTTTTATTTTTAAATCTAAATAATATATGCATTTTGTAATATTACAAGTTACCTTTTACAAATGAAAAATGGAGAATGAAGAGTTGTAGTCAGCCTCGCAAAACGGAATTCGAGACTGACATGAGTTGCACAGTTGCGATTGCAATGTTTCAAATTACATCACTACATGATTTTGCATCATGTTTGTCAACCTTTTTGTGCAAAGGACATATGATTACTTTCGATCATTGTTCAGGGAAATTGCCAGACTGAAATATACAGTAAAAGAATTCACAAATGTATGTGGTAAATATATGATAATTGCTTCTGAGTGTGTCCTGCGCAATTCCATCTGGTCCAGAACTTTTCTTCAATTTTAGGCGGTGAAGTGCCCTTTTAGCTTCATGGGGTGTAATATTGTGATTGATAATTTTCATAATATTGATGTAATCACCACTATTGCAGCCTTCAAAAATAAAGGAATACTTGTATTCTCCTAAGAGAATGAAACGTCTTCATTCAGTACAGTTCGAAAATAATCGATGCAATCAGAACTGCCATGTTGAAATATAACATTATATCTCTTGAAATCTTTAAATCATTCAACTCTATACGAAATATTTTTCTTCCAGTTTGCTAGAATGTAACAAACAAGATTTAAGTCCGAAAACGATGTTGTTGTACGTTGAAAATTGAAATCTGAAGAAATGTTAACAACTCTGTTTTCTCAGTGAGACGAGCTAAAAGCATATCATATTCTAACAAGAACCAAAGAATGCGTTGCCATAAGGCAAATGTGAACAGTAAAATATAAATATACAACGTAGTGACGTTTTTACTTGTGTTCAGATTTCATTCCCTATTGTCTTTATCTCAATGCAATGAGAGATCGACTGGTAAATACAGTATATTCTTATAAATATTCTAAGAATAATAAAGACATAGTATAAGTACAAAGGCTTTTACGCAAATTATTTATGGCCTCCACAAAACTACTGCCATGAACAGAAAATAATTGGTAAAGGGGGCAGTTAGTTCGTTTTATAATTCAAGGGTGATCATTATTGAACTTAGATTTTATAAGTCATTTCACCGTTGACATTTTGGGAGCACATCGTTATCGTTAGAAGTATGTGATTTAAATCAATATTGATGCAAGTGTTTGTTGTTTGTAATACCAATATTTCGCTTACAATGCTGTAAACATATTTTTAAAACTATTTTCGGATCTGCAGATCAATGTCCTGTGAGTCTTTTTCCAGAATGATGATTAAAGAGAATTTGTTTTTAATTAACAACATTACGAACTTAACTTCTTTTCTGGTACAAAAACAAAACGTAATCTTATACTGGCAAAAATGTTCCCATTAAATGACGCCACGTCATGTATAATATAATTCTGTGCATAAATGCAACCACATTTAGAATTATTATTTGGACTGTACATTGCGTAGCTAAGGAACCGATAGATCCTTTACACAACCAACTCTAACAGTGTAAACGCTTATTGAGAACAAATACAACTTAAACTGCGACAGCGTCGACACATGTACGTACTGTAAGCAAAACTATGCTTTTCCAAACATGTCCCTACTGGAGCTCCGTATCTCATCGATCGTTTCCTTACCGCTGAAGTTATGCTGTACAGACCTTGTTGAGAACCATATACATGTTTAAACTCTTAGTTTCTGAATTTTCATACTTTTCTGTGCTTTTCTTTCAGCTTCATTGATCCATGAGACCTGATACACATTTCACATTCGCATTTCAACTTCAACATTCAAGTTAATATTCATATGACGCTTTATTATCGTTGAACCCATTTAGAGGGTAATACTTAGGGTAATACTGAGGGTCATACTGAGGATAATACCTAATAATAACGAAAACATGTTAACTGAAAAATAACACCCCATTTCATAATATAAGTGTTGACATTCAATCTGCTATTTTAATCGAAGTGGGCCATTGTTAGTTTACAAACCAAGTTCTAAACAATTGAGATAATAACGCTGGATTAACATGAAGTGCTTTATACTGGAGTCCACTGAAAACACTCGCACCAGCTTGTTACATCGGACCTCGGACAATGATTTAGGTATTCTTGAGGTATACATGTACTTGGACACACGGGGACGTGTGTTGCTTAGAAATATATACTAATAATTATAACAATAATGCACTTCTACCTAGTTTCCAGTCTAGGCCTGCTCAACGGCGCCAAAACTGTAAAAGTAAATAGAGTTATTTGCTGAAGAAGAGAGTCTTAAGGGATTTCTTGAAGAAGTGAACTGACTCTGCCAATTTGGTGTCAACTGGAGTTGAGTAACACAGTCGTGGGGCTGCACGGAGAAAGCATTCTCACCAACCTTGGTTGACGTGGGAGGGATTGAGAGTTGATGTTTCGAAGATGATCTGAGAGGTCTTGAGGGCTGGTATAAGTTGAGTAGATCTTTGAGATATTGGGGAGTTAAGTCATGGAGTGCAGAGTACGTTAGCAGAAGACGATTGAATGTGATGCAGTGTCTGACAGGGAGCCGGTGGAGTTGTCTCAGGATTGGGGAGATGTGTTCAGTAGGAGAAGTACAGTGATTATTCGTGCTGCTTTGTTCTGGATTTTTTGGAGATGGGAGATGACCGTGGATCTGGACAGGAGGGAGTTGCAGTAATCTAGACGTGATGTCACAAAGGCATTTGCGTGGGTTTTGCAATTAGCACCTTAGGTTGTTTTGATTGCCTGAGCTTTACTGGTCATCAAGCTATCCATGGTCACAAGAAGGTTTTTGACATGTGGTGATGGCTGAATATTGACTGCCTTAACGAATAGCTTCAATGGAGAAAGTTTGGATAGATGATGTTGTGTTCCATATACAATAAAATCAGTCTTTCCACTGATTAGCTTGAGGCAGTTATCACACATCAATTTGTGCACTCAATTTTTGGGATGGCACTCGACACGTTGCAAGGCTTGATGGTAATGTATAGTTGCTGGTCATCAGTATAGCGGTGGAACAGCAGCGACTCCTGATTACATTTCCAAGAGGCTGGATGTAAAGAGAGAATAGCACAGGTCCCAGAACAGATCCTTGTGGGACACCATGCTGAATTGATCTTGATTTGGATGTACAGCCATCAACACATACATGCATGGATCTCCCTTTCAAATAGGACTCACACCATTCAAGGGCCACATCTGTAACTCCAAAAGTGTGGCGCAGACGTGACAATAGCATAACAAGTAAGACCACCTCCTGTTTGTCAACAGCTCTTAAGATATCGTTCTGTACCCCCACTAGGGCTGTCTCCGTTGAGTGGCTTTTCCTATAGGTGGATTGGTAGACTTCTGATAGACTGTGATCATTGATATGAGATTGAAGTTGGGAATGAACAACCTTCTCCAAGGCTTTTGCATCCTCGGTTACCCATGGTTTTATATATGCTCCGTTGCTCTCCACTATATCACCCATGGGAAACCTTATCAGGGGAATCTGTACTCAAATTACCCGCCCTTATGTCATCGTCTGTGACGTCATACACGAATATAGCGTGGCTTCAATTGACACGGCTGTCACACCGGCTCATCATGTCTGTAATATACATTAATGGTATAACATATTTAATTAAACTTGAAAGTGTAATTTGCGAAACTGAAAAACTTTGTGAATATTCCTCGACTTTACTCAAGTACTTCACAAGGCCACACTTTTTCGTAGAAGTAGTGTTATTTCAAAATGATATGTCAAATTTTCTCAAATTGAAAGCTAACCCCCTATCGATGGATAATAAGATTTAAGGTAATCAAGTTTGTAACATAATTGTCATCAAAGAAAAGAACCTGCCTCAAGCCAAAAATAGAGATTATGATCAAATACTTTATACAACATATCTATAACGTGTAGCATGACATTTCATTTCGCCGAGTACAGGTAGTGTACCTTTTTATCAATTAAAAAAACTTTTAATAAAGGATCTGAACATATCACATGATTGAAGCCAGTTGTATAAAGAAATCATCAGTTTCTCGGATGTAGGTATTCTACAGAGTTGTGAGCCCTGTTCTGTCCTCTAATCATTCGCTAACTTTCCTAACAATGATAACTATCTCACATTGCCAATATCAAAGTTCTGCATGTCATGATCGCAGGTATCTAATTTGATTCATATCACCATTAGCAAATCCCGTTAATTCAAACAGCTACAACTAGGCAGCTCTGCCTGTACAACTTCTCAAGGGGAATACATGCCTAGAAGCAACTATGGAAATATTAAGAGATTGTTTCTCGAAGACGTATGTCATAGACATTAAAAAGACGAATTGGAGTTGACCAATTCAGCAAAGTCATTCACAAGTTCTTTGTTTGTGTTTTTTGATGGGAAAACTTCTTCTTAAAGAGGAGGTTGTTTGTGATCGTAAAGATTTCCTTCTGCAACACCTTCTAAGCTTCTTTGAAGTGCTGTGCTTTTGCTCGTTCAACCAGAACATTGTCATGGTTACGCTGCTTTGCATGCATTTGTTTATGGACAGTCAGTCCTGTTCTGTGCTCCAGTTTTCGTCGCTGTTGCTTTGCCTCTCTGATTTGATCGTTGTACCATGCATAATTTGCGTGAAATGTCACCACGCGATTCATAATTGGAGCATGTACATATACAAGTTCTTCAACTAGCCTGTTGTACTCTTCAAGGTATGTATTGACAGTACCATTAGTGATATTGGTAAGTGAGGTTTGAAGGTCTACCCTGAAGAGATCTTTGTTGAGAGATTTCCATTTCCAAATCACTGTTTCTTTTATTGGGCGTCTGGGCATGAACAAGCTGATGCGGCATAAAACTGCATAGTGATCTGATGGCACAGATGCATAACATTTTACATTGTTTACAATGAGGTCTTCACCGATTATGACCAGGTCAAGTGTGTATCCTTTAGTATGAGTTGAACTGTCAACAGGTTTCGCTCTTCAAGCATTGATACGAACTTCTGATCTATCACTATTTCTCTCAACATGAAAGTTAAAATCACCACAAAGAATCATTTTCCCTGTGTTTGTGGCTAGATCATCTAGTAGAAGACAAAATTCATCAACGAAGTTTTTTCTGGAAATGATCCTTGGTGGTCTGTACACGCACCAGCACCATACAGCACCATGCTGTGACCATTTAGATCCATATTTACACACATATTTACACAGAACTTCGATACGGTGACATGTATCTTTGTCTTTTAACACTTAAAGTCACTTTTTTAATATATAAACTTACATAAACTACACTCTCTCAAAAAAGAAACACAACCCAATCTCAATTTCTGACAACATCCCCTGAACAAAAAAAGTGAGCGTAAATTAGAATTGTTTGTCTAGTACTCTTAACATGCATCACACATGCTGACATTTCCTATATCCTATTTTGTTTGAAAAAGTGAGAATAGGTAATGCTCATAATGCCAAAAGTCGGTTACATGAGCAAATCAAAGAAAACACAGTTGATGTAGAGTTCTTTTAAAGGACGCGTTGTTTGGCAATTCAGTCATTTTATTTACTCCGAAAAGCAAGGTCGAAAATAACCAAGTTGTGTACAGCAGATCGAAATATTGCCATTGGTCGCATTGTGGCCGGGAAAACTTTTGGAACAGTTACCCGTCATGTAAATGTCAATATAACAACCATCCCGTTAATTCAAACAGCTACAACTAGGCAGCTCTGCCTGTACAACTTCTCAAGGGGAATACATGCCTAGGAGCAACTATGGAAATATTAAGAGAATGTTTCTCGAAGACGTATGTCATAGACATTAAAAAGACGAATGTGACGTATTACTACAACTATATAATCTTACATATGTGATGCATTTGTAAAAGCGCCTTTTCCAATGTAGCACTGCTCAAAAGCGCTTTTGTCCACGAGTCTACAAAATTATGCTCTGTTGCAGTGAGCACAGAACAAGTGAGTTTTCAGATTTGTTTTAAAGACATCAAGTGTCTGACATGTTCTGATGTCTTCAGGCATATTGTTCCACATCAATGGTCCGGCTGTGGAGAACGATCTGTCACCATAGCTCTTGGTTCTTGATTTCGGCACTCTGAGTAGATGTTGAGTAAGTTGCGTGGGGGCTGGTATGGCTGGACCATATCGCAGATGTAGGCAGGGGCCAGATTGTTGACAGCTTTGTACACAAGTGTTAGTAACTTGAAAGTGATCCTGCTCTGAATTGGCAACCAATGGAGAGACTTCAAGAGTGGAGTGACATGATCATATTTACCAGTCCGATGAATTACCTTGGCTGCTGTGCTTTGTATTCGCTGTAAGTTCTCAAATTATTGTTTAGGTAGTCATATTGGAGAGAATAACAGTAATCGAGCTGTGATATGACTAGGGCTTGCATAAGCGAAGCAGAACCTCCTTGCTGATATACTTTCTAATGATAGAAATGTTCCGGATATTGAGACTTTTTTGTCTTTATTTGTCGCTGATGCAGCTAGATAAGGCTGAGAATGCACTATTGAGTGATCAATTCTGGAGTGGCTTGAAGGTTATGTACAGCTGCGTGTCATCAGCGTATCATGAAAAGCAAGTCTGTGTTTTCTGTAATGGAGAATGCATGAGGAGCCGTGGATTATTTTTAACGAATCCACGGCTCCGAATGCATTATCCATCTTAATCCACGTATGACGTCACGAAACATACACATGCGATTATCTAGCATTATAGACAATAAATTTCGATTATGTAAATTAAAAAAATATTATTTTGCAAATTTCGGTGCCCATTCATCGGATATGGTAGACGTAGCTTCGACCCTTATGAAATGGATTCTTCCACGCACGTGCATGGCACAAATTGTCCACGCAAAGCGATTTGACTGACAGCCAAACTCCTGCATTTCATGTGTTTCAGTACGATCCCCATGCGTTTCACACTTTACCAGTCTTGTTTAGAAAGCAGGGATCTTACTGACAAACAATCAAATGATTACCAGTAGGCCTGGTAGTCTAATAGGTTAGGGCGCTGCGTAAAAGACGAAGGGTTACATGTTCGATTCCCGGGTCAGACATTACACAAATAATCAGATATTTTAAGATTCTCATCAGATATACTAAGACAATATACATCATTCTTGAACAAATTACTTTGTGAGCCATTACGAAAATGTCAAAACCTGACACCCCTCCTGACTGGATTAGTCAATGACCAGTAGATTCTTAAAAATAATCCACTGTTAACACAATAGAGTGACGTCATCACCATGGATTAAGACTATATCACCAATGGCCCCAGATTATATCATAAAGAACAACGGCCTTAAAAGAGATCGCTGAGGTACTCCATATCTGAGTATTACCTTCCGTGATGTATAGCCATCGATGGAGACTTCTTGGTGTCTTTCCTATAAGTATGATATCATCTACATCAGAGCATTGCCGGTAACTCCACATCTCTGTTCAAGAGTTGAGAGAAGAATGTCATAGATAGAGAATAGTACACGAGGTCTCATTATACTAAACGAGTGTCCTTCCGACGGTATCTGACCGAGCCAAAGTGAGGTCAGATACCAAAGGAAGGTCACGAGGTTCGTTTAATTCGTA
Source organism: Gibbula magus (assembly GCA_936450465.1). Classification (NCBI taxonomy): domain Eukaryota; kingdom Metazoa; phylum Mollusca; class Gastropoda; order Trochida; family Trochidae; genus Gibbula; species Gibbula magus. The sequence goes on along the minus strand of OW388296.1, from coordinate 1,837,193 downwards.
TCTAATGAGACCGAGTGTGGTATTTTAATTATTACACACGTTTATTATACCTGGATTCGTCACATGGTTTAATTTTATTACCTGTGATAAGGGAAACAATTCTCCGTAACCGAAACCCGTATCAATAACCGAGTGCGTAATAATTGAGGTAAACTGCGCTAGAGCTGACCCGAACGCTTATTTGCACCTCCTATTGCGTATACATACAACGAAATAATGTAGTTCATGAGATTCAGTTGAGTAAAACAAAAGTGGACTGTAAAAATGAGCAAAAAGGTTTGTGCAAATGAACTGTATTTGTTATATTATCATGGTTGTGCAAGGTATTATTGTTAATGCAAACATTGACATTAATCTTATAGTCAACTCGTTCGCCTCGCAGTCGGTCGGCTCGCCGCTGAAGTGTCGAGGCTGTTGGCCTAGTTACTAGCGACAGCTGACGTTGTTTTTTTTTTGACGGAATGTCATTAGATATATACAATCTACTGAAAGAATGAAGCAACAGTGCCAAGGTTTTAAGTTTAGATGAACAGCAACAACCGACGCATTGTGACTGTAAAATCGTGGCCTACGGTACTGTAGAGAGAGAGAACAGTCAGACATTGACGTTGACGACTCGCGATCGGCATGATGTCAAAATCGAAGGGAGAGGTCAAAGCAGAGTGCATATGCTTGACTTTGACTAGTGTCTTACGTTCTTGGTGATGATTAGGCTAAATTATGTTTGCATTTGACATTCGCCGCATTTGAAACCTTTTGACGCCCACAATGAATGTGAGATGTGTCTGGATTTCCACAAAACCCTTGAACTGTAAGTAAATACGGTGCGTTTGCCGATAGTTAAAGCTATTCGCGATATCAATGATGCATACTTGACAAATGTGGAACTTTCTAAAAGCATTGACAAACTATGTTGACGCATATATCTAGCATATAAAGTAATGAAAATGAAATGTTACGTGTTTGTTTTTAATTCAAAAGTAGTTCTGTTTCAACTTGACCCTAACTGAGAGGTCATTGGTTATCCAATCAAATCGTTGGAATGAGGGGTCACGTCGTTACGACACAGGTCAACGTGATACGACACACGTGTGACATGAGATCAGTATGTCACTAGTTGTATGTTCACCACGTGTATCAAATGCTGCGGACAGGTCGAGAAGAACAAGAGCAGCTGCTCCGTTCTGGTCCACTGCCTGGAGAAGATCGTTGTACATGTCAATATAACAACCATCTCCCGACTCGATATACAGACTTCCCTTGCATTAAACGGAGGATCGTTCCAGCAGTGGTTGACCAAGGATCACCACAACTGCTCAGCGGATTGCTACATCCCGGTCACCAACCTACGTGTAACAGAAGTGATTGTGAGGTCACCTCTAGTGGGAATCGAACCCGGGACCTCCGGGTGACAGTCCTGTGCTCTACCAGTTGACCATGAACTAAAGTAGCTAGTAGGAACGCTTTTGACCTCACCCTGCCACATATACCCCTTCCACGAAGTGACTCGTCCTCGATTAAAAAATTCGGGAGATATGCCTATGAAGGATTTACAAACCTATAAATAAGGATTTACAAACCTGAAAAGGACTTACAGGTGCAGTGACATTAAGTAATAAGCCCGGCCCCACGTTGGGCGCCAAATGTAAGTGATCGTGAGGTCACCTCCAGTGGGAATGGAACCCGGGACCTCCTGGTGACCTGCGCTCTACCAGTTGAGCTAAAGGGATATCCCACTAGTCCAAACCAGTAGGAACGCTTTTGACCTCACCCTGCCACATACGTAATCGGCAGGCCACATACAACACCTCGTTTGAGGCGAGTGTCAGCCCAAACCATCAGGAACCGTCTACGTGCACAAAGACCATTTGTCGGACCCGTCCTGAGACGACAACATCGACGCCAACTTCTCAGGTCGTGCATTGAGGATATGAACCCTAATAAACTGGAGACGAGTCTTGTTTAGTTACGAGTCCCGTTTCCTACTTCACGGCCTTGATGGAAGGCAACGTGTTTATAGACGAGCAAATGAAGGTTTTGCTCCGAACTGCGTTCGACAGGTCGACAGAATTGTAGTAGGAAGCATCATGGTATGGGGAGCAATGTCTTACAACCAACAATCACACCTGGTAATCATTCCGGGCAATTCGACGGTCCGACATCAATACATCAATGACGTTTTACAGCCTCGTCTTCTGCTGATAATCGAGCAAAAGAGGGAGCTGTTTCAACTGGACAATACCGGACCTCACACAGTTCGTGCAACAGGGAATTTTCTACGATAATTCCAATGTCAAAATATTGCCATGGCCCTCCAGATCGCCTGACATCGACCAACCCTATCGAACATCTATCGGACCATCTTGATCGTCGTATTCGTGCACACAGAAGTTGGATGCACTGGCCATACCACTGCAGGAGGAATGGAGAGCAATACCCCAGGAAAGGAATCACCGTCTTAGCCTTCTTTTCCGAGATGTTCTGTGATTACAGCCCGTGGGGCTCTTACGAGATACTGAAGAAAACGCCCCCTAGTTTGAATCGAATGTTTGCTAGAGACCTTTTTAGATTGTGACTTTATACCATAGAGACGTAAGTTTCACCATGTCTATATCTAAAGTATAATATCATACATAACTATGAAATAAGCTCACATTATACTATGATATAACTTAATTTATTAAAATGATATAACCTCACATATCACTAAAATATAAACTCACATATTACTAAGATATAGCCTCACTTATATCTAAACTATAATCCCAAATGTAACAAAGATATAATCACACAATCAACTTAGAAATAATCTGAAATATAACTCTCACATATATATATATATATATTACAAAAATAATCTCAAATAATCTCACATATAACGAAACTATAACCGTATCAAGATGTGACCTGACATATATATCAAACATAAGCTAATCTAAATTTGTATTTCACATAAATCTTACCGGAAACTGTAATCTCATATATATATAACTAAGATTTTACCTCGACATATCATATATCTCCATCTCCCATACAACTAAGATATAAATCATGCCATACTTAATAACAGTCTACTTACAAAAATACAGTTGGTGTCAAAGAGGTTAGAAATTATCAATTTATTCACAGAGTAAAAACGGACTTGAAACCCCAGTTTTGTCCGATAAGAACACGTCAATTATCATAAAGATGTTCTACATTGCTTTTATCAAATACTTTATCGTTTACCTTATTCTACAACATTGTTTTTATTTTGTTGAAATATTCTGCAGCACAGTTCATGGTCCTGTGCAGTACGGTCTGCTGTCTGTAAAGTTAAGCAGCATTGGGTGCGGATCACAGGATGGGTCACCAGATTCTCTACGGGATAATCCTAAGTTATGGAAGGTGATCACTTTCTGTACATTGAGACATGAGTTGTGAAACTTGTAGGGTCGCCTTGGTCACGTGACTGTTCCTCTTCTCACCCAGTTGGTGCCAGGCGAAGGCTGTGTTTGAGTTGACCCTTGGCCTCAGTATAAACCAGGGTAACAATACACGGAGCTCAGTATAAACCAGGGTTACAAAACACGGAGCTCAGTATAAACCAGGGTTACAAAACACGGAGCTCAGTATAAACCAGGGTTACAAACCACGGAGCTCAGTATAAACCAGGGTAACAATACACGGAGCTCCGTATAGACCAGGGTAACAATACACGGAGATGTGTATAGACCAGGGTAACAATACACGGAGCTCCGTATAGACCAGGGTAACAATACACGGACATGTGTATAGACCAGGGTAACAATAAACGGAGCTCCGTATAGACCAGGGTAACAATACACGGAGATGTGTATAGACCGAGGTAACAATACACGGAGCTCCGTATAGACCAGGGTTACAAAACACGGACCTCAGTATAAACCAGGGTAACAATATATGGAGCTCGATATAGACCAGGGTAACAATACACGGAGCTCCTTATAGACCAGGGTAACAATGCACGGAGCTCCGTATAGATCAGGGTAACAATACACGGAGCTCCTTATAGACCAGGGTAACAATGCACGGAGCTCCGTATAGATCAGGGTAACACTGTACGGAGCTCTTGGAGCAATGCTTATCCATGCTGATACATGTATCATATTGAAGGGTCGCCTTGGTCACGAAATGTTCATCTATCACCTGGCTGGTTCCAGGCGAATGTTGTGTTTAAAGTGACTCTTGAGCTGTGTACCATAACCAGGTTAGGGGCGGACATCGCAGTTGTTCGCGCGCTCATCTTCGGATCAAGAGGTCCGGGGTTTGAATCCTGCTATGAAGTCAGTAACTTTGTCTACTGTAGAGACTTTTTTGCATGCAAGTTTGGGTGCAATGCTATTCACCTCACCTCACCTCACCTCACCTCACCTCACCTCACCTCACCTCACCTCACCTCACCTCACCTCACCTCACCTTACCTCACCTCACCTCACCAATATCAGGGTAACAATACACGTAGCTCTTTGAACATGATGCATGATAATGCTTGTGAGCTACAATATATTCATTATTACTACTATTTAACAGGTAAGTCACCATGTATTGATAGTTATCCTAAATATCCTGATGATATTGACGGCCTAATTCCACTATTTTCCCGAATTCAGAACAGTTTCATACAAAAAGCAAATTATCAGGCGTCATACTCTCTCTGTTTGAACTTGGCATGCTGATTAGAACCGTTATCAAATTACTTGACGACTTCCATTGCTAATGAGCTATACGGATGCAACTGATTATAAAAACGGATCTTATTGAACATGGAAGAAATAGTTGGAAGAGCGATCATCAGGCAACATTGTAACAATTATCTTCTGTCAACTCTCTGAGGCGCTTCATAATTTTGAGTTAACAGCCTTCGAGACCCACATAAATCTGAAAGTCATCAAAGACAAATGCACTGAATGCAATCGTATTCTGCAGCTTTTGTCAGTCTCACTGAGGTATTTGTCGAAGCTAGGACAATTTTGTATGAAGTTAATTGACTCAAAAGATGTGTCAAATTTTGTCTGTTGTTGACTAGCTAAAAGAACTGAAATTAAAGTGCTCTTACAAAAAGGTAAATAAGTGTTTCCAATGGCTAAATAATACTCCTCAATCTATAACGAGTTCGGTGTTTAGGCATGCGAGTCCATTTATAATAATAATAATTGCGTACTTATATTGTGCCTTTTTCAAAGCGCTACAATTATTACCCTGAAGGAATTGTACTTTCAGAGCTGCTACTAAGCGCTTCATCAGTACTTCCCGTATTCAGGTACCCATTTGTACAGCTGGGTAGACTGAGTGCAATGTGGATTAAGTACCTTGCCCAAGGACACAACACAGTATTCGACCCAAGTCACAAATCTTTGGTGTCTCCACCGGGATTCGAACCCGGGTCGTCGGCGTGAGAGGCCAGCATGCTAACCACTACACCACCGTGCTCCGTGTTCCCATAGAGAGGCCATTTTTCAGAATAAAATGGCCACTCGATGGTAGTACAAGTGATCTGACTGATGTAGCGATATCTAAACACTGAGAGTAGCGTTTTAAATATGATACAATGATGGAATGGTCAACCATCTTGCTTTCTGAACTCTCAAAATCATATGAGACCTGCAAATCTAGCTCTCACACTGAAGAGTTCCGGATAACGGTTTTCTATTGATGCGGCTTATATGGTCGTGTTAGGAGATGTTTTAACCTCTTACGTAACAATATGCATATCAATATAATTATATATATATACGTAAATGTATATGTGTAAACTTAAAAAAATAAATGACAAATTTGAGAAAAAAACAATGTGCAAAATGTCAAGTGGAATGCCACTGTTATGATTGATACTGAAAGTGTGTTGACACGTGCCATTCTTGGATATTTGTGTACATGCGGGAAAGAGTTTTGATTGAGATCATCAGGCGAGTATGTAACAATATCCGGAATGAAATCTCCGAATAATTTTATATGTGACCGTAATGACCTAGGTCTTCAACAATTTTAAAACCACTTTTGAGACATTGGAATTAATATAAATTGAAAATAAAAATAGATGGTAAACGAGTTAGTGAAACTGAACTGACATCAAGCTAAAGCCTAAATAAACGGCCATATAGCCAAGAGCAATGTCACATCTATAGTTCACACCGTAACTAACACATCTGAATGTTGTAACGAACCTATATAAGTTAGTTTACACGTTACTAACTACATGGTAGCAAAACTAAATTATGTTTAGAGTGTACTTGAATTACACCAATGCTGATGACAAAATCAACGATTAAAGTTTGTTAACAAATCTGTGTGCCTATTTTGTCCTTTTTCGATCATTTCATATCAAGAGAAGCCGTAATGAAAGAAATATACTAATTCCACAAAGATGGCTGGTAAAACCAAAAATCCATAAAATAATGATAAATGATAAATAATTACGATAATGGTTGTAGTATCAAAAGCTATGGGATGCAGGCTGCATGAATGGGGGCGAGGTCCTCTGACAGGATTATCACCAGAACGCCTCTACCATACAGAGCAGTTATACAATCATTATGGCTAGTTTGAGTTGGAGTCAAGGCGATAGCTTCGGAAACATATCAGTGACCGATTCAATAAGGCTTTTCTGGCTTTGTTGGTTTTGGAAAGGATGATTTCGATTGTATGAAAGTGACCCTTTCCTTACTCACATAAACAATTGCATAATAGAGAAATGTGGACTTTTCCCCATCGCTCTTATTAGGAAATGTTCATCCTTTACTTAACATGAATGTTATTGTGCTAGATCAGCTATTTCGCCTTGACGAAAACTTTATACATTCCGAAATTACCACTCTTCTAATACGTGCAAGTTTATTATGTTTATGAATTATGCTATGAAAACAACTTCTTCAAATTAAATACATACAATCTACAATATCCCAAATCTCATTAAATCGTATAAATCATAACACTTTTACCTCGCTCTTTGTACTTGATCTGAGTGATGAGGACATCTTCGGACCGTTTGGATATCTGAGCAAGAATATGATTGGTTGAATTTAAGGAACAGGAAAGGTCACAGACACAGTCATTAGAAATGGCCCCTTAAGAGTAGTCAGGTCAAGAAACAAGGTTTCGCTCTGATTTTAATGAGATATAAGGCGTTTCTCGTCTTCACTTTATAAGAAACTTTCAATATCGTGTTTGTGCAGCTGTATATGCTTATATTTTTTTATGTGTGACCGTCCATTACCTTTGGGTTTACACTACTTTCTCCACGGTCGCCACATTTGGACCAAAACGCCATAGCCTTGATGGAACTTGACAGTCCTTAAGGGAACGTCTAGCAGAAACGTGGTAGAACTTGATTAACGGTGTTGCCTTGAGACTCTGTGAAAAAAAAGTTTTTTTGCAAAACACATAGGCCACGTTCAGCACGTTTCAGACCAGAAACCTGACAGTGCGTATTAGAATGGGAGGAAAGTAACAAAACTGAACGGACCCTATTGAAATATAACAGGCCTAAAAGGCTTCCTTGGTGAAACGTAGAACAGAACGGTGGTGCCGAGGCCAGCTGTTTAATTCATTTTGGACTATTCAAAACCGCTGATAGAATTGTCTTTCATATTATTTGTTAAGTTCGTAAAGAAAAGTTGTAAGTGCATGACAATAATACATATATTAACGCTACTATTGATACTTGTTTAATTATTAAGATTCGTTATAGAATATGACGGTCTATTTTGAAATGTTTTACTTTACATTCCTACAAATTTTTGTTAATGAAATGCTTATGTCTTTTAATTCTTAATTTGTTACTTGATTATTTTATTCATAGTAATATGAAGTAGGAATTCCTTGAAAGAACCTAATTCTTATAATAAAAATCACAAAATAATATAGGGCCTACTTCAGAATGTCTAGATAAGCTGAAAGCCTGCAGACAAAATTATAGGGAAGAAGGTACAGTAATCAGAGTTCTTGCGACTAACTTTAGTATAACACAATAATAAACATATGGAATACATGAAATGAGTTAAAATAGTGTGTGGGCGTCGAACCATACTCGTTATGTACAATAACATACTAAGTGAACTCGATGTGAAAGATTTTGTCACTTTTTAGATGGATGGTTTTGGACATTATGAGTTTGTTCAATGGTGAAATATAACATTTATTTCAGCTTTATGCCCATTTTATCTCTGAGAGCTGTGATTTATTTCCCAATCGCAATGTTTTTGGTTGTGATACAATTTCAGTTTAAAGAGCCGTTATGCATAACGTCTATGTAACAAACGCTGTCCATCGTCTTTAAGATTATAAACTTAACCATCAACATTAAAGAGACATTAAGTGAGTAAGTGTTCCTACGTAAATGTATATAATAAGTGTCCACTAGTTTCGAAAAACAGTTACTTCAATATCTGTAGACACTAAATTACTGAAAAAAGGATAAATAGATAATCGCTTACATTTCCATTTCCGTGAGCACTAAAAACTGGTTTCATTGTTTCATGCCACGAGTGGAAATATATAACTTTCTACCTCACAAGATGAGATAAACATAGTATTTGTGAAGAATTGACGGATATTCTATTTATTATATATGAGGTTATCCTTGTAATTACGTCCGAAAAGGGCCGCAAGGATCAGCTCGTCACCACAGAAACACTGTGACGTCATAAGCAAAATCGCCGCGGGAGACCATTGTTTTATGACGTCAAATTATATCAGTTACCATTCGCAGTGAAAATATAAGTTAGTTTCACTGTAGCTTGATAGACAGTTTGACTTTCAAACTCACAGATTGATGGTAACAGTCTTGCAAAAAACAACTCTTCTCATAGTTTTGAAATGTCTTGGATGTACATCACTAATTCGTCTATCAAAAGATGTGTATTTCCAGATATATGACACTTGGATAAAGGCACTTCCCTTTCCTGTATCAGATGGAGGGTAAACTTTAAGCTAGCTCTCTTGCTTTATTGTATACCCTTGTCAGAGACCATTTAAACAATGCCATCTCATTACCCACTGACTTTGACTACGGTGAAGGACTTCTTCATTGAACCTTTGCCATACCTTTTGACAGGCTAGTGACCTTGACATACGCACATTTTCTCGAACTTTAAATTGGTCAGCATAGGCATATGATACTTGTCACATGTCACATAATTAGGTCATAACTATTTTTGCGTTTTATTCTCTCATACCACTCTTGTTCCATCTTTTTATTCTGAGTTGAAATACTTAGTTCGAATTTCGAAATAGTTATTTTCAGATGCCTCGTTTTTATCTGTTTTATATCATATATAATCTAATATATTTTTATATAATAGTTCAATAACTTGAGGAAGGCTGAAAAGCAGTCTTTTATGTTCAGATTTGCCTTACAAGACCATAACCTGGAAACTCGTCTGACAGATCTAGAAGATGTTTTCAAACCGAAACCTAAGATAATGCTTTATGTGTGACAAGAAGGGAATCAGTAAAATATAATACATCCACCATGTCAAACCTGAGCTTTTATTGTTTCCCTATATCACAGATTGGAGTGAACTACTGGAGTGAATGCTACCTGTATACATGTACAACCCAGCTCTGTTATGTGTTGCTGTCAGTCAACATTTCCCTTTGGAACTAATCTGTTTTCTTCAAGAAGCCATTAAAGTGGATTATCTTCTGAGAGGGATGCCATACTATCCCAGTCCAGTCTTATCTTTTCCTACAATCGCTGCTGTCGAGGAAGCTTTTCATTAAGTGGTACACTCAATAAGTACTCTATCTCTACTCTGTTTCTCTATTTCTTAGACTCACTTTCTCATTTGCTTTCCTGATGTTTCTCAAAGCATCTTGAAACAGTAATTTATTAACTATTTTGTTATATAACTAAGATGTGTTTAGGAAATGTGACGTGTTCCTGTTCCGTGTGTTGCTATACAAATGAGATCAAAAAGGTCGACAATTAAACCATTTAACTCTATTTATTTGTTAGATGTCGGTGCAGTAATTGAAGTTCCAATCAACCTGTCGAGTTTCATGATACAAATACAAGGAAACACATTATCGAGTACATGCCTATCATATGTACTCGTTATGAGTTCAACATCACAAAAACTATTAAAAGATTACGCCATTCTCCGATGCTCATAAATCAGTGTCAAACTATGCAATTCGAGAATCAAAAACGTTGTTATGTACTGATAGTATAATGATTCTCCCCAATGTCAAGTCAACACAATTATCATAAGTCTTTATGCAAAAACATAATGTCGAATGTTTGCTCTAGACCAATACTAGAGAGCAGACAAGTATTTGATTTGGGGAATTAGATTTGTGCAAAGACTCACAGCCTTTCAACATTAGTCAGAATTCAGATTCCACATCAACAGATCAACAGATAGCATCGTGTATTGCCGAACTGTCATGATACATCCTTTTAAGCTTACTGTAGTAATGTGTCATGTATATATATATATACCTTTGTCATTTAGATCAGACTTTTCTTTTCAGCAATCTTTAATAGACAACTAATACTTGCATAACTCTAACTTAAAATTGATTGCGCCAGTGGATTGACATTTGAAATATATGCTAGGATATTGCAACCCTGCAAATGTCTCGTAAATTGTCAACTTTAATAAGTTATTCGTGACAATATGTTACAATACAAGTGTCATTCGAGTACAAAACTGGTAATGCATATCAGCTAATCGAGTTTATATTTTTATTTCACCTACTAGGCTAATGAATTATCCATCAATCCTGCAGAAAGATAGGCAACTAATTAATGAAATTGTGTAAGGCACATTGAAAAGTTGGATGTAGCTAATATCGATATTAACAATAAAACTGTTTAAGTTGGTTATTGATAGTTCAATTTCGCATAGAATTGAACATAGTGTTTTTATGGATAGCATTAGTTCGATATTTTATTTAACTGATTTAATGTTCCACGTTCTTGTCGCCCAATCGTCTGAATGTTCATCTATACAGAGAACGCCAACCTATCATACTAGTCATTGCAACAAAATAATCGTCTTCATACCTGTTGCTATCAGCCTTACACTCAGACTCTGAAAAAAGTTTTTATTCTGAAAATATCACCATTTTAGTAAATATTAAAAAGGATAGTGTAAGAAATCGGTAAAAAGATTCTTCTTTTCAATATCGTTTTCAATATGTTTATCGGAGTGTAAAGACTGTTAGACTACTGTTGGTCCCACCATCCTACATTTCTGTATCACGCATGTCGTTTAAAAAAGACATCATGTTTGTTTAAAAACATCATGTTTATTTAAAAACATCATGTTTGTTTAAAAAAGACATCATGTTTGTTTAAAAAAGACAGCGGTGACTTTGACACACTGCTATCCATTCTGCATTCGAAAAGCTCCTTTCTATAACCATCCAAACCTTATTGATTTGGACATGTGCACTGCTTAAAAAGCTATAACATTGAATCAAATCAATATAACAATTTGTGTAAGCTGCCAAGAATTATATACGGTACACCTGCTTTTAATCCCGTCAGAATCTGTTGACATCATCAATACAACGAAATTCGTTTCGGACAAAGCAACCGCTGGAACAAGAACTCAACCATTAGTAAGTGTTGCTTTGTAAATCTAGGTAACACTGTTTAAAGCATCTGAGATGCAATACTTATATGCTTGCGATAATTATCCCTGATTATTTAATTATCTATCCATGTTGTTTGAGTACTTCTCTGTTGATATATCAATACAAAATATTCAGCAAACTATACCAGACAATGAATGTCATCTGGGATAGCATAGATTCAAGATCAACATGTATTTTTAAGGAAACTGGTACATCATGAGATTTGTAATGGTAATTGTACTGGATTAATCTTGATGTTCTTTATGTTTTCTTTTTATTTAATGATGTTGCCACAAAGGCAATTTCATTCTAGATCTCACTTTACATCTAATATTCTCTCTTGGGTTTTCTTATCTTGATTGGTTCATTAAAATAGAATGCACGTTTCACAGATTTGGATATAAACTAGTGTCCAAAAGAAACGATACCACGTCTTTGAGCGGTCATTACAGGAAAACTTAATGACACAGAAATTTAGAATTGGTATTATTCTTTTGAGATTTCGTTCATTTAACATGTGTACAAAATTCATTTCAATCAGTACTTTGTATTCATTTGTACAGGTCTGTATTGACGTGAGGGGTCTGAAAATGAAAATTTCATTCACACAAATGACTGAGACAAATGTTGAACATGTCAAAAGAGGCGTCACTAAGTCACAGTTGTATTCGGTATGTCCATCCCGAGCGTCAGAACGGGCAAGTACACGCATATGGGTTGATGACGTCAGGCGTCGGATGACGTCAGAAGATAAGCTTTGTCATTCAACAAGGAGGCAATGGGCTGACTTGATGGACGCAATTCAGAGCAAAAAGGGCACTAATTTTTCGACACACACGATGTCTACCATTGTTCTTGAAGATGCAAACTCTGCTCCCATATGAGAGCATGACCATTGCTCAGTCTCGCTGTTGCCAACGTTGAATTCGTCTGTTTGTTTACTCGTTGTTGACGCCTCAGGAACGTTTTGTGGTATGGACGACGTGTTCAGATATCATGAGTCTTCAATCTCTTTTACCAAGTTTGTCTGCTAATCACGTGTCTCAGTGACGTCTTTGACGTTAACGTCATAATGATGAATGGCTTTCGGAGATGAAATACCCGGATGTGGCGGTCTTCAATAAGCGTTATCAACTTCTTCTCGACCTGCATGTTGTTCGATCTCTATCACGTAACCGTTGCGTTAACCTGGTGACTGCTATGCGCGCGCAACCGAACCTTCTGGCGTCGTAGGCGTGTGAGACTCGCTATGTGACAATTCCAACGGCTCTCTCACTCTCAATGGCTGTTAAACCCGATATTTTCTTGTGTGCTTTTTGTTGCTTTGATACCAACGTGTATGGTCAGCCGTTTTATACACTTTATCTGCAGTTGCAAACTATGCTACCTTAAATAATGTCATTCTCACAAAGTGCACCATTTCTTCGGATGTGATAAAATGTTCTCGGTATTTTCGATTGAATACACTGCATTTGGGTTGTGGGATACGCAAAACCATGTGTTCATACGAAGAAAATCACTTTGTAAAAAGATATTTTTAAAAATAGATGGTATCGTTTCTTTTGGACACTAGTTTATAAATAAATTCAAAATATATTATTTATGTCTTCTTTCAAATTATCCTTATTGAGGTTACTGTCAACAAAACTAATTATATTAACTAGACTCATCTATTTATATCATAATTAATAAGTGAAGGCGTCTGTTTACGTGAGCGTTAGGGGGGCGTCAGTGTTCGTGATTGTGATTTGGACTATGTTTGTTTTGCAAGAATCTGAACTTATTTATGAAACAAATCGTAATTTATTGAGTTTATTATCTATTTGATTGAACAGACAAAAGGGGTAAAACTTTAGTTTAGAAAATAAGAAAGCAATTAAATATGTTCTCACTCGCACTGTTCGAAAACTGTTTGTTGAGTTTCTTTTTGTTCATTGTTAGTGTTACCAGCCCTTACACACATATAGGTTTGCCATTCAGTTACACACTTAACCTATTTTAATGTTCCATAGATAAAACAACTGTACAATGAGTCTATGAAACTATATTGTGTATCAATACAATCAATGAGAGCACTCCAGCATGCGAGTGAAAACAAAAACCATAAGGCTTAGGGCAAAGAAACTTGTTTGGGTTATCAATCTGTTTGGGTGTTAATATTTGATTGAAACAGTTCTAAGCTCCAAACCTGTCGCAATTTCATACCTTCACTTTGGCATGAAATCTGAGATATGTTGAGATTCCAGTCAATAGTTTTCCACAGCAATTTGTTGTTGAGAGCAAGGAAAATGAAGACAGCTAACTCAACAGCATTTCTGTGAAGGTTTCAAAGGCGTTAGGGTTGTGGTTGTGGTGAAAATGTGGCTGTATACCTCGATTTTCCGGGGAAGTTTAGCTCAACAGACAGTTTTTGGGGGGAAATGTGGCTATATATCTCGATTTCCCGGGGACGTTTAGCTCAACAGTCAGTTTTCCAGGGAAAGTGTGGCTCTATATCTCGATTTCCGGGGGAAGTTTAGCTCAACGGTCAGTTTTCCGGGGAAAGTGTGGCTCTATACCTCGATTTCCCGGGTAAGTTTAGCTCAACAGTCAGTTTTCCGGGGAAAGTGTGGCTCTATATCTCGATTTCCGGGGGAAGTTTAGCTCAACAGTCAGTTTTCCGGGGAAAGTGTGGCTCTATAACTAGATTTCCCGGGGAAGTTTAGCTCAACAGTCAGTTTTCCGGGGAAAGTGTGGCTCTATACCTAGATTTTCCGGGGAAGTTTAGCTCAACAGTCAGTTTTCCGGGGAAAATGTGGCTCTATATCTCGATTTCCAGGGGAAGTTTAGCTCAACAGTCAGTTTTCCGGGGAAAATTTAGCTCTATACCTCGATTTCCCGGGGAAGATTAGCTCAACAGTCAGTTTTCCGGGGAAAATGTGGCTCTATACCTCGATTTCCCGGGGAAGTTTTGCTCAACAGTCAGTTTTCCGGGGAAAATGTGCTGCCACAAAGGCAATTTCATTCTAGATCTCACTTTACATCTAATATTCTCTTTTGGTTTTACTTATCTTGATTGGTTCATTAAAATAGAATGCACGTTGAAATACCATTTGTTTCACAGATTAGGATATATAAATAAATTCAAAATATATTATTTATGTCTTCTTTCAAATAATCCTTATTGAGGTTATTGTCAATAAAACTAATTATATTAACTAGACTCATCTATTTATATCATTATTAATAAGTGAAGGTGTCTGTTTACATGAGCGTTAGGGGGGCGTCAGTATTCGTGATTGTGATTTGGACTATGTTTGTTTTGCAAGAATCTGAACTTATTTAAGAAACAAATCGTAATTTATTGAGTTTATTATCTATTTGATTGAACAGACATAAGGGGTATAACTTTAGTTTAGAAAATAAGAAAGCAATTAAATATGTTCTCTTTTTTTTCATTGTTAGTGTTACCAGCCCTTACACACATATAGGTTTGCCATTCAGTTACACACTTAACATATTTTAATGTTCCATAGATAAAACAACTGTACAATGAGTCTAGGAAACTATATGGTGTATCAATACAATCAATGAGAGCACTCCAGCATGCGAGTGAAAACAAAAACCATAAGGCTTAGGGCAAAGAAACTTGTTTGGATTATCAATCTGTTTGGGTGTTAATATTTGATTGAAACAGTTCTAAGCTCCAAACCTGTCGCAATTTCATACCTTCACTTTGGCATGAAATCTGAGATATGTTGAGATTCCAGTCAATAGTTTTCCACAGCAATTTGTTGTTGAGAGCAAGGAAAATGACAGCTAGCTCAACAGCATTTCTGTGAAGGTTTCAAAGGCGTTAGGGTTGTGGTTGTAGTGAAAATGTGGCTGTATACCTCGATTTTCCGGGGAAGTTTAGCTCAACAGTCAGTTTTCGGGGGGAAATGTGGCTCTATATCTCGATTTCCCGGGGAAGTTTAGCTCAACAGTCAGTTTTCCAGGGAAAGTGTGGCTCTATATCTCGATTTCCGGGGGAAGTTTAGCTCAACAGTCAGTTTTCCGGGGAAAGTGTGGCTCTATACCTCGATTTCCCGGGTAAGTTTAGCTCAACAGTCAGTTTTCCGGGGAAAGTGTGGCTCTATACCTAGATTTCCTGGGGAAGTTTAGCTCAACAGTCAGTTTTCCGGGGAAAGTGTGGCTCTATACCTCGATTTCCCAGGTAATTTTAGCTCAACAGTGAGTTTTCCGGGAAAAATGTGACTCTATATCTCGATTTTCCGGGGAAAATGTTACTCTATATCTCGATTTCCCGGGGAAGTTTAGCTCAACAGTTAGTTTTCCGGGGAAAATGTGGCTCTATATCTCGATTTCCCGGTGAAATTTAGCTCAACAGTCAGTTTTCCGGGGAAAATGTGGCTCTATATCTAGATTTCCCTTGGAAGTTTAGCTCAACAGTCAGTTTTTCGGTGAAAATGTGGCTCTGTACCTCGATTTCCCGGGGAAGTTTAGCTCAACAGTCAGTTTTCATGGGAAAATGTGGCTCTATATCTAGATTTCCAGGGGAGGTTTAGCTCAACAGTCAGTTTCGTGGAAAATGTGGCTCTATATCTCGATTTCTTGGGGGAGTTTAGCTCAACAGTCAGTTTTCCGGGGAAAGTGTGGCTCTATACCTCGATTTCTCGGGTAAGTTTAGCTCAACAGTCAGTTTTCCGGGGGAAATGTGACTCTATATCTCGGTTTCCCGGGGAAGTTTAGCTCAACAGTCAGTTTTCCGGGGAAAATGTGACTCTATATCTCGATTTTCCGGGGAAAATGTGACTCTATATCTCGATTTCCCGGGGAAGTTTAGCTCAACAGTCAGTTTTCCGGGGAAAATGTGACTCTATATCTCGATTTCCCGGGGAAGTTTAGCTCAACAGTCAGTTTTCATGGGAAAATGTGGCTCTATATCTAGATTTCCCGGGGAGGTTTAGCTCAACAGTCAGTTTCGTGGAAAATGTGGCTCTATATCTCGATTTCTTGGGGAAGTTTAGCTCAACAGTCAGTTTTCCGGGGAAAGTGTGGCTCTATACCTCGATTTCTCGGGTAAGTTTAGCTCAACAGTCAGTTTTCCGGGGGAAATGTGACTCTATATCTCGGTTTCCCGGGGAAGTTTAGCTCAACAGTCAGTTTTCCGGGGAAAATGTGACTCTATATCTCGATTTTCCGGGGAAAATGTGACTCTATATCTCGATTTCCCGGGGAAGTTTAGCTCAACAGTCAGTTTTCCGGGGAAAATGTGACTCTATATCTCGATTTCCCGGGGAAGTTTAGCTCAACAGTTAGTTTTCCGGGGAAAATGTGGCTCTATATCTCGATTTCCCGGGGAAATTTAGCTCAACAGTCAGTTTTCAAGGGAAAATGTGGCTCTATATTTAGATTTCCCGGGGAAGTTTAGCTCAACAGTCAGTTTTCCGGTGCAAATGTGACTCTATATCTAGATTTCCCTTGGAAGTTTAGCTCAACAGTCAGTTTTTCGGTGAAAATGTGGCTCTGTACCTCGATTTCCTGGGGAAGTTTAGCTCAACAGTCAGTTTTCGGGGGGAAATGTGGCTCTATATCTCGATTTCCCGGGGAAGTTTAGCTCAACAGTCAGTTTTCCAGGGAAAGTGTGGCTCTATATCTCGATTTCCGGGGGAAGTTTAGCTCAACAGTCAGTTTTCCGGGGAAAGTGTGGCTCTATACCTCGATTTCCCGGGTAAGTTTAGCTCAACAGTCAGTTTTCCGGGGAAAGTGTGGCTCTATACCTCGATTTCCCGGGTAAGTTTAGCTCAACAGTCAGTTTTCCGGGGGAAATGTGACTCTATATCTCGGTTTCCCGGGGAAGTTTAGATCAACAGTCAGTTTTTCGGTGAAAATGTGGCTCTGTACCTCGATTTCCCGGGGAAGTTAAGCTCAACAGTCAGTTTTCGGGGGGAAATGTGGCTCTATATCTCGATTTCCCGGGGAAGTTTAGCTCAACAGTCAGTTTTCCAGGGAAAGTGTGGCTCTATATCTCGATTTCCGGGGGAAGTTTAGCTCAACAGTCAGTTTTCCGGGGAAAGTGTGGCTCTATACCTCGATTTCCCGGGTAAGTTTAGCTCAACAGTCAGTTTTCCGGGGAAAGTGTGGCTCTATACCTAGATTTCCTGGGGAAGTTTAGCTCAACAGTCAGTTTTCCGGGGAAAGTGTGGCTCTATACCTCGATTTCCCGGGTAATTTTAGATCAACAGTGAGTTTTCCGGGAAAAATGTGACTCTATATCTCGATTTTCCGGGGAAAATGTGACTCTATATCTCGATTTCCCGGGGAAGTTTAGCTCAACAGTCAGTTTTCCGGGGAAAATGTGACTCTATATCTCGATTTCCCGGGGAAGTTTAGCTCAACAGTTAGTTTTCCGGGGAAAATGTGGCTCTATATCTCGATTTCCCGGGGAAATTTAGCTCAACAGTCAGTTTTCCGGGGAAAATGTGGCTCTATACCTAGATTTCCCTTGGAAGTTTAGCTCAACAGTCAGTTTTTCGGTGAAAATGTGGCTCTGTACCTCGATTTCCCAGGGAAGTTTAGCTCAACAGTCAGTTTTCGGGGGGAAATGTGGCTCTATTTCTCGATTTCCCGTGGAAGTTTTGCTCAACAGTCAGTTTTCATGGCAAAATGTGGCTCTATATCTAGATTTCCCGGGGAGGTTTAGCTCAACAGTCAGTTTCGTGGAAAATGTGGCTCTATATCTCGATTTCTTGGGGAAGTTTAGCTCAACAGTCAGTTTTCCGGGGAAAGTGTGGCTCTATACCTCGATTTCTCGGGTAAGTTTAGCTCAACAGTCAGTTTTCCGGGGAAAGTGTGGCTCTATACCTCGATTTCCCGGGTAAGTTTAGCTCAACAGTCAGTTTTCCGGGGAAAGTGTGGCTCTATACCTCGATTTCCCGGGGAAGTTTAGCTCAACAGTCAGTTTTCCGGGGAAAATGTGACTCTATATCTCGATTTTCCGGGGAAAATGTGACTCTATATCTCGATTTCCCGGGGAAGTTTAGCTCAACAGTCAGTTTTCCGGGGAAAATGTGACTCTATATCTCGATTTCCCGGGGAAGTTTAGCTCAACAGTTAGTTTTCCGGGGAAAATGTGGCTCTATATCTCGATTTCCCGGGGAAATTTAGCTCAACAGTCAGTTTTCCGGGGAAAATGTGGCTCTATATTTAGATTTCCCGGGGAAGTTTAGCTCAACAGTCAGTTTTCCGGTGCAAATGTGACTCTATATCTAGATTTCCCTTGGAAGTTTAGCTCAACAGTCAGTTTTTCGGTGAAAATGTGGCTCTGTACCTCGATTTCCTGGGGAAGTTTAGCTCAACAGTCAGTTTTCGGGGGGAAATGTGGCTATATATCTCGATTTCCCGGGGAAGTTTAGCTCAACAGTCAGTTTTCCAGGGAAAGTGTGGCTCTATATCTCGATTTCCGGGGGAAGTTTAGCTCAACAGTCAGTTTTCCGGGGAAAGTGTGGCTCTATACCTCGATTTCCTGGGTAAGTTTAGCTCAACAGTCAGTTTTCCGGGGGAAATGTGACTCTATATCTCGGTTTCACGGGGAAGTTTAGATCAACAGTCAGTTTTTCGGTGAAAATGTGGCTCTGTACCTCGATTTCCCGGGGAAGTTTAGCTCAACAGTCAGTTTTCGGGGGGAAATGTGGCTCTATATCTCGATTTCTCGGGGAAGTTTAGCTCAACAGTCAGTTTTCCGGGGAAAGTGTGGCTCTATACCTCGATTTCCCGGGTAAGTTTAGCTCAACAGTCAGTTTTCCGGGGGAAATGTGACTCTATATCTCGGTTTCCCGGGGAAGTTTAGATCAACAGTCAGTTTTTCGGTGAAAATGTGGCTCTGTACCTCGATTTCCCGGGGAAGTTTAGCTCAACAGTCAGTTTTCGGGGGGAAATGTGGCTCTATATCTCGATTTCCGGGGGAATTTTAGCTCAACAGTCAGTTTTCCGGGGAAAGTGTCGCTCTATACCTCGATTTCCCGGGTAAGTTTAGCTCAACAGTCAGTTTTCCGGGGAAAGTGTGGCTCTAAACCTAGATTTCCTGGGGAAGTTTAGCACAACAGTCAGTTTTCCGGGGAAAGTGTGGCTCTATATCTAGATTTCCCGGGGAAGTTTAGCTCAACAGTCAGTTTTCCGGGGAAAATGTGACTCTATATCTCGATTTCCCGGGGAAGTTTAGCTCAACAGTTAGTTTTCCGGGGAAAATGTGGCTCTATATCTCGATTTGCCGGGGAAATTTAGCTCAACAGTCAGTTTTCCGGGGAAAATGTGGCTCTATATTTAGATTTCCCGGGGAAGTTTAGCTCAACAGTCAGTTTTCCGGTGCAAATGTGACTCTATATCTAGATTTCCCTTGGAAGTTTAGCTCAACAGTCAGTTTTTCGGTGAAAATGTGGCTCTGTACCTCGATTTCCTGGGGAAGTTTAGCTCAACAGTCAGTTTTCGGGGGGAAATGTGGCTATATATCTCGATTTCCCGGGGAAGTTTAGCTCAACAGTCAGTTTTCCAGGGAAAGTGTGGCTCTATATCTCGATTTCCGGGGGAAGTTTAGCTCAACAGTCAGTTTTCCGGGGAAAGTGTGGCTCTATACCTCGATTTCCCGGGGAAGTTTAGCTCAACAGTCAGTTTTCCGGGGGAAATGTGACTCTATATCTCGGTTTCCCGGGGAAGTTTAGATCAACAGTCAGTTTTTCTGTGAAAATGTGGCTCTGTACCTCGATTTCCCGGGGAAGTTTAGCTCAACAGTCAGTTTTCGGGGGGAAATGTGGCTCTATATCTCGATTTCCCGGGGAAGTTTAGCTCAACAGTCAGTTTTCCGGGGAAAGTGTGGCTCTATACCTCGATTTCCCGGGTAAGTTTAGCTCAACAGTCAGTTTTCCGGGGAAAATGTGACTCTATATCTCGGTTTCCCGGGGAAGTTTAGATCAACAGTCAGTTTTTCGGTGAAAATGTGGCTCTGTACCTCGATTTCCCGGGGAAGTTTAGCTCAACAGTCAGTTTTCGGGGGGAAATGTGGCTCTATATCTCGATTTCCGGGGGAATTTTAGCTCAACAGTCAGTTTTCCGGGGAAAGTGTGGCTCTATACCTCGATTTCCCGGGTAAGTTTAGCTCAACAGTCAGTTTTCCGGGGAAAGTGTGGCTCTAAACCTAGATTTCCTGGGGAAGTTTAGCACAACAGTCAGTTTTCCGGGGAAAGTGTGGCTCTAAACCTAGATTTCCTGGGGAAGTTTAGCTCAACAGTCAGTTTTCCGGGGAAAGTGTGGCTCTAAACCTAGATTTCCTGGGGAAGTTTAGCACAACAGTGAGTTTTCCGGGAAAAATGTGACTCTATATCTCGATTTTCCGGGGAAAATGTGGCTCTATATGTCGATTTCCGGGGGAATTTTAGCTCAACAGTCAGTTTTCCGGGGAAAGTGTGGCTCTATACCTCGATTTCCCGGGTAAGTTTAGCTCAACAGTCAGTTTTCCGGGGAAAGTGTGGCTCTATACCTAGATTTCCTGGGGAAGTTTAGCTCAACAGTCAGTTTTCCGGGGAAAGTGTGGCTCTATACCTCGATTTCCCGGGTAATTTTAGCTCAACAGTGAGTTTTCCGGGAAAAATGTGACTCTATATCTCGATTTTCCGGGGAAAATGTGACTCTATATCTCGATTTCCCGGGGAAGTTTAGCTCAACAGTCAGTTTTCCGGGGAAAATGTGACTCTATATCTCGATTTCCCGGGGAAGTTTAGCTCAACAGTTAGTTTTCCGGGGAAAATGTGGCTCTATATCTCGATTTCCCGGTGAAATTTAGCTCAACAGTCAGTTTTCCGGGGAAAATGTGGCTCTATATCTAGATTTCCCTTGGAAGTTTAGCTCAACAGTCAGTTTTTCGGTGAAAATGTGGCTCTGTACCTCGATTTCCCAGGGAAGTTTAGCTCAACAGTCAGTTTTCGGGGGGAAATGTGGCTCTATTTCTCGATTTCCCGGGGAAGTTTTGCTCAACAGTCAGTTTTCATGGGAAAATGTGGCTCTATATCTAGATTTCCCGGGGAAGTTTAGCTCAACAGTCAGTTTCGTGGAAAATGTGGCTCTATATCTCGATTTCTTGGGGAAGTTTAGCTCAACAGTCAGTTTTCCGGGGAAAGTGTGGCTCTATACCTCGATTTCTCGGGTAAGTTTAGCTCAACAGTCAGTTTTCCGGGGAAAGTGTGGCTCTATACCTCGATTTCCCGGGTAAGTTTAGCTCAACAGTCAGTTTTCCGGGGAAAGTGTGGCTCTATACCTCGATTTCCCGGGGAAGTTTAGCTCAACAGTCAGTTTTCCGGGGAAAGTGTGGCTCTATACCTCGATTTCCCGGGGAAGTTTAGCTCAACAGTCAGTTTTCCGGGGGAAATGTGACTCTATATCTAAGTTTCCCAGGGAAGTTTAGCTCAACAGTCAGTTTTCCGGGGAAAATGTGACTCTATATCTCGATTTTCCGGGGAAAATGTGACTCTATATCTCGATTTCCCGGGGAAGTTTAGCTCAACAGTCAGTTTTCCGGGGAAAATGTGACTCTATATCTCGATTTCCCGGGGTAGTTTAGCTCAACAGTTAGTTTTCAGGGGAAAATGTGGCTCTATATCTCGATTTCCCGGGGAAATTTAGCTCAACAGTCAGTTTTCCGGGGAAAATGTGGCTCTATATCTCGATTTCCCGGGGAAGTTTAGCTCAACAGTCAGTTTTCCGGTGCAAATGTTACTCTATATCTAGATTTCCCTTGGAAGTTTAGCTCAACAGTCAGTTTTTCGGTGAACTTGTGGCTCTGTACCTCGATTTCCTGGGGAAGTTTAGCTCAACAGTCAGTTTTCGGGGGGAAATGTGACTCTATATCTCGGTTTCACGGGGAAGTTTAGATCAACAGTCAGTTTTTCGGTGAAAATGTGGCTCTGTACCTCGATTTCCCGGGGAAGTTTAGCTCAACAGTCAGTTTTCGGGGGGGAAATGTGGCTCTATATCTCGATTTCCCGGGGAAGTTTAGCTCAACAGTCAGTTTTCCGGGGAAAGTGTGGCTCTATACCTCGATTTCCCGGGTAAGTTTAGCTCAACAGTCAGTTTTCCGGGGGAAATGTGACTCTATATCTCGGTTTCCCGGGGAAGTTTAGATCAACAGTCAGTTTTTCGGTGAAAATGTGGCTCTGTACCTCGATTTCCCGGGGAAGTTTAGCTCAACAGTCAGTTTTCGGGGGGAAATGTGGCTCTATATCTCGATTTCCGGGGGAATTTTAGCTCAACAGTCAGTTTTCCGGGGAAAGTGTGGCTCTATACCTCGATTTCCCGGGTAAGTTTAGCTCAACAGTCAGTTTTCCGGGGAAAGTGTGGCTCTAAACCTAGATTTACTGGGGAAGTTTAGCACAACAGTCAGTTTTCCGGGGAAAGTGTGGCTCTATATCTAGATTTCCCGGGGAAGTTTAGCTCAACAGTCAGTTTTCCGGGGAAAATGTGACTCTATATCTCGATTTCCCGGGGAAGTTTAGCTCAACAGTTAGTTTTCCGGGGAAAATGTGGCTCTATATCTCGATTTCCCGGTGAAATTTAGCTCAACAGTCAGTTTTCCGGGGAAAATGTGGCTCTATATCTAGATTTCCCTTGGAAGTTTAGCTCAACAGTCAGTTTTTCGGTGAAAATGTGGCTCTGTACCTCGATTTCCCAGGGAAGTTTAGCTCAACAGTCAGTTTTCGGGGGGAAATGTGGCTCTATTTCTCGATTTCCCGGGGAAATTTTGCTCAACAGTCAGTTTTCATGGGAAAATGTGGCTCTATATCTAGATTTCCCGGGGAGGTTTAGCTCAACAGTCAGTTTCGTGGAAAATGTGGCTCTATATCTCGATTTCTTGGGGAAGTTTAGCTCAACAGTCAGTTTTCCGGGGAAAGTGTGGCTCTATACCTCGATTTCTCGGGTAAGTTTAGCTCAACAGTCAGTTTTCCGGGGAAAGTGTGGCTCTATACCTCGATTTCCCGGGTAAGTTTAGCTCAACAGTCAGTTTTCCGGGGAAAGTGTGGCTCTATACCTCGATTTCCCGGGGAAGTTTAGCTCAACAGTCAGTTTTCCGGGGAAAGTGTGGCTCTATACCTCGATTTCCCGGGGAAGTTTAGCTCAACAGTCAGTTTTCCGGGGGAAATGTGACTCTATATCTAAGTTTCCCGGGGAAGTTTAGCTCAACAGTCAGTTTTCCGGGGAAAATGTGACTCTATATCTCGATTTTCCGGGGAAAATGTGACTCTATATCTCGATTTCCCGGGGAAGTTTAGCTCAACAGTCAGTTTTCCGGGGAAAATGTGACTCTATATCTCGATTTCCCGGGGTAGTTTAGCTCAACAGTTAGTTTTCAGGGGAAAATGTGGCTCTATATCTCGATTTCCCGGGGAAATTTAGCTCAACAGTCAGTTTTCCGTTGAAAATGTGGCTCTATATCTCGATTTCCCGGGGAAGTTTAGCTCAACAGTCAGTTTTCCGGTGCAAATGTTACTCTATATCTAGATTTCCCTTGGAAGTTTAGCTCAACAGTCAGTTTTTCGGTGAACTTGTGGTTCTGTACCTCAATTTCCTGGGGAAGTTTAGCTCAACAGTCAGTTTTCGGGGGGAAATGTGACTCTATATCTCGGTTTCACGGGGAAGTTTAGATCAACAGTCAGTTTTTCGGTGAAAATGTGGCTCTGTACCTCGATTTCCCGGGGAAGTTTAGCTCAACAGTCAGTTTTCGGGGGGAAATGTGGCTCTATATCTCGATTTCCCGGGGAAGTTTAGCTCAACAGTCAGTTTTCCGGGGAAAGTGTGGCTCTATACCTCGATTTCCCGGGTAAGTTTAGCTCAACAGTCAGTTTTCCGGGGGAAATGTGACTCTATATCTCGGTTTCCCGGGGAAGTTTAGATCAACAGTCAGTTTTTCGGTGAAAATGTGGCTCTGTACCTCGATTTCCCGGGGAAGTTTAGCTCAACAGTCAGTTTTCGGGGGGAAATGTGGCTCTATATCTCGATTTCCGGGGGAATTTTAGCTCAACAGTCAGTTTTCCGGGGAAAGTGTGGCTCTATACCTCGATTTCCCGGGTAAGTTTAGCTCAACAGTCAGTTTTCCGGGGAAAGTGTGGCTCTAAACCTAGATTTCCTGGGGAAGTTTAGCACAACAGTCAGTTTTCCGGGGAAAGTGTGGCTCTATATCTAGATTTCCCGGGGAAGTTTAGCTCAACAGTCAGTTTTCCGGGGAAAATGTGACTCTATATCTCGATTTCCCGGGGAAGTTTAGCTCAACAGTTAGTTTTCCGGGGAAAATGTGGCTCTATATCTCGATTTGCCGGGGAAATTTAGCTCAACAGTCAGTTTTCCGGGGAAAATGTGGCTCTATATTTAGATTTCCCGGGGAAGTTTAGCTCAACAGTCAGTTTTCCGGTGCAAATGTGACTCTATATCTAGATTTCCCTTGGAAGTTTAGCTCAACAGTCAGTTTTTCGGTGAAAATGTGGCTCTGTACCTCGATTTCCTGGGGAAGTTTAGCTCAACAGTCAGTTTTCGGGGGGAAATGTGGCTATATATCTCGATTTCCCGGGGAAGTTTAGCTCAACAGTCAGTTTTCCAGGGAAAGTGTGGCTCTATATCTCGATTTCCGGGGGAAGTTTAGCTCAACAGTCAGTTTTCCGGGGAAAGTGTGGCTCTATACCTCGATTTCCCGGGTAAGTTTAGCTCAACAGTCAGTTTTCCGGGGGAAATGTGACTCTATATCTCGGTTTCCCGGGGAAGTTTAGATCAACAGTCAGTTTTTCGGTGAAAATGTGGCTCTGTACCTCGATTTCCCGGGGAAGTTTAGCTCAACAGTCAGTTTTCGGGGGGAAATGTGGCTCTATATCTCGATTTCCCGGGGAAGTTTAGCTCAACAGTCAGTTTTCCGGGGAAAGTGTGGCTCTATACCTCGATTTCCCGGGTAAGTTTAGCTCAACAGTCAGTTTTCCGGGGAAAATGTGACTCTATATCTCGGTTTCCCGGGGAAGTTTAGATCAACAGTCAGTTTTTCGGTGAAAATGTGGCTCTGTACCTCGATTTCCCGGGGAAGTTTAGCTCAACAGTCAGTTTTCGGGGGGAAATGTGGCTCTATATCTCGATTTCCGGGGGAATTTTAGCTCAACAGTCAGTTTTCCGGGGAAAGTGTGGCTCTATACCTCGATTTCCCGGGTAAGTTTAGCTCAACAGTCAGTTTTCCGGGGAAAGTGTGGCTCTAAACCTAGATTTCCTGGGGAAGTTTAGCACAACAGTCAGTTTTCCGAGGAAAGTGTGGCTCTAAACCTAGATTTCCTGGGGAAGTTTAGCTCAACAGTCAGTTTTCCGGGGAAAGTGTGGCTCTAAACCTAGATTTCCTGGGGAAGTTTAGCACAACAGTGAGTTTTCCGGGAAAAATGTGACTCTGTATCTCGATTTTCCCGGTGAAAATGTGGCTCTGTACCTCGATTTCCCGGGGAAGTTTAGCTCAACAGTCAGTTTTCGGGGGGAAATGTGACTCTATATCTCGATTTCCCGGGGAAGTTTAGCTCAACAGTCAGTTTTCCGGGGAAAGTGTGGCTCTATACCTCGATTTCCCGGGTAAGTTTAGCTCAACAGTCAGTTTTCCGTTGAAAGTGTGGCTCTATATCTCGATTTCCTGGGAAGTTTAGCTCAACAGTGAGTTTTCCGGGAAAAATGTGACTCTATATCTCGATTTTCCGGGGAAAATGTGACTCTATATCTCGATTTCCCGGGGAAGTTTAGCTCAACAGTCAGTTTTCCAGGGAAAATGTGACTCTATATCTCGATTTCCCGGGGAAGTTTAGCTCAACAGTTAGTTTTCCGGGGAAAATGTGGCTCTATATCTCGATTTCCCGGTGAAATTTAGCTCAACAGTCAGTTTTCCGGGGAAAATGTGGCTCTATATCTAGATTTCCCTTGGAAGTTTAGCTCAACAGTCAGTTTTTCGGTGAAAATGTGGCTCTGTACCTCGATTTCCCAGGGAAGTTTAGCTCAACAGTCAGTTTTCGGGGGGAAATGTGGCTCTATTTCTCGATTTCCCGGGGAAGTTTTGCTCAACAGTCAGTTTTCATGGGAAAATGTGGCTCTATATCTAGATTTCCCGGGGAGGTTTAGCTCAACAGTCAGTTTCGTGGAAAATGTGGCTCTATATCTCGATTTCTTGGGGAAGTTTAGCTCAACAGTCAGTTTTCCGGGGAAAGTGTGGCTCTATACCTCGATTTCTCGGGTAAGTTTAGCTCAACAGTCAGTTTTCCGGGGAAAGTGTGGCTCTATACCTCGATTTCCCGGGTAAGTTTAGCTCAACAGTCAGTTTTCCGGGGAAAGTGTGGCTCTATACCTCGATTTCGCGGGGAAGTTTAGCTCAACAGTCAGTTTTCCGGGGAAAGTGTGGCTCTATACCTCGATTTCCCGGGGAAGTTTAGCTCAACAGTCAGTTTTCCGGGGGAAATGTGACTCTATATCTAAGTTTCCCGGGGAAGTTTAGCTCAACAGTCAGTTTTCCGGGGAAAATGTGACTCTATATCTCGATTTTCCGGGGAAAATGTGACTCTATATCTCGATTTCCCGGGGAAGTTTAGCTCAACAGTCAGTTTTCTGGGGAAAATGTGACTCTATATCTCGATTTCCCGGGGTAGTTTAGCTCAACAGTTAGTTTTCCGGGGAAAATGTGGCTCTATATCTCGATTTCCCGGGGAAATTTAGCTCAACAGTCAGTTTTCCGGGGAAAATGTGGCTCTATATTTAGATTTCCCGGGGAAGTTTAGCTCAACAGTCAGTTTTCCGGTGCAAATGTTACTCTATATCTAGATTTCCCTTGGAAGTTTAGCTCAACAGTCAGTTTTTCGGTGAAAATGTGGCTCTGTACCTCGATTTCCTGGGGAAGTTTAGCTCAACAGTCAGTTTTCGGGGGGAAATGTGGCTCTATATCTCGATTTCCCGGGGAAGTTTAGCTCAACAGTCAGTTTTCCAGGGAAAGTGTGGCTCTATATCTCGATTTCCGGGGGAAGTTTAGCTCAACAGTCAGTTTTCCGGGGAAAGTGTGGCTCTATACCTCGATTTCCCGGGTAAGTTTAGCTCAACAGTCAGTTTTTCGGGGGAAATGTGGCTCTGTACCTCGATTTCCCGGGGAAGTTTAGCTCAACAGTCAGTTTTCGGGGGGAAATGTGGCTCTATATCTAGATTTCTTGGGGAAGTTTAGCTCAACAGTCAGTTTTCCGGGGAAAGTGTGGCTCTATACCTCGATTTCTCGGGTAAGTTTAGCTCAACAGTCAGTTTTCCGGGGAAAGTGTGGCTCTATACCTCGATTTCCCGGGTAAGTTTAGCTCAACAGTCAGTTTTCCGGGGAAAGTGTGGCTCTATACCTCGATTTCCCGGGGAAGTTTAGCTCAACAGTCAGTTTTCCGGGGGAAATGTGACTCTATATCTCGGTTTCCCGGGGAAGTTTAGCTCAACAGTCAGTTTTCCGGGGAAAATGTGACTCTATATCTCGATTTCCCGTTGAAGTTTAGCTCAACAGTCAGTTGTCCGGGGAAAGTGTGGCTCTATACCTCGATTTCCCGGGGAAGTTTTGCTCAACAGTCAGTTTTCCGGGGAAAGTGTGGCTCTATACCTCGATTTCCCGGGTAATTTTAGCTCAACAGTGAGTTTTCCGGGAAAAATGTGACTCTATATCTCGATTTTCCGGGGAAAATGTGACTCTATATCTCGATTTCCCGGGGAAGTTTAGCTCAACAGTCAGTTTTCCGGGGAAAATGTGACTCTATATCTCGATTTCCCGGGGAAGTTTAGCTCAACAGTTAGTTTTCCGGGGAAAATGTGGCTCTATATCTCGATTTCCCGGTGAAATTTAGCTCAACAGTCAGTTTTCCGGGGAAAATGTGGCTCTATATCTAGATTTCCCTTGGAAGTTTAGCTCAACAGTCAGTTTTTCGGTGAAAATGTGGCTCTGTACCTCGATTTCCCAGGGAAGTTTAGCTCAACAGTCAGTTCTCGGGGGGAAATGTGGCTCTATTTCTCGATTTCCCGGGGAAGTTTTGCTCAACAGTCAGTTTTCATGGGAAAATGTGGCTCTATATCTAGATTTCCCGGGGAGGTTTAGCTCAACAGTCAGTTTCGTGGAAAATGTGGCTCTATATCTCGATTTCTTGGGGAAGTTTAGCTCAACAGTCAGTTTTCCGGGGAAAGTGTGGCTCTATACCTCGATTTCTCGGGTAAGTTTAGCTCAACAGTCAGTTTTCCGGGGAAAGTGTGGCTCTATACCTCGATTTCCCGGGTAAGTTTAGCTCAACAGTCAGTTTTCCGGGGAAAGTGTGGCTCTATACCTCGATTTCCCGGGGAAGTTTAGCTCAACAGTCAGTTTTCCGGGGAAAGTGTGGCTCTATACCTCGATTTCCCGGGGAAGTTTAGCTCAACAGTCAGTTTTCCGGGGGAAATGTGACTCTATATCTAAGTTTCCCGGGGAAGTTTAGCTCAACAGTCAGTTTTCCGGGGAAAATGTGACTCTATATCTCGATTTTCCGGGGAAAATGTGACTCTATATCTCGATTTCCCGGGGAAATTTAGCTCAACAGTCAGTTTTCCGGGGAAAATGTGGCTCTATATTTAGATTTCCCGGGGAAGTTTAGCTCAACAGTCAGTTTTCCGGTGCAAATGTTACTCTATATCTAGATTTCCATTGGAAGTTTAGCTCAACAGTCAGTTTTTCGGTGAACTTGTGGCTCTGTACCTCGATTTCCTGGGGAAGTTTAGCTCAACAGTCAGTTTTCGGGGGGAAATGTGGCTCTATATCTCGATTTCCCGGGGAAGTTTAGCTCAACAGTCAGTTTTCTGGGGAAAGTGTGGCTCTATACCTCGATTTCTCGGGTAAGTTTAGCTCAACAGTCAGTTTTCCGGGGAAAGTGTGGCTCTATACCTCGATTTCCCGGGTAAGTTTAGCTCAACAGTCAGTTTTCCGGGGAAAGGGTGGCTCTATACCTCGATTTCCCGGGTAAGTTTAGCTCAACAGTCAGTTTTCCGGGGAAAGTGTGGCTCTATACCTCGATTTCACAGGGAAGTTTAGCTCAACAGTCAGTTTTCCGGGGGAAATGTGACTCTATATCTCGGTTTCCCGGGGAAGTTTAGCTCAACAGTCAGTTTTCCGGGGGAAATGTGACTCTATATCTCGGTTTCCCGGGGAAGTTTAGCTCAACAGTCAGTTTTCCGGCGAAAGTGTGGCTCTATACCTCGAATTCCCGGGGAAGTTTAGCTCAACAGTCAGTTTTCCGGGGAAAATATGACTCTATATCTCGATTTTCCGGGGAAATTGTGACTCTATATCTCGATTTCCCGGGGAAGTTTAGCTCAACAGTCAGTTTTCCGGGGAAAGTGTGGCTCTATACCTCGATTTCCCGGGTAAGTTTAGCTCAACAGTCAGTTTTCCAGTGGAAATGTGACTCTATATCTCGGTTTCCCGGGGAAGTTTAGATCAACAGTCAGTTTTTCGGTGAAAATGTGGCTCTGTACCTCGATTTCCCGGGGAAGTTTAGCTCAACAGTCAGTTTTCGGGGGGAAATGTGGCTCTATATCTCGATTTCCCGGGGAAGTTTAGCTCAACAGTCAGTTTTCCGGGGAAAGTGTGGCTCTATACCTCGATTTCCCGGGTAAGTTTAGCTCAACAGTCAGTTTTCCGTTGAAAGTGTGGCTCTATATCTCGATTTCCTGGGGAAGTTTAGCTCAACAGTGAGTTTTCCGGGAAAAATGTGACTCTATATCTCGATTTTCCGGGGAAAATGTGACTCTATATCTCGATTTCCCGGGGAAGTTTAGCTCAACAGTCAGTTTTCCAGGGAAAATGTGACTCTATATCTCGATTTCCCGGGGAAGTTTAGCTCAACAGTTAGTTTTCCGGGGAAAATGTGGCTCTATATCTCGATTTCCCGGTGAAATTTAGCTCAACAGTCAGTTTTCCGGGGAAAATGTGGCTCTATATCTAGATTTCCCTTGGAACTTTAGCTCAACAGTCAGTTTTTCGGTGAAAATGTGGCTCTGTACCTCGATTTCCCAGGGAAGTTTAGCTCAACAGTCAGTTTTCGGGGGGAAATGTGGCTCTATTTCTCGATTTCCCGGGGAAGTTTTGCTCAACAGTCAGTTTTCATGGGAAAATGTGGCTCTATATCTAGATTTCCCGGGGAGGTTTAGCTCAACAGTCAGTTTCGTGGAAAATGTGGCTCTATATCTAGATTTCCCTTGGAAGTTTAGCTCAACAGTCAGTTTTTCGGTGAAAATGTGGCTCTGTACCTCGATTTCCCAGGGAAGTTTAGCTCAACAGTCAGTTCTCGGGGGGAAATGTGGCTCTATTTCTCGATTTCCCGGGGAAGTTTTGCTCAACAGTCAGTTTCGTGGAAAATGTGGCTCTATATCTCGATTTCTTGGGGAAGTTTAGCTCAACAGTCAGTTTTCCGGGGAAAGTGTGGCTCTATACCTCGATTTCTCGGGTAAGTTTAGCTCAACAGTCAGTTTTCCGGGGAAAGTGTGGCTCTATACCTCGATTTCCCGGGTAAGTTTAGCTCAACAGTCAGTTTTCCGGGGAAAGTGTGGCTCTATACCTCGATTTCCCGGGGAAGTTTAGCTCAACAGTCAGTTTTCCGGGGAAAGTGTGGCTCTATACCTCGATTTCCCGGGGAAGTTTAGCTCAACAGTCAGTTTTCCGGGGGAAATGTGACTCTATATCTAAGTTTCCCGGGGAAGTTTAGCTCAACAGTCAGTTTTCCGGGGAAAATGTGACTCTATATCTCGATTTTCCGGGGAAAATGTGACTCTATATCTCGATTTCCCGGGGAAATTTAGCTCAACAGTCAGTTTTCCGGGGAAAATGTGGCTCTATATTTAGATTTCCCGGGGAAGTTTAGCTCAACAGTCAGTTTTCCGGTGCAAATGTTACTCTATATCTAGATTTCCATTGGAAGTTTAGCTCAACAGTCAGTTTTTCGGTGAACTTGTGGCTCTGTAACTCGATTTCCTGGGGAAGTTTAGCTCAACAGTCAGTTTTCGGGGGGAAATGTGGCTCTATATCTCGATTTCCCGGGGAAGTTTAGCTCAACAGTCAGTTTTCTGGGGAAAGTGTGGCTCTATACCTCGATTTCTCGGGTAAGTTTAGCTCAACAGTCAGTTTTCCGGGGAAAGTGTGGCTCTATACCTCGATTTCCCGGGTAAGTTTAGCTCAACAGTCAGTTTTCCGGGGAAAGTGTGGCTCTATACCTCGATTTCCCGGGGAAGTTTAGCTCAACAGTCAGTTTTCCGGGGAAAGTGTGGCTCTATACCTCGATTTCCCAGGGAAGTTTAGCTCAACAGTCAGTTTTCCGGGGGAAATGTGACTCTATATCTCGGTTTCCCGGGGAAGTTTAGCTCAACAGTCAGTTTTCCGGGGGAAATGTGACTCTATATCTCGGTTTCCCGGGGAAGTTTAGCTCAACAGTCAGTTTTCCGGCGAAAGTGTGGCTCTATACCTCGAATTCCCGGGGAAGTTTAGCTCAACAGTCAGTTTTCCGGGGAAAATATGACTCTATATCTCGATTTTCCGGGGAAATTGTGACTCTATATCTCGATTTCCCGGGGAAGTTTAGCTCAACAGTCAGTTTTCCGGGGAAAGTGTGGCTCTATACCTCGATTTCCCGGGTAAGTTTAGCTCAACAGTCAGTTTTCCAGTGGAAATGTGACTCTATATCTCGGTTTCCCGGGGAAGTTTAGATCAACAGTCAGTTTTTCGGTGAAAATGTGGCTCTGTACCTCGATTTCCCGGGGAAGTTTAGCTCAACAGTCAGTTTTCGGGGGGAAATGTGGCTCTATATCTCGATTATCCGGGGAAGTTTAGCTCAACAGTCAGTTTTCCGGGGAAAGTGTGGCTCTATACCTCGATTTCCCGGGTAAGTTTAGCTCAACAGTCAGTTTTCCGTTGAAAGTGTGGCTCTATATCTCGATTTCCTGGGGAAGTTTAGCTCAACAGTGAGTTTTCCGGGAAAAATGTGACTCTATATCTCGATTTTCCGGGGAAAATGTGACTCTATATCTCGATTTCCCGGGGAAGTTTAGCTCAACAGTCAGTTTTCCAGGGAAAATGTGACTCTATATCTCGATTTCCCGGGGAAGTTTAGCTCAACAGTTAGTTTTCCGGGGAAAATGTGGCTCTATATCTCGATTTCCCGGTGAAATTTAGCTCAACAGTCAGTTTTCCGGGGAAAATGTGGCTCTATATCTAGATTTCCCTTGGAACTTTAGCTCAACAGTCAGTTTTTCGGTGAAAATGTGGCTCTGTACCTCGATTTCCCAGGGAAGTTTAGCTCAACAGTCAGTTTTCGGGGGGAAATGTGGCTCTATTTCTCGATTTCCCGGGGAAGTTTTGCTCAACAGTCAGTTTTCATGGGAAAATGTGGCTCTATATCTAGATTTCCCGGGGAGGTTTAGCTCAACAGTCAGTTTCGTGGAAAATGTGGCTCTATATCTCGATTTCTTGGGGAAGTTTAGCTCAACAGTCAGTTTTCCGGGGAAAGTGTGGCTCTATACCTCGATTTCTCGGGTAAGTTTAGCTCAACAGTCAGTTTTCCGGGGAAAGTGTGGCTCTATACCTCGATTTCCCGGGTAAGTTTAGCTCAACAGTCAGTTTTCCGGTGAAAGTGTGGCTCTATACCTCGATTTCACGGGGAAGTTTAGCTCAACAGTCAGTTTTCCGGGGAAAGTGTGGCTCTATACCTCGATTTCCCGGGGAAGTTTAGCTCAACAGTCAGTTTTCCGGGGGAAATGTGACTCTATATCTAAGTTTCCCGGGGAAGTTTAGCTCAACAGTCAGTTTTCCGGGGAAAATGTGACTCTATATCTCGATTTTCCGGGGAAAATGTGACTCTATATCTCGATTTCCCGGGGAAGTTTAGCTCAACAGTCAGTTTTCTGGGGAAAATGTTACTCTATATCTCGATTTCCCGGGGTAGTTTAGCTCAACAGTTAGTTTTCCGGGGAAAGTGTGGCTCTATATCTCGATTTCCCGGGGAAATTTAGCTCAACAGTCAGTTTTCCGGGGAAAATGTGGCTCTATATTTAGATTTCCCGGGGAAGTTTAGCTCAACAGTCAGTTTTCCGGTGCAAATGTTACTCTATATCTAGATTTCCCTTGGAAGTTTAGCTCAACAGTCAGTTTTTCGGTGAAAATGTGGTTCTGTACCTCGATTTCCTGGGGAAGTTTAGCTCAACAGTCAGTTTTCGGGGGGAAATGTGGCTCTATATCTCGATTTCCCGGGGAAGTTTAGCTCAACAGTCAGTTTTCCAGGGAAAGTGTGGCTCTATATCTCGATTTCCGGGGGAAGTTTAGCTCAACAGTCAGTTTTCCGGGGAAAGTGTGGCTCTATACCTCGATTTCCCGGGTAAGTTTAGCTCAACAGTCAGTTTTTCGGGGGAAATGTGGCTCTGTACCTCGATTTCCCGGGGAAGTTTAGCTCAACAGTCAGTTTTCGGGGGGAAATGTGGCTCTATTTCTCGATTTACCGGGGAAGTTTAGCTCAACAGTCAGTTTTCAGGGGAAAATGTGGCTCTATATCTCGATTTCCAGGGGAAGTTTTGCTCAACAGTCAGTTTTCATGGGAAAATGTGGCTCTATATCTAGATTTCCCGGGGAGGTTTAGCTCAACAGTCAGTTTTCGGGGGAAAATGTGGCTCTATATCTAGATTTCTTGGGGAAGTTTAGCTCAACAGTCAGTTTTCCGGGGAAAGTGTGGCTCTATACCTCGAATTCTCGGGTAAGTTTAGCTCAACAGTCAGTTTTCCGGGGAAAGTGTGGCTCTATACCTCGATTTCCCGGGTAAGTTTAGCTCAACAGTCAGTTTTCCGGGGAAAGTGTGGCTCTATACCTCGATTTCCCGGGGAAGTTTAGCTCAACAGTCAGGTTTCCGGGGGAAATGTGACTCTATATCTCGGTTTCCTGGGGAAGTTTAGCTCAACAGTCAGTTTTCCGGGGAAAATGTGACTCTATATCTCGATTTCCCGTTGAAGTTTAGCTCAACAGTCAGTTGTCCGGGGAAAGTGTGGCTCTATACCTCGATTTCCCAGGGAAGTTTTGCTCAACAGTCAGTTTTCCGGGGAAAGTGTGGCTCTATACCTCGATTTCCCGGGGAAGTTTAGCTCAACAGTCAGTTTTCCGGGGGAAATGTGACTCTATATCTCGGTTTCCCGGGGAAGTTTAGCTCAACAGTCAGTTTTCCGGGGAAAATGTGACTCTATATCTCGATTTCCCGGGGAAGTTTAGCTCAACAGTTAGTTTTCCGGCGAAAGTGTGGCTCTATACCTCGATTTCCCGGGTAAGTTTAGCTCAACAGTCAGTTTTCCGGGGAAAGTGTGGCTCTATACCTAGATTTCCTGGGGAAGTTTAGCTCAACAGTCAGTTTTCCGGGGAAAGTGTGGCTCTATACCTCGATTTCCCGGGGAAGTTTAGCTCAACAGTAAGTTTTCCGGTGGAAATGTGACTCTATATCTAAGTTTCCCGGGGAAGTTTAGCTCAACAGTCAGTTTTCCGGGGAAAATGTGACTCTATATCTCGATTTTCCGGGGAAAATGTGACTCTATATCTCGATTTCCCGGGGAAGTTTAGCTCAACAGTCAGATTTCGGGGGAAAATGTGGCTCTATATCTAGATTTCTTGGGGAAGTTTAGCTCAACAGTCAGTTTTCCGGGGGAAATGTGACTCTATATCTAAGTTTCCCGGGGAAGTTTAGCTCAACAGTCAGTTTTCCGGGGAAAGTGTGGCTCTATACCTCGATTTCCCGGGGAAGTTTAGCTCAACAGTCAGTTTTCCGGGGAAAGTGTGGCTCTATACCTCGATTTCCCGGGGAAGTTTAGCTCAACAGTCAGTTTTCCGGGGGAAATGTGACTCTATATCTCGGTTTCCCGGGGAAGTTTAGCTCAACAGTCAGTTTTCCGGGGAAAATGTGACTCTATATCTCGATTTCCCGTTGAAGTTTAGCTCAACAGTCAGTTTTCCGGGGAAAGTGTGGCTCTATACCTCGATTTCCCGGGGGAAGTTTAGCTCAACAGTCAGTTTTCCGGGGGAAATGTGACTCTATATCTCGGTTTCCCGGGGAAGTTTAGCTCAACAGTCAGTTTTCCGGGGAAAATGTGACTCTATATCTCGATTTCCCGGGGAAGTTTAGCTCAACAGTCAGTTTTCCGGCGAAAGTGTGGCTCTATACCTCGATTTCCCGGGTAAGTTTAGCTCAACAGTCAGTTTTCCGGGGAAAGTGTGGCTCTATACCTAGATTTCCTGGGGAAGTTTAGCTCAACAGTCAGTTTTCCGGGGAAAGTGTGGCTCTATACCTCGATTTCCCGGGTAATTTTAGCTCAACAGTGAGTTTTCCGGGAAAAATGTGACTCTATATCTCGATTTTCCGGGGAAAATGTGACTCTATATCTCGATTTCCCGGGGAAGTTTAGCTCAACAGTCAGTTTTCCGGGGAAAATGTGACTCTATATCTCGATTTCCCGGGGAAGTTTAGCTCAACAGTTAGTTTTCCGGGGAAAATGTGGCTCTATATCTCGATTTCCCGGGGAAATTTAGCTCAACAGTCAGTTTTCCGGGGAAAATGTAGCTCTGTACCTCGATTTCCCAGGGAAGTTTAGCTCAACAGTCAGTTTTCGGGGGGAAATGTGGCTCTATTTCTCGATTTCCCGGGGAAGTTTTGCTTAACAGTCAGTTTTCATGGGAAAATGTGGTTCTATATCTAGATTTCCCGGGGAGGTTTAGCTCAACAGTCAGTTTCGTGGAAAATGTGGCTCTATATCTCGATTTCTTGTGGAAGTTTAGCTCAACAGTCAGTTTTCCGGGGAAAGTGTGGCTCTATATCTCGATTTCCCGGGGAAGTTTAGCTCAACAGTCAGTTTTCCAGGGAAAGTGTGGCTCTATATCTTGATTTCCGGGGGAAGTTTAGCTCAACAGTCAGTTTTCCGGGGAAAGTGTGGCTCTATACCTCGATTTCCCGGGTAAGTTTAGCTCAACAGTCAGTTTTTCGGGGGAAATGTGGCTCTGTACCTCGATTTCCCGGGGAAGTTTAGCTCAACAGTCAGTTTTCGGGGGGAAATGTGGCTCTATTTCTCGATTTACCGGGGAAGTTTAGCTCAACAGTCAGTTTTCAGGGGAAAATGTGGCTCTATATCTCGATTTCCAGGGGAAGTTTTGCTCAACAGTCAGTTTTCATGGGAAAATGTGGCTCTATATCTAGATTTCCCGGGGAGGTTTAGCTCAACAGTCAGTTTTCGGGGGAAAATGTGGCTCTATATCTAGATTTCTTGGGGAAGTTTAGCTCAACAGTCAGTTTTCTGGGGAAAGTGTGGCTCTATACCTCGATTTCTCGGGTAAGTTTAGCTCAACAGTCAGTTTTCCGGGGAAAGTGTGGCTCTATACCTCGATTTCCCGGGTAAGTTTAGCTCAACAGTCAGTTTTCCGGGGAAAGTGTGGCTCTATACCTCGATTTCCCGGGGAAGTTTAGCTCAACAGTCAGTTTTCCGGGGGAAATGTGACTCTATATCTCGGTTTCCCGGGGAAGTTTAGCTCAACAGTCAGTTTTCCGGGGAAAATGTGACTCTATATCTCGATTTCCCGTTGAAGTTTAGCTCAACAGTCAGTTGTCCGGGGAAAGTGTGGCTCTATACCTCGATTTCCCGGGGAAGTTTTGCTCAACAGTCAGTTTTCCGGGGAAAGTGTGGCTCTATACCTCGCTTTCCCGGGGAAGTTTAGCTCAACAGTCAGTTTTCCGGGGGAAATGTGACTCTATATCTCGGTTTCCCGGGGAAGTTTAGCTCAACAGTCAGTTTTCCGGGGAAAATGTGACTCTATATCTCGATTTCCCGGGGAAGTTTAGCTCAACAGTCAGTTTTCCGGCGAAAGTGTGGCTCTATACCTCGATTTCCCGGGTAAGTTTAGCTCAACAGTCAGTTTTCCGGGGAAAGTGTGGCTCTATACCTAGATTTCCTGGGGAAGTTTAGCTCAACAGTCAGTTTTCCGGGGAAAGTGTGGCTCTATACCTCGATTTCCCGGGGAAGTTTAGCTCAACAGTAAGTTTTCCGGTGGAAATGTGACTCTATATCTAAGTTTCCCGGGGAAGTTTAGCTCAAGAGTCAGTTTTCCGGGGAAAATGTGACTCTATATCTCGATTTTCCGGGGAAAATGTGACTCTATATCTCGATTTCCAGGGGAAGTTTAGCTCAACAGTCAGTTTTCGGGGGAAAATGTGGCTCTATATCTAGATTTCTTGGGGAAGTTTAGCTCAACAGTCAGTTTTCCGGGGAAAGTGTGGCTCTATACCTCGATTTCCCGGGGAAGTTTAGCTCAACAGTCAGTTTTCCGGGGGAAATGTGACTCTATATCTAAGTTTCCCGGGGAAGTTTAGCTCAACAGTCAGTTTTCCGGGGAAAGTGTGGCTCTATACCTCGATTTCCCGGGGAAGTTTAGCTCAACAGTCAGTTTTCCGGGGAAAGTGTGGCTCTATACCTCGATTTCCCGGGGAAGTTTAGCTCAACAGTCAGTTTTCCGGGGGAAATGTGACTCTATATCTCGGTTTCCCGGGGAAGTTTAGCTCAACAGTCAGTTTTCCGGGGAAAATGTGACTCTATATCTCGATTTCCCGTTGAAGTTTAGCTCAACAGTCAGTTTTCCGGGGAAAGTGTGGCTCTATACCTCGATTTCCCGGGGAAGTTTAGCTCAACAGTCAGTTTTCCGGGGGAAATGTGACTCTATATCTCGGTTTCCCGGGGAAGTTTAGCTCAACAGTCAGTTTTCCGGGGAAAATGTGACTCTATATCTCGATTTCCCGGGGAAGTTTAGCTCAACAGTCAGTTTTCCGGCGAAAGTGTGGCTCTATACCTCGATTTCCCGGGTAAGTTTAGCTCAACAGTCAGTTTTCCGGGGAAAGTGTGGCTCTATACCTAGATTTCCTGGGGAAGTTTAGCTCAACAGTCAGTTTTCCGGGGAAAGTGTGGCTCTATACCTCGATTTCCCGGGTAATTTTAGCTCAACAGTGAGTTTTCCGGGAAAAATGTGACTCTATATCTCTATTTTCCGGGGAAAATGTGACTCTATATCTCGATTTCCCGGGGAAGTTTAGCTCAACAGTCAGTTTTCCGGGGAAAATGTGACTCTATATCTCGATTTCCCGGGGAAGTTTAGCTCAACAGTTAGTTTTCCGGGGAAAATGTGGCTCTATATCTCGATTTCCCGGGGAAATTTAGCTCAACAGGCAGTTTTCCGGGGAAAATGTAGCTCTGTACCTCGATTTCCCAGGGAAGTTTAGCTCAACAGTCAGTTTTCGGGGGGAAATGTGGCTCTATTTCTCGATTTCCCGGGGAAGTTTTGCTCAACAGTCAGTTTTCATGGGAAAATGTGGTTCTATATCTAGATTTCCCGGGGAGGTTTAGCTCAACAGTCAGTTTCGTGGAAAATGTGGCTCTATATCTCGATTTCTTGGGGAAGTTTAGCTCAACAGTCAGTTTTCCGGGGAAAGTGTGGCTCTATACCTCGATTTCTCGGGTAAGTTTAGCTCAACAGTCAGTTTTCCGGGGAAAGTGTGGCTCTATACCTCGATTTCCCGGGTAAGTTTAGCTCAACAGTCAGTTTTCCGGGGAAAGTGTGGCTCTATACCTCGATTTCCCGGGGAAGTTTAGCTCAACAGTCAGTTTTCCGGGGAAAGTGTGGCTCTATACCTCGATTTCCCGGGGAAGTTTAGCTCAACAGTCAGTTTTCCGGTGGAAATGTGACTCTATATCTAAGTTTCCCGGGGAAGTTTAGCTCAACAGTCAGTTTTCCGGGGAAAATGTGACTCTATATCTCGATTTTCCGGGGAAAATGTGACTCTATATCTCGATTTCCCGGGGAAGTTTAGCTCAACAGTCAGTTTTCCGGGGAAAATGTGACTCTATATCTCGATTTCCCGGGGAAGTTTAGCTCAACAGTTAGTTTTCCGGGGAAAATGTGGCTCTATATCTCGATTTCCCGGGGAAATTTAGCTCAACAGTCAGTTTTCCGGGGAAAATGTGGCTCTATATTTAGATTTCCCGGGGAAGTTTAGCTCAACAGTCAGTTTTCCGGTGCAAATGTGACTCTATATCTAGATTTCCCTTGGAAGTTTAGCTCAACAGTCAGTTTTTTCGGTGAAAATGTGGCTCTGTACCTCGATTTCCTGGGGAAGTTTAGCTCAACAGTCAGTTTTCGGGGGGAAATGTGGCTCTATATCTCGATTTCCCGGGGAAGTTTAGCTCAACAGTCAGTTTTCCAGGGAAAGTGTGGCTCTATATCTCGATTTCGGGGGGAAGTTTAGCTCAACAGTCAGTTTTCCGGGGAAAGTGTGGCTCTATACCTCGATTTCCCGGGTAAGTTTAGCTCAACAGTCAGTTTTCCGGGGGAAATGTGACTCTATATCTCGGTTTCCCGCGGAAGTTTAGATCAACAGTCAGTTTTTCGGTGAAAATGTGGCTCTGTACCTCGATTTCCCGGGGAAGTTTAGCTCAACAGTCAGTTTTCGGGGGGAAATGTGGCTCTATTTCTCGATTTACCGGGGAAGTTTAGCTCAACAGTCAATTTTCAGGGGAAAATGTGGCTCTATATCTCGATTTCCAGGGGAAGTTTTGCTCAACAGTCAGTTTTCATGGGAAAATGTGGCTCTATATCTAGATTTCCCGGGGAGGTTTAGCTCAACAGTCAGTTTTCGGGGGAAAATGTGGCTCTATATCTAGATTTCTTG
Source organism: Gibbula magus (assembly GCA_936450465.1). NCBI lineage: Eukaryota > Metazoa > Mollusca > Gastropoda > Trochida > Trochidae > Gibbula > Gibbula magus. Next base: position 1,796,808 of record OW388296.1, on the reverse strand, counting down.
GGGAAGTTTAGCTCAACAGTCAGTTTTCCGGGGAAAGTGTGGCTCTATACTTCGATTTCTCGGGTAAGTTTAGCTCAACAGTCAGTTTTCCGGGGAAAGTGTGGCTCTATACCTCGATTTCCCGGGTAAGTTTAGCTCAACAGTCAGTTTTCCGGGGAAAGTATGGCTCTATACCTCGATTTCCCGGGGAAGTTTAGCTCAACAGTCAGTTTTCCGGGGAAAATGTGACTCTATATCTCGATTTCCCGGGGAAGTTTAGCTCAACAGTCAGTTTTCCGGCGAAAGTGTGGCTCTATACCTCGAATTCCCGGGGAAGTTTAGCTCAACAGTCAGTTTTCCGGGGAAAATATGACTCTATATCTCGATTTCCCGGGGAAATTGTGACTCTATATCTCGATTTCCCGGGGAAGTTTAGCTCAATAGTCAGTTTTCCGGGGAAAATGTGGCTCTATACCTCGATTTCCCGGGTAAGTTTAGCTCAACAGTCAGTTTTCCGGGGAAAGTGTGGCTCTATACCTCGATTTCCCGGGGAAGTTTTGCTCAACAGTCAGTTTTCCGGGGAAAGTGTGGCTCTATACCTCGATTTCCCGGGGAAGTTTAGCTCAACAGTCAGTTTTCCGCTGGAAATGTGACTCTATATCTCGGTTTCCCGGGGAAGTTTAGCTCAACAGTCAGTTTTCCGGGGAAAATGTGACTCTATATCTCGATTTCCCAGGGAAGTTTAGCTCAACAGTCAGTTTTCCGGCGAAAGTGTGGCTCTATACCTCGAATTCCCGGGGAAGTTTAGCTCAACAGTCAGTTTTCCGGGGAAAGTGTGGCTCTATATCTCGATTTCCCGGGGAAATTTAGCTCAACAGTCAGTTTTCCGGGGAAAAATGGGCTGTATATCTAGATTTCCCGGGGAAGTTTGGCTCAACAGTCAGTTTTCCGGGGAAAATGTGACTCTATATCTCGAATTCCCGGGGAAGTTCAGCTCAACAGTCAGTTTTCCGGAAAAAATGTGACTCTATATCTCGATTTTCCGGGGAAATTGTGACTCTATATCTCGATTTCCCGGGGAATTTTAGCTCAACAGTCAGTTTTCCGGGGAAAATGTGGCTCTATATCTCGACATCCCGGGGAAGTTTAGCTCAACAGTTTGTTTTCTGGGAAAAATGTGGCTCTATATTTAGATTTCCCGGGGAAGTTTAGCTCAACAGTCAATTTTTCGGTGCAAATGTGGCTCTATGTCTAGATTTCCCGGGGAACTGTAGCTCAACAGTCAGTTTTCCGGCGAAAATGTGGCTCTATATCTAGATTTCCCGGGGAAATTTAGCTCAACAGTCAGTTTTCCGGGGAAAAAGGGGCTGTATATCTAGATTTCCCGGGGAAATTTATCTCAACAGTCAGTATTCCGGGGAAAATGGGGCTCTATATCTCGATTTCTTGGGGAAGTTTAGCTCAACAGTCAGTTTTCCGGGGAAAGTGTGGCTCTATACCTCGATTTCCCAGGTAAGTTTAGCTCAACAGTCAGTTTTCCGGGGAAAGTGTGGCTCTAAACCTCGATTATGCCGGGGAAGTTTAGCTCAACAGTCAGTTTTCCGGGGAAAATGTGACTCTATATCTCGATTTTCCGGGGAAAATGTGACTCTATATCTCGATATCCCGGGGAAGTTTAGCTCGACAGTCAGTTTTCCGGGGAAAATGTGACTCTATATCTCGATTTTCCGGAGAAAATGTGACTCTATATCTCGATTTCCCGGGGAAGTTTAGCTCAACAGTCAGTTTTCCTGGGAAAATGTGGCTCTATATCTCGATTTCCCGGGGAAGTTTAGCTCAACAGTTTTTTTTCCGGGGAAAATGTGGCTGTATATTTAGATTTCCCGGGGAAGTTAAGCTCAACAGTCAGTTTTTCGGTGCAAATGTGGCTCTATGTCTAGATTTTCCGGGGAAGTTTAGCTCAACAGTCAGTTTTCCGGGGAAAATGTCGCTCTTTACCTCGATTTCCCGGGGAAATTTAGCTCAACAGTCAGTTTTCCGGGGAAAATGTGGCTCTATATCCAGATTTCCCGGGGAAGTTTAGCTCAACAGTCAGATTTCCGGTGCAAATGTGGCTCTATATCTAGATTTCCCTTGGAAGTTTAGCTCAACAGTCAGTTTTTCGGTGAAAATGTGGCTCTATATCTAGATTTCCCGGGGAAGTTTAGCTCAACAGTCAGTTTTCGGGGGAAAATGTGGCTCTATATTTAGATTTCCCGGGGAAGTTTAGCTGAACAGTCAGTTTTTCGGTGCAAATGTGGCTCTATGTCTAGATTTTCCGGGGAAGTTTAGCTCAACAGTCAGTTTTCCGGGGAAAATGTCGCTCTATACCTCGATTTCCCGGGGAAATTTAGCTCAACAGTCAGTTTTCCGGGGGAAATGTGACTCTATATCTAGATTTCCCTTGGAAGTTTAGCTCAACAGTCAGTTTTCCGGGGAAAGTGTGGCTCTATACCTCGATTTCCCGGGTAAGTTTAGCTCAACAGTCAGTTTTCCGGGGAAAGTGTTGCTCTATACCTCGATTTCCCAGGGAAGTTTAGCTCAACAGTCAGTTTTCCGGGGAAAGTGTGGCTCTATACCTCGATTTCCCGGGGAAGTTTAGCTCAACAGTCAGTTTTCCGGGGGAAATGTGACTCTATATCTCGGTTTCCCGGGGAAGTTTAGCTCAACAGTCAGTTTTCCGGGGAAAATGTGACTCTATATCTCGATATCCCGGGGAAGTTTAGCTCAACAGTCAGTTTTCCGGCGAAAGTGTGGCTCTATACCTCGAATTCCCGGGGAAGTTTAGCTCAACAGTCATTTTTCCGGGGAAAATATGACTCTATATCTCTATTTTCCGGGGAAATTGTGACTCTATATCTCGATTTCCCGGGGAAGTTTAGCTCAACAGTCAGTTTTCCGGGGAAAATGTGGCTCTATACCTCGATTTCCCGGGTAAGTTTAGCTCAACAGTCAGTTTTCCGGGGAAAGTGTGGCTCTATACCTCGATTTCCCGGGGAAGTTTTTCTCAACAGTCAGTTTTCCGGGGAAAGTGTGGCTCTATACCTCGATTTCCCGGGGAAGTTTAGCTCAACAGTCAGTTTTCCGGTTGAAATGTGACTCTATATCTCGGTTTCCCGGGGAAGTTTAGCTCAACAGTCAGTTTTCCGGGGAAAATGTGACTCTATATCTCGATTTCCCAGGGAAGTTTAGCTCAACAGTCAGTTTTCCGGCGAAAGTGTGGCTCTATACCTCGAATTCCCGGGGAAGTTTAGCTCAACAGTCAGTTTTCCGGGGAAAGTGTGGCTCTATATCTCGATTTCCCGGGGAAATTTAGCTCAACAGTCAGTTTTCCGGGGAAAAAGGGGCTGTATATCTAGATTTCCCGGGGAAGTTTGGCTCAACAGTCAGTTTTCCGGGGAAAATGTGACTCTATATCTCGAATTCCCGGGGAAGTTCAGCTCAACAGTCAGTTTTCCGGAAAAAATGTGACTCTATATCTCGATTTTCCGGGGAAATTGTGACTCTATATCTCGATTTCCCGGGGAATTTTAGCTCAACAGTCAGTTTTCCTGGGAAAATGTGGCTCTATATCTCGATTTCCCGGGGAAGTTTAGCTCAACAGTTTGTTTTCCGGGGAAAATGTGGCTGTATATTTCGATTTCCCGGGGAAGTTTAGCTCAACAGTCAGTTTTTCGGTGCAAATGTGGCTCTATGTCTAGATTTTCCGGGGAAGTTTAGCTCAACAGTCAGTTTTCAGGGGAAAATGTTGCTCTATATTTAGATTTCCCGGGTAAGTTTAGCTCAACAGTCAGTTTTCCGGGGTAAGTGTGGCTCTATACCTCGATTTCCCGGGTAAGTTTAGCTCAACAGTCAGTTTTCCGGGGAAAGTGTGGCTCTATACCTCGAATTCCCGGGTAAGTTTAGCTCAACAGTCAGATTTCCGGTGCAAATGTGGCTCTATATCTAGATTTCCCTTGGAAGTTTAGCTCAACAGTCAGTTTTTCGTTGAAAATGTGGCTCTATATCTAGATTTCCCGGGGAAGTTTAGCTCAACAGTCAGTTTTCGGGGGAAAATGTGGCTCCATATTTAGATTTCCCGGGGAAGTTTAGCTCAACAGTCAGTTTTTCGGTGCAAATGTGGCTCTTTGTCTAGATTTTCTGGGGAAGTTTAGCTCAACAGTCAGTTTTCCGGGGAAAATGTCGCTCTATACCTCGATTTCCCGGGGAAGTTTAGCTCAACAGTTAGTTTTCCGGGGAATATGTTGCTCTATATCTCGATTTCCCGGGGAAGTTTAGCTCAACAGTCAGTTTTCCGGGGAAAATGTTGCTCTATATTTAGATTTCCCGGGTAAGTTTAGCTCAACAGTCAGTTTTCCGGGGTAAGTGTGGCTCTATACCTCGATTTCCCGGGTAAGTTTAGCTCAACAGTCAGTTTTCCGGGGAAAGTGTGGCTCTATACCTCGAATTCCCGGGTAAGTTTAGCTCAACAGTCAGTTTTCCGGGGAAAATAAGACTCTATATCTCGATTTTCCGGGGAAATTGTGACTCTATATCTCGATTTCCCGGGGAAGTTTAGCTCAACAGTCAGTTTTCCGGGGAAAATGTGGCTCTATACCTCGATTTCCCGGGTAAGTTTAGCTCAACAGTCAGTTTTCCGGGGAAATTGTGGCTCTATACCTCGATTTCACGGGGAAGTTTTGCTCAACAGTCAGTTTTCCGGGGAAAGTGTGGCTCTATACCTCGATTTCCCGGGGAAGTTTAGCTCAACAGTCAGTTTTCCGGGGGAAATGTGACTCTATATCTCGGTTTCCCGGGGAAGTTTAGCTCAACAGTCAGTTTTCCGGGGAAAATGTGACTCTATATCTCGATTTCCCGGGGAAGTTTAGCTCAACAGTCAGTTTTCCGGCGAAAGTGTGGCTCTATACCTCGAATTCCCGGGGATGTTTAGCTCAACAGTCAGTTTTCCGGGGAAAGTGTGGCTCTATATCTCGATTTCCCGGGGAAATTTAGCTGAACAGTCAGTTTTCCGGGGAAAAAGGGGCTGTATATCTAGATTTCCCGGGGAAGTTTAGCTCAACAGTCAGTTTTCCAGGGAAAATGTGACTCTATATCTCGAATTCCCGGGGAAGTTTAGCTCAACAGTCAGTTTTCCGGAAAAAATGTGACTCTATATCTCGATTTTCCGGGGAAATTGTGACTCTATATCTCGATTTCCTGGGAAAGTTTAGCTCAACAGTCAGTTTTCCGGGGAAAATGTGGCTCTATATCTCGATATCCCGGAGAAGTTTAGCTCAACAGTTTGTTTTCTGGGAAAAATGTGGCTCTATATTTAGATTTCCCGGGGAAGTTTAGCTCAACAGTCAATTTTTCGGTGCAAATGTGGCTCTATGTCTAGATTTCCCGGGGAACTTTAGCTCAACAGTCAGTTTTCCGGGGAAAATGTGGCTCTATATCTAGATTTCCCGGGGAAATTTAGCTCAACAGTCAGTTTTCCGGGGAAAACGTGGCTCTATATCTAGATTTCCCGGGGAAATTTAGCTCAACAGTCAGTTTTCCGGGGAAAAAGGGGCTGTATATCTAGATTTCCCGGGGAAGTTTAACTCAACAGTCAGTTTTCCGGGGAAAATGTGGCTCTATATCTCGATTTCCTGGGGAAGTTTAGCTCAACAGTCAGTTTTCCGGGGAAAGTGTGGCTCTATACCTCGATTTCCCAGGTAAGTTTAGCTCAACAGTCAGTTTTCCGGGGAAAGTGTGGCTCTATACCTCGATTTTGCCGGGGAAGTTTAGCTCAACAGTCAGATTTCCGGGGAAAATGTGACTCTATATCTCGATTTTCCGGGGAAAATGTGACTCTATATCTCGATATCCCGGGGAAGTTTAGCTCGACAGTCAGTTTTCCGGGGAAAATGTGGCTCTATATCTCGATTTCCCGGGGAAGTTTAGCTCAACAGTTTGTTTTCCGGGGAAAATGTGGCTCTATATTTAGATTTCCCGGGGAAGTTTAGCTCAACAGTCAGTTTTTCGGTGCAAATGTGGCTCTATATCCAGATTTCCCGGGGAAGTTTAGCTCAACAGTCAGATTTCCGGTGCAAATGTGGCTCTATATCTAGATTTCCCTTGGAAATTTAGCTCAACAGTGAGTTTTTCGGTGCAAATGTGGCTCTATGTCTAGATTTTCCGGGGAAGTTTAGCTCAACAGCCAGTTTTCCGGAGAAAATGTGACTCTATATCTCGATTTTCCGGGGAAAATGTGACTCTATATCTCGATATCCCGGGGAAGTTTAGCTCGACAGTCAGTTTTCCGGGGAAAATGTGACTCTATATCTCGATTTTCCGGAGAAAATGTGACTCTATATCTCGATTTCCCGGGGAAGTTTAGCTCAACAGTCAGTTTTCCTGGGAAAATGTGGCTCTATATCTCGATTTCCCGGGGAAGTTTAGCTCAACAGTTTGTTTTCCGGGGAAAATGTGGCTGTATATTTAGATTTCCCGGGGAAGTTTAGCTCAACCGTCAGTTTTTCGGTGCAAATGTGGCTCTATGTCTAGATTTTCCGGGGAAGTTTAGCTCAACAGTCAGTTTTCCGGGGAAAATGTGGCTCTATATCCAGATTTCCCGGGGAAGTTTAGCTCAACAGTCAGATTTCCGGTGCAAATGTGGCTCTATATCTAGATTTCCCTTGGAAGTTTAGCTCAACAGTCAGTTTTTCGTTGAAAATGTGGCTCTATATCTAGATTTCCCGGGGAAGTTTAGCTCAACAGTCAGTTTTCGGGTGAAAATGTGGCTCTATATTTAGATTTCCCGGGGAAGTTTAGCTCAACAGTCAGTTTTTCGGTGCAAATTTGGCTCTTTGTCTAGATTTTCCGGGGAAGTTTAGCTCAACAGTCAGTTTTCCGGGGAAAATGTCGCTCTATACCTCGATTTCCCGTCGAAATTTAGCTCAACAGTCAGTTTTCCGGGGAAAGTGTGGCTCTATATCTCGGTTTCCCGGGGAAGTTTAGCTCAACAGTCAGTTTTCCGGGGAAAATGTGACTCTATATCTCGAATTCCCGGGGAAGTTTAGCTCAACAGTCAGTTTTCCGGAAAAAATGTGACTCTATATCTCGATTTTCCGGGGAAATTGTGACTCTATATCTCGATTTCCTGGGGAAGTTTAGCTCAACAGTCAGTTTTCCGGGGAAAATGTGGCTCTATATCTCGATATCCCGGAGAAGTTTAGCTCAACAGTTTGTTTTCTGGGAAAAATGTGGCTCTATATTTAGATTTCCCGGGGAAGTTTAGCTCAACAGTCAATTTTTCGGTGCAAATGTGGCTCTATGTCTAGATTTCCCGGGGAACTTTAGCTCAACAGTCAGTTTTCCGTTGAAAATGTGGCTCTATATCTAGATTTCCCGGGGAAATTTAGCTCAACAGTCAGTTTTCCGGGGAAAACGTGGCTCTATATCTAGATTTCCCGGGGAAATTTAGCTCAACAGTCAGTTTTCCGGGGAAAAAGGGGCTGTATATCTAGATTTCCCGGGGAAGTTTAACTCAACAGTCAGTTTTCCGGGGAAAATGTGGCTCTATATCTCGATTTCTTGGGGAAGTTTAGCTCAACAGTCAGTTTTCCGGGGAAAGTGTGGCTCTATACCTCGATTTCCCAGGTAAGTTTAGCTCAACAGTCAGTTTTCCGGGGAAAGTGTGGCTCTATACCTCGATTTTGCCGGGGAAGTTTAGCTCAACAGTCAGTTTTCCGGGGAAAATGTGACTCTATATCTCGATTTTCCGGGGAAAATGTGACTCTATATCTCGATATCCCGGGGAAGTTTAGCTCGACAGTCAGTTTTCCGGGGAAAATGTGGCTCTATATCTCGATTTCCCGGGGAAGTTTAGCTCAACAGTTTGTTTTCCGGGGAAAATGTGGCTCTATATTTAGATTTCCCGGGGAAGTTTAGCTCAACAGTCAGTTTTTCGGTGCAAATGTGGCTCTATATCCAGATTTCCCGGGGAAGTTTAGCTCAACAGTCAGATTTCCGGTGCAAATGTGGCTCTATATCTAGATTTCCCTTGGAAATTTAGCTCAACAGTCAGTTTTTCGGTGCAAATGTGGCTCTGTGTCTAGATTTCCCGGGGAAGTTTAGCTCAACAGTCAGTTTTCGGGGGAAAATGTGGCTCTATATTTAGATTTCCCGGGGAAGTTTAGCTAAGCAGTCAGTTTTTCGGTGCAAATGTGGCTCTATGTCTAGATTTTCCGGGGAAGTTTAGCTCAACAGTCAGTTTTCCGGGGAAAATGTCGCTCTATACCTCGACTTCCCGTTGAAATTTAGCTCAACAGTCAGTTTTCCGGGGAAAATGTGGCTCTATATCCAGATTTCCCGGGGAAGTTTAGCTCAACAGTCAGATTTCCGGTGCAAATGTGGCTCTATATCTAGATTTCCCTTGGAAGTTTAGCTCAACAGTCAGTTTTTCGGTGAAAATGTGGCTCTATATCTAGATTTCCCGGAGAAGTTTAGCTCAACAGTCAGTTTTCGGGGGAAAATGTGGCTCTATTTCTCGATTTCCCGGGGAAGTTTAGCTCAACAGTTTGTTTTCCGGGAAAAATGAGACTCTATATTTAGATTTCCCGGGGAAGTTTAGCTCAACAGTCAGTTTTCCGGGGAAAATGTGACTCTATATCTCGTTTTTCCGGGGAAAATGTGACTCTATATCTCGATTTCCCGGGGAAGTTTAGCTCAACAGTCAGTTTTCCGGGGAAAATGTGGCTCTATATCTCGATTTCCCGGGGAAGTTTAGCTCAACAGTTTGTTTTCCGGGGAAAATGTGGCTCTATATTTAGATTTCCAGGGGAAGTTTAGCTCAACAGTCAGTTTTTCGGTGCAAATGTGGCTCTATATCCAGATTTCCCGGGGAAGTTTAGCTCAACAGTCAGATTTCCGGTGCAAATGTGGCTCTATATCTAGATTTCCTTTGGAAGTTTAGCTCAACAGTCAGTTTTTCGGTGAAAATGTTGCTCTATATCTAGATTTCCCGGGGAAGTTTAGCTCAACAGTCAGTTTTCGGGGGAAAATGTGGCTCTATATTTAGATTTCCCGGGGAAGTTTAGCTCAACAGTCAGTTTTTCGGTGCAAATGTGGCTCTATGTCTAGATTTTCCGGGGAAGTTTAGCTCAACAGTCAGTTTTCCGGGGAAAATGTCGCTCTATACCTCGATTTCCCGTCGAAATTTAGCTCAACAGTCAGTTTTCCGGGGAAAATGTGGCTCTATATCTAGATTTCCCGGGGAAGTTTAGCTCAACAGTCAGATTTCCGGTGCAAATGTGGCTCTATATCTAGATTTCCCTTGGAAGTTTAGCTCAACAGTCAGTTTTTCGGTGAAAATGTGGCTCTATATCTAGATTTCCCGGGGAAGTTTAGCTCAACAGTCAGTTTTCGGGGGAAAATGTGGCTCTATATTTAGATTTCCCGGGGAAGTTTAGCTCAACAGTCAGTTTTTCGGTGCAAATGTGGCTCTATGTCTAGATTTTCCGGGGAAGTTTAGCTCAACAGTCAGTTTTCCGGGGAAAATGTCGCTCTATACCTCGATTTCCCGTCGAAATTTAGCTCAACAGTCAGTTTTCCGGGGAAAATGTGGCTCTATATCCAGATTTCCCGGGGAAGTTTAGCTCAACAGTCAGATTTCCGGTGCAAATGTGGCTCTATATCTAGATTTCCCTTGGAAGTTTAGCTCAACAGTCAGATTTCCGGTGCAAATTTGGCTCTTTATCTCGATTTCCCGGGGAAGTTTAGTTCAACAGTCAGTTTTCCGGGGAAAATGTGGCTCTATATCTCGATTTCCAGGGAGTTTAGCTCAACAGTGAGTTTTCCGGGGAAAATGTGGCTCTATATCTCGATTTCCCGGGGAAGTTTAGCTCAACAGTCAGTTTTCCGGGGAAAATGTTGCTCTATATCTAGATTTCCCGGGGAAGTTTTGCTCAACAGTCAGATATCCGGTGCAAATGTGGCTCTATATCTAGATTTCCCGGGGAAGTTTAGCTCAACAGTCAGTTTTCCGGGGAAAATGTGGCTCTATACCTAGATTTCCCGGGAAATGTTTAGCTCAACAGTCAGTTTTCCGGGGAAAGTGTGGCTCTATATTTAGATTTCCCAGGGAAGTTTAGCTCAACAGTCAGTTTTCCGGGGGATATTTAGCTAAACAGTCAGTTTTCCGGGAGGAAATTTGAATGGGGAAATCCCACTCTTTGATACTGGCGGCAGGTTTGTGGTCTTGACTCTCTAACAAACTAACTAGTTTGCCATTATTACAGTTATTCTTCTTGATCGTGTTGTTTGCATGTGGCTCTACAGTTTTAGCTTTTAGTTCGTCCATGTCAGGCAGCTGTGAAAATGACAGCATGATACAGCATCTAACTCTATCAAGAATACAGAAAAACAAAAAAAATAATCATGTTACAATGTATTAGTAGTTTGCTGCAATGTTGATTAAGAAATAGATTTCCTTCCATATTAATGGTATTAAACTACACCAGTGATTGATCTCAGTGATTGATCTCAATGCTGATGATAAATGGAATAAATAAGATGGAATGGTTGAGATGGTTGAGTCAACAAACATGTAAAATGGTAAGTGAAAAAAACTGAAACATGCATTTCAGTACAAGAAGACTTCAAATGTTATTAATCACGAAAGATGCTGGTATTGGAAACCCTGGTTAGAATAATGTCCAGAATCCAGGACACCTTACATAATCCAACATGCAGAAATAAAGTATTGATCAGGTGTTGTTCCTTTGTAAGAGGGAACGTTGATTGGAACTGGTTTCAAGTTACCTTGAAGATGAGCATTGTCATTCCTATTTCACTATCAATAACGGAAAATATGACCGGATATTATTGTGCAAGGACGAAAGAGATTGAAGTGAGATCATCAGTTCCTAACGTTATGGTACACGCCAAGAACGAATTGTTAGAAAGTCGATTATCAGTCAATGTAACGTTACACGCCAGGAAGCAGTGCATGTTGTTCAGCTCCCAGCCTTCGAGGCATTCGTTAATGGACGGACATGTGTATGTTCTTAAAACAAATACATTTAATGCACATGTAATCTTATTCTGAAACTGTTTTCATGGAGGTAAAGGTTTTACGGGAGGTTAACTAAGTATCTCTCTCTGCAATTTGTTTATTTGCATGAGACTGATAGGGGATACTAAACGACCTTTTATTTTATACCATTTTTATTAAACGAGTTAACGATTTTGTATAATACGAGCGAAAGCGAGTTTGATACCAATCATTCACGAGTTTAATAAAATGGTATTAAATGGAAGGAAGTTTAGTATTCTGTTTTATTACTCGCCCAACTCGATCCAGCGAAATAGCCGACATAGCTCTGATTCCTGCAAGTCCGATACCATTGTGACGACGTAACTCCCGTTGTGACGTCATAACTGCAAAGTATTGTGACGTCATACATGCATCGGTATTACACTAGTGTTATATTGCCGTATAAATATTACACTGCAATATCTTACACGGACGAGTAATAAAATAACATATCTTTGTCTACTATTTGGTTGAAGGACGATACCTAGCTTGAAATGTATAACGTTATTTTCTGATAAATTCAATTTTTCATGTTTCATAAATTAATTTTCATTTTCTAAAATGAGGAAAACACGATTTCTGGAAAAGAACAAGTTGATTTTAAGGTCCAATAAAATTGAGAAGGTACACTCCACAATCCAACCGATGAAGGAGTAAGTATATGCTCCCATTTTCCCAGAAAATATTGTTTTTACTTTTGTATTCCAAATACACATCCAAATGCCCTTCAAACACTTAAAATTATTTGTGTTTTGAATATGTAATCTAGATATATGATAAAATACATGATTTTTCTTACTATTGAATTTGTGGGTTAATTTGTCCTCTTTGTTAAATGGGAGTGTAAAGTTGTTATAACAGCATGCATTTAAATCACCTATCCTAAAATAATTTACTATCATATAATATTATTTAGAGATTTAAATGTTAAATACATAAGTTTCTGTTTGAATTATGTTTCAAATACAAGTGTCATCTACTTTTAAAACGTTCCATTCTGTCCCATTTATATCAGATAATGCGTACACGGTTAAACTGTTTCATCCTACAGAATATCACTCGGTTTCTCCAGAAATTAAAATTTGTCATTTTAGATCATTTTTCACCAACCGTGCCTTCTTCGTTCTATCATCTACACTAATAGTTATGTTAACTAATGTATTAATTGTGACGTGTTACCTGTACTGTAAAACCATCTACTTATTTTATTTACATACACGTATTGACTGGATGTTAACTATCACAAATCTTGATGACGTAGAACCCCCTTGACCTAGATGATACTGACTTCAAAATGGCTCCTCCAAATAAGATAATGATCTGTCAGCAAAAGTAACGTTGTTTTATAAAGTCTATATATAATAGTTTGTGTAGAAAGTTAGATATAACAGTACAGATTAGATCAATATCGATGATACAATATCTGTAGCAAAGGCTAGAGTCAGAATAACTGAGTAAGACAGTTTGAGATGCACTTCTGGAATAGCAATGAAACTCGGATATCTATTCACAAAGGAAAATAAGATGACTTCTCCCCTCAGAAGGTTATCTAATTTAAAAGATTCCTAAGTGAATCTTAACATGATACTGGTTTAAAGGGATATTTTGAAAATGATCTATAAATGAAGCTCGAGAGTTCAAACAGTTTGAGGGTTATTCAAGTTGAAGGGTTTTTAAGCACATCTGAAAGTTAGACTCCTTCAATGGATATGGAACACAGACACAACTACACAGGTTATACTCTACCACGGGTCGGCGGGGCGTGGCGATTGAGCTGAAGCTGAATTCAAGCTGAAGACTAAATAAACGGCCCTATAGCCAAGAGCAATGTCTACATTCTACGTTCTGTACCATAACGAACACATCGACCTGTCCCAGTGGCACTACGTACGTCAGAATAAAGTAACTATACATTATTATGCAGTTTCAGGTCAAGATGAATTTCATTCCACAAAGACAGCTGGTATAAAAAAACAATGGTTTGAAGATTATATGAGTATTCAGAATGATTTAAAATGTGTTATATTTACATAGCAAAACCTTTTCCCCGGTGACTTGTGTTATACACCACTAGCTGCATGCATGATATCAGAGTTCTCTGACAGGATTATTCCCAGATCGTCTATACCATGCTGAGCAGCTTATACGGTGGATATTTTGGGTTTGATTCAAGGTTATAGCTTCTTTAGCAGTAAACAAGTTGTACTCAAAATGGCTTTTCGTCTTAATTGGTTTTGGGAAAGGATGATTTCGAATGGTATAAAAAGGCCTTTTCCTGTTTGACACAAACAATGCCAAAAAACGGGATTTTCTTTTCTTGCACCTGGAAGAAAATATGGTCATATGCTATCAGGAATTTTATTTTGCATTGTCAGCAATTTCTTGTTTACACAAATTACATAAATAAGAATTTAATATCTCTTGTACTAAGTAGTTGGTACTGCTATGATAAAGAGGTTATTCAAATCAATTACATTCAATGAACAGTATACTCGATATAAAAGGTGTTTCACCATATCTAGCTTAAAGGAAAATATCAATCAAATATTTGTACTGCTGTAAATACTCAGATTTTGTAATAGAAAATATAGGTTTGACGTGTCAGTACTTAGGTCTAAAGGCTATATTACCCGCACGTTTGAGTCCTCTAGGTAAGGAACTTGCTGCAATTGGCAGCCGTATCTTTTAATGTACAGGTAAATCTATTTATTTTGAATTTTGAATCGTCTCCACTCTTCGTTCGACAAATGAAGAAAAGTTAAAATATTGCTGAAAATATGCTGCCATATCTCAAATGTTCCATAATATCTTGTTACATATCAATTCAGAAACTCATTATCGATTTAAATATAATATTGAAATTCGATGTTCAAGCCGCATTAACTATTGAGATAAGTATTAAATAAGATATACCAAATATGGATATTTTGAAATGGTGATTATTTTGAAAGCAAACATAGCCACATCTAACGTTTTAAATCCGCAATGCTCTACACATATACAGCAAAATGATAATAACGACAATCGGAATAAGTATATAGGTATTTACACTTTCGTCCTAAAGATTTCTTACAACAAACAAATTGTGTAAAAGCATAAAACACGAAATATATAAAATGCTTGAAGTGATTGTAATAGTTGGCTAGGAAATCAATCATACCTATTTCACTAAGTAATCTAAGTTGTTTATATATTTATGATGAAGGTATTTCAACAGAATGATTTGGTTCATAGGGAAAAGAAGAATTGCAGCATTTTTTTTTTTTTTATCTCTGTGCGTTTTGACGTATTTCTCAACCCTATATGTTTGTTTGTCAGATTGAATAACTATATCCATACCTTTTAGAAACAAAAATGTTAACATAAATTCTATTTGGATTTTTAAAAATTGACCATCACATAAAAAATATCAATCACATCTTTTTCACTAAGTATAAATTGTAGTTGACCACCAAGAAAGAAGAAATTAATGGTCTCTGATCCAGCCGATAGCTTTACAGGTGCATAATAATGTTATAGCAAAAAGATACCATGTTTTTAAATCATGTTTATATAATTAATCATTTGCTTACTTCTAATTCAAAATATAACAGTGTTTCTAAGTTGTAAAATTCCGATTGCACATATTTATGCTTGTTTCCCCGAAGAACAGTCTCACGTTCAGATTTGCTTAAGAAGACCATAAATTGGAATAACTTTCATTCAGGAGATTTTCTCAAAACCACTGCTCCTAAGACCATGATTTATATCCACTGTGATAGGGACAGAAATAGATAAAATGTGATATGTCCACCAAACTTATTGTTTCCATTTTTTTTCACAGATTTTGTTTATAATAGTTTACTACTTTGTACCTGGTAGGTTTGTATATCCCTTGGTGTCTGTTAATATCTCCCTCTGTTCAGGTTTCAGGTGACTCGTAAGTGCATTATCTTCTGTTAGTCAAATGTTGCCTTTTCAACCAACCTTTGCTGTTGAAGAATATTTGTATTAACTGGTAAAGGACATACGTTTCTGCTCATCCGTGTAGTGCATATTCCAATATGGATTGTTCTCCTTTCATATTTGTTAGTGAAGCTACTAATGAACTTCATGAAGATAGAGAAAGTTTCAAGAATATGATCACACTATGTAGTTTAAGATGCTGTTGGGCTTTGTGAGCAATGTTAGCTCAGGGTTCTTTTATTATGCAAGCTGCTCAAATTCATCCTTGAAATACACTTCTTGCTGTTGAGGATGCTTTTTTTAACTTGTAAAAGATTCATTTTCTTATCTGTTCATCCACGTCTTGCATCTCCAATATAAATCGTCTCCCTTTCACATTTGTTAGTGAAACTAGTGATGAACTTCATGACAATAAGTCGTGTAGAAGTAAGACGAAGTTTCAAGAATATGTATTTTATGTTGCTGTTGGGCTCAATGTTGTGTTGCATTATGTAAGATGCTCATATTCAGCCTTGAACTAATAATCAAGAAATATGACAGTGAAGTTTTTTAAAAAAGGATTTATTTATATATGTTAAAAGCATTAAGTCAGAGAGGCCAGTTGTCTAGAATACGATTAAACTTAGTGATATCATTCACTATCTTATGTGCAGCAACACTAGTAGATGATGGTTTATTCTTCGTCCATGTTCAATGATATCTGAGCTTACATGTACCTTTCCTTCCTGTAATCAAATCCAATACTCATTAGTGAAACAATATTTGTGCAGTATTTCTGTCGTCCATCTTCGTGAGAGGAAATATCTTTAATTCATCACAGCCTACTAGAAAATAAACATGCCTGGGACACTTTTAGTGCTTTACACAAGCTGATCTGAACCCAAAGATGTCTAATCGCAACACATTGATATTAGCAAACACTTCAACATTTGTTCTAGATCAAAGACGTGGATTTAAAATGGTAAATACCTAAATAATATACGTATTCCTATGCTTTATACTTTATTTACCAAGAGACCCGAAACAAGTATTCATAGAGTCATGTGGAAGAGCTATTCGGAATTTTACAACAAAAATGTATTGATATTGAATTTCCATGGTCTGTACTATACTACAACCTGAGATTTTACGCTGCTATTTTAATGCGATTCTGAAAGCTCAGCAATAATCCATGTTCTCCATTGTGTTAATTGTTGAGGATGGGAAGTACTATGTTGCAGTTCTAGTCAACCTGGCCCGATACATACCACACAGATAATATAATCAACCTGGCCCGATACAAAATTATCATTTATTAGGTTTATGTACCTCATAGATAATATAATTCCCTGACACTCAACAATTATTGTCTAAATATGTTGTTCTGGAATAAACATTACTGTGATTTACAGCTATTTGGTTTCTTCGCCTTTTCTTGACCGACACATGAAAAAGAGACTTCATACGAATATAGGTTTGATATTTTCCTTTACATTGAAATTAGAAGAGAACAGTAAAGTAAATATTTGCTGTATGAGATATAAAATTAATGTCAGAACATCAAATCTTATCTTATATTTATCAGTTGGATCAGATATAGATATAGATATATATATATATAGATATAGCATCATTTTCTTGCTGAACTGTGATGAGCTATCTGTTGATGTCTACAGTGATTTATCGTGTCTGCGTACCTTCGAAGGCATTAGGCTGTGTCACCATATACCACATTTAGTTCAATTCTCTCTTTGAAGCAATCCACAATAGAAAGAAAATACCTCAATAAATCCAGGCAGGCTGAAGTTAGTTAGTTATTAGTTATTAGTTATTCATTATTCGAATAATGAATAACTAACTGGTTAGTTATTCGTTTTTCGAATAACGAATAACTAACTGGTTAGTTAGTTATTCGTTTTTCGAATATCATGCTGGCTGCTTATTCATTCTTCAGAGTTGAACAAAGAAGTAAATATAGATATATATTAAGGGTGGAAACTGACAATATGGGGTGGGGAACCTCGTTCATCGATTACATTCAGTAAGCACTGGCTAGCTATTCAATTTTCGAATAATGAATAACTATCTGGTTAGTTATTCAATATTCGAATAACGAATAACTAACTGGTTAGTTATTCGTTTTTCGAATATCATGCTGGCTGCTTATTCATTCTTCAGAGTTGAACAAAGAAGTAAATATAGCTATATATCAAGGGTGGAAACTGACAATATGGGGTGGGGAACCTCGTTCATCGATTACATTCAGTAAGCACTGGCTAGCTATTCAATTTTCGAATAATGAATAACTATCTGGTTAGTTATTCAATATTCGAATATCATGCTGGCTGCTTATTCATTCTTCAGAGTTGAACAAAGAAGTAAATATAGATATATATTAAGGGTGGAAACTGACAATATGGGAGGGGAACCTCGTTCATCGATTACATTCAGTAAGCACTGGCTAGCTATTCAATTTTCGAATAATGAATAACTAACTGGTTAGTTATTCGTTTTTCGAATAACGAATAACTAACTGGTTAGTTATTCGTTTTTCGAATATCATGCTGGTTGCTTATTCATTCTTCAGAGTTGAACAAAGAAGTAAATATAGCTATATATTAAGTGTGGAAACTGACAATATGGGGTGGGGAACCTCGTTCATCGATTACATTCAGTAAGCACTGGCTAGCTATTCAATTTTCGAATAATGAATAACTAACTGGTTAGTTATTCAATATTCGAATAACGAATAACTAACTGGTTAGTTATTCAATATTCGAATAACGAATAACTAACTGGTTAGTTATTCGTTTTTCGAATATCATGCTGGCTGCTTATTCATTCTTCAGAGTTGAACAAAGAAGTAAATATAGCTATATATTAAGGGTGGAAACTGACAATATGGGGTGGGGAACCTCGTTCATCGATTACATTCAGTAAGCACTGGCTAGCTATTCAATTTTCGAATAATGAATAACTAACTGGTTAGTTATTCGTTTTTCGAATAACGAATAACTAACTGGTTAGTTATTCGTTTTTCGAATATCATGCTGGCTGCTTATTCATTCTTCAGAGTTGAACAAAGAAGTAAATATAGATATATATTAAGGGTGGAAACTGACAATATGGGGTGGGGAACCTCGTTCATCGATTACATTCAGTAAGCACTGGCTAGCTATTCAATTTTCGAATAATGAATAACTAACTGGTTAGTTATTCAATATTCGAATAACGAATAACTAACTGGTTAGTTATTCGTTTTTCGAATATCATGCTGGCTGCTTATTCATTCTTCAGAGTTGAACAAAGAAGTAAATATAGCTATATATCAAGGGTGGAAACTGACAATATGGGGTGGGGAACCTCGTTCATCGATTACATTCAGTAAGCACTGGCTAGCTATTCAATTTTCGAATAATGAATAACTATCTGGTTAGTTATTCAATATTCGAATGACGAATAACTAACTGGTTAGTTATTCGTTTTTCGAATATCATGCTGGCTGCTTATTCATTCTTCAGAGTTGAACAAAGAAGTAAATATAGATATATATTAAGGGTGGAAACTGACAATATGGGGTGGGGAACCTCGTTCATCGATTACGTTCGGTAAGCACTGACTAGCTATTCAATTTTCGAATATTGAATAACTAACCAGATAGTTATTCATTATTCGAATATTGAATAGCTAGCCAGTGCTTACTGAATGTAATCGATGAACGAGGTTCCCCACCCCATATTGTCAGTTTCCACACTTAATATATAGCTATATTTACTTCTTTGTTCAACTCTGAAGAATGAATAAGCAACCAGCATGATATTCGAAAAACGAATAACTAACCAGTTAGTTATTCGTTATTCGAAAAACGAATAACTAACCAGTTAGTTATTCATTATTCGAAAATTGAATAGCTAGCCAGTGCTTACTGAATGTAATCGATGAACGAGGTTCCCCACCCCATATTGTCAGTTTCCACCCTTAATATATATCTATATTTACTTCTTTGTTCAACTCTGAAGAATGAATAAGCAGCCAGCATGATATTCGAATATTGAATAACTAACCAGATAGTTATTCATTATTCGAAAATTGAATAGCTAGCCAGTGCTTACTGAATGTAATCGATGAACGAGGTTCCCCACCCCATATTGTCAGTTTCCACCCTTAATATATATCTATATTTACTTCTTTGTTCAACTCTGAAGAATGAATAAGCAGCCAGCATGATATTCGAAAAACGAATAACTAACCAGTTAGTTATTCATTATTCGAAAATTGAATAGCTAGCCAGTGCTTACTGAATGTAATCGATGAACGAGGTTCCCCACCCCATATTGTCAGTTTCCACCCTTAATATATATCTATATTTACTTCTTTGTTCAACTCTGAAGAATGAATAAGCAGCCAGCATGATATTCGAAAAACGAATAACTAACCAGTTAGTTATTCATTATTCGAATAATGAATAACCAACCAGTTAGTTATTCGTTATTCGAATAACGAATAACTAATAACTAATAACTAACTAACTTCAGCCTGGTATAAATCCAATAACTTGAAATTATATGCACACTTTACTTGAAATTTGAAATTGTAATCCTGCAAATGTCTCATAAATCGTTTTAATTTAATAAGCTTTTCGTGACTATTCCGTTTCACAAGACTTCATTCGAGTGCAATGTTATTACTGAACGCTCCATGTCAATAGTATGTTATGTTTCACTTACAAGGCCGGGAAATAATGAAGATAGTGGTGAAGACATAGTGAAGCACATTGTATTATTGCACATTGAACACCACGTAGATGCAATTACTTACTTTATCATTATCATTTCTTAAAGAATGACAAATTGAGCTGTTTTTTTTTAATTTGTAAACATGGAATAACACTTATGAAAAATAATGATTCATTAAATTTTCATTCATGCCATTTTGATTTATTTGAAAGAAAGTTTTAATGTTTATATCTACGTATAATTGTCACCATCTTAATGTTCAACGATCTATTTCCCCAATTTAGTGTGATCTGAATGTAAGCAGAAAGTCCAGTAAACTAATTATTGCAACCAAATAATCACCTCGATACCTGCATATACCGTAGTCCTACATTTCCGTACCACGCATTTGTTGGTTTCAAAAGGGACACAGTGAGTTACCACTCTGACATTTGATTCTGGATTCGAGATGATTCTTTCTATAATCATCCAAACAAGAAAATCCTTATTGATTTGGACATGTGTACTGCTTAAGAAGTTATAACACTGAACCTCATTCAACATAGCCGCTGTGTAAACTCCTGAGAATTATTTTGTACATCTGCTGTTAATCCTGTCAGAATCCTTTGACATTATGGATAACATCAGATTCCCCTGAAACAAAGCAACATACAGGATATGGTATGATAATGCTTCGGTAATGATATGGTAATGTTCTGATAATAGAGAAACTTGTCTAATTGTTTTAACAGTCTTCAAAGAAAGGAAGAGGAGATTTATATTCAAAACACATCAGTTGCATTCAAATCATTTGTTAGCATACACATCAGTCACATTCAAATCATTTGTTAGCATACACATCAGTCACATTCAAATCATTTGTTAGCATACACATCAGTCACATTCAAATCATTTGTTTGCATACACATCAGTCACATTCAAATCATTTGTTAGCATACACATCAGTCACATTCAAATCATTTGTTTGCATACACATCAGTCACATTCAAATCATTTGTTAGCATACACATCAGACACATTCAAATCATTTGTTTGCATACACATCAGTCACATTCAAATCATTTGTTAGCATACACATCAGTCACATTCAAATCATTTGTTAGCTTACACAGCTAGTCGCATGAAACTAAATACCATCTTCAGAGAATCAATATCGTAAGAAATTATCAACGGGAGATCAATATAGTCACTGCGTGAAACGTGAAACGTGAAGGCGGAGCAATTATATAAAGTCACCACATACAGATATAGATTGTAGGTTCATGGTTTATATTTGTATTGTTTGTTTCACCGACTTCTTTATTCAATTAACCTCCTTTTGAAATAATCGGTGTACTTAGAGATTATAGATTATTGACAAAGATACAAAAAATTTTTTTTAATTTTTAAAAGTTGTAATAACAATTTCGAATGATTTTAAATATTACAAATCTAAGTGGTATATACACTTGGAAATTCATTAAGCAGCATCCAATTGTTTTAACAGCAAAGTCATTCGGATTTGAAAGAAGATAATCCGTCAAAAAACGGTTAGTGACTTTAGGTACAACAATCATTTAGCAATGTTGAAACGAAAGTTTACTCTAATAACGGTTCACTGTCTTTTGGATAACGACTGTTAAAGTAACGGTAAAGGTATTTTGGTGTCAAAATCCAAGTTCCATTATGAAATGAAATGGAAGTCAATATTTGTTTTCCAAAAGTCACTCGTTAAAGCAGTATGCAACTTCAAACTCACAAAATCATGAAACTGTCAATTTCAATAAACTTGTCTTAAGGAACAAATATCTATTTCAAAGTGAATTCAAATGAATGAATGAATGAATCTCTTTATTTCCTCCAGACATAAGTCCGAAGATCAATGTACATAAAGCAGTTACATCAGATAATTACAACAAGTCATACATATGTACAGAACAGAGTTAAGACAAAGATCTAGTATATACACCTGAGTGAAGAGAGCATGGAATAGAGGAACTTACTAAAGAGGATTACCATACATCTCCATGACATTTCCTCTAAATCGTCAGTTAATGGTATTTCACCTCCAGCAAAGAGAGCCAACATTTAATCTTCAGTTAGTAATTCTATTTGTACATATGCATTTACATCAAAGAGGTCTATAAGTTTTGAAAAGAATTGATTCCTGTCGTACATAAAGTGTTCACAATGTAAAATAATATGGCAGTCATAGTCATTACAGTGTCTTTCACACAGTTCACAATATTTTGAGAATTTTGCTCTTGAGCTGACTTGTACACAAAATGTTAAAATATCTCTGTATTGTGGATAGATATACATCAAATTATATAATCTATGTACAGCAAATGTTTTGTGGGTAAGGCGGTATCTGGACATATCCAGCCGCAAACAAACTTGGGTATGCCATCGTACAGATTCAGTTTCATTAACACAGTTTATAACTATTTTACGCCATGAAGATTTACATGGAAACGTTCCAGTTTCAAGATAGTCATTAACGTACTTAAAGAGATTGTAGTTACGAACAGTTTGTAGAAGTGCGTCACATATACTATGCGATGCTGCTGTTCTAGTTTGAAGAGTTGCTAGTTGAACACAAAATAAGTCCTTAAAGGAGGAGTAGCATTGACTGTTGCATAATCTACCAAAGAATAAAAGTCTACATTTATTTATGTAGCCAGTCATGCTCCATAAACCAAGGTTTCCTAACACTGAGGCAGAGGAAAATCGTTTGCCGAAACCTTGAATACGCTTAGCAAAATATCTTTGTGTGATTTCTACCAGTTCATAATCTTTACCTCGCAGAATAGGTAAGAGTTCGCATCCATAGAAGCTTGTGGGAAGTATCATCCTCTTCCATATTTTAACACACGTAATAGGGTGGAGATCGTTACAGTTTAGCCCAAGATTACTGAGAGAGTTTACAGACTGTCGTGCTTTTTGACAATATGCCTGGACTCTAGACTTGGAGGATAAATCAGAGGAGAGTAGGATTCCTCCATATTTGACACTATCACTGATTGCGATATCTGATTCCCCAAATTTTAAAGAACAACCACTAAGTTGTTTTCTAGACTTACTGAATATAATACAAGTACTCTTAGAGCCATTATATGTGAGACGCCACTTACAAGCATAGTCATAAACAGTGTCAAGTGATGATTGAAGACCTTTAGGAGATGTAGAAGCAAGTGTAGTGTCATCAGCTAACAAAATACACGGGATATCAATACCATATGCACGGATACCATTGCTCAAGGTTCTAAGTTCAGATATTAAGTCATTGATAAAAACAAGGAAAAACCAGGATGATAAGACCCTACCTTGTCCAACACCTTGGTGTATGGCATATTCATTTGATTTTAATCCACAATATTGAACAAATGCAGAACTTGATGTGTAGCTTTGGTATAGGAGGTGCCACATTTTCCCTTTTATACCCATTTCATACAATTTTAAAAAGAGCCCATTGTGCCAAATACGGTCAAACGCCTTTTCATTATCCATAAAGGCTGTAAATACCCTTGAGTCTCTGTTTATGTAGTAACTTAGGCTTTCGTTTAAAGTAAAAACTGAATTAGTTGCTCCGTGTTCCTTTCTAAAGCCAAACTGGAGCTTGTCAGGAAAATTGGGTATATATTCCTGCACCCAGGTTTCTAATCTAGCGAGAATGACTTTCTCAAATAATTTACCCACACAAGATGTTAGGGTGATTCCTCTATAATTTTTAGGATCATGTTTGGCTTTTTTGCCTTTATATATTGGAATAAGTACCCCTTTTCGAAATATGTTAGGGACATATGTTGATTTTATGATAGAATTAAAGAGAGCAGCTAGAACATTTATGATACCTTCGGTACTGTATATTATATGTTCGTTGTGAACACAATCCGGGCCAGGAGATTTATCTTTATGAAGACTTTTTACATGCCCTTTTAATTCGCCTGGTGTAATACATTTACACAAGGTATCATCATCACAGGAGGGATATTCTTGACGTATTTGATTTATCTTTCTGTCAACAGATATTTTAAAGTCATTATCAAATAACGAGAAGGAATGTGGCTTAGCCAGGTCAGCAAAGTAATCACCCCAAACTTCACAGATATCTTCTGCTGTGTTTGCCCTTTTGCTGCCCATTACAAGTTCTTTAATAACAGGGCTCTGCCGCCTCATTTTGCGGACAGACCGAAAGAATGTACCTACGTCGGCATCAGAACACCTTTCTAGTTCTTTAACTGTATCTGAATGTTGTTTCCTTTTAGACTTCCGATGTAAACGTCTAAACTCCCGCTTAGTTGATTTGTAATCACAGTACAAGGATGAGTTACTTGCCCTTGGTTTACCATTAGCTATCCATTCACGTCTAGTTACACGCATGTTGTAATGCAAATCATTTAGCCTATCTTGTTTCCAGTATGGCTTTAAGTGAGCTTTAAATACACCAGTGGGAATACACCGGGAACTGGCCAAATGTAATGCATCTATTACATTGGAAGTGTAGTACTCAATTTGATAAGGAGTTAGATAATGAGAGGGGATATGGATATCTGAGAGAAGCCGATTACTCTCTTCTCTGTACATATCAATGTCATTTTGTTCAGCTTTTTGCCATTTTGGAAAGTATAGGCTATCTGATTTGCGCGGGTGTTCTTGCTCTCGTGATACAGTAACGAGGCATGGATAATGGTCGGACACATTGTAACTACAACTATCCATTACACAACAATAGGCAAGCTGACCAGTCATGTGTGACGGGATGAGTATGTAATCAATTAATGATTTGAATCTGTTATCTTTAGTTCTACACGTGTGGTCAGGCCCATGGTTACGCAATGAACTAACTGTATGTACAAGGTGTCTATTTGTGATATAACTAGAAAGAACGCTTCCACGTGATGCCAATACTTGTTTACATATATCTGCATTCAAATCACCAAGTATGAAAGTATCACCTTTTTCACTAAGCATGTCATACATATCAAATACTTCTTCAACCGCACATACATACACAGAGTTCAGGACATTAGTAGAGGGTAGTCGGCAAGATATCACATACATATCAGGAT
The DNA here is from genome assembly GCA_936450465.1 of Gibbula magus. Lineage (NCBI taxonomy): Eukaryota > Metazoa > Mollusca > Gastropoda > Trochida > Trochidae > Gibbula > Gibbula magus. Next base: position 1,772,020 of record OW388296.1, on the reverse strand, counting down.
ATCCATTTGCATACACAACAGCAGCAACAAAGAATTCTGAGATTGTAGCTACACTGTGTAGACGCCACTTGGACTTATTGTTGGATAGTATTGCAACACCACCTGCACCTCGAGATGAAGTGGTTTTATTACATTTTGATGCAACGAGTGAAAAGTCAGTTATCTCATTAAGTCTGTGGATATTATCCAGGTTAAGCCAATGTTCTTGCACGGCAATAATATCTACACTATGTGGTATATCGTTGATAACACCAATGCAATCATTCGACAGACCACGGATGTTCCATGTCAATAAACTTAATGTCATGATATATAAGCAGATAGTCACAAACTTACTCATTTTAGTGTAAATATCCATTACCAGTATATTGTCCATAGTTGTCGCGATTCCTCTGTCGTGGTATGAAGTCTCGACAGGTAATGTCAGCTGGCCAGAAGCTATCGTTCATATCACCACTGTAGTCATCACAGGCCATGTTAACCTGAACTGTGTAGGTCTCTGATCCGTCATAGTGTGAGCGCTTACGTAGTAGCCTCGTGTACGTCACACGCACATGGCGATCATGTGTATAGTCATGAATTAACTGCTTCACATCGTCAAAGGGTTTATCAGCCTTTATGTTTGACAGCACTACACGTTTTGTTTTCACCCTAGGTACGCCTTCTAGTGTTGAGTAGGTCTTTGCTAGGGACTGTATCTGATACGTTGTTGCAGTCTGTGATTTATCCAAATGAGCGTCATGACGAGAACGTTGCCTGTATCCATTTGGTTGCACTGTAGGTGGTTTATTCGCTTCACCTTCAAAGACTAGTCCATGAATATTCTCTGAGTAGTAGGCCCGCAGTTTATCTTTTTCGGAAAGATTTACCATCTTTGATTGTTTAACTGAATTGGTATTTTCTTCAGCTATGTCCATGTTAAGACCATGATGTGAGTCAGGCTGTCTACGACTACTCGTAGATTGAGTAGGCTCCAGATCCGATGTGTCAGGGTTACAGTTCTGTTCATCTTCGTTCACAGTCTGCGATTTACTTGGGGTGTCATTGATGATTACGGGGCAAGCCAGGGTCACATCAGTCACATTCAAATCATTTGTTAGCATACACATCAGTCACATTCAAATCATTTGTTAGCATACACATCAGTCACATTCAAATCATTTGTTAGCTTACACAGCTAGTCGCATGAAACTAAATACCATCTTCAGAGAATCAATATCGTAAGAAATTATCAACGGGAGATCAATATAGTCACTGTGTGAAACGTGAAACGTGAAGGCGGAGCAATTATATAAAGTCACCACATACAGATATAGATTGTAGGTTCATGGTTTATATTTGTATTGTTTGTTTCACCGACTTCTTTATTCAATTAACCTCCTTTTGAAATAATCGGTGTACTTAGAGATTATAGATTATTGACAAAGATACAAAATTTTTTTTTTAATTTTTAAAAGTTGTAATAACAATTTCGAATGATTTTAAATATTACAAATCTAAGTGGTATATACACTTGGAAATTCATTAAGCAGCATCCAATTGTTTTAACAGCAAAGTCATTCGGATTTGAAAGAAGATAATCCGTCAAAAAACGGTTAGTGACTTTAGGTACAACAATCATTTAGCAATGTTGAAACGAAAGTTTACTCTAATAACGGTTCACTGTCTTTTGGATAACGACTGTTAAAGTAACGGTAAAGGTATTTTGGTGTCAAAATCCAAGTTCCATTATGAAATGAAATGGAAGTCAATATTTGTTTTCCAAAAGTCACTCGTTAAAGCAGTATGCAACTTCAAACTCACAAAATCATGAAACTGTCAATTTCAATAAACTTGTCTTAAGGAACAAATATCTATTTCAAAGTGAATTCAAATGTTTTCTGTCAAATAACATGTCTTTTTAGACTTACATGTTCTACTTGGACCACAACATTGTTCTGTTTGCACTCTCAATTAAATAATGAAGTTAAAAAAGTTGAGTGTCCGTAAACATCCTTGTCTTCTTAATAATGGATACAAATATTAATTTCACATTCGCTGCGTTGACAGTCGTTCAGATTCTTTGACTTTCTTGGTTTTTGAGACGACCTCTTTCTTTTGAGATTTTCATTTACTATAAAACTTGTTTATCATTTGAGATATTGAGGGTTTGCATGGACTCTTTCTAATCAGCTGGTGTGTAGCTGAAAAGATAGTACTGTATGCTTGGGGCAGGTATTTCCAATGTTGAACTCTGGCGTATGCTTTCAATATCCAAATAAATGGAGTTGACCAATTCAGCAAAGTCATACACAAGTTCTTTGTTTGTGTTTTTTGATGGGAAAACTTCTTCTTAAAGAGGAGGTTGTTTGTGATCTTAAAGATTTCCTTCTGTCCTGCAACACCTTCTAAGCTTCTTTGAAGTGCTGTGCTTTTGCTCGTTCAACCAGAACATTATCATGGTTACGCTGCTTTGCATGCATTTGTTTATGGACAGTCAGTCCTGTTCTGTGTTCCAGTTTTCGTCGCTGTGGCTTTGCCTCTCTGATCTGATCGTTGTACCATGCATAATTTGCGTGAAATGTCATCATGCGTATCATATATTGGAGCATGTACATATACAAGTTCTCCAACTAGCCTGTCGTACTCTTCAAGGTATGTATCGACAGTACCATTAGTGATATTGGTAAGTGAGGTTTGAAGGTCTACCCTGAAGAGATCGTTGTTGAGAGATTTCAATTTCCAAATCACTGTTTCTTTTATTGGGCGTCTGGGCATGCACAAGCTGATGCGGCATAAAACTGCATAGTGATCTGATGGCACAGATGCATAAAATTTTACATTGTTTACAATGAGGTCTTCACCGGTTATGACCAGGTCAAGTGTGTATCCTTTAGTATGAGTTGAACTGTCAACAGGTTTCGCTCTTCAAGCATTGATACGAACTTCTGATCTATCACTATATCTCTCAACATGAAAGTTAAAATCACCAGAAAGAATCATTTTCCCTGTGTTTGTGGCTAGATCATCTAGTAGAAGACAAAATTCATCAACGAAGTTTTTTCTGGAAATGATCCTTGGTGGACTGTACACGCACCAGCACCATGCTGTGACCATTTAGATCCATATTTACACACATACTTACACACATATTTACACAGAACTTCGATACGTTGACATGTATCTTTGTCGTTTAACACTTAAAGTCACTTTTTTAATATATAAACTTACATAAACTACACTCTCTCAAAAAAGAAACGCAACCCAATCTAAATTTCTGACAACATCCTCTGAAAATAAAAAGTGAGCGTAAATTAGAATTGTTTGTCTAGTACTCTTAACATGCATCACACACGATGACATTTTATCCTATTTTGTTTGAGAAAGTGAGAAAAGGTAATGCGCATAATGCCAAAAGTCGGTTACATGAGCAAATCAAAGAAAACACAGTTGATGTAGAGTTCTTTTAAAGGACGCGTTGTTTGGCAATTCAGTCATTTTATTTACTCCGAAAAGCAAGGTCGAAAATACCCGAGTTGTGTACAGCAGATCGAAATATTGCCATTGGTCGCATTGTGGCCGGGAAAACTTTTGGAACAGTTACCCGTCATGTAAATGTCAATATAACAACCATCTCCCGACTCGATATACAGACTTCCCTTGCATGAAACGGAGGATCGTTCCAGCAGTGGTTGACCAAGGATCACCACAACTGCTCACCGGATTGCTACATCCCGGTCACCAACCTACGTGTAACAGAAGTGATTGTGAGGTCACCTCTAGTGGGAATCGAACCCGGGACCTCCGGGTGACAGTCCTGTGCTCTACCAGTTGACCATGAGCTAAAGTAGCTAGTAGGAACGCTATTGACCTCACCCTGCCACACATACCCCCTCCACGAAGTGACTCGTCCTCGAATAAAACATTCGGGAGATATGCCTATGAAGGATTTACAAACCTATAAATAAGGATTTACAAACCTGAAAAGGACTTACAGGTGCAGTGACATTAAGTAATAAGCCCGGCCCCACGTTGGGCGCCAAATTTAAATGATCGTGAGGTCACCTCCAGTGGGAATCGAACCCGGGACCTCCTGGTGACCTGCGCTCTACCAGTTGAGCTAAAGGGATATCCCACTAGTCCAAACCAGTAGGAACGCTTTTGACCTCACCCTGCCACATACGTAATCGGCAGGCCACATATAACACCTCGTTTGAGGCGAGTGTCAGCCCAAACCATCAGGAACCGTCTACGTGCACAAAGACCATTTGTCGGACCCGTCCTGAGACGCCAACATCGACGCCAACTTGTCAGGTGGTGCATTGAGGATATGAACCCTAATAAACTGGAGACGAGTCTTGTTTAGTTACGAGTCCCGTTTCCTACTTCACGGCCTTGATGGAAGGCAACGTGTTTATAGACGAGCAAATGAAGGTTTTGCTCCGAACTGCGTTCGACAGGTCGACAGAATTGTAGTAGGAAGCGTCATGGTATGGGGAGCAATGTCTTACAACCAACAATCACACCTGGTAATCATTCCGGGCAATTCGACGGTCTGACATCAATACATCAATGACGTTTTACAGCCTCGTCTTCTGCTGATAATCGAGCAAAAGAGGGAGCTGTTTCAACTGGACAATACCGGACCTCACACAGTTCGTGCAACAGGGAATTTTCTACGATAATTCCAATGTCAAAATATTGCCATGGCCCTCAAGATCGCCTGACATCGACCAACCCTATCGAACATCTATCGGACTATCTTGATCGTCGTATTCGTGCACACAGAAGTTGGATGCACTGGCCATACCACTGCAGGAGGAATGGAGAGCAATACCCCAGGAAAGGAATCACCGTCTTAGCCTTCTTTTCCGAGATGTTCTGTGATTACAGCCCGTGGGGCTCTTACGAGATACTGAAGAAAACGCCCCCTAGTTTGAATCGAATGTTTGCTAGAGACCTTTTTAGATTGTGACTTTATACCATAGAGACATAAGTTTCACCATGTCTATATCTAAAGTATAATATCATACATAACTATGAAATAAGCTCACATTATACTATGATATAACTTCATTTATTAAAATGATATAACCTCACATATCACAAAAATATAAACTCACATATTACTAAGATATAGCCTCACTTATATCTAAACTATAATCCCAAATGTAACAAAGATATAATCACACAATCAACTAAGAAATAATCTGAAATATAACTCTCACATATATATATATATATATATATATATATATATATATATATATATATATATATAAATTTACCTCACATGTTACAAAAATAATCTCACATATAACGAAACTATAACCGTATCAAGATGTGACCTGACATATATATCAAACATAAGCTAATCTAAATTTGTATTTCACATAAATCTTACCGGAAACTGTAATCTCATATATATATATAACTAAGATTTTACCTCGACATATCATATATCTCCATCTCCCATACAACTAAGATATAAATCATGCCATACTTAATAACAGTCTACTTACAAAAATACAGTTGGTGTCAAAGAGGTTAGAAATTATCAATTTATTCACAGAGTAAAAACGGACTTGAAACCCCAGTTTTGTCCGATAAGAACACGTCAATTATCATAAAGATGTTCTACATTGCTTTTATCAAATACTTTATCGTTTACCTTATTCTACAACATTGTTAGATTTTGTTGAAATATTCTGCAGCACAGTTCATTTACGGGTTTGATTGAATTATGATTATGTAAGCGAGTAAATTCATATTTCAACTAATCATCTGAAGCGATTTGGGCATCCACTGAACTCTTCCTTAATCAACCCTGTGTGTCAATTCCTTTAATAAAACATAAATAAAACCATTTTTGTTATTGTAGATAGATAAGAACCCTTATATCGTTTATTTGCATAACCGGTATTCAATTTAGCAATTGATAATTAAATACACATAGCATTTGACATGAAGAAATTGATCCCAACAGGAAAGTAAATACTGGAAATGAAGGGGTTGATAGCTTTCTTGACTCTGTCTATTGAGTAAGACATGCACATGTGTTTATCCAACATCACACGTGATAATCGATAATGCAGAAATAAGTTTCTAGTGACATTGTACCATAGATCTAATCAATATTGCATGTTTAGTGTAGTTAGTCGTGTTTAAAACAATAATGAATGTTATCATATATATAAAGATTCCTTAATAAAAAAAGTTTATTTCCAATCCAAAATGTCACAGATCTGTTTCAGTTAATCTTAATCTAATGACACATAATGCGAGTTTACTTTGACATTTCAAGATTCCAGATAAGGCTTCATGATGCAACACGCACATTACTCAGGTTCAACCTCAGTTCCATTCTTTAACATTATACTAAGGTTTACTAACTAAGTACGGTGATTTCATTGCGATGTGAAAGAAGCGGGGCAGAGGATAAATCGTACGTTCATCATCATCATCATCATCATCATCATCATCATCATCATCATCATCATCATCATCGTCATCATTATCATCTATTAACACTGGTAAAGAATTATCGTTTTGTCAGATTGTGTAACGGCAGCAATAGCAAATTCAAAACACACAGCGTATGGTCTACTGATTGTACTAGCACGTGATCCTGTCCAGTACGGTCTGCTCTCTGTAAAGTTAAGCAACATTGGGTGCGGATCACAGGATGGGTCACCAGATTCTCTACGGGATAATCCGAAGTTATGGAAGGTGATCACTTTCTGTACATTGAGACATGAGTTATGAAACTTGTAGGGTCGCCTTGGTCATGTGACTGTTTCTCTTCTCACCCAGTTGGTGCCAGGCGAAGGCTGTGTTTGAGTTGACCCTTGACCTCAGTACAAACCAGGGTAACAATACACGGAGCTCAGTATAAACCAGGGTTACAAAACACAGAGCTCTCATTATAAACCAGGGTTACAAAACACGGAGCTCAGTATAAACCAGGGTAACAATAAACGGAGCTCTATATAGACCAGGGTAACAATACACGGAGCTCCGTATAGACCAGGGTAATAATACATGGAGCTCGATATAGACCAGGGTAACAATAAACGGAGCTCTATATAGACCAGGGTAACAATACACGGAGCTCCGTATAGACCAGGGTAATAATACATGGAGCTCGATATAGACCAGGGTAACAATACACGGAGCTCCGTATAGACCAGGGTAACAATACACGGAGCTCAGTATAGACCAGGGTAACAATACACGGAGCTCTGTATAGACCAGGGTAACAATAAACGGAGCTCCGTATAGACCAGGGTAATAATACACGGAGCTCAGTATAAACCAGGGTAACAATAAACGGAGCTCTATATAGACCAGGGTAACAATACACGGAGCTCCGTATAGACCAGGGTAATAATACATGGAGCTCGATATAGACCAGGGTAACAATACACGGAGCTCCGTATAGACCAGGGTAACAATAAACGGAGCTCCGTATAGACCAGGGTAATAATACACGGAGCTCAGTATAAACCAGGGTAACAATAAACGGAGCTCTATATAGACCAGGGTAACAATACACGGAGCTCCGTATAGACCAGGGTAATAATACATGGAGCTCGATATAGACCAGGGTAACAATACACGGAGCTCCGTATAGACCAGGGTAACAATACACGGAGATGTGTATAGACCAGGGTAACAATACACGGAGCTCCGTATAGACCAGGGTAACTATACACAGAGATGTGTATAGACCAAGGTAACAATACACGGAGCTCCGTATAGACCAGGGTTACAAAACACGGACCTCAGTATAAACCAGGGTAACAATATATGGAGCTCGATATAGACCAGGGTAACAATACACGGAGCTCCTTATAGACCAGGGTAACAATGCACGGAACTCCGTATAGATCAGGGTAACACTGTACGGAGCTCTTGGAGCAATGCTTATCCATGCTGATACATGTATCATATTGATTGGTCGCTTTGGTCACGAAATGTTCATCTATCACCTGGCTGGTTCCAGGCGAATGTTGTGTTTAAAGTGACTCTTGAGCTGTGTACCATAACCAGGTTAGGGGCGGACATCGCAGTTGTTCGCGCGCTCATCTTCGGATCAAGAGGTCCGGGGTTTGAATCCTGCTATGAAGTCGGTAACTTTGTCTACTGTAGAGACTTTTTTTGCATGCAAGTTTGGGTGCAATGCTATTCACCTCACCTCACCTCACCTCACCTCACCTCACCTCACCAATATCAGGGTAACAATACACGTAGCTCTTTGAACATGATGCATGATAATGCTTGTGAGCTACAATATATTCATTATTACTACTATTTAACAGGTAAGTCACCATGTATTGATAGTTATCCTAAATATCCTGATGATATTGACGGCTTAATTCCACTATTGTCCCGAATTCAGAACAGTTTCATACAAAAAGCAAATTATCAGGCGTCACACTCTCTCTGTTTGAACTTGGCATGCTGATTAGAACCGTTATCAAATTACTTGACGACTTCCATTGCTAATGAGCTATACGGATGCAACTGATTATAAAAACGGATATTATTGAACATGGAAGAAATAGTTGGAAGAGCGATCATCAGGCAACATTGTAACAATTATCTTATGTCAACTCTCTGAGGTGCTTCATAATTTTGAGTTAACAGCCTTCGAGACCCACATAAATCTGAAAGTCATCAAAGACAAATGCACTGAATGCAATCGTATTCTGCAGCTTTTGTCAGTCTCACTGAGGTATTTGTCGAAGATAGGACACTTTTGTATGAAGTTAATTGACTCAAATGATGTGTCAAATTTTGTCTGTTGTTGACAAGCTAAAAGAACTGAAATTAAAGTGCTCTTACAAAAAGGTAAATAAGTGTTATCAATGGCTAAATAATTCTCCTCAATCTATAACGAGTTCGGTGTTTAGGCATGCGAGTCCATTTATAATAATAATAATTGCGTACTTATATTGCGCCTTTTCCACACCCTAAGGTATGCTCAAAGCGCTACAATTATTACCCTGAAGGAATTGTACTTTCAGAGCTGCTACTAAGCGCTTCATCAGTACTTCCCGTATTCAGGTACCAATTTGTACAGCTGGGTAGACTGAGTGCAATGTGGATTAAGTACCATGCCCAAGGACACAACACAGTATTCGACCCAAGTCACAAATCTTTGGTGTCTCCACCGGGATTCGAACCCGGGTCGTCGTCGTGAAAGGCCAGCGTGCTAACCACTACACCACCGTGCTCCGTGTTCACGTAGAGAGGCCATTTTTCAGAATAAAATGGCCACTCGATGGTAGTACAAGTGATCTGACTGATGTAGCGATACCTAAACACTGAGAGTAGCGTTTTAAATATGATACAATGATGGAATGGTCAAACATCTTACTTTCTGAACTCTCAAAATCATATGAGACCTGAAAATCTACCTCTCACACTGAAGAGTTCTGGATAACGGTTTTCTATTGATGCGACTTATATGGTCGTGTTAGGAGATGTTTTAACCTCTTACGTAACAATATGCATATCAATATAATTATATATATATATATATATATATATATACGTAAATGTATATGTGTAAACTTGAAAAAATAAATGACAAATTTGAGAAAAAAACAATGTGCAAAATGTCAAGATGATTACCAAGCTAAATAGCTCTGGAATGCCACTGTTATGATTGATACTGAAAGTGTGTTGACACGTGCCATTCTTGAATATTTGTGCACATGCGGGAAAGAGTATGTAACAATATCCGGAATGAAATCTCCGAATAATTTTATATGTGACCGTAATGACCTCGTTCTTCAACAATTTTAAAACCACTTTGGAGACATTGGAATTAATATAAATTGAAAATAAAAAGAGATGGTAAAAGTGTTAGTGAAACTGAACTGACATCAAGATAAAGCCTAAATAAACGGCCATATAGCCAAGAGCAATGTCACATCTATAGTTCACACCGTAACTAACACATCTGCATGTTGTAACTAACCTATATAAGCTAGTTTACGCGTTACTAACTGCATGGTAGCAAAACTAAATTATGTTTAGAGTGTACTTGAATTACACCAATGCTGATGACAAAATCAAAGATTTAAGTTTGTCAAAAAATCTGTGTGCCTATTTTGTCCTTTTTCGATCATTTAATATCAAGAGAAGCCGTAATGAAAGAAATATACTAATTCCACAAAGATGGCTGGTAAAACCAAAAATAGATAAAAAATTGAAAAAAATCATTTTCACAACAAATGAAATGATAAATAATTACGATAATAGTTGTTGTATCAAAAGCTATGGGATGCAGGCTGCATGAATGGGGGCGAGGTCCTCTGACAGGATTATCACCAGAACGCCTCTACCAGCAGTTATACAATCATTATGGCTAGTTTGAGTTGGAGTCAAGGCGATAGCTTCGGAAACATATCAGTGACCGATTCAATAAGGCTTTTCTGGCTTTGCTTTGTTTTGGAAAGGATGATTTCGATTGTATGAAAGTGACCCTTTCCTTACTCACGTAAACAATTGCATAATAGAGAAATGTGGAATTTTCCCCATCGCTCTTATTAGGAAATGTTCATCCTTTACTTAACATGAATGTTATTGTGCTAGATCAGCTATTTCGCTTTGACGAAAACTTTATACATTCCGAAATTACCACTCTTCTAATACGTGCAAGTTTATTATGTTTATGAATAATGCTATGAAAACAACTTCTTCAAATTAAATACATACAATCTACAATATCCCAAATCTCATTAAATCGTATAAATCATAACACTTTTACCTCGCTCTTCGTACTTGATCTGAGTGATGAGGACATCTTCGGACCGTTTGGATATCTGAGCAAGAATATGATTGGTTGAATTTAAGGAACAGGAAAGGTCACAGACACAGTCATTAGAAATGGCCCCTAAAGAGTAGTCAGATCAAGAAACAAGGTTTCGCTCTGATTTTAATGAGATATAAGGCGTTTCTCGTCTTCACTCTATAAGAAACTTTCAATATCGTGTTTGTGCAGCTGTACATGCTTATATTTTTTTATGTGTGACCGTCCATTACCTTTGGGTTCACACTACGCTCACGTTCTACACGGTCGCCACGTTTGGACCAAAACGCCATGGCCTTGATGGAACTTGACAGTCCTTAAGGGAACGTCTAGCAGAAACTTGGCAGAACTTGATTAACGGTGCTGCCCTGAGACTCGGTGAAAAAAAAGTTTTTTTGCAAAACACATAGGCCACGTTCAGCACGTTTCAAACCAGAAACCTGACAGTGCGTATTAGAATGGGAGGAAAGTAACAAAACTGAATGGACCCTATCGAAACGTAACAGGCCAAAAAAGGCTTCCTTGTTGAAACTTTAAACAGAACGGTGGTGCCGAGGCCAGCTGTTTAATTCATTTTGGACTATTCAAAACTGCTGATAGAATTGTCTTTCACATTATTTGTTGAGTTCGTAAAAAAAGTTGTAAGTGCATGACAATAATACATATATTAACGCTACTATTGATACTTATTTAATTATTAAGATTCGTTATAGAATATGATGGTCTATTTTGAAATGTTTTACTTTACATTCCTACAAATTTTTGTTTAATGAAATGCTAATGTCTTTTTATTCTTAATTTGTTACTTGATTATTTTATTCATAGTAATATGAAGTAGGAATTCCTTGTAAGAACCTAATTCTTTGAATAAAAATCACAAAATAATATAGGGCCTAATTCAGAATGTCTAGATAAGCTGAAAGCCTACAGACAAAAGTATAGGGATGAAGGTACAGTAATCAGAGTTCTAGCGACCAACTTTAGTATAATACAATAACAAACATATGGAATACATGAAATGAGTTAAAATAGTGTGTGGGCGTCGAACCATACTCGTTATGTACAATAACATACTAAGTGAACTCGATGTGAAAGATTTTGTCACTTTTTAGATGGATGGTTTTGGACATTATGAGTTTGTTCAATGGTGAAATATAACATTTATTTCAGCTTTATGTCCATTTTATCTCTGAGAGCTGTGATTTATTTCCCAATCGCAATGTCTTTGGTTGTGATACAATTGTGCCGTTGTGCATAACTTCTATAAAAACAAACGTGGTTCTCCATCGTCTTTAACATTATAAACTTAACCATCAACATTAAAGAGACATTAAGTGAGTAAGTGTTCCTACGTAAAAGTATATAATAAGTGTCCACTAGTTTCGAAAAACAGTTACTTCAATATCTCTAGACACTAAATTACTGAAAAAAGGATAAATAGATAATCGCTTACATTTCCATTTCTGGTTTCATTGTTTCATGCCACGAGTGGAAATATATAACTTTCTACCTCACAAGATGAGATAAACATAGTATTTATGAAGAATTGACGGATATTCTATTTATTATATATGAGGTTATCCTTGTAATTACGTCCGAAAAGGGTAATTTTCATGCCAAGCGGCCGCAAGGATCAGCTCGTCACCACAGAAACACTGTGACGTCATGAGCAAAATCGCCGCGGGAGACCATTGTTTTATGACGTCAAATTATATCAGTCACCATTCGCAGTGAAAATATAAGTTATTTTCATTGTAGCTTGATAGACAGTTTGACTTTCAAACTCACAGATTGATCGTAACAGTCTTGCAAAAAACAACTCTTCTCATAGTTTTGAAATGTCTTGGATGTACATCACTAATTCGTCTATCAAAAGATGTGTATTTCCAGATATATGACACTTGGATAAAGGCACTTCCCTTTCCTGTATCAGATGGAGGGTAAACTTTAACCTTGGCTCTCTTGTTTTATTGTATACCCTTGTCAAAGACCATTTAAACAATGCCATCTCATTACCCACTGACTTTGACCTCGGTGAAGGACTTATTCATTGAACCTTTGCCATACCTTTTGACAGGCTAGTGACCTTGACATACGCACACTTTCTCGAACTTTAAATTGGTCAGCATAGGCATATGATACTTGTCACATGTCACATAATTAGGTCATAACTATTTTTGCGTTTTATTCTCTCATACCACTCTTGTTCCATCTTTTTATTCTGAGTTGAAATACTTAGTTCAAATTTCGAAATAGTTATTTTCAGATGCCTCGTTTTTATCTGTTTTATATAATATATAATCTAATATATTTTTATATAATAGTTCAATAACTTGAGGAAGGCTGAAAAGCAGTCTTTTATGTTCAGATTTGCCTTACAAGACCATAACCTGGAAACTCGTCTGACAGATCTAGAAGATGTTTTCAAACCGAAACCTAAGATAATGCTTTATGTGTGACAAGAAGGGAATCAGTAAAATATAATACATCCACCATGTCAAACCTGAGCTTTTATTGTTTCCCTATATCACAGATTGGAGTGAACTACTGGAGTTACTGCTACATTTATACATGTACAACCTAGCTCTGTTATGTGTTGCTGTCAGTCAACATTTCCCTTTGGAACTCATCTGTTTTCTTCAAGAAGCCATTAAAGCGGATTATCTTCTGAGAGGGATGCCATACTATCTAAGTCCAGTCTTATCTTTTCCTACAATCGCTGCTGTCGAGGAAGCTTTTCATTAAGTGTTACACTCAATAAGTACTCTATCTCTACTCTGTTTCTCTATTTCTTAGTCTCACTTTCTTATTTGCTTTCCTGATTTTTCTCAAAACATTTGGAAACAGTAAATTTTAAACTATTTTGTTATATAACTTAAGATGTGTTTAGGAAATGTGACTTGTTACTGTTCCGTGTGTTGCTATACAAATGGGATTCTGAAAGGTCGACAATTAAACCATTTAACTCTATTTAGTTGTTAGAGGTCGGTGCAATAATTGCAGTTCAAATCAACCTGTCCAGTTTCATGATACAAATTCTCAATCACAAGGAAACACATTATCGAGTACATGCCTATCATGTGCACTCGTTATGAGTTCAACATCACAAGAACTATGAAAAGATTACGCCATTCTCCGATTCTCATAAATCAGTGTCAAATAATGCAATTCGAGAATCAAAAACGTTGTTATGTACTGATAGTATAATGAGTCTTCCCCTTGTCAAGTCAACACAATTATCGTAGGTCTTTATGCAAACTCATAATGTCGAATGTTTGCTCTAGACCAATACTAGAGAACAGACAAGTATTTGATTTGAGGAATTAGATTTATGCAAAGACTCACAGCCTATCAACATTAGTCAGAATTCAGATTCCACATCAACAGATCAACAGATAGCATCGTGTTATTGCCGAACTGTCATGATGCATCCTTTCAAGCTTACTGTAGTAATGTATCATGTATATATACCTTTGTCATTTAGTTCAGAGTTTTCTTTTCAGCAATCTCTAATAGAAAAATAATACTTGAATAACTCTAACTTGAAATTGATTGCGCCAGTGGCTTGACATTTGAAATATCTGCGAGGATATTGCAACCCTGCACATCTCTCGTAAATTGTCAACTTTAATAAGCTATTCGTGACAATATGTTACAATACAAGTGTCATTCGAGTACAAAACTGGTAATGCATATCAGCTAATCGAGTTTATATTTTTATTTCACCCACTAGGCAAAAGAATTATCCATCAATCCTGCAGAAAGATAGGCAAATAATTAATGAAATTGTGTAAGGCACATTGAAAAGTTGGATGTAGCTATTATCGATATTAACAATAAAACTGTTTAAGTTGGTTATTGATAGTTCAATTTCTTCAATTTCTCATAGAATTGAACATAGTGTTTTTATGGATAGCATTAGTTCGATGTTTTATTTAACTGATTTAATGTTCCACGTTCTTGTGGCCCAATCGTCTGAATGTTCATCTATACAGAGAACGCTAACCTATCATACTAGTCATAGTCAAATAATCGTCTTCATACCTGTTGCTATCAGCCTTACACTCAGACTCTGAAAAAAGTTTTTATTCTGAAAATATCACCATTTTAGTAAATATTAAAAAGGATAGTGTAAGAAATCGGTAAAAAGATGCTTGTTTTCAATATTGTTTTCAATATGTTTATCGGAGTGTAAAGACTGTTAGACTACTGTTGGTACAACCATTCTACATTTCTGTACCACGCATGTTGTTTAACAAAGACATCATGTTTGTTTAAAAATACATCATTTTTGTTTAAAAAAGACAGCAGTGACTTTGACACACTGCTATCCATTCTGCATTCGAAAAGCTCCTTTCTATAACCATCCAACCTTATTGATTTGGACATGTGCACTGCTTAAAAAGCTATAACATTGAATCAAAATCAATATAACAATTTGTGTAAGCTGCTAAGAATTATATACGGTACACCTGCTGTTAATCCCGTCAGAATCTGTTGACATCATGAATACAACGAGATTCGTTTCGGACAAAGCAACCGCTGGAACAAGAACTCAACCAGTAGTAAGTGTTGCTTTGTAAATCTAGGTAACATTGTTTAAAGCATCTGCGATGCAATATTTATATGCTTGCGTTACTTATTCCTAATTATTTAATTATCTATCCATGTTGTTTGAGTATTTCTCTGATGATATATCAATACAAAATATTCAGCAAAATATACCAACCAATGAATTTCTTCTGGGATAGCATAAATTCAAGATCAATATGTATTGTTAAGGGAACTGGTACACCATGAGATTTGTAATGGTAATTGTACTGGATTAATCTGGGTTTTCTATATGTTATGTTTTTATTTACTGATGCTGCAACAAAAGCAGTTTCACTCTAGATCTCACGTTACATCTAATATTCTCTTTTGGTTTTAATTATCTTGATTGGTTCATTAAAATAGAATGCACGTTAAATAAACCATTTGTTTCACAGAAGTGAAGGCGTCTGTTTACATGAGCGTAAGGGGAGCGTCAGTTTTCGTGATTGTGATTTGGACTATGTTTGTTTAGCAAGAATCTGAACTTATTTATGAAACAAATCGTAATTTATTGAGTTTATTATCTATTTGATCGAACAGACAAAATGGGTAAAACTTTAGTTTACAAAATAAGAAAGCAATTAAATATGTTCTCACTCGCACTGTTCGAAAACTGTTTGTTGAGTTTCTTTTTGTTCATTGTTAGTCTTACCAGCCCTTACACACATATAGGTTTGCCATTCAGTTACACACTTAACATATTTAATGTTCCTTAGATTAAACAACTGTACACTATATGCGAGTGAAAACAAAAACCATAAGGCTTATGGCAAAGAAACTTTTTTTTTTTTTTTAAATCTGTTTGGGTGTTAATATTTGATTGAAACAGTTCTAAGCCCCTAATACCCTCACTTTGGCATGAAATCTGAGATATGTTGAGAATCCAGTCAATAGTTTTCCACAGCGATTTGTTGTTGAGAGCAAGGAAATGAAGACAGCAAACTCAACAGCATTTCTGTGAAGGTTCAAAAGCGTTTTTGGTGATCCTTGAGGAGTACGTTATGATACTGTCATTCAAATGAATAATGAAATACTTATTTCAATATGATAGTTTAGTAGTTTTTTTCCATATATTTTATTTTATTTCTAAAACAATGAGAGTGGTAATCAATAGTTTCAAGTAATGCAGCGTTAAAACATTTTACTAGTGAATACTCAATTGATCCATATTTTCATATTCACAATGTTTCTTTAGCGAGCGATTACAAGATAATTGGGTATCAGTCATTCTAGCAATAGTGTTTATTATGTGAGCAACAAGAATGTTTTCTTTTTTGAATATGGTATCGAAACAAAAGTTAAATGTTAAAAAATAATAATCAGCAAACTGGGGACATGTCAATAAATTGAAAAGTAGATTAATCATTACATTTTGTTTATATTAAATGAATTGACGACATAAGCTGACTATAACCGGCCTCCAGTTTCATCCAGCTGGAGCAATTAACGAGGTAACATTACAGTTCGGCAATAACATGTTTATAGTCACTTGACCAGGGTAACACAACAAGTTTCAAAACTCTGTGGCCCAGGGAATCAACACTTCAAGCTCTCAATTCATCAAAATAATGAATATTTCAATACTCTGCAAGTGCAACCTAAAGAAGCAGTCTTTGATTTATTTTATTACATAGTACATATTATTTACTTACTACATATTTTAGGTCACTTTGATTGTTTTATTGCTAGTGAATTTGTACTACGACGGGAGGCATTAATATTTTGAAAAAAAAGTTTTAGAAATAACAAAATATCTCAAAGGTCTTTATATAAAAGCGTTGTGCTTATCGGCTTCTATTTCTTAAATAATGTAACATGAATATGTACACTTGGCACAGTAAAACAAATTCAACTATAAGTATACATTGCCGTTAGGATATGTTCCTGAGATGTGCTATAAATATATACAAACTAAGAACATTCTAATTAGAACTGTAATCGAAATTGATCCTGATGTGAATATAGAACATACTGCTTGTGATGTTAAATTGTTTGTATTAATCTAGACGATGTCATTGAAGCGGAGGACATCACGTTCAATACAAACGTATGCTTTTCTTTATTCACTATATAATGTTTTCCAAACAAATTTATAAACAAACACATTAAGCTGATGAAGTTACTGGAAGGATGACGTTATTTCTGAGTTATTAATAATTCCTTGATTGACTCTCTGTTTCTTCTTGTTGATTGTCTCAATACAAGCTTCTTGATGCTTCAACCTTTTGTCCAACTGAAGAGCCTGTAGATCCATGGTTCGAGCCTCGCTACCGTTGTCCAACTGAAGAGCCTGTAGATCCATGGTTCGAGCCTCGCTACCGTTGTGCAACTGAAGAGCCTGTAGATCCATGGTTCGAGCCTCGCTACCGTTGTTCAACTGAAGAGCCTGTAAATCCATGGTTCGAGCCTCGCTACCGTTGTCCAACTGAAGAGCCTGTAGATCCATGGTTCGAGCCTCGCTACCGTTGTTCAACCAGAGGAATAGCCTCTTCAGTTCCCTTTACACTTAGTGATTACTGTTATCGCACCCATATTGCTCAGTGCACAACGGTGAGAACTTAACATAACCAGCCATTCAGTTGCTAATTGAATAGCTGAAACAGCATACATGCATATATACCCCTTAGGTTGAAAAACCCTGTGTATTACCTTTGAAAAGTGCCGATTTTAATATTGTGTACGGATCCGCCCACCCAGGTGTAAAATGATACCAAGGATATTGTTATGGTTATGTGAATATAAAATCCTGTAGCGCCTAACAGACAGTATGAATTGGTTATTTCAAATGAAGATAAGGAAATACCGGATTACATGTTACTGACCAATGACCAGGCATCAATCTTGAGCAGTTATTCAGCATGGATATATGATATACATAAATATTCAGCATTAAATACAAGATGTCTTTGCCGTAAACACACACGCACAAGTTTGTACATGTTTACACCTAACACCACAAAACAAATGTGGGCAATTTTGAGAATAAAACTAAAATGCGTTCGAAGACTTCAGAACAATAAGGGTCTAAATCACCATAGTTAGGGTAGCACTTTAACCATAGATCCTAAACTCTTCAATTGAAGGAGGAATATGCAAAAATAGTAAGTTTTCCGGGGAAAATGTGACTCTATATCTAGATTTCCCGGGGAAGTTTAGCTCAACAGTCAGTTTTCCGGTGGAAATGTGGCTCTATATCTAGATTTCCTGGGGAAGTTTAGCTCAACAGTCAGTTTTCGGGGGAAAATGTGGCTCTATATTTAGATTTCCCAGGGAAGTTTAGCTCAACAGTCAGTTTTCCGGGGAAAATATGACTCTATATCTAGATTTTCCCAGGGAAGTTTAGCTCAACAGTCAGTTTTCCGGGGAAAATGTGACTCTATATCTAGATTCCCCGGGGAAGTTTAGCTCAACAGTCAGTTTTCCGGGGAAAATGTGACTCTATATCTAGATTCCCCGGGGAAGTTTAGCTCACCAGTCAGTTTTCCGGGGAAAATGTGACTCTATACCTCGATATCCCGGGGAAGTTTAGCTCAACAGTCAGTTTTCCGGGGAAAATGTGACTCTATATCTAGATTCCCCGGGGAAGTTTAGCTCAACAGTCAGTTTTCCGGGGAAAATGTGGCTCTATATCTAGATTTCCTGGGGAAGTTTAAGCTAAACAGTCAGTTTTCCGGGGAAAATGTGACTCTATACCTCGATTTCCCGGGGAAGTTTAGCTCAACAGTCAGTTTTCCGGGGAAAATGTGACTCTATATCTAGATTCCCCGGGGAAGTTTAGCTCAACAGTCAGTTTTCCGGGGAAAATGTGACTCTATATCTAGATTTCCTGGGGAAGTTTAGCTCAACAGTCAGTTTTCCGGGGAAAATATGACTCTATATCTAGATTTCCCAGGGAAGTTTAGCTCAACAGTCAGTTTTCCGGGGAAAATGTGACTCTATATCTAGATTTCCCAGGGAAATTTAGCTCAACAGTCAGTTTTCCGGGGGATATTTAGCTAAACAGTCAGTTTTCCGGGAGGAAATTTGAATGAGGAAATCCCACTCTTTGATACTGGCGGCAGTGTTGTGGTCTTGACTCTCTAACAAACTAATTAGTTCTGTTTATGCCGACATTGCCATTATTACAGTTATTCTTCTTGATCGTGTTGTTTGCATAAGGCACTACCGTTTTAGCTTTTAGTTCGTCCATGTCAGACAGCTGTGAAAATAACAGCATGATACAGCATCTAAGGCTATCAAGAATACAGAAAAACAATACAAAATAATCATGTTACAATGTATAAGAAGTTTGCTGCAATGTTGATTAAGAAATAGATTTCCATCAATATTAATGGTATTAAACTACACCAGTGATTGATCTCAGTCATTGATCTCAATGTTGATGATAAATGGAATAAATAAGATGGAATGGTTGAGATAGTTGAGTCAACAAAGATGCAAAATGGTAAGTGCAAAACTGAAACATGCATTTAAGTACAAGAAGACTTCAAATGTTATTAATCACGAAAGATGCTGGTATTGGAAACCCTGGTTAGAATACTGTCCAGAATCCAGGACAACTTACATAATCCAACATGCAGAAATAAAGTATTGATCAGGTGTTGTTCCTTTGTAAGAGGGAACGTTGATTGGAACTGGTTTCAAGTTACCTTGAAGATGAGCATTGTCATTCTTATTTCGCTTTCAATAACGGAAAATATGTCCGGATATTATTGTGCAAGGATGAAAGAGTTTGAAGTGAGATCATCAGTTCCTAACGTTATGGTACACGCCAAGGACGAAATTGTTTGAAAGTCGATTATCAGTCAATGTAACGTTACACGCCAGGAAGCAGTGCATGTTGTTCAGCTCACAGCCTTCCAGGCATTCGTTAATGGACAGACATGTGTATGTTCTTAAACCAAATAATTTAATGCACATGTAATCTTATTCTGAAACTGTTTTCATGGAGGTAAAGGTTTTACAGAAAGGTTAACTAAGTATCTCTGTTTGCTAATTGTTTATTTGCATGAGATTTATAGGGGATATTAAACGACCTTCTATTTTATACCATTTTTATTAAACGAGTTAATGATTTTGTATAAAACCAGCAAAAGCGAATTTGATACGAATCATTCACGAGGTTTAATAAAAATGGTATTAAATAGAAGGAAGTTTAGTATTCTGTTTATTTCTCGCCCAACTCAATCCAGCGAAATAGCCAACATAGCTCTGATTCCCGCAAGTCCAATACCATTGTGACGACGTTACTCCCGTTGTGACGTCATAACCGCAAAGTATTGCGACGTCATCAATGCATCGGTGTTACACTCGTGTAATATTGCCGTATAAATATTACACTGCAATATCTTACATGGACGAGTAATAAAATAACATATCTTTGTCTGCTATTTGGTTGAAGGACGATACCTACCTTGAAATGTTAACTCTTTATTTTCTGATAAATTCAATTTTGCGTGTTTCATAAATTAAGATTCATTTTCAAAAATGAGGAAAGCACGATTTCTGGAAAAGAACAAGTTGATTTTAAGGTACACTAAATTGAGATAGTACACTCCACAATCCAACCGATGAAGGAGTAAGTATATGCTCCCATTCTCCCAGAAAATATTGTTTTTAATTATTTATTCCACATACACATCCAATTGCCCTTCATACACCTAAAATTAGTTTGTGTTTTGTAAAAGTGTAATCTAGTTATATGATAAAATACATGATTTTCCTCAATATTGAATTTGTGGTTTAATTTGTCCTCTTTGTTAAATGGGAGTGTAACGTTATAAGTTGTTATAACAGCATGCGTTTTAATCACCTATCCTAAAAGCATTTACTATCATATAATAGTATTTAGTAGGGGTGAAACGGTTTACCGCGGTGTATTCGTATCGCGGTATTTATTGACGGTTCGGTACACCGAAAAATTGCTTTGAAAAAACCGTACCGTTCGGTTTTGGTAAAGTTCGTTTTTATCTACTTTACTCGTGCATTTCCCTGTCAAAAACACTTGAAAATGTCACTCAAGTGTCAGCACAAATTATGATATTATATTAAATTTCATTCTAGACTAGTTCAAAGTTCACAAGACATTCTTACGTAGTCGTAGATCGAACTTCCGTGTTATGACTCGAGTGGACATGTCAACAAAATGCGATATGAATAAACTATTTGACAGAAAGTTACCGTATATTGCAAGGTTTAAATTATCAAGTTGATTCTAAAAATTAGGGGTTCAAAGAATGGGGTCGACTTTCAGATTTAAACTTCAAGGCAGGTGAAAATGTGACAATATTATCGTTTTTGTTCAGTTTTCATTTGGAAAAACCTTTTCTATATTTAGAACTAATTGAGAAGTAACTACCTTTGTGATTGGTCAAAAAATTACGCGTCATTGGGTTCTCGTACTACAGTCATACCGATTGGTTGACATGTGTCACGTGATACATGTGGCATGAGATTTCTTTATCGATCGTTTGACATGTCGACCGTTTACTACAAAGTTTTGACGGGTTACATTTGAGTGTTTTCACCGGGTTCTTTATTCAAATTCATGAACAAACACATAAATAAAAAATAACCGACTATTTCACAAGTTTCTGTGAGTAAAAAATGCAAAATTAATTTCCAAATCTAGAAGCGACACCATGCGGGCGACATCATGCTAGTCGGTAAGTTAGTGTAGATTTTATTAATCATTAACTACGTTTAAATAGATAAAGAATGTAATTGTTTCATATTTATTGAATATCAATTGAGAAATCAAATGAACTTCGTCTGAATTAATAAATTTCTATTTTCTTGACAAAAGAAGTTTGATAATTTTCCCGTTTTATATGCTAGACTACGTACACTTTGTATTTAATTTTCTGATTGGCTAAGAAAAGGGAAGTCCCCAAGTTAACCAATGACAAGGCTAATAACAAACAATAGAGTTTCTGATGTTGACTCCTGCTTACACTTGATATGTATACCATTAAAACAATAATTAAATAGACACAGCAAGTCAACAGTTGTACTTTTTATTTTTAAGATATTACTTTTCACAAGCAAGTTTACATGGCAATTAACTGTAAGCTTGACCTTGTAGTTTACTTGCTTCGGGAGTCTGGCAATGAAACATTTTCACAGCTGTTTAATAAATAACAAAAGTTATGGTTATACACAGTAAATAAACATTCCTTCATATATTGAAAAACAAAATAAGAACAACATAAGTAATTACTTAATCAACTTAAATATCACTGATTTTCTTTATTGAATTTGTTGAATGTGATTTCAAATTGTTATTTTACTGTCTAGTCATTTTAGATGAAATTACAAATAAGAATTTATGGCACATGCAAAGCCCAATTGAACCTTTTTATTCTAAAAAAATAAATTCACTCACCACTCCGTGTGTGATTAGTCAATTTGATTACCAGATGATTTGCAGTGCTTGTTCTTTTGAGTGTCCAGGGCTTAATTTAGCTCTCTTTTGAATTATTTGAATGTTTTCCTGTCAACTATTTCCAAATTTAAAATTATCTTTGAAATTCATCTGTTATTTTTAGTGTTGAGGAGTGTTATTGAACTTTTGAAGAACCGAACCGAAAAGTACCGAACCGAGAGCTCTGTACCGCAATACGCACCGAACCGTGGCATAGGCGTACCGTTTCACCCCTAGTATTTAGAGATTTAAATGTTGAATAAATAAGTTTCTGTTTAAACTATTTTTCAAATACAAGTGTCATCAACTTTTAAAGCGTTCCATTCTGTCTCATTTATATCAGATAATGCGTACATGGTTAAACTGTTTCATCCTACAGAATATCACTCGGTTTCTCCGGAAATTAAAATTTGTCATTTGAGGTCATTTTTCACCAACCGTTCCTTCTTCGTTCTATCATCTACACTAATAGTTATGTGAATTAATGTATTAATTGTGACTTGTTACTTGTGCTGTAAAACCATCTACTTATTTTATTTACATACACGTATTGGCTGGATGTTAACTATCACAAATCTTGATGACGTAGAACCCCCTTGACCTAAATGATGCTGACTTCAAAATGGCTCCTCCAAATACGTAATGATCTGTCAGCAATAGTAACGTTGTTTTATAAAGTCTATATATAATAGTTTGTGTAGAAAGTGAGATATAACAGTACAGATTAGATAAATGTCGATGATACAATATCTGTAGCAAAGGCTAGAGTCAGAATACCTGAGTAAGACGGTTTGAGATGCAAGTCCGGAAAAGAAATGAAACTCGGATATCTTTTCACAAAGGAAAATAAGATGACTTCTCCCCCTCAGAAGGTTATCTAATTTAAAAGTTTCCTAAGTGAATCTTAACATGATACTGCTTTAAAGGGAGAAATTGAAAATGATCTATAAATGAAGTTCGAGTATTCAAACAGTTTGAGGGTTATTCAAGTTGAAGGGTTCCAAGCACATCTGAAAGTTAGACTCCTTCAATGGATATGGAACACGGACACAACTACACATGTTATACGCTCACCACGGGTCGGCGGGGCGTGGCGGTTTCAAAGAGACACTAGACACTTTCCTTAAGTGGTACAAGTGTTAGTGACGTCAAGCTGAAGACTAAATAAACGGCCCTATAGCCAATAGCAATGTCTACATTCTACGTTCTATACCATAACGAACACATTGACCTGCAACCAGTGGCACTACCTACGTCAGAATACAGTAACTATACATTATCATGCAGTTTCAGGTCAATATGAATTTCATTCCACAAAGACAGCTGGTATCAGAAAACAATGGTTTGAAGATAATATGAGTATTCAGAATGATTTAAAATGTGTTATATTTACACAGCAAAACCTTATGTTATACATCACAGGCTGCATGCATGATATCAGAGTTCTCTGACAGGATTATCCCCAGATCGTCTATACCATGCTGAGCAGCTTACACGATGGATATTTTGGGTTTGATTCAAGGTTATAGCTTCTTTAGCAGTAAACAAGTTGTACTCAAAATGGCTTTTCTTCTTAGTTGGTTTTGGAAAAGGTAATTTCGAATGTATAAAAAGGCCTTACGCCTGATAACTAACGGTCATGTTACAATATCGATAAATAGTTGCGTTTGTAAAATTTCCGGGATTCATTGCTATGCAACACCCGCAAATTTCAGTGTTTAAATCCTCCGGCTAACGCCGTCGGTTTTAAACTGAATTTGCGGCAGTTGAATAGCAATGAATCCCGGAAATTTTACAAACGCAACGATTTATCTTATAAATCAACCTGGCCCGATACAAAATTATCATTTATTAGTATAGGTTTATGTTCCACATAGATAATATAATTCCATGACACTCAACAATTATTGTCTAAATATGTTGTTCTGGAATAAACATTACTGTGATTTACAGCTATTTGGTTTCTATGCCTTTTCTTTACCGACACATGAAAAAGAGACTTCATACAAATACATGTTTAATATTTTCCTTTACATTGAAATTAGAAGATAACAGTAAAGAAAATATTCGCTGTATGAGATATAAAATTAATGTCAGATCATCAAATCTTATTACCATTTGTCAGTTTGATCAGATATAGATATAGATATAGATACAGATATAGATATAGATATAGATATAGATATAGATATAGATATAGATATAGATACAGATATAGATATAGATATAGCATCATTTTCTTGCTGAACTGTGATGAGCTATCTGTTGATGTCTACAGTGATCTATCGTGTCTGCGTACCTTCGAAGCATTAGGCTGTATCACCATTTACCACATTTAGTTCAATTCTCTCTTTGAAGCAATTTCCAATAGAAACACAATACCTCAATAAATCCCAAAACTTGAAATTATTTGCACACTTTACTTGAAATTTGAAATTGTAATCCTGCAAATGTCTCATAAATCGTTTTAATTTAATAAGCTTTTCGTGACTATTCAGTTTCACAAGACATCATTCGAGTGCAATGTTATTACTGACCGCTCCATGTCAATAGTATGTTATGTTTCACTTACAAGGCCGGGAAATAATATAGGGAGTGATGAAGACATAATGAAGCACATTGTATAAGTACACATTGAACACAACGTAGATGCTGTTACTTATTTTATCATTATCATTTCTTAAAGAATGACAATTTGAGCTGTTTTATTTTAATTTGTAAACATGGAATAACACTTATGAAAAATAATGATTCATTAAACGTATGCCATTTTGATTTATTTGAAAGAAAGTTTGAATGTTTATATCTACGCATGATTGTCACCATCTTAAAGTTTCAACGATCTATTTCCCCAATTTAGTGTGATCTGAATGTAAGCAGAAAGTCCAGTAAACTAATTATTGCAACCAAATAACCACCTCGATACCTGCATCTACCGTCGTCCTACATTTCTGTACCACGCATTTGTTGGAATCAAAAGGGACACAGTGAGTTACCACTCTGCTATTGATTCAGGATTCGAGATGATTCTTTCTATAACCATCCAAAATAGAAAATCCTTATTGATTTGGACATGTGTACTGCTTAAGAAGTTATAACACTGAACCTCATTCAACATAGCCGCTGTGTAAACTCCTGAGAATTATTTTGTACATCTGCTGTTAATCCTGTCAGAATCATAAGATAAAACCAGTTTTTCCTTGAAACAAAGCAACAAATAGGAAATGGTATGATAATGCTACGGTAATGATATGGTAATGTTCTGATAATGGTGTGGTAATAGTAATGATATGGTAATGTTCTGGTAATGTTATTATATTATTACAATTATCAGACGCGTACTGAATGTAAAATTACCTTAGATTATTATAGATTCTTTCAATGCCCGGTGGTCGTGTATTAAGCTCTTGGCACAGTCAGTGCTGGTGATAGTTACCTTACTCTGAAGGTGTGGGTTTCGAATCCCGCAAGGGACTCTACCCGGAAGAGTAGTGCCATCTCAAATATAAACATGTTATAATGTCACCATAATAATAATGGCATGGTTATGGTATGTTAATGGACTGGTATGGTATATAGTATGATAATGCTGTGATAATGTATGCTTTGGTATATGGTAATGTTTTATAATTTATTGCAATACAAAATGGCATGGTAATGGTCTGGTAACTGTTATGCCAATTGATATTGATAATTCATAGTGTCAAATAAGACCAGCCTTAAAATTATCATGATGATATAAGTTATTCTTCAAAAGTTAAATGTATACTTATAACAATTTACTTGAAGGGATACATTCAAGAGGAGAGAAACTTGTCTAATTGTTTTAACAGTCTTCAAAGAAAGGAAGAGGAGATTTATCTTCAAAACACATCAGTCACATTCAAATCATTTGTTATCATACACTGCTATATATATAGTCGCATGAAAATAAATACCATCGTCAGAGAATCAATATCGTAAGGAATTATTAACGGGAGATCAATATAGTCACTGCGTGAAACGTGACACGTGAAGGCGGAGCAAAGTATATAAAATCACCACATACAGATATAGATTGTAGGTTCATGGTTTATATTTGTATTGTTTGTTTCACCGACTTCTATATTCAATTAGCCTCCTTTTGAAATAATCGGTGTACTTATAGATTATAGATTATTGACAAAGATACACAAAACAATTTTTTTCAAAAGTTGTAATAACAATTTCTAATGATTTTAAATATTACAAATCTAAGTAGTATAAACACTTGGAAATTAATTAACTTGCATCCAATTGTTGAACAGCAAAGTCGTTCGGATTTGAAAGAAGATAATACGTCAAAAAACGGTTAGTGACTTTTAGCAATGTTGAAACGAAATTTTACTCTAATAACGGTTCACTGTCTTTTGGAAAACGGCTGTTAAAGTAACTTGGTACCTTGGTGTCAGAATCAAAGTTCCATTATGAAATGAAATGGAAGTCAATATTTGTTCAACAAAAGTCAGTCGTTAAAGCAGTATGCACCTTCAAACTCACAAAATCATGAAACTGTCAATTTCAATAAACTTGTCTTAATGAACAAATATATGATCGCACTCTCAATTAAATAATGTAGTTAAAACATGTTGAGTGTCCATACAAATCCTTGTCTTCTTAATAATGGATACAAATATTAATTGAAAGTAATTTAAAATGCGGTTTCACACACATTTGCTGCGTTGACAGTGGTTCAGATTCTTTGGCTTTCTTGGTTTTTGAGACGACCCCTTTCTTTTGAGATTTTCATATGGCTGTATTTACTATAAAACTTGTTTATCGTTTGAGATAATGACAAATGACTTGTTTCTTAGTCTAAAACGATTTAATAAATACAATAAGAGGTAAGCAATTGTATTGCATAATGTGTATTAACGAACTCGGAAGCTTATGCCTATAATTTCTCTCTTCAATCAGTACAGCGATGATCAAGTTAACAAGGAGTCTACGGTATTCTATGTTAAGGTTGACCAAGCAATTCACTGTACATGCCCCCTTGTCAAACAAATCAATAAAAGCGACATCAAACTATGATTGTTTCTTAAACTGTTGACCTAAGTTAAATATAATTCTGCAACAGGTCTGGAACATATCGCTTGTCAACGCACAGTACTACGAAGACTCGGTGCTGCAAACATCAGAGCTTATCATCCCTTCCTAGGAGTCTTCTCAGCTGCCCAAAATCATCTCGAAGACTTACGATGAGCAAACGAGTTCTTGTCTTGCTAGTGAGAGAATGGTGCCAAGTGTTCACCTGATACGAGCAGAGATCCTAAAGAGCAGCGGGACAATCTTGACAGACACGAAAGGAGTCAACAACAGCCCCTTGTGATAATAGTTAACATTGAACGTGCCGTGGGAGAAGAATTTCACAACGCGTCATTGATAAGGTGATGTATCACTGCTTGCATTGAGTCAAATGGTTGCCATACAGTGATACTAGTGTGAGAACTTTATTTGTGTGAGTATGACGAACATGTGTGACAGTTTTGATATCGCTGGAAGGTGAAACTTTCGACCCATTGTACAACTAACATCCGCAATTGTATTGTCAGTAATCGCATCTTAATGCAATTCAATAATGATCTTTAACATACAGTTCATCGAATATGGAAGGGGGTGTGTGCTACAAATAAAGAAATGTAGACTTGTCACATGTCGTTCTCAACCATGCAAGTCTCGAAATGTCAAGTCCAAGGATGCAAACCTTACATTAAAATCCTGTCACGCTTTCCGTTCTCAACTTTACAAAGAAATATAATTCCAGAAATATCAAAGTCGAAAAAATCACTTGTAATTTTTAATTTTTAAATCTAAATACTATATGCATTTTGTAATATTACAAGTTACCTTTTTCAAATGAAAAATGGAGAATGAAGAGTTGTAGTCAGCCTCGCAAAACGGAATTCGAGACTGACATGAGTTGCACAGTTGCGATTGCAATGTTTCAAATTACATCACTACATGATTTTGCATCATGTTTGTCAACCTTTTTGTGCAAAGGACATATGATTACTTTCGATCATTGTTCAGGGAAATTGCCAGACTGAAATATACAGTAAACGAATTCACAAATGTATGTGGTAAATATATGATAATTGCTTCTGAGTGTGTCCTGCGCAATTCCATCTGGTCCAGAACTTTTCTTAAATTTTAGGCGGTGAAGTGCCCTTTTAACTTCATGGGGTGTAATATTGTGATTGATAATTTTCATCACCACTATTGCAGCCATCAAAAATAAAGGAATACTTGTATTCTCCTAAGAGAATGAAACGTCTTCATTCAGTACAGTTCGAAACTAATCGATGCAATCAGAACTGCCATGTTGAAATATAACATTATATCTCTTGAAATCTTGAAATCATTCAACTCTATACGAAATATTTTTCTTCCAGTTTGCTAGAATGTAACAAACAAGATTTAAGTCCGAAAACGATGTTGTTGTACGTTGAAAATTGAAATCTGAAGAAATGTTAACAACTCTGTTTTCTCAGTGAGACGAGCTAAAAGCATATCATATTCTAACAAGAACCAAAGAATGCGTTGCCATAAGGCAAATGTGAACAGTAAAATATAAATATACAACGTAGTGACGTTTTTACTTGTGTTCAGATTTCATTCCCTATAGTCTTTATCTCAATGCAATGAGAAATCGACTGGTAAATACAGTATATTCTTATAAATATTCTAAGAATAATAAAGACATAGTATAAGTACAAAGGCTTTTACGCAAATTATTTATGGCCTCCACAAAACTACTGCCATGAACAGAAAATAATTGGTAAAGGGGGCAGTTAGTTCGTTTTATAATTCAAGGGTGATCATTATTGAACTTAGATTTTATAAGTCATTTCACCGTTGACATTTTGGGAGCACATAGTTATCGTTAGAAGTATGTGATTTAAATCAATATTGATGCAACTGTTTGTTGTTTGTAATACCGATATTTCGCTTACAATGCTGTAAACATATTTTTAAAACTATTTTCGGATCTGCAGATCAATGTCCTGTGAGTCTTTTTCCAGAATGATGATTAAAGAGAATTTCTTTTTAATTAACAACATTACGAACTTAACTTCTTTTCTGGTACAAAAACAAAACGTAATCTTATACTGGCAAAAATTTTCCCATTAAATGACGCCACGTCATGTATAATATAATTCTGTGCATAAATGCAACCACATTTAGAATTATTATTTGGACTGTACATTGCGTAGCTAAGGAACCGATAGATCCTTTACACAACCAACTCTAACAGTGTAAACGCTTATTGAGAACAAATACAACTTAAACTGCGACAGCGTCGACACATGTACGTACTGTAAGCAAAACTATGCTTTTCCAAACATGTCCCTACTGGAGCTCCGTATCTCATCGATCGTTTCCTTACCGCTGAAGTTATGCTGTACAGACCTTGTTGAGAACCATATACATGTTTAAACTCTTAGTTTCTGAATTTTCATACTTTTCTGTGCTTTTCTTTCAGCTTCATTGATCTATGAGACCTGATACACATTTCACATTCGCATTTCAACTTCAACATTCAAGTTAATATTCATATGACGCTTTATTATCGTTGAACCCATTTAGAGAGTAATACTTAGGGTAATACTGAGGGTCATACTGAGGATAATACCTAATAATAACGAAAACATGTTAACTGAAAAATAACACCCCATTTCATAATATAAGTGTTGACATTCAATCTGCTATTTTAATCGAAGTGGGCCATTGTTAGTTTACAAACCAAGTTCTAAACAATTGAGATAATAACGCTGGATTAACATGAAGTGCTTTATACTGGAGTCCACTGAGAACACTCGCACCAGCTTGTTACATCGGACCTCGGACAATGATTTAGGTATTCTTGAGGTATACATGTACTTAGACACACGGGGACGTGTGTTGCTTAGAAATATATACTAATAATTATAACAATAATGCACTTCTACCTAGTTTCCAGTCTAGGCCTGCTCAACGGCGCCAAAACTGTAAAAGTAAATAGAGTTATTTGCTGAAGAAGAGAGTCTTAAGGGATTTCTTGAAGAAGTGAACTGACTCTGCCAATTTGATGTCAACTGGAGTTGAGTAACACAGTCGTGGGGCTGCACGGAGAAAGCATTCTCACTAACCTTGGTTGACGTGGGAGGGATTGAGAGTTGATGTTTCGAAGATGATCTGAGAGGTCTTGAGGGCTGGTATAAGTTGAGTAGATATTTGAGATATTGGGGAGTTAAGTCATGGAGTGCAGAGTACGTTAGCAGAAGACGATTGAATGTGATGCAGTGTCTGACAGGGAGCCGGTGGAGTTGTCTCAGGATTGGGGAGATGTGTTCAGTAGAAGTACAGTGATTATTCGTGCTGCTTTGTTCTGGATTTTTTGGAGATGGGAGATGACCGTGGATCTGGACAGGAGGGAGTTGCAGTAATCTAGACGTGATGTCACAAAGGCATTTGCGTGGGTTTTGCAATTAGCACCTTAGGTTGTTTTGATTGCCTGAGCTTGACTGGTCATCAAGCTATCCATGGTCACAAGAAGGTTTTTGACATGTAGTGATGGCTGAATATTGACTGCCTTAACGAATAGCTTCAATGGAGAAAGTTTGGATAGATGATGTTGTGTTCCATATACAATAAAATCAGTCTTTCCACTGATTAGCTTGAGGCAGTTATCACACATCAATTTGTGCACTAAATTTGTGGGATGGCACTCGACACGTTGCAAGGCTTGATGGTAATGTATAGTTGCTGGTCATCAGTATAGCGGTGGAACAGCAGCGACTCCTGATTACATTTCCAAGAGGCTGGATGTAAAGAGAGAATAGCACAGGTCCCAGAACATATCCTTGTGGGACACCATGCTGAATTGATCTTGATTTGGATGTACAGCCATCAACACATACATGCATGGATCTCCCTTTCAAATAGGACTCACACCATTCAAGGGCCACATCTGTAACTCCAAAAGTGTGGCGCAGACGTGACAATAGCATCACAAGTAAGACCACCTCCTGTTTGTCAACAGCTCTTAAGATATCGTTCTGTACCCCCACTAGGGCTGTCTCCGTTGAGTGGCTTTTCCTATAGGTGGATTGGTAGACTTCTGATAGACTGTGATCATTGATATGAGATTGAAGTTGGGAATGAACAACCTTCTCCAAGGCTTTTGCATCCTCGGTTACCCATGGTTTTATATATGCTCCGTTGCTCTCCACTATATCACCCATGGGAAACCTTATCAGGGGAATCTGTACTCAAATTACCCGCCCTTATGTCATCGTCTGTGACGTCATACACGAATATAGCGTGGCTTCAATTGACACGGTTGTCACACCGGCTCATCATGTCTGTAATATACATTAATGGTATAACATATTTAATTAAACTTGAAAGTGTAATTTGCGAAACTGAAAAACTTTGTGAATATTCCTCGACTTCACTCAAGTACTTCACAAGGCCACACTTTTTCGTAGAAGTAGTGTTATTTCAAAATGATATGTCAAATTTTCTCAAATTGAAAGCTAACCCCCCTATCGATGTATAATAAGATTTAAGGTAATAAAGTTTGTAACATAATTGTCATCAAAGAAAAGAACCTGCCTCAAGCCAAAAATAGAGATTATGATCAAATACTTTATACAACATATCTATAACGTGTAGCATGACATTTCATTTCGCCGAGTACAGGTAGTGTACCTTTTTATCAATTAAAAAAACTTTTAATAAAGGATCTGAACATATCACATGATTGAAGCCAGTTGTATAAAGAAATCATCAGTTTCTCGGATGTAGGTCTTCTACAGAGTTGTGAGCCCTGTTCTGTCCTCTAATCATTCGCTAACTTTCCTAACAATGATAACTATCTCACATTGCCAATATCAAAGTTCTGCATGTCATGATCGCAGGTATCTAATTTGATTCATATCACCATTAGCAAATCCCGTTAATTCAAACAGCTACAACTAGGCAGCTCTGCCTGTACAACTTCTCAAGGGGAATACATGCCTAGGAGCAACTATGGAAATATTAAGAGAATGTTTGTCGAAGACGTATGTCATAGACATTAAAAAGACGAATTGGAGTTGACCAATTCAGCAAAGTCATTCACAAGTTCTTTGTTTGTGTTTTTTGATGGGAAAACTTCTTCTTAAAGAGGAGGTTGTTTGTGATCGTAAAGATTTCCTTCTGCAACACCTTCTAAGCTTCTTTGAAGTGCTGTGCTTTTGCTCGTTCAACCAGAACATTGTCATGGTTACGCTGCTTTGCATGCATTTGTTTATGGACAGTCAGTCATGTTCTGCGCTCCAGTTTTCGTCGCTGTTGCTTTGCCTCTCTGATTTGATCGTTGTACCATGCATAATTTGCGTGAAATGTCACCACGCGATTCATAATTGGAGCATGTACATATACAAGTTCTCCAACTAGCCTGTTGTACTCTTCAAGGTATGTATCGACAGTACTATTAGTGATATTGGTAAGTGAGGTTTGAAGGTCTACCCTGAAGAGATCGTTGTTGAGAGATTTCCATTTCCCAATCACTGTTTCTTTTATTGGGCGTCTGGGCATGAACAAGCTGATGCGGCATAAAACTGCATAGTGATCTGATGGCACAGATGCATAAAATTTTACATTGTTTACAATGAGGTCTTCACCGGTTATGACCAGGTCAAGTGCGTATCCTTTAGTATGAGTTGAACTGTCAACAGGTTTCGCTCTTCAAGCATTGATACGAACTTCTGATCTATCACTATTTCTCTCAACATGAAAGTTAAAATCACCACAAAGAATCATTTTCCCTGTGTTTGTGGGTAGATCATCGAGTAGAAGACAAAATTCATCAACGAAGTTTTTTCTGGAAATGATCCTTTGTGGTCTGTACATGCACCAGCACCATACAGCACCATGCCGTGACCATTTAGATCAATTTTTTACACATATATTTACACAGAACTTCGATACGTTGACATGTATCTTTGTCTTTTAACACTTAAAGTCACTTTTTTAATATATAAACTTACATAAACTACACTCTCTCAAAAAAGAAACGCAACCCCATCTCAATTTCTGACAACATCCCCTGAACAAAAAAAGTGAGCGTCAATTAGAATTGTTTGTCTAGTACTCTTAACATGCATCACACATGCTGACATTTCCTATATCCTTTTTTGTTTGAAAAAGTGAGAATAGGTAATGCGCATAATGCCAAAAGTCGGTTACATGAGCAAATCAAAGAAAACACAGTTGATGTAGAGTTCTTTTAAAGGACGCGTTGTTTGGCAATTCAGTCATTTTATTTACTCAGAAAAGCAAGGTCGAAAATACCCAAGTTGTGTACAGCAGATCGAAATATTGCCATTGGTCGCATTGTGGCCGGGAAAACTTTTGGAACAGTTACCCGTCATGTAAATGTCAATATAACAACCATCTCCCGACTCGATATACAGACTTCCCTTGCATGAAACGGAGGATCGTTCCAGCATTGGTTGACCAAGGATCACCACAACTGCTCAGCGGTTTGCTACATCCCGGTCACCAACCTACGTGTAACAGAAGTGATTGTGAGGTCACCTCTAGTGGGAATCGAACCCGGGACCTCCGGGTGACAGTCCTGTGCTCTACCAGTTGACCATGAGCTAAAGTAGCTAGTAGGAACGCTTTTGACCTCACCCTGCCACATATACCCCTTCCACGAAGTGACTCGTCCTCGATTAAAAAATTCGGGAGATATGCCTATGAAGGATTTACAAACCTATAAATAAGGATTTACAAACCTGAAAAGGACTTACAGGTGCAGTGACATTAAGTAATAAGCCCGGCCCCACGTTGGGCGCCAAATGTAAGTGATCGTGAGGTCACCTCCAGTGGGAATCGAACCCGGGACCTCCTGGTGACCTGCGCTCTACCAGTTGAGCTAAAGAGATATCCCACTAGTCCAAACCAGTAGGAACGCTTTTGACCTCACCCTGCCACATACGTAATCGGCAGGCCACATACAACACCTCGTTTGAGGCGAGTGTCAGCCCAAACCATCAGGAACCGTCTACGTGCACAAAGACCATTTGTCGGACCCGTCCTGAGACGCCAACATCGACGCCAACTTCTCAGGTGGTGCATTGAGGATATGAACCCTAATAAACTGGAGACGAGTCTGGTTTAGTTACGAGTCACGTTTCCTACTTCACGGCCTTGATGGAAGGCAACGTGTTTATAGACGAGCAAATGAAGGTTTTGCTCCGAACTGCGTTCGACAGGTCGACAGAATTGTAGTAGGAAGCGTCATGGTATGGGGAGCAATGTCTTACAACCAACAATCACACCTGGTAATCATTCCGGGCAATTCGACGGTCCGACATCAATACATCAATGACGTTTTACAGCCTCGTCTTCTGCTGATAATCGAGCAAAAGAGGGAGCTGTTTCAACTGGACAATACCGGACCTCACACAGTTCGTGCAACAGGGAATTTTCTACGATAATTTCAATGTCAAAATCTTGCCATGGCCCTCCAGATCGCCCGACATCGATCAACCCTATCGAACATCTATCGGACCATCTTGATCGTCGTATTCGTGCACACAGACGTTAGATGCACTGGCCATACCACTGCAGGAGGAGTGGAGAGCAATAACCCAGGAAAGGAATCACCGTCTTATGCCTTCTTTTCCGAGATGTTCTGTGATTACAGCCCGTGGGGCTCTTACGAGATACCGAAGAAAACGCCCCCTAGTTTGAATCGAATGTTTGCTAGAGACCTTTTTAGATTGTGACTTTATACCATAGAGACATAAGTTTCACCATGTCTATATCTAGAGTATAATATCATACATAAGTATGAAATAAGCTCACATTATACTATGATATAACTTCATTTATTAAAATGATATAACCTCACATATCACCAAAATATAAACTCACATATTACTAAGATATAGCCTCACTTATATCTAAACTATAATCCCAAATGTAACAAAGATATAATCACACAATCAACTAAGAAATAATCTGAAATATAACTCTCACATATATATATATATATATATATATATATATATATATATATATATATATATATATATATATATATATATATATTTACCTCACATGTTACAAAAATAATCTGACATATAACGAAACTATAACCGTATCAAGATGTGACCTGACATATATATCAAACATAAGCTAATCTAAATTTGTATTTCACATAAATCTTACCGGAAACTGTAATCTCATATATATATAACTAAGATTTTACCTCGACATATCATATATCTCCATCTCCCATACAACTAAGATATAAATCATGCCATACTTAATAACAGTCTACTTAAAAAAATACAGTTGGTGTCAAAGAGGTTAGAAATTATCAATTTATTCACAGAGTAAAAACGGACTTGAAACCCCAGTTTTGTCCGATAAGAACACGTCAATTATCATAAAGATGTTCTACATTGCTTTTATCAAATACTTTATCGTTTACCTTATTCTACAACATTGTTAGATTTTGAGGAAATATTCTGCAGCACAGTTCATTTACGGGTTTGATTGAATTATGATTATGTAAGCGAGTAAATTCATATTTCAACTTATCATCTGAAGCGATTTGTGCATCCACTGAACTCTTTCTTAATCAACCCTGTGTGTCAATTCCTTTAATAAAACATCAATAAAACCATTTATGTTATTGTAGATAGATAAGAACCCTTATATCGTTTATTTGCATATCCGGTATTCAATTTAGCAATTGATAATTAAATACACATAGCATTTGACATGAAGAAATTGATACAGGAAAGTAAATTATGGAAATGAAGGGGTTGATAGCTTTCTTGACTGTCTATTGAGTAAGACATGCACATGTGTTTATCCAACATCACACGTGATAATCGATAATGCAGAAATAAGTTTCTAGTGACATTGTACCAGAGATCTAATCAATATTGCATGTTAAGTGTAGTTAGTCGTGTTTAAAACAATAATGAATGTTATCATATATATAAAGATTCCTTAATAAAAAAAGTTTATTTCCAATCCAAAATGTCACAGATCTGTTTCAGTTAATCTTAATCTAATGACACATAATGCGAGTTTACTTTGACATTTCAAGATTCCAGGGAAGGCTTCATGATGCAACAAGCACATTACTCAGGTTCAACCTCAGTTCCATTCTTTAACATTATACTAAGGTTTACTAACTAAGTACGGTGATTTCATTGCGATGTGAAAGAAGCGGGGCAGAGGATACATCGTACGTTCATCATCATCATCATCATCATCATCGTCATCATCATCATCTTTTAACACTGGTAAAGAATTATCGTTTTGTCAGATTGTGTAACGGCAGCAATAGCAAATGCTAAACACACAGCGTATGGTCTACTGAATGTACTAGCACGTGGTGCTGTGCAGTACGGTCTGCTGTCTGTGAAGTTAAGCAACATTGGGTGCGGATCACAGGATGGGTCACCAGATTCTCTACGGGATAATCTGAGGTTATGGAAGGTGATCACTTTCTGTACATTGAGACATGAGTTGTGAAACTTGTAGGGTCGCCTTGGTCACGTGACTGTTCCCCTTCTCACCAAGTTGGTGCCAGGTGAAGGCTGTGTTTGAGTTGACCCTTGACCTCAGTATAAACTAGGTTAACAATACACGGATCTCAGTATAAACCAGGGTTACAAAACACGGAGCTCAGTATAAACCAGGGTTACAAAACACGGAGCTCAGTATAAACCAGGGTAACAATACATGGAGCTCAGTATAAACCAGGGTAACAAAACACGGAGCTCAGTATAAACCAGGGTTACAAACCACGGAGCTCAGTATAAACCAGGGTAACAATAAACGGAGCTCGATATAGACCAGGGTAACAATACACGGAGCTCCGTATAGACCAGGGTAACAATACACACAGATGTGTATAGACCAGTGTAACAATACATGGAGCTCCGTATAGACCAAGGTAACAATACACGGAGCTCCGTATACACCAGGGTTACAAAACACGGACCTCAGTATAAACCAGGGTAACACTATATGGATCTCGATATAGACCAGGGTAACAATACACGGAGCTCCTTATAGACCAAGGTAACAATGCACGGAGCTCCGTATAGATCAGGGTAATACTATACGGACCTCTTGGAGCAATGCTTATCCATGCTGATACATGTATCATATTGAAGGGTCGCCTTGGTCACGAAATGTTCATCTATCACCTGGCTGGTTCCAGGCGAATGTTGTGTTTAAAGTGACTCTTGAGCTGTGTACCATAACCAGGTTAGGGGCGGACATCGCAGTTGTTCGCGCGCTCATCTTCGGATCAAGAGGTCCGGGGTTTGAATCCTGCTATGAAGTCGGTAACTTGTTTGCATGCATGTTTGGGTGCAATGCTATTCACCTCACCTCACCTCACCTCACCTCACCAATATCAGGGTAACAATACACGTAGCTCTTTGAACATGATGCATGATAATGCTTGTGAGCTACAATATATTCATTATTACTACTATTTAACAGGTAAGTCACCATGTATTGATAGTTATCCTAAATATCCTGATGATATTGACGGCCTAATTCCACTATTTTCCCGAATTCAGAACAGTTTCATACAAAAAGCAAATTATCAGGCGTCATTCTCTGTTTGAACTTGGCATGCTGATTGGAACCGTTATCAAATTACTTGACGACTTCCATTGCTAATGAGCTATACGGATGCAACTGATTATAAACACGGATATTATTGAACATGGAAGAAATAGTTGGAAGAGCGATCATCAGGCAACATTGTAACAATTATCTTATGTCAACTCTCTGAGGCGCTTCATAATTTTGAGTTAACAGCCTTCGAGACCCACATAAATCTGAAAGTCATCAAAGACAAATGCAGTGAATGCAATCGTATTCTGCAGCTTTTGTCAGTCTCACTGAGGTATTTGTTAATTGACTCAAAAGATGTGTCAAATTTTGTCTGTTGTTGACTAGCTAAAAGAACTGAAATTAAAGTGCTCTTACAAAAAGGTAAATAAGTGTTACCAATGGCTAAATAATACTCCTCAATCTATAACGAGTTCGGTGTTTAGGCATGCGAGTCCATTTATAATAATAATAATTGCGTACTTATATTGTGCCTTTTTCAAAGCGCTACAATTATTACCCTGAAGGAATTGTACTTTCAGAGCTGCTACTAAGCGCTTCATCAGTACTTCCCGTATTCAGGTACCCATTTGTACAGCTGGGTAGACTGAGTGCAATGTGGATTAAGTACCTTGCCCAAGGACACAACACAGTATTCGACCAAAGTCACAAATCTTTGGTGTCTCCACCGGGTTTCGAACCCGGGTCGTCGGCGTGAGAGGCCAGCGTGCTAACCACTACACCACCGTGCTCCGTGTTCCCATAGAGAGGCCATTTTTCAGAATAAAATGGCCACTCGATGGTAGTACAAGTGATCTGACTGATGTAGCGATACCTAAACACTGAGAGTAGCGTTTTAAATATGATACAATGATGGAATGGTCAA
Organism: Gibbula magus; assembly: GCA_936450465.1. Lineage (NCBI taxonomy): Eukaryota > Metazoa > Mollusca > Gastropoda > Trochida > Trochidae > Gibbula > Gibbula magus. The sequence goes on along the minus strand of OW388296.1, from coordinate 1,732,666 downwards.
CCATCTTGCTTTCTGAACTCTCAAAATCATATGAGACCTGCAAATCTACCTCTCACACTGAAGAGTTCCGGATAACGGTTTTCTATTGATGCGGCTTATATGGTCGTGTTAGGAGATGTTTTAACCTCTTACGTAACAATATGCATATCAATATAATTATATATATATACGTAAATGTATATGTGTAAACTTAAAAAAATAAATGACAAATTTGAGAAAAAAACAATGTGCAAAATGTCAAGTGGAATGCCACTGTTATGATTGATCCTGAAAGTGTGTTGACACGTGCCATTCTTGGATATGTGTGTACATGCGGGTACATGCGAGTTTTGATTGAGATCATCAGGCGAGTATGTAACAATATCCGGAATGAAATCTCTGAATAATTTTATATGTGACCGTAATGACCTTGGTCTTCAACAATTTTAAAACCACTTTGGAGACATTGGAATTAATATAAATTGAAAATAAAAATAGATGGTAAAAGAGTTAGTGAAACTGAACTGACATCAAGCTAAAGCCTAAATAAACGGCCATATAGCCAAGAGCAATGTCACATCTATAGTTCACACCGTAACTAACACATCTGAATGTTGTAACGAACCTATATAAGTTAGTTTACACGTTACTAACTACATGGTAGCAAAACTAAATTATGTTTAGAGTGTACTTGAATTACACCAATGCTGATGACAAAATCAACGATTAAAGTTTGTTAAAAAATCTGTGTGCCTATTTTGTCCTTTTTCGATCATTTCATATCAAGAGAAGCCGTAATGAAAGATGGCTGGTAAAACCAAAAATCGATAAAATAATGATAAATGATAAATAATTACGATAATGGTTGTAGTATCAAAAGCTATGGGATGCAGGCTGCATGAATGGGGGCGAGGTCCTCTGACAGGATTATCACAAGAACGCCTCTACCATACAGAGCAGTTATACAATCATTATGGCTAGTTTGAGTTGGAGTTTTTGGAAAGGATGATTTCGATTGTATGAAAGTGACCCTTTCCTTACTCACATAAACAATTGCATAATAGAGAAATGTAGAATTTTCCCCATCGCTCTTATTAGGAAATGTTCATCCTTTACTTAACATGAATGTTATTGTGCTAGATCAGCTATTTCGCCTTGACGAAAACTTTATACATTCCGAAATTACCACTCTTCTAATACGTGCAAGTTTATTATGTTTATGAATTATGCTATGAAAACAACTTCTTCAAATTAAATACATACAATCTACAATATCCCAAATCTCATTAAATCGTATAAATCATAACACTTTTACCTCGCTCTTCGTACTTGACCTGAGTGATGAGGACATCTTCGGACCGTTTGGATATCTGAGCAAGAATATGATTGGTTGAATTTAAGGAACAGGAAAGGTCACAGACACAGTCATTAGAAATGGCCCCTTAAGAGTAGTCAGATCAAGAAACAAGGTTTCGCTCTGATTTTAATGAGATATAAGGCGTTTCTCGTCTTCACTTTATAAGAAACTTTCAATATCGTGTTTGTGCAGCTGTATATGCTTATATTTTTTTATGTGTGACCGTCCATTACCTTTGGGTTTACACTACTTTCTCCACGGTCGCCACATTTGGACCAAAACGCCATAGCCTTGATGGAACTTGACAGTCCTTAAGGGAACGTCTAGCCGAAACGTGGTAGAACTTGATTAACGGTGTTGCCGTGAGACTCTGTGAAAAAAAAGTTTTTTTGCAAAACACATAGGCCACGTTCAGCACGTTTCAGACCAGAAACCTGACAGTGCGTATTAGAATGGGAGGAAAGTAACAATGCTGAACGGACCCTATTGAAATATAACAGGCCTAAAAGGCTTCCTTGGTGAAACGTAGAACAGAACGGTGGTGCCGAGGCCAGCTGTTTAATTCATTTTGGACTATTCAAAACCGCTGATAGAATTGTCTTTCACATTATTTGTTGAGTTCGTAAAGAAAAGTTGTAAGTGCATGACAATAATACATATATTAACGCTACTATTGATACTTGTTTAATTATTAAGATTCGTTATAGAATATGACGGTCTATTTTGAAATGTTTTACTTTACATTCCTACAAATTTTTGTTAATGAAATGCTTATGTCTTTTAATTCTTAATTTGTTACTTGATTATTTTATTCATAGTAATATGAAGTAGGAATTCCTTGAAAGAACCTAATTCTTATAATAAAAATCACAAAATAATATAGGGCCTACTTCAGAATGTCTAGATAAGCTGAAAGCCTGCAGACAAAATTATAGGGATGAAGGTACAGTAATCAGAGTTCTTGCGACTAACTTTAGTATAACACAATAATAAACATATGGAATACATGAAATGAGTTAAAATAATGTGTGGGCGTCGAACCATACTCGTTATGTACAATAACATACTAAGTGAACTCGATGTGAAAGATTTTGTCACTTTTTAGATGGATGGTTTTGGACATTATGAGTTTGTTCAATGGTGAAATATAACATTTATTTCAGCTTTATGTCCATTTAATCTCTGAGAGCTGTGATTTATTTCCCAATCGCAATGTCTTTGGTTGTGATACAATTTCAGTTTAAAGAGCCGTTATGCATAACGTCTATGTAACAAACGTTGTCCATCGTCTTTAAGATTATAAACTTAACCATCAACATTAAAGAGACATTAAGTGATTAAGTGTTCCTACGTAAATGTATATAATAAGTGTCCACTAGTTTCGAAAAACAGTTACTTCAATATCTGTAGACACTAAATTACTGAAAAAAGGATAAATAGATAATCGCTTACATTTCCATTTCCGTGAGCACTAAAAACTGGTTTCATTGTTTCATACCACGAGTGGAAATATATAACTTTCTACCTCACAAGATGAGATAAACATAGTATTTGTGAAGAATTGACGGATATTCTATTTATTATATATGAGGTTATCCTTGTAATTACGCCCGAAAAGGGCCGCAAGGATCAGCTCGTCACCACAGAAACATTGTGACGTCATAAGCAAAATCGCCGCGGGAGACCATTGTTTTATGACGTCAAATTATATCAGTTACTATTCGCAGTGAAAATATAAGTTAGTTTCACTGTAGCTTGATAGACAGTTTGACTTTCAAACTCACAGATTGATGGTAACAGTCTTGCAAAAAACAACTCTTCTCATAGTTTTGAAATGTCTTGGATGTACATCACTAATTCGTCTATCAAAAGATGTGTATTTCCAGATATATGACACTTGGATAAAGGCACTTCCCTTTCCTGTATCAGATGGAGGGTAAACTTTAACCTAGCTCTCTTGTTTTATTATATACCCTTGTCAAAGACCATTTAAACAATGCCTTCTCATTACCCACTGACTTTGACCTCGGTGAATGACTTATTCATTGAACCTTTGCCATACCTTTTGACAGGCTAGTGACCTTGACATACGCACACTTTCTCGAACTTTAAATTGGTCAGCATAGGCATATGATACTTGTCACATGTCACATAATTAGGTCATAACTATTTTTGCGTTTTATTCTCTCATACCACTCTTGTTCCATCTTTTTATTCTGAGTTGAAATACTTAGTTCAAATTTCGAAATAGTTATTTTCAGATGCCTCGTTTTTATCTGTTTTATATAATATATAATCTAAAATATTTTTATATAATAGTTCAATAACTTGAGGAAGGCTGAAAAGCAGTCTTTTATGTTCAGATTTGCCTTACAAGACCATAACCTGGAAACTCGTCTGACAGATCTAGAAGATGTTTTCAAACCGAAACCTAAGATAATGCTTTATGTGTGACAAGAAGGGAATCAGTAAAATATAATACATCCACCATGTCAAACCTGAGCTTTTATTGTTTCCCTATATCACAGATTGGAGTGAACTACTGGAGTGAATGCTACCTGTATACATGTACAACCCAGCTCTGTTATGTGTTGCTGTCAGTCAACATTTCCCTTTGGAACTAATCTGTTTTCTTCAAGAAGCCATTAAAGCGGATTATCTTCTGAGAGGGATGCCATACTATCCCAGTCCAGTCTTATCTTTTCCTACAATCGCTGCTGTCGAAGAAACTTTTCATTAAGTGGTACACTCAATAAGTCCTCTATCTCTACTCTGTTTCTCTATTTCTTAGACTCACTTTCGTATTTGCTTTCCTGATGTTTCTCAAAGCATCTGGAAACAGTAATTTATTAATTATTTTGTTATATAACTAAGATGTGTTTAGGAAATGTGACGTGTTCCTGTTCCGTGTGTTGCTATACAAATGAGATTATAAAAGGTCGACAATTAAACCATTTAACTCTATTTATGTGTTAGATGTCGGTGCAGTAATTGAAGTTCCAATCAACCTGTCGAGTTTCATGATACAAAAACAAGGAAACACATTATCGAGTACATGCCTATCATATGTACTCGTTATGAGTTCAACATCACAACAACTATGAAAAGATTACGCCATTCTCCGATGCTCATAAATCAGTGTCAAACTATGCAATTCGAGAATCAAAAACTTTGTTATGTACTGATAGTATAATGATTCTCCCCAATGTCAAGTCAACACAATTATCGTAAGTCTTTATGCAAAAACATAATGTCGAATGTTTGCTCTAGACCAATACTAGAGAGCAGACATGTATTTGATTTGGGGAATTAGATTTGTGCAAAGACTCACAGCCTATCAACATTAGTCAGAATTCAGATTCAACATCAACAGATCAACAGATAGCATCGTGTTATTGCCGAACTGTCATGATACATCCTTTTAAGCTTACTGTAGTAATGTGTCATGTATATATATACCTTTGTCATTTAGATCAGACTTTTGTTTTCAGCAATCTTTAATAGACAACTAATACTTGCATAACTCTAACTTAAAATTGATTGCGCCAGTGGATTGACATTTGAAATATATGCTACGATATTGCAATCCTGCAAATGTCTCGTAAATTGTCAACTTTAATAAGCTATTCGTGACAATATGTTACAATACAAGTGTCATTCGAGTACAAAACTGGTAATGCATATCAGCTAATCGAGTTTATATTTTTATTTCACCTACTAGGCTAATGAATTATCCATCAATCCTGCAGAAAGATAGGCAAATAATTAATGAAATTGTGTAAGGCACATTGAAAAGTTGGATGTAGCTAATATCGATATTAACAATAAAACTGTTTAAGTTGGTTATTGATAGTTCAATTTCGCATAGAATTGAACATAGTGTTTTTATGGATAGCATTAATTCGATGTTTTATTTAACTGATTTAATGTTCCACGTTCTTGTCGCCCAATCGTCTGAATGTTCATCTATACAGAGAACGCCAACCTATCATACTAGTCATTGCAACAAAATAATCGTCTTCATACCTGTTGCTATTAGCCTTACAATCAGACAAAAGTTTTTATTCTGAAAATATCACCATTTTAGTAAATATTAAAAAGGATAGTGTCAGAAATCGGTAAAAAGATGCTTGTTTTCAATATTGTTTTCAATATGTTTATCGGAGTGTAAAGACTGTTAGACTACTGTTGGTACCACCATTCTACATTTCTGTACCACGCATGTTGTTTAAGAAAGGCATCATGTTTGTTTAAAAAAGACATCATGTTTGTTTAAAAAAGACAGCGGTGACTTTGACACACTGCTATCCATTCGAAAAGCTCCTTTCTATAACCATCCAAACCTTATTGATTTGGACATGTGCACTGCTTAAGAAGCTATAACATTGAATCAAAATCAATATAACAATTTGTGTAAGCTGCTAAGAATTATATACGGTACACCTGCTTTTAATCCCGTCAGAATCTGTTGACATCATCAATACAACGAGATTCGTTTCGGACAAAGCAAACGCTGGAACAAGAACTCAACCATTAGTAAGTGTTGCTTTGTAAATCTAGGTAACACTGTTTAAAGCATCTGCGATGCAATACTTATATGATTGCGATAAGTATCCCTAATTATTTATCTATGCATGTTGTTTGAGTATTTCTCTGATGATATATCAATGCAAAATATTCAGCAAACTATCCCAGACAATGAATCTCATCTGGGATAGCATAGATTCAAGATCAACATGTATTGTCAAGGGAACTGGTACATCATGAGATTTGTAATGGTAATTGTACTGGTTAATCTGGGTTTTCTATATGTTCTCTTTTTATTTAATGATGCTGCCACAAAGGCAATTTCATTCTAGATCTCACTTTACATCTAATATTCTCTTTTGGTTTTACTTATCTTGATTGGTTCATTAAAATAGAATGCACGTTGAAATACCATTTGTTTCACAGATTAGGATATATAAATAAATTCAAAATAGATTATTTATGTCTTCTTTCAAATAATCCTTATTGAGGTTATTGTCAACAAAACTAATTATATTAACTAGACTCATCTATTTATATCATTATTAATAAGTGAAGGTGTCTGTTTACATGAGCGTTAGGGGGGCGTCAGTGTTCGTGATTGTGATTTGGACTATGTTTGTTTTGCAAGAATCTGAACTTATTTAAGAAACAAATCGTAATTTATTGAGTTTATTATCTATTTGATTGAACAGACATAAGGGGTAAAACTTTAGTTTAGAAAATAAGAAAGCAATTAAATATGTTCTCTTTTTTTTCATTGTTAGTGTTACCAGCCCTTACACACATATAGGTTTGCCATTCAGTTGCACACTTAACATATTTTAATGTTCCTTAGATTAAACAACTATACAATGAGTCTATGAAACTATATGGTGTATCAATACAATCAATGAGAGCACTCCAGCATGCGAGTGAAAACAAAAACCATAAGGCTTAGGGCAGAGAAACTTGTTTGGGTTATCAATCTGTTTGGGTGTTAATATTTGATTGAAACAGTTCTAACTCCAAACCTGTCGCAATTTCATACCTTCACTTTGGCATGAAATCTGAGATATGTTGAGATTCCAGTCAATAGTTTTCCACAGCGATTTGTTGAAGACAGCAAACTCAACAGCATTTCTGTGAAGGTTTCAAAGGCGTCTTTTGTGATAATTGAGGAGTTACGTGACTACGTTATGATACTGTCATTCAAATGAATAATGAAATACTTATTTCAATATATTAGTTCTTTCCATTTATTTTTATTTTATTTAAAATTTTGTTTATAGTGGTTATCAATAGTTTCCAGTAATGCAGCGTTAAAATCATTTTATTTGTGAATAGTCAATTGATCCTTATTTTCATATTCACAATGTTTCTTTAGCGAGCGATTACAAGATAATTGGGTATCAGTCATTCTGGCAATAGTGTGTATTATGTGCGCAACAAGAATGTTTTATTTTCTGAATATGGTATCGAAACAAAAGTTAAATGTTAAAAGATAATAATCAGCAAAACATGTGGACATGTCAATAAACTAAAAAATAGATTAATCATTACATTTTGTTCAAATTGAATGAATTGACGTCATAAGCTGACTATTACCAGCATCCAGTTTTATCCAGCTGACAGCAATTAACGAGGTAACATTTCAGTTCGGCAGTAACATGTTGATAGTCACTTGACTAGGGTAACACCACAAGTTTCAAAACTCATGTCTATGTGGGCCAGGGAATCAACACTTCAAGCTCTCAATTCATCCAAATAATGAATACTTCAATACTCTGCAAGTGCAACCTAAAGAAGCAGTCTTTGATTTACTTTAACATATTTTAGGTCACTTTGATTGTTTAATTGCTAGTGAATTTGTACTACGACGGGAGGCATTCATATTATGAAAATAATTTTTTAGAAATAACATAATATCTCAACGGTCTTTATATAAAAGCGAATAATTGTTTAAGGGCATAAGGAAATAGAAGACTCGTTGGTGTGCTTTATCGTAGATTATAAAACGCAACTCGGCTTCTGTTTCTTAAATAATGTAACATGAATATGTACACTTGGCACAGTAAAACACATTCAACTATAAGTATACATTGCCGTTAGGATATGTTTCTGAGATATACTATAAATATATACAAACTAAGAACATTCTAATTAGAACTGTAATCGAAATTGATCCTGATGTGAATATAGAACATACTGCTTGTGATTGTAGATGGCTTGTATTAATCTAGACGATGTCATTGAAGCGGAGGACATCAAGTTCAATACAAACGTATGCCATTCTATATTCACTATATAACTTTTTCCAAACAAATTTAAAAACAAACATATTTAGCTGCTGAAGTTACTGGAAGGATGACGTTATTTCTGAGTTATTAATAATTCCTTGATCGACTCTCTGTTTCTTCTTGTTGATTGTCTCAATACAAGCTTCTGGATACTTCAACCTTTTGTCCAACTGAAGAGCCTGTAGATCCATGGTTCGAGCCTGTAGGTCCATGGTTCGCTGTCGCAAAATGTTGCCGCAAGCGAAGTTCGATATACGTGGTCCCATCTCTCCTTAAGCTGCTCAAGTTACTGGAAGGATGACGTTATTTCTAAGTTATTAATAATAACTTGATCGACTCTCTGTTTCTTCTTGTTGATTGTCTCGATACAAGCTTCTGGATACTTCAACCTTTTGTCCAACTGAAGAGCCTGTAGATCCATGGTTCGAGCCTCGCTACCGTTGTTCAACCAGAGGAATAGTTCTCTTCAGTTCCCTTTACACTTGGTGATTACTGTTATCGCATTCATATTGCTCAGTGCACAACGGTGAGAACTTAACATAACCAGCCATTCCGTTGCTAATTGAATAGCTGAAACAGCATACACGCATATCCCTTAAGTTGAAAAACCTGTGTATTACGTTTGAAAAGTGCCGATTTTAATATTGTGTACCGATCCGCCCACCCAGCAGTAAAATGGTACCAATGATATTGGTATGGTGATGTGAATATAAAATTCTGTAGCGCCTAACTGACAGTATGAATTGGTTATTTCAAATGAAGATAAGGAAATAATGGATTACATTTTACTGAGCATGGATATTCAGCATGGATATATGATATACATAAATATTCAGCATTAAATACAAGATGTCTTTGCAGTAAACATACATGCACAATTTTGTGCATGTTTACACCTAACAACACAAAACAAATGTAGGCAATTTTGAGAATAAAATTAAAATGCGTTCGAAGACTTCAGAACAATAAGGGTCTAAATCACCAAAGTTAGGGTAACACTTTAACCATAATGATCCTAAACTCTTCAATTGAAGGAGGAATATGCCTAATTAGTAAGTTTTCCGTGGAAAATGTGGCTCTATATCTAGATTTCCCGGGGAAGTTTAGCTCAACAGTCAGTTTTCCGGGAGGAAATTTGGCTTTGGAAATCCCACTCTTTGACACTGGCGGTAGTTTTGTGGTCTTGACTCTCTAACAAACTAACTAGTGTTAGTTCTGTTTATATCGACATTGCCATTATTACAGTTATTCTTCTTGGTCGTGTTGTTTGCATAAGGCACTACCGATTTAGCTTTTAGTTCGTCCATGTCAGGCAGCTGTGACAACGACCTTATTAGAAAAAGATATTACGTATTGATAAGATTGACTCTACCACGAAATATGTTTCATTTACCCCTTTATTGAATGCATAAAGCATGAAAGGCTATCAAGAATACAGAAAAACAATACACAAATAATCATGTAACTTTAATGTATGTTACAATTTATGTAATCGGTTGCTGCAATGTTGATTAAGAAATAGATTTCCCTCAATATAAATGGTATTTAACTACACCAAATTCCACTTTCACAGTGATTGATCTCAATGCTGATGATAAATGGAATAAGTAAGATTGAATGGTTGAGATGGTTGAGTCAACAAACATGTAAAATGGTAAGTGAAAAAAACTGAAACATGCATTTCAGTACAAGAAGACTTCAAATGTTATTAATCACGAAAGATGCTGGTATTGGCAACCCTGGTTAGAATAATGTCCACAATCCAGGACACCTTACATAATCCAACATGCAGAAATAAAGTATTGATCAGGTGTTGTTCCTTTGTAAGAGGGAACGTTGATTGGAACTGGTATCAAGTTACCTTTAAGATTAGCATTGTCATTCTTATTTCACTATCAATAACGGAAAATATGTCCGGATATTATTGTGCAAGGATGAAAGAGTTTGAAGTGAGATCATCAGTTCCTAACGTTATGGTACACGCCAAGGACGAAATTGTTTGAAAGTCGATTATCAGTCAATGTAACGTTACACGCCAGGAAGCAGTGCATGTTGTTCAGCTCACAGCCTTCGAGGCATTCGTTAATGGACGGACATGTGTATGTTCTTAAAACAAATACATTTAATGCACATGTAATCTTATTCTGAAACTGTTTTCATGGAGGTAAAGGTTTTACGGGAGGTTAACTAAGTATCTCTGTTTGCTAATTGTTTACTTGCATGAGATTGATAGGGGATATTAAACGACCTTCTATTTTATACCATTTTTATTAAACGAGTTAATGATTTTGTATAAAACGAGCAAAAGCGAATTTGATACGAATCATTCACGAGGTTTAATAAAAATGGTATTAAATAGAAGGAAGTTTAGTATTATTTCTCGCCCAACTCGATCCAGCGAAATAGCCGACATAGCTCTGATTCCCGCAAGTCCAATACCATTGTGACGACGTTACTCCCGTTGTGACGTCATAACAGCAAAGTATTGCGACGTCATCAATGCATCAGTATTACACGCGTGTAATATTGCCGTATAAATATTACACTGCAATATCTTACATGGACGAGTAATAAAATAACATATCTTTGTCTGCTATTTGGTTGAAGGACGATACCTAACTTGAAATGTATAACGTTTTTTTCTGATAAATTCAATTTTGGGTGTTTCATAAATTAAGATTCATTTTCAAAAATGAGGAAAGCACGATTTCTGGAAAAGAACAAGTTGATTTTAAGGTCCACTAAATTGAGATGGTAAACTCCACAATCCAACCGATGAAGGAGTAAGTATATGCTCCCATTTTCCCAGAAAATATTGTTTTTAATTATTTATTCCACATACACATCCAAATGTCCTTCATACACTTAAAATTCTTTTGTGTTTTGTAAAAGTGTAATCTAGATTATGATAAAATACATGATTTTCCTCAATATTGAATTTGTGGTTTAATTTGTCCTCTTTGTTAAATGGGAGTGTAACGTTATAAGTTGTTATAACAGCATGCATTTAAATCACCTATCCTAAAAGCATTTACTATCATATAATATTATTTAGAGATTTAAATGTTGAATAAATAATTTTCTGTTTAAATTATTTTTCAAATACAAGTGTCATTAACTTTTTAAACGTTCCATTCTTTCCCATTTATATCAGATAATGCGTACACGGTTAAACTGTTTCATCCTACAGAATATCACTCGGTTTCTCCAGAAATTAAAATTTGTCATTTGAGGTCATTTTTCAGCGACCGTGCCTTCTTCGTTCTATCATCTATGAATAGTTATATTAACTAATGTATTATTTGTGACTTGTAACTTGTATTGCAAAACCATCTACTTATTTTATTTACATACACGTATTGACTGGATGTTAACTATCACAAATCTTGGTGACGTAGAACCCCCTTAAACTAGATGATGCTGACTTGAAAATGGCTCCTCCAAATACGATAATGATCTGTCAGCAATAGTAACGTTGTTTTATAAAATCTATATATAATAGTTTGTGTAGAAAGTTAGATATAACAGTACAGATTAGATCAATGTCGATGATATAATTTCTGTAGCAAAGGCTAGAGTCAGAATAACTGAGTAAGACGGTTTTAGATGCAAGTCCGGAAAAGAAATGAAACTCGGATATCTTTTCACAAAGGAAAATAAGATGACTTCTCCCCCTCAGAAGGTTATCTAATTTAAAAGATTCCTAAGTGAATCTTAACATGATACTGCTTTAAAGGGAGATATTGAAAATGATCTATAAATGAAGCTGGAGAGTTCAAACAGTTTGAGGGTTATTCAAGTTGAAGGGTTTTCAAGCACATCTGAAAGTTAGACTCCTTCAATGGATATGGAACACGGACACAACTACACAGGCTATACGCTCACCACGGGTCGGCGGGGCGTGGCGATTTCAAAGAGACACTTGACACGAACATATTTTGTTTTACAAAAGCGGTATTAGTGTTAGTGACGTTCAGCTGAAGACTAAATAAACGGCCCTATAGCCAAGAGCAATGTCTACATTCTACGTTCTGTAACATAACGGACACATTGACCTTCCCCAGTGGCACAACCTACGTTAGAATACAGTAACTATACATTATCGTGCAGTTTCAGGTCAATATGAATTTCATTCCACAAAGACAGCTGGTATCAGAAAACATTAGTTTGAAGATTATATGTGTATTCAGAATGATTTAAAATATGTTATATTTACATAGCAAAACCTTTTCCCCGGTGACTTATGTTATACATCACTAGCTGTATGCATGATATCAGAGTTCTCTGACATGATTACCCCCAGATCGTCTATACCATGCTGAGCAGCTTACACGATGGATATTTTGGGTTTGATTCAAAGTTATATCTTCAGTAAAAAAGTTGTACTCAAAATGGCTTTTCTTCTTAGTTAGTTTTGGAAAAGGTAATTTCGAATGTATAAAAAGCTCTTTTCCTGTTTGACACAAACAATGCCAAAAAAACGTGATTTTCTTTTCTAGTAACTGGAAGAAAATATGGTCATATGCTATCAGGAGTTTTATTTTGCATTGTCAGCAATTTCTTGTTTACACGTATTACGTAAATAAGAATTTAATATCTCTTGTAATAAGTTGTAGGTACTGCTATGATAAAGAGGTTATTCCAATCAATTTCAAATAATGAACCGTATACTTGATATAAAAGGTGTTTCACCATGTCTAGCTTAAAGGAAAATACCAATAAAAGATTTGTGCTGCTGTAAATTCTCCGATTTTGTATTAGAAAATATAGGTTTGACGTGTCAGTACTTAGGTCTAAAGGCTATGTTACCCGCACGTTTCAGTCCTCTAGGTAAGGAACTTGCTGCAATTGTCAACCGTATCTTTTAATGTACAGGTAAATCTATTCATTTTGAATTTAGAATCGTCACCACTCTTCATTTGACAAAAGAAGAAAAGTTAAAATATTGCTGAATATATGCTGCCATATCTCAAATGTTCCATACTATCTTGTTACATTTCAATTTAGAAACTCATTATCGATTTAAATATAATATTGAAATTCGATGTCAAGTCGCATTAACTATTGAGATATTTAGTAAATAAGATATACCAAATGTGGATATTTTGAAATGGAGAAGACTTTGAAAGCAAACATAGCCACATCTAACGTTTTAAATCCGCAAACAATGCTCTACATATAGACAGCCAAATGATAATAGCAACAATCGGAATAAGAAGATCGTCCTGAAGATTTCTTACAACAAACAAATTGTGATTGTAAAAGCATAAAACACGAAATATATAAAATGCTTGAAGTGATTGTAATAGTTGGCTAGGAAATCAATCATACCTATTTCACTAAGTAATCTAAGTTGTTTATCAATTTTATGATGAAGGTATTTTAACAGAATGATTTGGTTCATAGGGAAAAGAAGAATTTCAGCTTTTTTTCTATCATATCTCTGTGAGTTTTGACGTATTTCTCAACCCTATGTGTTTGTTTGTCAGATTGAATAACTATATCCATACCTTTTAGAAAACAAAAATGTTAACATAAATTCTATTTGGATTTTTTAAAATTGACCATCACATAAAAAAAATATCAATCACATCTTTTTCACTAAGTATAAATTGTAGTTGACCACCAAGAAAGAAGAAATTAATGGTCTCTGATCCAGCCGATAGCTTTACAGGTGCATAATAATGTTATAGCAAAAAGATACCATGTTTTTAAATCATGTTTATATAATTAATTATTTGCTTACTTCTAATTCAAAATATAACAGTGTTTCTAAGTTGTAAAATTCCGATTGCACATATTTATGCTTGTTTCCCCGAAGAACAGTCTCACGTTCAGATTTGCTTAAGAAGACCATAAATTGGAATAACTTTCATTCAGGAGATTTTCTCAAAACCACTGCTCCTAAGACTATGATTTATATCCACTGTGATAGGGACAGAATTAGATAAAATGTGATATGTCCACCAAACTTATTGTTTCCATTTTTTTTCACAGATTTTGTTTATAATAGTTTACTACTTTGTACCTGGTAGGTTAGTATATCCCTTGGTGTCTGTTAATATCTCCCTCTGTTCAGGTTTCAGGTGACTCGTAAGTGCATTATCTTCTGTTAGTCAAATGTTGCCCTTTCAACCAACCTTTGTTGTTGAAGAATATTTGTATTAACTGGTTAAGGACATACGTTTCTGCTCATCCGTGTAGTGCATATTCCAATATGGATTGTTCTCCTTTCATATTTGTTAGTGAAGCTACTAATGAACTTCATGAAGGTAGAGAAAGTTTCAAGAATATGATCAGACTATGTATTTTATGTTGCTGTTGGGTTTCAGTGAGCATTCTTTGCTTAATGTTGTGTTGCATTATGTTAGGTGCTCATATTCAGCCTTGTACTAATAATCAAGAAATATGACAGTGAAGTTTAAAAAAAAGATTATATATCTTAATAGCATGAAGTCAGAGAGGCCAGTTTTCTAGAATACGATTAAACTTAGTGATATCATTCGCTATCTTATGTGCAGCAATACTAGTAGGTGTTGGTTTATACGTTCGTCCAAGTTCAATGATATCTGAGCTTACATGTAGCTTTCTTTCCTGTAATCAAATCTAATACTCATTAGTGAAACACTATCTATGCAGTATTTATAAGAAATATCTTTAATTCATCATAGCCTACTAGAAAATAAACATGCCTGGGACACTTTTAGTGATTTGCACAAGCTGATCTGAAGCCCAATATGTCTAATCGCAACACATTGATATTAGCAAACACTGTAACATCTGTTCTAGATCATAGACGTGGATTTAAAATGGTAAATACCTAAATAATATACGTATTCCTATGCTTAATACTTATTTACCAAGAGACCCGAAACAAGTATTCATTGAATCACGTTGAAGAGCTGATAGGAATTTTACAACAAAAATATATTGATATTGAATTTCCATGGTCTGCACTATACCACAACCGGAGCTTTTACGCTGCTATTTCAATGCGATTCTGAAAGTTCAGCAATAATCCGTTTCCTCCATTTTGTTAATTGTTGAGAATGGGAAGTAATATGTTGCAGTTCTAGTCAACCTGGCCCGATACATACCACATATAATATATAATTCAACCTGGCCGGATAAATACTACATAGATAACATAATTCCCTGACACTCAACAAATATTGTCTAAATATGTTGTTCTGGAATAAACATTACTGTGATTTACAGCTATTTGGTTTCTTCGCCTTTTCTTGACCGACACATGAAAAAGAGACTTCATACAAATATAGGTTTGATATTTTCCTTTACATTGAAATTAGAAGAAAACCATTTAAGTAAATATTCGCTGTATGAGATATAAAATTAATGTCAGATCATCAAATCTTATCTTATATTTGTCAGTTTGATCAGATATAGATATAGATATAGATATAGATATAGATATAGATATAGATATATATATAGATATAGATATAGATATAGATATAGATATAGCATCATTTCCTTGCTGAACTGTGATGAGCTATCTGTTGATGTCTACAGTGATCTATCGTGTCTGCGTACCTTCGAAGGCATTAGGCTGTGTCACCATATACCACATTTAGTTCAATTCTCTCTTTAGTTTAAAGTACTGCGTACTGCTTAAGAAGATATAACACTGAACCTCATTCAACATAGCCGCTGTGTAAACTCCTGAGAATAATATCTTCTGTTAATCCTGTCAGAATCCAGACATTACGGATAAAACCAGTTTTTCCTTCAAAACAAAGCAACAAATAGGAAATGGTATGATAATGCTACGGTAATGATATGGTAATGTTCTAATAATGGTGTGGTAATAGTAATGATATGGTAATGTTCTGGTAATGTTATTATATTATTACAACTATCAGACGGGTACTGAATGTAAAATTACCTTAGATTATTATAGATTTTGTTCAATGCCTGGTGGTCGTGTGTTAAGCTTTTGGCACAGTCAGTGCTGGTGATAGTTACCTTACTCCCTTACTCCCGCAAGGGACTCGACCCGGAAAAGTAGTGCCATCTCAGATATAAACATGTTATAATGTCATCATAATAATAATGGCATGGTTATGGCATGTTAATGGAATGGTAATGGTATATAGTAGGATAATGCTATGGTAATTGTATTCTTTGGTATATGGTAATGTTTTGATAATTATTTTGCAATACAAACGGCATGGTAATGGTCTGGTAATGGTCTGGTAACTGTTATGCCAATGGATATTGATAATTCATAGTGTCAAATAAGACCAGCCTTAAAATTATCATGATGATATCAGAAATTTTTCAAAAGTTAAATGTATACTTATAACAATTTACAAGGTACATTCAAGATGAGAGAAACTTGTCTAATTGTTTTAACAGTCTGCATAGAAAGGAAGAGGAGGTGTTTCTTCAAAACGCATCAGTCACATTCAAATCATTTGTTATCATACACAGCTAGTCGCATGAAAATAAATACCATGTTCAGAGAATCAATATCGTAAGAAATTATCAACGGGAGATCAATATAGTCACTGCGTGAAACGTGAAACGCGAAGGCGGACCAAAGTATATAAAGTCACCACATACAGATATAGATTGTAGGTTCATGGTTTATATTTGTATTGTTTGTTTCACCGACTTCTATATTCAATTAACCTCCTTTTGAAATAATCGGTGTACTTACGACCTTCAAACTCACAAAATCATGAAAGTGTCAATTTCAATAAACTTATCTTAATGAACAAATATCTATTTCAAACTGAAATCAAATGTTTTCTGTCAAATAATATGTCTTTTTAGACTTACATGTTCTACTTTGGCCACAACATTGTTCTGCTTGCATATATGATCGCAGTCTCAATTAAATAATGTAGTTGAGTGTCCATAAATATCCTTGTCTTCTTAATAATGGCTACAAATATTAATTGAAAGTAATTTAAAATGCGGTTTCACACACATTCGCTGCGTTGACAGTGGTTCAGATTCTTTGGCTTTCTTGGTTTTTGAGACGACCCCTTTCTTTTGAGATTTTCATTTGGCTGTAATTACTATAAAACTTGTTTATCGTTTGAGGTAATGACAAATCACCTGTTACTTAGTATAAAACGATTTAATAAATACAATAAGAGGTAAGCAATTGTATTGCATAATGTGTATTAACGAACTCGGAAGAGTATGCCTATAATTTCTCTTTTCAATCAGTATAGCGATGATGAAGTTAATAAGGAGACTACGGTATTCTATGTTAACTTTGACCACGCAATTCACGTGCATTTGTGAACTCTTCCAAACACTGTACATGCCCCCTTGTCAAACAAATCAATAAAAGCGACATCAAACTACGATTGTTTCTTAAACTGTTTACCTAAGTTAAATATAATTCTGCAACAGGTCTGGAACATGTCGCTTGTCAACACACAGTACTACGAAGACTCGGTGCTGTAAACATCAGAGCTTATCATCCCTTCCTAGGAGTGTTCTCAGGTCCCCAAAATTATCTCGAAGACTTACGATGAGCAAACGAGTTCTTGTCTTGCTAGTGAGAGAATAACGCCAAGTGTTCACCTGATACGAGCATAGACCCTAAAGAGCAGCGGGACAATCTTGACAGACACGAAAGGAGTCAACAACAGCCCCTTGTGATAATAATTAACATTGAACGTGCCGTGGGAGAAGAATTTCACAACGCGTCATTGATAAGGCGACGTATCACTGCTTGCATTGAGTCAAATGGTTGCCATACACTGATACTAGTGTGAGAACTTTGTGTGACTATGACGAACATGTGTGACTGTTTTGATATCGCTGGAAGGTGAAACTTTCGACCCATTGTACAACTAACATCCGCAATTGTATTGTCAGTAATCGCATCATAATGTAATTCAATAATGATCTTTAATATACAGTTCACCAAGTATGGAAGGGGGTGTGTGCTACAAATTAAGACATCAAGTCCAAGGATGCAAACCTAACATTAAAATCCTGTCACGCTTTCCGTTCTCAACTTTACAAAGAAATATAATTCCAGAAATATCGAAAAGTCGAAAAGTTCTCTTGTAATTTTTCATTTTTAAATCTAAATAATATATGCATTTTGTAATATTACAAGTTAACTTTTACAAATGAAAAATGGAGAATGAAGAGTTGTAAAGTCAGCCTTGCAAAACGGACTTCGAGACTGACATGAGTTGCACAGTTGCGATTGCAATGTTTCAAATTACATCACTACATGATTTCGCATCATGTTTGTCAACCTTATTGTGCAAAGGACATATGATTACTTTCGATCATTGTTCAGGGAAATTGCCAGACTGAAATATACAGTAAAAGAATTCACAAATGTATGTGGTAAATATATAATAATTGCTTCTGAGTGTGTCCTGCGCAATTCCATCTGGTCCAGAACTTTTCTTCAATTTTAGGCGGTGAAGTGCCCTTTTAACTTCATGGGGTGTAATATTGTGATTGATAATTTTCATAATGTTGATGTAATCACCACTATTGCAGCCTTCAAAAATAAAGGAATACTTGTATTCTCCTAAGAGAATGAAAAGTCTTCATTCAGTACAGTTCGAATCTAATCGATGCAATCAGAACTGCCATGTTGAAATATAACATTATTTCTCTTGAAATCTTTAAATCATTCAACTCTATACGAAATATTTTTCTTCCAGTTTGCTAGAATGTAACAAACAAGATTTAAGTCCGAAAACGATGTTGTTGTACGTTGAAAATTGAAATCTGAAGAAATGTTAACAACTCTGTTTTCTCAGTGAGACGAGCTAAAAGCATATCATATTCTAACAAGAACCAAAGAATGCGTTGCCATAAGGCAAATGTGAACAGTAAAATATAAATATACAACGTAGTGACGTTTTTACTTGTGTTCAGATTTCATTCCCTATAGTCTTTATCTCAATGCAATGAGAGATCGACTGGTAAATACAGTATATTCTTATAAATATTCTAAGAATAATAAAGACATAGTATAAGTACAAAGGCTTTTACGCAAATTATTTATGGCCTCCACAAAACTACTGCCATGAACAGAAAATAATTGGTAAAGGGGGCAGTTAGTTCGTTTTATAATTCAAGGGTGATCATTATTGAACTTAGATTTTATAAGTCATTTCACCGTTGACATTTTGGGAGCACATCGTTATCGTTAGAAGTATGTGATTTAAATCAATATTGATGCAAGTGTTTGTTGTTTGTAATAACGATATTTCGCTTACAATGCTGTAAACATATTTTTAAAACTATTTTCGGATCTGCAGATCAATGTCCTGTGAGTCTTTTTCCAGAATGATGATTAAAGAGAATTTGTTTTTAATTAACAACATTACGAACTTAACTTCTTTTCTGGTACAAAAACAAAACGTAATCTTATACTGGCAAAAATGTTCCCATTAAATGACGCCACGTCATGTATAATATAATTCTGTGCATAAATGCAACCACATTTAGAACTATTATTGGGACTGTACATTGCGTAGCTAAGGAACCGATAGATCCTTTACACAACCAACTCTAACAGTGTAAACGCTTATTGAGAACAAATACAACTTAAACTGCGACAGCGTCGACACATGTACGTACTGTAAGTAAAACTATGCTTTTCCAAACATGTCCCTACTGGAGCTCCGTATCTCATCGATCGTTTCCTTACTGCTGAAGTTATGCTGTACAGACCTTGTTGAGAACCATATACATGTTTAAACTCTTAGTTTCTGAATTTTCATACTTTTCTGTGCTTTTCTTTCAGCTTCATTGATCCATGAGACCTGATACACATTTCACATTCGCATTTCAACTTCAACATTCAAGTTAATATTCATATGACGCTTTATTATCGGTGAACCCATTTAGAGGGTAATACTTAGGGTAATACTGAGGGTCATACTGAGGATAATACCTAATAATAACGAAAACATGTTAACTGAAAAATAACACCCCATTTCATAATATAAGTGTTGACATTCAATCTGCTATTTTAATCGAAGTGGGCCATTGTTAGTTTACAAACCAAGTTCTTAACAATTGAGAACATAACGCTGGATTACCATCGGACAATGATTTAGGTATTCTTGAGGTATACCTGTACTTGGACACACGGGGACGTGTGTTGCTTAGAAATATATACTAATAATTATAACAATAATGCACTTCTACCTAGTTTCCAGTCTAGGCCTGCTCAACGGCGCCAAAACTGTAAAAGTAAATAGAGTTATTTGCTGAAGAAGAGAGTCTTAAGGGATTTCTTGAAGGAGTGAACTGACTCTGCCAATTTGATGTCAACTGGAGTTGAGTAACACAGTCGTGGGGCTGCACAGAGAAAGCATTCTCACCAACCTTGGTTGACGTGGGAGGGATTGAGAGTTGATGTTTCGAAGATGATCTGAGAGGTCTTGAGGGCTGGTATAAGTTGAGTAGATCTTTGAGATATTGGGGAGTTAAGTCATGGAGTGCAGAGTACGTTAGCAGAAGACGATTGAATGTGATGCAGTGTCTGACAGGGAGCCGGTGGAGTTGTCTCAGGATTGGGGAGATGTGTTCAGTAGGAGAAGTAAAGTGATTATTCGTGCTGCTTTGTTCTGGATTTTTTGGAGATGGGAGATGACCGTGGATCTGGACAGGAGGGAGTTGCAGTAATCTAGACGTGATGTCACAAAGGCATTTGCGTTTGGTTGTTTTGATTGCCTGAGCTTTACTGGTCATCAAGCTATCCATGGTCACAAGAAGGTTTTTGACATGTAGTGATGGCTGAATATTGACTGCCTTAACGAATAGCTTCAATGGAGAAAGTTTGGATAGATGATGTTGTGTTCCATATACAATAAAATCAGTCTTTCCACTGATTAGCTTGAGGCAGTTATCACACATCAATTTGTGCACTCAATTTTTGGGATGGCACTCGACACGTTGCAAGGCTTGATGGTAATGTATAGTTGCTGGTCATCAGTATAGCGGTGGAACAGCAGCGAGTGACTCCTGATTACATTTCCAAGAGGCTGGATGTAAAGAGAGAATAGCACAGGTCCCAGAACAGATCCTTGTGGGACACCATGCTGAATTGATCTTGATTTGGATGTACAGCCATCAACACATACATGCATGGATCTCCCTTTCAAATAGGACTCACACCATTCAAGGGTCACATTTGTAACTCCAAAAGTGTGGCGCAGACGTGACAATAGCATCACAAGTAAGACCACCTCCTGTTTGTCAACAGCTCTTAAGATATCGTTCTGTACCCCCACTAGGGCTGTCTCCGTTGAGTGGCTTTTCCTATAGGTGGATTGGTAGACTTCTGATAGACTGATCATTGATATGAGATTGAAGTTGGGAATGAACAACCTTCTCCAAGGCTTTTGCATCCTCGGTTACCCATGGTTTTATATATGCTCCGTTGCTCTCCACTATATCACCCATGGGAAACCTTATCAGGGGAATCTGTACTCAAATTACCCGCCCTTATGTCATCGTCTGTGACGTCATACACGAATATAGCGTGGCTTCAATTGACACGGTTGTCACACCGGCTCATCATGTCTGTAATATACATTAATGGTATAACATATTTAATTAAACTTGAAAGTGTAATTTGCGAAACTGAAAAACTTTGTGAATACTCCTCGACTTTACTCAAGTACTTCACAAGGCCACACTTTTTCGTAGAAGTAGTGTTATTTCAAAATGATATGTCAAATTTTCTCAAATTGAAAGCTAACCCCCCTATCGATGTATAATAAGATTTAAGGTAATAAAGTTTGTAACATAATTGTCATCAAAGAAAAGAACCTGCCTCAAGCCAAAAATAGAGATTATGATCAAATACTTTATACAACATATCTATAACGTGTGGCATGACATTTCATTTCGCCGAGTACAGGTAGTGTACCTTTTTATCAATTAAAAACACTTTTAATAAAGGATCTGAACATATCACATGATTGAAGCCAGTTGTATAAAGAAATCATCAGTTTCTCGGATGTAGGTCTTCTACAGAGTTGTGAGCCCTGTTCTGTCCTCTAATCATAAACAATCTCACATTGCCAATATCAAAGTTCTGCATGTCATGATCGCAGGTATCTAATTTGATTCATATCACCATTAGCAAATCCCGTTAATTCAAACAGCTACAACTAGGCAGCTCTGCCTGTACAACTTCTCAAGGGGAATACATGCCTAGGAGCAACTATGGAAATATTAAGAGAATGTTTCTCGAAGACGTATGTCATAGACATTAAAAAGACGAATTGGAGTTGACCAATTCAGCAAAGTCATTCATAAGTTCTTTGTTTGTGTTTTTTGATGGGAAAACTTCTTCTTAAAGAGGAGGTTGTTTGTGATCGTAAAGATTTCCTTCTGCAACACCTTCTAAGCTTCTTTGAAGTGCTGTGCTTTTGCTCGTTCAACCAGAACATTGTCATGGTTACACTGCTTTGCATGCATTTGTTTATGGACAGTCAGTCCTTTTCTGTGCTCCAGTTTTCGTCGCTGTTGCTTTGCCTCTCTGATTTGATCGTTGTACCATGCATAATTTGCGTGAAATGTCACCACGCGATTCATAATTGGAGCATGTATATATACAAGTTCTCCAACTAGCCTGTTGTAATCTTCAAGGTATGTATCGACAGTACCATTAGTGATATTGGTAAGTGAGGTTTGAAGGTCTACCCTGAAGAGATCGTTGTTGAGAGATTTCCATTTCCAAATCACTGTTTCTTTTATTGGGCGTCTGGGCATGAACAAGCTGATGCGGCATAAAACTGCATAGTGATCTGATTGCACAGATGCATAAAATTTTACATTGTTTACAATGAGGTCTTCACCGGTTATGACCAGGTCAAGTGTGTATCCTTTAGTATGAGTTGAACTGTCAACAGGTTTCGCTCTTCAAGCATTGATACGAACTTCTGATCTATCACTATTTCTCTCAACATGAAAGTTAAAATCACCACAAAGAATCATTTTCCCTGTGTTTGTGGCTAGATCATCTAGTAGAAGACAAAATTCATCAACGAAGTTTTTTCTGGAAATGATCCTTGGTGGTCTGTACACGCACCAGCACCACACAGCACCATGCTGTGATCATTTAGATCCATATTTACACACATATTTACACAGAACTGCGATACGTTGACATGTATCTTTGTCTTTTAACACTTAAAGTCACTTTTTTAATATATAAACTTACATAAACTACACTCTCTCAAAAAAGAAACGCAACCCCATCTCGATTTCTGACAACATCCCCTGAACAAAAAAAGTGAGCGTAAATTAGAATTGTTTGTCTAGTACTCTTAACATGCATCACACATGCTGACATTTCCTATATCCTATTTTGTTTCAAAAAGTGAGAACAGGTAATGCTCATAATGCCAAAAGTCGGTTACAAGTCGGTTACGGAGCAAATCAAAGAAAACACAGTTGATGTAGAGTTCTTTTAAAGGACGCGTTGTTTGGCAATTCAGTCATTTTATTTACTCCGAAAAGCAAGGTCGAAAATACCCAAGTTGTGTACAGCAGATCGAAATATTGCCATTGGTCGTATTGTGGCCGGGAAAACTTTTGGAACAGTTACCCGTCATGTAAATGTCAATATAACAACCATCTCCCGACTCGATATACAGACTTCCCTTGCATGAAACGGAGGATCGTTCCAGCAGTGGTTGACCAAGGATCACCACAACTGCTCAGCGGATTGCTACATCCCGGTCACCAACCTACGTGTAACAGAAGTGATTGTGAGGTCACCTCTAGTGGGAATCGAACCCGGGACCTCCGGGTGACAGTCCTGTGCTCTACCAGTTGACCATGAGCTAAAGTAGCTAGTAGGAACGCTTTTGACCTCACCCTGCCACATATACCCCTTCCACGAAGTGACTCGTCCTCGATTAAAAAATTCGGGAGATATGCCTATGAAGGATTTACAAACCTATAAATAAGGATTTACAAACCTGAAAAGGACTTACAGGTGCAGTGACATTAAGTAATAAGCCCGGCCCCACGTTGGGCGCCAAACGTAAGTGATCGTGAGGTCACCTCCAGTGGGAATCGAACCCGGGACCTCCTGGTGACCTGCGCTCTACCAGTTGAGCTAAAGGGATATCCCACTAGTCCAAACCAGTAGGAACGCTTTTGACCTCACCCTGCCACATACGTTATCGGCAGGCCACATACAACACCTCGTTTGAGGCGAGTGTCAGCCCAAACCATCAGGAACCGTCTACGTGCACAAAGACCATTTGTCGGACCCGTCCTGAGACGCCAACATCGACGCCAACTTCTCAGGTGGTGCATTGAGGATATGAACCCTAATAAACTGGAGACGAGTCTGGTTTAGTTACGAGTCCCGTTTCCTACTTCACGGCCTTGATGGAAGGCAACGTGTTTATAGACGAGCAAATGAAGGTTTTGCTCCGAACTGCGTTCGACAGGTCGACAGAATTGTAGTAGGAAGCGTCATGGTATGGGGAGCAATGTCTTACAACCAACAATCACACCTGGTAATCATTCCGGGCAATTCGACGGTCCGACATCAATACATCAATGACGTTTTACAGCCTCGTCTTCTGCTGATAATCGAGCAAAAGAGGGAGCTGTTTCAACTGGACAATACCGGACCTCACACAGTTCGTGCAACAGGGAATTTTCTACGATAATTCCAATGTCAAAATATTGCCATGGCCCTCCAGATCGCCTGACATCGACCAACCCTATCGAACATCTATCGGACTATCTTGATCGTCGTATTCGTGCACACAGAAGTTGGATGCACTGGCCATACCACTGCAGGAGGAATGGAGAGCAATACCCCAGGAAAGGAATCACCGTCTTAGCCTTCTTTTCCGAGATGTTCTGTGATTACAGCCCGTGGGGCTCTTACGAGATACTGAAGAAAACGCCCCCTAGTTTGAATCGAATGTTTGCTAGAGACCTTTTTAGATTGTGACTTTATACCATAGAGACATAAGTTTCCCCATGTCTATATCTAAAGTATAATATCATACATAACTATGAAATAAGCTCACATTATACTATGATATAACTTCATTTATTAAAATGATATAACCTCACATATCACTAAAATATAAACTCACATATGACTTAGATATAGCCTCACTTATATCTAAACTATAATCCCAAATGTAACAAAGATATAATCACACAATCAACTAAGAAATAATCTGAAATATAACTCTCATATATATATATATATATATATATATATATATATTGAAATAGGTATGTGGTATCAAACGTGGAGAAGTGTATAAGTAAATTTAAATAATACACTGAAGACGTATATCAACTTTCATAATCAATACTTTATATTCCGATATGCATATTTCGGCTTCTTGTTTCGAAGCTTCATCAGGGAATAATTGTTTGAAGCATAGCAGTAGTCTTATAGTCTCTGTAAAAATGTCTGTCTTGGCAACACAGGTTGCTAATAACGTCAAAGCAATCAACAAGACGCTTGTTGATTGCTTTGACGTTATTAGCAACCTGTGTTGCCAAGACAGACATTTTTACAGAGACTATAAGACTACTGCTATGCTTCAAACAATTATTCCCTGATGAAGCTTCGAAACAAGAAGCCGAAATATGCATATCGGAATATAAAGTATTGATTATGAAAGTTGATATACGTCTTCAGTGTATTATTTAAATTTACTTATATATATATATATATATATATATATATATATATATATATATATATATATATATATATATATATATATATATTTACCTCACATGTTACAAAAATAATCTCACATATAACGAAACTATAACCGTATCAAGATGTGACCTGACATATATATCAAACATAAGCTAATCTAAATTTGTATTTCACATAAATCTTACCGGAAACTGTAATCTCATATATATATAAATAAGATTTTACCTCGACATATCATATATCTCCATCTCCCATACAACTAAGATATAAATCATGCCATACTTAATAACAGTCTACTTAAAAAAATACAGTTGGTGTCAAAGAGGTTAGAAATTATCAATTTATTCACAGAGTAAAAACGGACTTGAAACCCCAGTTTTGTCCGATAAGAACACGTCAATTATCATAAAGATGTTCTACATTGCTTTTATCAAATACTTTATCGTTTACCTTATTCTACAACATTGTTAGATTTTGTTGAAATATTCTGCAGCACAGTTCATTTACGGGTTTGATTGAATTATGATTATGTAAGCGAGTAAATTCATATTTCAACTAATCATCTGAAGCGATTTGTGCATCCACTGAACTCTTTCTTAATCAACCCTGTGTGTCAATTCCTTTAATAAAACATAAATAAAACCATTTATGTTATTGTAGATAGATAAGAACCCTTATATCGTTTATTTGCATATCCGGTATTCAATTTAGCAATTGATAATTAAATACACATATCATTTGACATGAATAAATTGATCCCAACAGGAAAGTAAATACTGGAAATGAAGGGGTTGATTGCTTTCTTGACTCTGTCTATTGAGTAAGACATGCACATGTGTTTATCCAACATCACACGTGATAATCGATAATGCAGAAATAAGTTTCTAGTGACATTGTACCATAGATCTAATCAATATTGCATGTTTAGTGTAGTTAGTCGTGTTTAAAACAATAATGAATGTTATCATATATATACAGATTCCTTAATAAAAAAGTTTATTTCCAATCCAAAATGTCACAGATCTGTTTCAGTTAATCTTAATCTAATGACACATAATGAGAGTTTAGTTTGACATTTCAAGATTCCAGGGAAGGCTTCATGATGCAACAAGCACATTACTCAGGTTCAACCTCAGTTCCATTCTTTAACATTATACTAAGGTTTACTAATTAAGTACGGTGATTTCATTGCGATGTGAAAGAAGCGGGCCAGAGGATAAATCGTACGTTCATCATCATCATCATCATCATCATCATCATCATCATCATCATCATCATCATCATCATCATCATCATCATCATCATCATCATCATCGTCATCATCATCATCTTTTAACACTGGTAAAGAATTATCGTTTTGTCAGATTGTGTAACGGCAGCAATAGCAAATGCAAAACACACAGCGTATGGTCTACTGAATGTACTAGCACGTGGTCCTGTGCAGTATGGTCTGCTCTCTGTAAAGTTAAGCAACATTGGGTGCGGATCACAGGATGGGTCACCAGATTCTCTACGGGATAATCCGAAGTTATGGAAGGTGATCACTTTCTGTACATTGAGACATGAGTTGTGAAACTTGTAGGGTCGCCTTGGTCACGTGACTGTTCCTCTTCTCACCCAGTTGGTGCCAGGCGAAGGCTGTGTTTGAGTTGACCCTTGACCTCAGTATAAACCAGGGTAACAATACACGGAGTTCAGTATAAACCAGGGTTACAAAACACGGAGCTCAGTATAAACCAGGGTTACAAAACACGGAGCTCAGTATAAACCAGGGTTACAAACCACGGAGCTCAGTATAAACCAGGGTAACAATAAACGGAGCTCGATATAGACCAGGGTAACAATACACGGAGATGTGTAGAGACCAGGGTAACAATACACGGACATGTGTATAGACCTGGGTAACTATACACGGACATGTGTATAGACCAGGGTAACAATACACGGAGCTCCGTATAGACCAGGGTAACAATACACGGAGATGTGTATAGACCAAGGTAACAATACACGGAGCTCCGTATAGACCAGGGTTACAAAACACGGACCTCAGTATAAACCAGGGTAACAATATATGGAGCTCGATATAGACCAGGGTAACAATACACGGAGCTCCTTATAGACCAGGGTAACAATGCACGGAGCTCCGTATAGATCAGGGTAACACTGTACGGAGCTCTTGGAGCAAAGCTTATCCATGCTGATACATGTATCATATTGAAGGGTCGCCTTGGTCACGAAATGTTCATCTATCACCTGGCTGGTTCCAGGCGAATGTTGTGTTTAAAGTGAATCTTGAGCTGTGTACCATAACCAGGTTAGGGGCGGACATCGCAGTTGTTCGCGCGCTCATCTTCGGATCAAGAGGTCCGGGGTTTGAATCCTGCTATGAAGTCGGTAACTTTGTCTACTGTAGAGACTTTTTTGCATGCAAGTTTGGGTGCAATGCTATTCACCTCACCTCACCTCACCTCACCTCACCTCACCTCACCTCACCTCACCTCACCTCACCAATATCAGGGTAACAATACACATAGCTCTTTGAACATGATGCATGCTTTTGTCAGTCTCACTGAGGTATTTGTCGAAACTAGGACAATTTTGTATGAAGTTAATTGACTCAAAAGATGTGTCAAATTTTGTCTGTTGTTGACAAAACACGGACCTCAGTATAAACCAGGGTTACAAAACACGGACCTCAGTATAAACCAGGGTTACAAAACACGGACCTCAGTATAAACCAGGGTAACAATACACAGAGCTCGCTATAAACCATGGTAACAATACACAGAGCTCGCTATAAACCAGGGTAAAAATACACAGAGCTCGCTATAAACAAGGGTAACACTACATGGAGCTCGATATAGACCAGGTAACAATACACAGAGCTCCGTATAGACCAGGGTAAAAATACAAAGAGCTCAGTATAGACCAGGGTAACACTACATGGAGCTCGATATAGACCAGGGTAACACTATACAGAGCTCCGTATAGACCAGGGTAACACTACATGGAGCTCGATATAGACCAGGGTAACAATACATGGAGCTCGATATAGACCAGGTAACAATACACAGAGCTCCGTATAGACCAGGGTAACACTACATGGAGCTCGATATAGACCAGGGTAACACTATACAGAGCTCCGTATAGACCAGGGTAACACTACATGGAGCTCGATATAGACCAGGGTAACAATACATGGAGCTCGATATAGACCAGGTAACAATACACAGAGCTCCGTATTAACCAGGGTAACACTACATGGAGCTCGATATAGACCAGGGTAACACTACATGGAGCTCGATATAGACCAGGTAACAATACACAGAGCTCCCTATAAACCAGGGTAACACTACATGGAGCTCGATATAGACCAGGGTAACACTACATGGAGCTCGATATAGACCAGGTAACAATACACAGAGCTCCCTATAAACCAGGGTAACACTACATGGAGCTCGATATAGACCAGGGTAACACTACATGGAGCTCGATATAGACCAGGTAACAATACACAGAGCTCCGTATAGACCAGGGTAAAAATACAAAGAGCTCAGTATAGACCAGGGTAACAATACACAGACCTCAGTATAGACCAGGGTAAAAATACAAAGAGCTCGGTAAAGACCAGGGAAACAGTACACGGAGCTCGGTAAAGACCAGGGAAACAGTACACGGAGCTCTGTAAAGACCAGGTTAACAATACATGGAGCTCCGTATAGACCAGAGTAACAATACACGGAGCTCCGTATCCTGCTATGAACTCGGTAACTTTATCTGCTGTAGAGATTATTTTGCATGCAAGTTTGGGTACACTATATTTCAGCGCTGTACCACCCAAGCATGTGGTTCCCTAGTTGCAACCGATGCTTGTAGATTTCCCCGCAATACATAGCCACCATGGCGTTGCGAGCTTTCTCCCTGCAATAATACTAGCAGCCCATGTATAAATAAAATACTCTTGAAAGTGGGGTTGAACCCCTATTCACCTCACCTCATATTCACCTCACCTCATATTCACCTCACCTCACCTCACCTCACCTCACCTCATTTCACCTCACCTCACCTCACCAAGACCAGGGTTACAATACACGTAGCTCTTTGAACGTGATGTCCGTGGTGATAATGCCTGTGAGCTACAATATATTCATTATTACTACTATTTAACAGGTAAGTCACCATGTATTGATAGTTATCCTAAATATCCTGATGATATTGACGGCCTAATTCCACTATTTTCCCGAATTCAGAACAGTTTCATACAAAAAGCAAATTATATTATCAGGCGTCATACTCTCTCTGTTTTAACTTGGCATGCTGATTGGAACCGTTATCAAATTACTTGACGACTTCCATTGCTAATGAGCTATACGGATGCAACTGATTATAAAAACGGATATTATTGAACATGGAAGAAATAGTTGGAAGCGCGATCATCAGGCAACATTGTAACAATTATCTTCTATCAACTCTCTGAGGCGCTTCATAATTTTGAGTTAACAGCCTTCGAGACCCACATAAATCTGAAAGTCATCAAAGACAAATGCACTGAATGCAATCGTATTCTGCAGCTTTTGTCAGTCTCACTGAGGTATTTGTCGAAGCTAGGACAATTTTGTATGAAGTTAATTGACTCAAAAGATGTGTCAAATTTTGTCTGTTGTTGACTAGCTAAAAGAACTGAAATTAAAGTGCTCTTACAAAAAGGTAAATAAGTGTTACCAATGGCTAAATAATACTCCTCAATCTATAACGAGTTCGGTGTTTAGGCATGCGAGTCCATTTATAATAATAATAATTGCGTACTTATATTGTGAATTTTTCAAAGCGCTACAATTATTACCCTGAAGGAATTGTACTTTCAGAGCTGCTACTAAGCGCTTCATCAGTACTTCCCGTATTCAGGTACCCATTTGTACAGCTTGGTAGACTGAGTGCAATGTGGATTAAGTACCTTGCCCAAGGACACAACACAGTATTCGACCCAAGTCACAAATCTTTGGTGTCTCCACCGGGATTCGAACCCGGGTCGTCGGCGTGAGAGGCCAGCGTACTAACCACTACACCACCATGCTCCGTGTTCCCATAGAGATGCCATTTTTCAGAATAAAATGGCCACTCGATGGTAGTACAAGTGATCTGACTGATGTAGCGATACCTTAAGACTGAGAGTAGCGTTTTAAATATGATACAATGATGGAATGGTCAACCATCTTGCTTTCTGAACTCTCAAAATCATATGAGACCTGCAAATCTAGCTCTCACACTGAAGAGTTCCGGATAACGGTTTTCTATTGATGCGGCTTATATGGTCGTGTTAGGAGATGTTTTAACCTCTTACGTAACAATATGCATATCAATATAATTATATATATATACGTAAATGTATATGTGTAAACTTAAAAAAATAAATGACAAATTTGAGAAAAAAACAATGTGCAAAATGTCAAGTGGAATGCCACTGTTATGATTGATACTGAAAGTGAGTTGACACGTGCCATTCTTGGATATTTGTGCACATGCGGGAAAGAGTTTTGATTGAGATCATCAGGCGAGTATGTAACAATATCCGGAATGAAATCTCCGAATAATTTTATATGTGACCGTAATGACCTCGGTCTTCAACAATTTTAAAACCACTTTTGAGACATTGGAATTAATATAAATTGAAAATAAAAATAGATGGTAAACGAGTTAGTGAAACTGAACTGACATCAAGCTAAAGCCTAAATAAACGGCCATATAGCCAAGAGCAATGTCACATCTATAGTTCACACCGTAACTAACACATCTGAATGTTGTAACGAACCTATATAAGTTAGTTTACACGTTACTAACTACATGGTAGCAAAACTAAATTATGTTGACAAAATCAACGATTAAAGTTTGTTAACAAATCTGTGTGCCTATTTTGTCCTTTTTCGATCATTTCATATCAAGAGAAGCCGTAATGAAAGAAATATACTAATTCCACAAAGATGGCTGGTAAAACCAAAAATCGATAAAATAATGATAAATGATAAATAATTACGATAATGGTTGTAGTATCAAAAGCTATGGGATGCAGGCTGCATGAATGGGGGCGAGGTCCTCTGACAGGATTATCACAAGAACGCCTCTACCATACAGAGCAGTTATACAATCATTATGGCTAGTTTGAGTTGGAGTCAAGGCGATAGCTTCGGAAACATATCAGTGACCGATTCAATAAGGCTTTTCTGGCTTTGTTGGTTTTGGAAAGGATGATTTCGATTGTATGAAAGTGACCCTTTCCTTACTCACATAAACAATTGCATAATAGAGAAATGTGGAATTTTCCCCATCGCTCTTATTAGGAAATGTTCATCCTTTACTTAACATGAATGTTATTGTGCTAGATCAGCTATTTCGCCTTGACGAAAACTTTATACATTCCGAAATTACCACTCTTCTAATACGTGCAAGTTTATTATGTTTATGAATCATGCTATGAAAACAACTTCTTCAAATTAAATACATACAATCTACAATATCCCAAATCTCATTAAATCGTATAAATCATTACACTTTTACCTTGCTCTTCGTACTTGACCTGAGTGATGAGGACATCTTCGGACCGTTTGGATATCTGAGCAAGAATATGATTGGTTGAATTTAAGGAACAGGAAAGGTCACAGACACAGTCATTAGAAATGGCCCCTTAAGAGTAGTCAGATCAAGAAACAAGGTTTCGCTCTGATTTTAATGAGATATAAGGCGTTTCTCGTCTTCACTTTATAAGAAACTTTCAATATCGTGTTTGTGCAGCTGTATATGCTTATATTTTTTTATGTGTGACCGTCCATTTACTTTGGGTTTACACTACTTTCTCCACGGTCGCCACATTTGGACCAAAACGCCATAGCCTTGATGGAACTTGACAGTCCTTAAGGGAACGTCTAGCAGAAACGTGGTAGAACTTGATTAACGGTGTTGCCGTGAGACTCTGTGAAAAAAAAGTTTTTTTGCAAAACACATAGGCCACGTTCAGCACGTTTCAGACCAGAAACCTGACAGTGCGTATTAGAATGGGAGGAAAGTAACAAAACTGAACGGACCCTATTGAAATATAACAGGCCTAAAAGGCTTCCTTGGTGAAACGTAGAACAGAACGGTGGTGCCGAGGCCAGCTGTTTAATTCATTTTGGACTATTCAAAACCGCTGATAGAATTGTCTTTCACATTATTTGTTAAGTTCGTAAAGAAAAGTTGTAAGTGCATGACAATAATACATATATTAACGCTACTATTGATACTTGTTTAATTATTAAGATTCGTTATAGAATATGACGGTCTATTTTGAAATGTTTTACTTTACATTCCTAAAAATTTTGTTAATGAAATGCTTATGTCTTTTAATTCTTAATTTGTTACTTGATTATTTTATTCATAGTAATATGAAGTAGGAATTCCTTGAAAGAACCTAATTCTTATAATAAAAATCACAAAATAATATAGGGCCTACTTCAGAATGTCTAGATAAGCTGAAAGCCTGCAGACAAAATTATAGGGATGAAGGTACAGTAATCAGAGTTCTTGCGACTAACTTTAGTATAACACAATAATAAACATATGGAATACATGAAATGAGTTAAAATAGTGTGTGGGCGTCGAACCATACTCGTTATGTACAATAACATACTAAGTGAACTCGATGTGGAAGATTTTGTCACTTTTTAGATGGATGGTTTTGGACATTATGAGTTTGTTCAATGGTGAAATATAACATTTATTTCAGCTTTATGTCCATTTTATCTCTGAGAGCTGTGATTTATTTCCCAATCGCAATGTCTTTGGTTGTGATACAATTTCAATTTAAAGAGTCGTTATGCATAACGTCTATGTAACAAACGTTGTCCATCGTCTTTAAGATTATAAACTTAACCATCAACATTAAAGAGACATTAAGTGAGTAAGTGTTCCTACGTAAATGTATATAATAAGTGTCCACTAGTTTCGAAAAACAGTTACTTCAATATCTGTAGACACTAAATTACTGAAAAAAGGATAAATAGATAATCGCTTACATTTCCATTTCCGTGAGCACTAAAAACTGGTTTCATTGTTTCATGCCACGAGTGGAAATATATAACTTTCTACCTCACAAGATGAGATAAACATAGTATTTGTGAAGAATTGACGGATATTCTATTTATTATATATGAGGTTATCCTTGTAATTACGTCCGAAAATGGCCGCAAGGATCAGCTCGTCACCACAGAAACACTGTGACGTCATAAGCAAAATCGCCGCGGGAGACCATTGTTTTATGACGTCAAATTATATCAGTTACCATTCGCAGTGAAAATATAAGTTAGTTTCACTGTAGCTTGATAGACAGTTTGACTTTCAAACTCACAGATTGATGGTAACAGTCTTGCAAAATACAACTCTTCTCATAGTTTTGAAATGTCTTAGATGTACATCACTAATTCGTCTATCAAAAGATGTGTATTTCCAGATATATGACACTTGGATAAAGGCACTTCCCTTTCCTGTATCAGTTGGAGGGTAAACTTTAACCTAGCTCTCTTGTTTTATTATATACCCTTCTCAAAGACCATTTAAACAATGCCATCTCATTACCCACTGACTTTGACCTCGGTGAAGGACTTATTCATTGAACCTTTGCCATACCTTTTGACAGGCTAGTGACCTTGACATACGCACACTTTCTCGAACTTTAAATTGGTCAGCATAGGCATATGATACTTGTCACATGTCACATAATTAGGTCATAACTATTTTTGCGTTTTATTCTCTCATACCACTCTTGTTCCATCTTTTTATTCTGAGTTGAAATACTTAGTTCAAATTTCGAAATAGTTATTTTCAGATGCCTCGTTTATATCTGTTTTATATAATATATAATCTAATATATTTTTATATAATAGTTCAATAACTTGAGGAAGGCTGAAAAGCAGTCTTTTATGTTCAGATTTGCCTTTCAAGACCATAACCTGGAAACTCGTCTGACAGATCTAGAAGATGTTTTAAAACCGAAACCTAAGATAATGCTTTATGTGTGACAAGAAGGGAATCAGTAAAATATAATACATCCACCATGTCAAACTTGAGCTTTTATTGTTTCCCTATATCACAGATTGGAGTGAACTATTGGAGTGAATGCTACGTTTATACATGTACAACCCAGCTCTGTTATGTGTTGCTGTCAGTCAACATTTCCCTTTGGAACTAATCTGTTTTCTTCAAGAAGCCATTAAAGCGAATTATCTTCTGAGAGGGATGCCATACTATGTCAGTCCAGTCTTATCTTTTCCTACAATCGCTGCTGTCGAGGAAGCTTTTCATTAAGTGTTACACTCAATAAGTACTCTATCTCTACTCTGTTTCTCTATTTCTAAGTCTTACTTTCTTATTTGATTTCCTGATGTTTCTCAAAGCATCTGGAAGCAGTAATTAATTAACTATTTTGTTATATAACTAAAGATGTGTTAAGGAAATGTGACTTGTTCCTGTTCTGTGTGTTGCTATACAAATGGGATTAAGAAAGGTCGACAATTAAACCATTTAACTCTATTTATTTGTTAGATGTCAGTGCAATAATTGAAGTTCCAATCAACCTGTCCAGTTTCATGATCCAAATTCTCAATCACAAGGAAACACATAATCGAGTACATGCTTATCATGTGCACTCGCTATGAGTTCAACATCACAAAAACTATGAAAAGATTACGCCATTCTCCGATGCTCATAAATCAGTGTCAAACTATGCAATTCGAGAATCAAAAACGTTGTTATGTACTGATAGTATAATGATTCTCCCCAATGTCAAGTCAACACAATTATCGTAAGTCTTTATGCAAAAACATAATGTCGAATGTTTGCTCTAGACCAATACTTAAGAACAGACAAGTATTTGATTTGAGGAATTAGATTTGTGCAAAGACTCACAGCCTATCAACATTAGTCAGAATTCAGATTCCACATCAACAGATCAACAGATAGCATCGTGTTATTGCCGAACTGTCATGATGCATCCTTTTAAGCTTACTGTAGTAATGTGTCGTGTATATATACCTTTGTCATTTAGTTCAGAGTTTTCTTTTCAGCAATCTCTAATAGAAAAATAATACTTGAATAACTCTAACTTGAAATTGATTGCGCCAGTGGCTTGACATTTGAAATATATGCTAGGATATTGCAACCCTGCAAATGTCTCGTAAATTGTCAACTTTAATAAGCTATTCGTGACAATATGTTACAATACAAGTGTCATTCGAGTACACAACTGGTAATACATATAAGCTAATCGAGTTTATATTTGTATATCACCTACTAGGCCAAAGAATTATCCATCAATCCTGCAGAAAGATAGGCACATAATTAATGAAATTGTGTAAGGCACATTGAAAAGTAAGTAAACAGTGGATGTAGCTAATATCGATGTTGACAATAAAACTGTTTAAGTTTGTTATTGATAGTTCAATTTCTCATAGAATTGAACATAGGGTTTTTATGGATAGCATTAGTTCGATGTTTTATTTAACTGACACTGATTCATTTTAATGGTCCACGTTCTTGTTCCCCAATCGTCTGAATGTTTATCTACACAGAGAACGCCAACCCATCATACTAGTTATTGCAACCAAATAATCGTCTTCCTACCTGTTGCTATTAGCCTTACACTCAGACTCTGAACAAAGTTTTTATTCTGAAAATATCACCATTTTAGTAAATATTAAAAAGGGTAGTGTAAGAAATCGGTAAAAAGATGCTTGTTTTCAATATTGTTTTCAATATGTTTATCGGAGTGTAAAGACTGTTAGACTACTGTTGGTACCACCATTCTACATTTCTGTACCACGCATGTTGTTTAAAAAAGGCATCATGTTTGTTTAAAAAAGACATCATGTTTGTTTAAAAAAGACAGCGGTGACTTTGACACACTGCTATCCATTCGAAAAGCTCCTTTCTATAACCATCCAAACCTTATTGATTTGGACATGTGCACTGCTTAAAAAGCTATAATATTGAATCAAAATCAATATAACATTTTGTGTAAGCTGCTAAGAATTATATACGGTACACCTGCTTTTAATCCCGTCAGAATCTGTTGACATCATGAATACAACGAGATTCGTTTCGGACAAAGCAAACGCTGGAACAAGAACTCAACCATTAGTAAGCGTTGCTTTGTAAGTCTAGGTAACACTGTTTAAAGCATCTGCGATGCAATACTTATATGATTGCGATAATTATCCCTAAATATTTAATTATCTATGCATGTTGTTTGAGTATTTCTCTGATGATATATCAATGCAAAATATTCAGCAAACTATCCCAGACAATGAATCTCATCTGGGATAGCATAGATTCAAGATCAACATGTATTGTCAAGGGAACTGGTACATCATGAGATTTGTAATGGTAATTGTACTGGTTAATCTGGGTTTTCTATATGTTCTCTTTTTATTTAATGATGCTGCCACAAAGGCAATTTCATTCTAGATCTCACTTTACATCTAATATTCTCTTTTGGTTTTACTTATCTTGATTGGTTCATTAAAATAGAATGCACGTTGAAATACCATTTGTTTCACAGATTAGGATATATAAATAAATTCAAAATAGATTATTTATGTCTTCTTTCAAATAATCCTTATTGAGGTTATTGTCAACAAAACTAATTATATTAACTAGACTCATCTATTTATATCATTATTAATAAGTGAAGGTGTCTGTTTACATGAGCGTTAGGGGGGCGTCAGTGTTCGTGATTGTGATTTGGACTATGTTTGTTTTGCAAGAATCTGAACTCATTTAAGAAACAAATCGTAATTTATTGAGTTTATTATCTATTTGATTGAACAGACATAAGGGGTAAAACTTTATTTTAGAAAATAAGAAAGCAATTAAATGTGTTTTCTTTTTTTTCATTGTTAGTGTTACCAGCCCTTACACACATATAGGTTTGCCATTCAGTTGCACACTTAACATATTTTAATGTTCCATAGATTAAACAACTGTACAATGAGTCTATGAAACTATATGGTGTATCTGTACAATCAATGAGAGCACTCCAGCATGCGAGTGAAAACAAAAACCATAAGGCTTAGGGCAAAGGAACTTGTTTGGGTTATCAATCTGTTTGGGTGTTAATATTTGATGGAAACAGTTCTAAGCTCCAAACCTGTCGCAATTTCATACCTTCACTTTGGCATGAAACCTGAGATATGTTGAGATTCCAGTCAATAGATTTCCACAGCGATGTGTTGTTGAGAGCAAGGAAAATGGTCAAGAGTTTTGTTTGCTGAAGACAGCTAACTCAACAGCATTTCTGTGAAAGTTTCAAAGGCGTCTTTGGTGATCCTTGAGGAGTTACGTGACTACGTTTTGATACTGTCATTCAAATGAATAATGAAATACTTATTTCAATATAATAGTTTAGTAGTTTTTTCCGTTTATTTTATTTTATTTAAAATTTGTCTATAGTGGTAATCAATAGTTTTCAGTAATGCAGCGTTAAAATCATTTTACTAGTGAATACTCAATTGATCCTTATTTTTATATTCACAATGTTTCTTTAGCTAGCGATTACAAGATAATTGGGTATCAGTCATCTAGCAATAGTGTTTATTATGTTCGCAACAAGAAAGTTTTCTTTTCTCAATATGGTATCGAAACAAAAGTTAAATGTTAAAAGATAATAATCAGCAAAATGTGGACATGTCAATAAATTAAAAAGTAGATAAATCATTACATTTTGTTCAAATTAAATGAATTGACGACATAAGCTGACTATTATCAGCCTCCAGTTTCATCCAGCTGACAGCAATTAACGAGGTAACATTACAGTTCGGCAATTACATGTTGATAGTCACTTGACCAGGGTAACACCACAATTTTCAAAACTCATGTCTATGTGGGCCAGGGAATCAACACTTCAAGCTCTCAATTCATCCAAATAATGAATACTTCAATACTCTGCAAGTGCAACCTAAAGAAGCAGTCTTTGATTTACTTTAACATATTTTAGGTCACTTTGATTGTTTTGTTGCCAGTGAATTTGTACTACGACGGGAGGCATTAATATTTTGAAAAAAAAGTTTTAGAAATAACAAAATATCTCAAAGGTCTTTATATAAAAGCGTTGTGCTTTATCATAGAATAAAACGCAACTCGGCTTCTATTTCTTAAATAATGTAACATGAATATGTACACTTGGCACAGTAAAACAAATTCAACTATAAGTATACATTGCCGTTAGGATATGTTTCTGAGATATACTATACATATATACAAACTAAGAACATTCTAATTAGAACTTAACCGAAATTGATCCTGATGTGAATATAGAACATACTGCTTGTGATTGTAGATGGCTTGTATTAATCTAGACGATGTCATTGAAGCGGAGGACAGCAAGTTTCAATACAAACGTATGCCATTCTATATTCACTATATAACTTTTTCCAAACAAATTTAAAAACAAACACATTAAGCTGCTGAAGTTACTGGAAGGATGACGTTATTTCTGAGTTATTAATAATTCCTTGATCGACTCTCTGTTTCTTCTTGTTGATTGTCTCAATACAAGCTTCTTGATACTTCAACCTTTTGTACAACTGAAGAGCCTGTAGATCCATGGTTCGAGCCTGTAGATCCATGGTTCGAGCCTCGCTACCGTTGTCCAATTGAAGAGCGAGCCTCGCTACCGTTGTTCAACTGAAGAGCCTGTAGATCCATGGTTCGAGCCTCGCTACCGTTGTCCAATTGAAGAGCCTGTAGATCCATGGTTCGAGCCTCGCTACCGTTGTCCAATTGAAGAGCCTGTAGATCCATGGTTCGAGCCTCGCTACCGTTGTCCAATTGAAGAGCGAGCCTCGCTACCGTTGTTCAACTGAAGAGCCTGTAGATACATGGTTCGAGCCTCGCTACCGTTGTCCAATTGAAGAGCCTGTAGATCCATGGTTCGAGCCTCGCTACCGTTGTCTAACTGAAGAGCCTGTAGATCCATGGTTCGAGCCTCGCTACCGTTGTCCAATTGAAGAGCGAGCCTCGCTACCGTTGTCCAACTGAAGAGCGAGCCTCGCTACCGTTGTCCAACTGAAGAGCCTGTAGATCCATGGTTCGAGCCTCGCTACCGTTGTTCAACTGAAGAGCCTGTAGATCCATGGTTCGAGCCTCGCTACCGTTGTCTAACTGAAGAGCCTGTAGATACATGGTTCGAGCCTCGCTACCGTTGTCTAACTGAAGAGCCTGTAGATCCATGGTTCGAGCCTCGCTACCGTTGTCCAACTGAAGAGCCTGTAGATCCATAGTTCTAGCCTCGCTACCGTTGTTCAACCAGAGGAATAGCCTCTTCAGTTTCCTTTACACTTGTTGATTACTGTTATCGCACTCATATTGCTCAGTGCACAACCGTGAGAACTTAACATAACCAGCCATTCAGTTGCTAATTGAATAGCTGAAACAGCATCGTGCATACCCCTTAGGTTGAAAAACCCTGTGTATTACCTTTGAAAAGTTCCGATTTTAATATTGTGTACGAATCCGCCCACCCAGGAGTAAAATAATACCAAGGATATTGTTATGGTTTGTGAATATAAAATCCTGTAGCGCCTAACAGACAGTATGAATTGGTTATTTCAAATGAAGATAAGGAAATACCGGATTACATTTTACTGATCAATGAACAGGCAACAATCTTGAGCAGTTATTCAGCATCGATATATGATATACATAAATATTCAGCATTAAATACAAAAGGTCTTTGCCGTAAACACATAAGCACAAGTTTGTGCATGTTTACACCAAACACCACAAACCAAATGTCGGCAATTTTGAGAATAAAACTAAAATGCATTCGAAAACTTCAGAACAATAAGGTTCTAAATCACCAAAGTTAGGGTAGCACTTTAACCATAATGATCCTAAACTCTTCAATTGAAGGAGGAATATGCCTAAATAGTCAGTTTTCCGGGGAAAATGTGGCTCTACACCTAGATTTCCCGGGGAAGTTTATCTCAACAGTCAGTTTTCCAGGGGAAGTTTAGCTCAACAGTCAGTTTTCCAGGGGAAGTTTAGCTCAACAGTCAGTTTTCCAGGGGAAGTTTAGCTCAACAGTCAGTTTTCCGAGGGAAGTTTAGCTAAACAGTCAGTTTTCCGGGGGATGTTTAGCTCAACAGTCAGTCAGTTTTCCGGGAGGAAATTTGGCTGGGGAAATCCCACTCTTTGACACTGTCGGCAGTTTTGTAGTCTTGACTCTCTAACAAACTAAGTAGTGTTAGTTCTGTTTATATCGACATTGCCATTATTACAGTTATTCTTCTTGGTCGTGTTGTTTGCATAAGGCACTACAGTTTTAGCTTTTAGTTCGTCCATGTCAGGCAGCTGTGACAATGACCTTATTAGAAAAAACATTACGTATTGATAAGATCGACTCTACCACGAAATATGTTTCAGTTAACCCTTTATTGAATGGATACAGCATGTAAGGCTATCAAGAATATAGAAAAACAATACACAAATAATCATGTAACTTTAACGTATGTTCCAATGTATGTAATAGTTTGCTGCAATGTTGATTAAGAAATAGATTTCCATCAATAATTCCAAATTCAACTTTCAAAGTGTTTGTTCTCAATGCTGATGATAAATGGAATAAATAAGATGGAATGGTTGAGATGGTTGAGTCAACAAACATGCACAATGGGACGTGCAAAAAACTGAAACATGCATTTCAGTACAAGAAGACTTCAAATTTTATTAATCACGAATATGCTGGTATTGGAAACCCTGTTTAGAATAATGTCGAGAATCCAGGACACCTTACATAATCCAACATGCAGAAATAAAGTATTGATCAGGTGTTGTTCCTTTGTAAGAGGGAACGTTGATTGGAACTGGTATCAAGTTACCTTGAAGATGAACATTGTCATTCTTATTTCACTATCAATAACGGAAAATATGTCCGGATATTATTGTGCAAGGATGAAAGAGATTGAAGTGAGATCATTAGTTACTAATGTTATGGTACACGCCAAGGACGAAATTGTTTGAAAGGCGATTATCAGTCAATGTAACGTTACACGCCAGGAAGCAGTGCATGTTGTTCAGCTCACAGCCTTCGAGGCATTCGTTAATGGACAGACATGTGTATGTTCTTAAAACAAATACATTTAATGCACATGTAATCTTATTCTGAAACTGTTTTCATGGAGGTAAAGGTTTTACGGGAGGTTAACTAAGTATCTCTGTCTGCTAATTGTTTATTTGCATGAGACTGATAGGGGATACTAAATGCCCTTCTATTTTATACCATTTTTATTAAACGAGTTAATGATTTTGTATAAAACGAGCAAAAGCGAATTTGATACGAATCATTCACGAGGTTTAATAAAAATGATATTAAATAAAAGGAAGTTTAGTATTCTGTTTATTTCTCGCCCAACTCGATACAGCGAAATAGCCGACATAGCTCTGATTCCTCCCGTTGTGACGTCATAACAGCAAAGTATTGCGACGTCATCAATGCATCGGTATTACACTCGTGTAATATTGCTGTATAAATATTACACTGCAATATCTTACATGGACGAGTAATAAAATAACATATCTTTGTCTGCTATTTGGTTGAAGGACGATACCTACCTTGAAATGTATAACGTTATTTTCTGATAAATTCAATTTTGGGTGTTTCATAAATTAAGATTCATTTTCAAAAATGAGGAAAGCACGATTTCTGGAAAAGAACAAGTTGATTTTAAGGTACACTAAATTGAGATGGTACACTCCACAATCCAACCGATGAAGGAGTAAGTATATTCTCCCATTCTCCCAGAAAATATTGTTTGTAGTTATTTATTCCACATACACATCCAATTGCCCTTCATACACTTAAAATTATTTTGTGTTTTGTAAAAGTGTAATCTAGATATATGATAAAATACATGATTTTCCTCAATATAGAATTTGTGGTTTAATTTGTCCTCTTTGTTAAATGGGAGTGTAACGTTATAAGTTGTTATAACAGCATGCATTTTAATCACCTATCCTAAAAGCATTTACTATCATATAATATTATTTAGAGATTTAAATGTTGAATAAATAAGTTTCTGTTTAAATTATTTTTCAAATACAAGTGTCATCAACTTTTTAAACGTTCCATTCTTTCCCATTTATATCAGATAATGCGTACACGGTTAAACTGTTTCATCCTACAGAATATCACTCGGTTTCTCCAGAAATTAAAATTTGTCATTTGAGGTCATTTTTCACCGACCGTGCCTTCTTCGTTCTATCATCTATGAATAGTTATATTAACTAATGTATTATTTGTGACTTGTTACTTGTACTGCAAAACCATCTACTTATTTTATTTACATACACGTATTGACTGGATGTTAACTATCACAAATCTTGGTGACGTAGAACCCCCTTAAACTAGATGATGCTGACTTCAAAATGGCTCCTCCAAATACGATAATGATCTGTCAGCAATAGTAACGTTGTTTTATAAAATCTATATATAATAGTTTGTGTAGAAAGTTAGATATAACAGTACAGATTAGATCAATGTCGATGATATAATTTCTGTAGCAAAGGCTAGAGTCAGAATAACTGAGTAAGACGGTTTTAGATGCAAGTCCGGAAAAGAAATGAAACTCGGATATCTTTTCACAAAGGAAAATAAGATGACTTCTCCCCCTCAGAAGGTTCTCTAATTTAAAAGATTCCTAAGTGAATCTTAACATGATACTGCTTTAAAGGGAGATATTGAAAATGATCTATAAATGAAGCTCGAGAGTTCAAACAGTTTGAGGGTTATTCAAGTTGAAGGGTTTTCAAGCACATCTGAAAGTTAGACTCCTTCAATGGATATGGAACACGGACACAACTACACAGGCTATACGCTCACCACGGGTCGGCGGGGCGTGGCGATTTCAAAGAGACACTTGACACGAACATATTTGTTGTACAAAAGCGGTACAAGTGTAAGTGACGTTAAGCTGAAGACTAAATAAACGGCCCTATAACCAAGAGCAATGTCTACATTCTACGTTCTGTAACATAACGGACACATTGACCTTCCCCAGTGGCACTACGTCCGTCAGAATTCAGTAACTATACATTATTATGCAGTTTCAGGTCAAGATGAATTTCATTCCACGAAGACAGCTGGTATCAGAAAGCAATTGTTTGAAGATTATATGAGTATTCAGAATGTTTTAATACGTGTTTATTTACATAGCAAAACCTTTTCCCCGGTGACTTATGTTATACATCACAGGCTGCATGCATGATATCAGAGTTCTCTGACAGGATTATCCCAGATCGTCTATACCATGCTGAGCAGCTTACACGATGGATATTTTGGGTTTGATTCAAGGTTATAGCTTCTTTAGCAGTAAACAAGTTGTACTCAAAATGGCTTTTCTTCTTAGTTGGTTTTGGAAAAGGATGATTTTGAATGTATAAAAAG
Source organism: Gibbula magus (assembly GCA_936450465.1). Classification (NCBI taxonomy): domain Eukaryota; kingdom Metazoa; phylum Mollusca; class Gastropoda; order Trochida; family Trochidae; genus Gibbula; species Gibbula magus. The sequence continues at coordinate 1,688,366 of OW388296.1, read as the reverse complement.
GCCTTTTCCTGTTTGACACAAACAATGGTAAAAAACGGGATTTTCTTTTCTTGCACATGGAAGAAAATATGGTCATATGCTATCATTTTATTTTGCATTGTCAGCACTTTCTTGTTTACGTGTATTACGTAATTAAGAATATAATATCTCTTGTAATAAGTTGTAGGTACTGCTATGATAAAGAGGTTATTCAAATCAATTTCATTAAATGAACAGTATACTTGATATAAAAGGTGTTTCACCATATTTAGCTTAAAGGAAAATACCAATAAAAGATTTGTACTGCTGTAAATTCTCAGATTTTGTATTAGAAAATATAGGTTTGACGTGACTTAGGTCTAAAGGCTTTGTTACCCGCACGTTTGAGTCCTCTAGGTAAGGAACTTGCTGCAATTGTCAACCGTATATTTTAATGTACAGGTAAATCTATTTATTTTGAATTTTGAATCGTCACCACTCTTCATTTGACAAAAGAAAAAAAGCTAAAATATTGCTGAATATATGCTGCCATCTCTCACATGTTCCATAATATCTTGTTACATATCAATTTAGAAACTCATTATTGATTTAAATATAATATTGAACTTCGATGTTCAAGCCGCATTAACTTATGAGATATTTAGTAAATAAGATATACCAAATGTGGATATTTTGAAATGGAGAAGACTTTGAAAACAAACATAGCCACATCTAACGTTTTAAATCCGCAAACAATGCTCTACATATAGACAGCCAAATGATAATAACAACAATCGGAATAAGAATATCGTCCTGAAGATTTCTTACAACAAACAAATTGTGATTGTAAAAGCATAAAACACGAAATATATAAAATGCTTGAAGTGATTGTAATAGTTGGTTAGGAAATCAATCATACCTATTTCACTAAGTAATAAAAGTTGTTTATCAATTTTATGATGAAGGTATTTTAACAAAATGATTTGGTTCATAGGGAAAAGAAGAATTTCAGCATTTTTTTCTATCATATCTCTGTGAGTTTTGACGTATTTCTCAACCCTATGTGTTTGTTTGTCAGATTGAATAACTATATCCATACCTTTTAGAAAACAAAAATGTATACATAAATTCTATTTGGATTTTTTAAAATTGACCATCACATAAAAAAAATATCAATCACATCTTTTTCACTGAGTATAAATTGTAGTTGTCAATCAATGTTATGATGGAGGTCTTTTAACAGAATGAGTGAGTTCAAGGCGGAAACATGACATGAAAACATTTATTCCGGAATACTTTTGGAAAAACTGCTCTTTTCATAAGTTTAAAACATTATTATGTACATCTCAGGAAAACCTTATCAAATGTATACAGTATTACGTCTATCATGCCTTTATCAAAAGAAATATGTATCTAGAAACACTTTAAAGTGTTTTTGTATGTTACACGTATATATTATGGTTGTTTTGTATTTTTGTACATGGGCCCATGGCCTCACTACAAATAAACTCCTTTGACTTGACATGAATTTCAGATGTATTGCTGTCATCTCTCTGTGAGTTTTGATTTATTTCTCAAACCTAGTGAGTTTGTTTGTCAGCGTCATGTTACAGTTAAAAATACCCTAAAAGTTTTAAAAAGAAACACGATTACCTATTTTTTTTATGATTCTAAAGTTGACCACTAAAAGGATACCATGTTTTTAAATCATGTTTATATATTTTTTATTAATTATTTGCTTACGTCTAATTCAAAATATAACAGTGTTATATGTGATTTGTAATGGCAAGTATTTCTAAGTTGTAAAATTCCGATTGCACATATTTATGCTTGTTTCCCCGAAGAACAGTCTCACGTACAGATTTGCTTAAGAAGACCATACATTGGAATAACTTTCATTCAGGAGATTTTCTCAAAACCACTGCTCCTAAGACCATGATTTATATCCACTATGATAGGGACAGAAATAGATAAAATGTGATATGTCCATCAAACTTATTGTTTCCATTTTCTCACTGATTTATATTATAATAGTTTACTGGTTTGTACCTGAACTGGTAGGTTTGTGTATTCCTTGGCGTCTGTTAATATCCCCTCTGTTCAGGTTTCTTTAATAGACTCGTTAGTGGATTATCTTCTGTTAGTCAAATGTTGCCTTTTCAACCAATCCTTGCTGTTGAAGAATATTTTTTATTAAATGGTAGAGGACATACGTTTCTGTTCATCCATGTAGTGCATATTCCAATATGAATTGTTCTCCTTTCACATTTGTTAGTGAATTTGTTCATGACAATATGTCGTGTAGAAGTTAGACAAAGTTTAAAGAATATGATCACACTATGTATTTTATGTTGCTTTTTGGCTTCTGTGAGCAGTGTTAGCTCAGGTTTATTTTATTATGCAAGCTGCTCAAATTCATCCTTGAAATACGCTTCTTGCTGTTGATGCTTTTTTTAACTTGTAAAAGATTCATTTTCGTATCTGTTCATCCACGTCTTGCATCTCCAATATAAATCGTCTCCCTTTCACATTTGTTAGTGAAACTAGTGATGAACTTCATGACAATAAGTCGTGTAGAAGTTAGACGAAGTTTCAAGAATATGTATTTCATGTTGCTGTTGGGCTCAATGTTGTGTTGCATTATGTAAGCTGCTCATATTCAGCCTTGAACTAATAATCAAGAAATATGACAGTGAAGTTAAAACAAAAAGGAATATATATGTTAATAGCATTGAGTCAGAGAGGCCAGTTGTCTAGAATACGATTAAACTTAGTGATATCATTCACTATCTTACGTGCAGCAACAGTAGTAGGTGATGGTTTATTCTTCGTCCATGTTCAATGATATCTGAGCTTACATGTAGCTTTCCTTCCAGTAATCAAATCCAATACTCATTAGTGAAACAATATCTATGCAGTATTTCTGTCGTCCATCTTCATGAGAAGAAATATCTTTAATTCATCATAGCCTATTAGAAAATAATCATGCCTGGGACAATTTTAGTGCTTTACACAAGCTGATCTGAACCCAAAGATGTCTAATCGCAACACATTGATATTAGCAAACACTGCAACATTTGTTCTAGATCATAGACGTGGATTTAAAATGGTAAATACCTAAATAATATACGTATTCCTATGCTTTATACTTTATTTACCAAGAGACCCGAAACAAGTATTCATAGAGTCATGTGGAAGAGCTATTCGGAATTTTACAACAAAAATGTATTGATATTGAATTTCCATGGTCTGTACTATACTACAACCGGAGCTTTTACGCTGCTATTTCAATGTGATTCTGAAAGCTCAGCAATAATCCATTTCCTCCATTTTGTTAATTGTTGAGGATGGGAAGTACTATGTTGCAGTTCTAGTCAACCTGGCCCGATACATACCACACAGATAATATAATCAACCTGGCCCAATACAAAATTATCATTTATTAGGTTTATGTACCACATAGATAATATAATTCCCTGACAGTCAACACTTATTGTCTAAATATGTTGTTCTGGAATAAACATTACTGTGATTTACAGCTATTTGGTTTCTCCGCCTTTTCCTGACCGACACATGAAAAAGAGACTTCATACAAATATAGGTTTGATAATTTCCTTTACATTGAAATTAGAAGAGAACAGTAAAGTAAATATTAGCTGTATGAGATATAAAATTGAAGTCAGATCTTATCTTATATTTGTCAGTTTGATCAGATATAGATATAGATATAGATACAGATATAGATATAGATATAGATATATATATAGATATAGATATAGATATAGATATAGATATAGCATCATTTCCTTGCTGAACTGTGATGAGCTATCTGTTGATGTCTACAGTGATCTATCGTGTCTGCGTACCTTCGAAGCATTAGGCTGTGTCACCATTTACCACATTTAGTTCAATTCTCTCTTTGAAGCAATTTCCAATAGAAACACAATACCTCAATAAATCCAATAACTTGAAATTATTTGCACACTTTACTTGAAATTTGCAATTGTAATCCTGCAAATATCTCATAAATCGTTTTAATTTAATAAGCTTTTCGTGACTATTCCGTTTCACAAGACTTCATTCGAGTGCAATGTTATTACTGAACGCTCCATGTCAATAGTATGTTATGTTTCACTTACAAGACCGGGAAATAATGAAGATAGTGGTGAAGACATAATGAAGCACATTGTATAAGTACACATTGAACACAACGTAGATGCTGTTACTTATTTTATCATTATCATTTCTTAAAGAATGACAAATTGAGCTGTTTTATTTTCATTTGTAAACATGGAATAACACTTATGAAAAATAATGATTCATTTAATGTACACAATTTTGATTTATTTGAAAGAAAGTTTGAATGTTTATATCTACGCATGATTGTCACCATCTTAATGTTTCAACGATCTATTTCCCCAATTTAGTGTGTTCTGAATGTAAGCAGAAAGTCCAGTAAACTAATTATTGCAACCAAATAATCACCTCGATATCTGTATGTACCGTCGTCCTACATTTCTGTACCACGCATATGTTGGTTTCAAAAGGGACACAGTGAGTTACCACTCTGCTATTGATTCTGAATTCGAGATGATTCTTTCTATAATCATCCAAACTAGAAAATCCTTATTGATTTGGACATGTGTACTGCTTAAGAAGTTATAACACAGAACCTCATTCAACATAGCCACTGTGTCAACTCCTGAGAATTATTTTGTACATCTGCTGTTAATCCTGTCAGAATCCTTTGACGTTATGGATTAAACCAGTTTTTTCTTGAAACAAAGTAACATATAGGAAATGGTATGATAATACGGTAATGATATGGTAATGTTCTGATAATGGTGTGGTAATAGTAATGGTATGGTAATGTTCTGGTAATGTTATGATATTATTACATCTATGAGACGGGTACTGAATGTAAATTTACCTAAATTATTATACATTATTTTCGATGCCCGGTGGTCGTGTGTTAAGCTGTTGGCACGGTCAGTGCTGGTGATAGTTACCTTACTCTGAGGCTAATTCGCCTATCAAAAGATCTGTATCTCCAGAGTTATGGCACTTTGATAAAGGCACTTCCTTTTCCTGTATCAGATGGAGGGTAAACTTTAACCTTGGCTCTCTTGTGTTATTGTATACCGTTGTCAAAGACCATTTAAAAATGCCTTCTCATTATCCACTGACTTAGATCTCGGTGAAGGACTTATTCATTGAACCTTTTGACAGGCTAGTGACCTTGACATACGCACAGTTTCTCGAACTTTAAATTGGTCAGCATAGGCATATGATACTTGTCACATGTCACATAATTGGGTCATAACTATTTTTGCGTATTATTCTCTCAGACCACTCTTGTTCCATCTTTTTATTCTGAGTTAAAATACTTAGTTCAAATTTCGTAATAAAAGTTTTCAGATTTTATATATGTTTTACGAATATATAATAACGTATTTTTTATATAATATTTCAATAACTTGAGGAAGGCTGAAGAGCAGTCTTTTATGTTCAGATTTGCCTTACAAGACCTTAAAACAAAGTTGTGTAAACATTAGTTTTATCACATCATGGTATGATTTTATGGATCCTCCAATAAGTCAAATATTGTCTCCTCATCCTCCATTAGTTTCTAACTAATGTCCAACCTCCAATAGTGGTGTGCGTAATTGTTCTAGGCATGTCACGCAAACACAAGCCATTTTGCAACTTTCCATTTCAATGGAGCAAAATATATCAACACCATTTAATCTATTTCGAAAAAAGAAAACAAAGAACAAGTTCAATTTTTTATTCAAAATGGCAAGAACAACTATAGTGTCATCCGCAAAATCAAGTTTGAAGTTTCCCCCTTGAACTGTTATTAGATGTTGCAACAATAGTAGGTGGATCAAAGGGTTTGTCGGCAGCTGTTCAGGTGCCAGTGGCCAGTCCAGTGACTGTAGCGGATGCGGGGGATGTCTTTACCCGAATCACGTCACTCACACAATCCTCCATCTCCGATGTTTTCTATAGTTTGAAATATTCTAAAATGAATATACATACATGTACTATATACAACCATTTTGTTACATTGTTTAAGTATTTTAAAGCTAAGAACGGGAAGATTTTCTGGATAACAACTTCTTTAATGTGAAAACACACGACGTTTAGGAGTACATACTCACTCCTTTATCAGGTGGGATGTAAAGAAATAACAAATATGGTACATTTATATAGCAAACAAAACAATGGTGAGGAAACTCAAACAGGGAAATTAACATGCATGAGAATGGTATACAATTGGGATTTGTAATGATGTATGTTTATTTACTTCTTCAATAAAGCATACAGGCCATTGTTTATCTATTTACTCCCCCTCATGCTTGTATTGCAAATCCTCATTCGTATACCATTCTCATGCTTCACCCCCATCATGTTTGTATTACAAATCCCAATTGTATACCATTCGTATTCATGTATACCAAATCTTCCTATTCTTATGTCTATCACTTCTAAATGCCCTTAAAATACCTATTTAAAAGCTTCAATTTATATTTGAATTAGTTTGAAGGAAAACATGTTTCACATTCACTATTCCCCATGATAAATGTATATAACTCCTTACACTGTTGTTATATAACATATAAGGATAAAATACCTTGTAAATCCTAAAGGAGAGGGATCTGTGAACAGTACGTTCTGCAATGAGTTGTTCATCCAAACCGGAATCATACAACCGTGTTGCCGCATCGACATACCAGACGTCTTCTTTAGAGTTCTGAAGTGGCCAACATTTTTTTAGACTTTGGCCTGTAAAATAATGTTCATATATTTTACTTAACAAAGAAAGACAGACGTTTGTTATATTTGTCATAAATTAGTACCATCTTCATGTTGCAATTGCTTCATTGAATGAATATTTTTAACAAAATAAGCGTTGATGGTTTTCACGCTATTTAGTAATGTCAGTACTGCTATTTCACCACAATGAGTTTTGATAGAATGCGATATAAAAGAACTAAGTTTACTTTACCTAAGTGTAATAAACAAGTCGTTATCGTCCTCACTCTCCATGATTGGCTTTCTCTGTCAGGTGTGAAACTGGTTAGTGTTGATGCACGTAGAGTCAAGGCTTATAAGGTAGAGCAGCCCTCCAATAGTTTAGACAAATAAAGTTGCGTTTGGGCGTAACCACACGAGAGTTTTAGTTCAAATGTATAGACCTCCAATAGTCACAAGTGACTTTGTTTTAAGTTAGATATGGTCCTCAAAGCCTCCATTAGTTTGGGACGCGGGACTCGTCCTCGGGCTAACGTCCTCGTACGAGTCCCTCGTGCCAAACTAATGGAGGCTTTGAGGACCATATCCTACACATAAACTGGAAACTCGTCTGACAGATCTAGAAGATGTTTTCAAAACGAAACCTAAGATAATGCTTTATGTGTGACAAAAGGAAATCAGTAAAATATAATACATCCACCATGTCAAACCTGAGGTTTTATTGTTTCCCTATACCACATATTTGAGTGAACTACTGGAGTGACTGCTACATTAATACATGTACAACCTAGCTCTGGTATGTGTTGCTGTCAGTCAACATTTCCCTTTGGAACTCATCTGTTTTCTTCAAGAAGCCATTAAAGTGGACTATACTCTGAGAGGGATGTCATACTATCCCAGTGCAGTCTTATCTTTTACTACAATCGCTGCTGTCGAAGTGGCACACTCAATAAGTACTCTATCTCTACTCTGTTTCTCTATTTCTTAGACTCACTTTCTTATTTGTTTTTCTGATGTCTCTCAAAGCATCTGGAAACAGTAATTTATTAACTATTAGGAAATGTGGCATGTTCCTGTTCCGTGTGTTGCTATACAAATGGGATTCCGAAAGGTTAACAATTAAACCATTCAACTCTATTTATGTGTTAGATTGCAGTTCCAATCATCCTGTCCAGTTTCATGATACAAAGTCTCAATCACAAGGAAACATATAATCGAGTACATGCCTATCATGTGTACTCGTTATGAGTTCAACATCACAAAAACTATGAAAAGATTACGCCATTCTCCGATGCTCATAAATAAGTGTCAAACTATGCAATTCGAGAATCAAAAACGTTGTTAAGTGCTGATAGTATAATGATTCTTCCCAATGACAAGACAACACAATTATCGTAAGTCTTTATGCAAAAAATGTCGAATGTTTGCTCTAGACCAATACTAGAGAACCGACAAGTATTTGATTTGAGGAATTAGATTTATGCAAAGACTCACAGCCTATCAACATTAGTCAGAATTCAGATTCCACATCAACAGATCAACATACAGCATCGTGTTATTGCAGAACCGTCATGATACATCTTTTTAAGCTTACTGTAGTAATGTATCATGTATATATATACATTTGTCATTAAGTTCAGAGTTTTCTTTTCAGCAATCTTTAATAAGACAGATAGACAAATAATACTTGCATAACTCTAACTTAAAATTGATTGCGCCAGTGGCTTGACATTTGAAATATATGCTAGGATATTGCAAAACTGCAAATGTCTCGTAAATTGTCAACTTTAATAAGCTATTCGTGACAATATGCAATGCTGCAATATGTATATGCTTGCGATAATTATCCCTAATTATTCAATTATCTATCCATGTTATTTGAGTATTTCTCTGATGATATATCAATACAAAATATTCAGCAAAATATACCAACCAATGAATTTCTTCTTGGATAGCATACATTCAAGATCAACATGTATTGTGAAGGGAACTGGTACATCATGAGATGTGTAATGGTAATTGTACTGGATTAATCTGGGTTTTCTATATGTTCTCTTTTTATTTACTGATGCTGCAACAAAGGCAGTTTCACTATAGATCTCACTTAACATCTAATATTCTCTTTTGGTTTTACTTATCTTGATTGGTTTATTAAAATAGAATGCATGTTAAAATATCTTTTAACACTGGTAAAGAATTATCGTTTTGTCAGATTGTGTAACGGCAACAATAGCAAATGCAAAACACACAGCGTATGGTCTACTGAATGTACTACCACGTGGTCCTGTGCAGTACAGTCTGTAAAGTTCAGCAACATTGGGTGCGGATCACATGATGGGTCACCAGGTTCTCTACGGGATAATCTGAGGTTATGGAAGGTGATCACTTTCTGTACCCAGTTGGTGCCAGGTGAAGGCTGTGTTTGAGTTGACCCTTGAGCTCCGTATAAACCAGGGTTAGAAAACACGGACCTCAGTATAAACCAGTGTCACAAAACACGGAACTCAGTATAAACCAGGGTTAAAAACACGGACCTCAGTATAAACCAGGGTTACAAAAAACAGACCTCAGTATAAACCAGGTTTACAAAAAACGGAGCTCAGTATAAACCAGGGTTACAAAACATGGAGCTCAGTATAAACCAGGGTTACAAAACACGGACCTCAGTATAAACCAGGGTAACTATACACGGAGCTCAGTATAAACCAGGGTTACAAAACACGGACCTCAGTATAAACCAGGGTTACAAAACACGGACCTCAGTATAAACCAGAGATAAAAAAACACGGACCTCATTATAAACCAGGGTAACAATACACAGAGCTCGCTATAGACCAGGGTAAAAATACACAGAGCTCCGTAAAGACCAGGGTAACAAAACACGGAGCTCCGTATGGACCAGGGTAACAATACACGAAGCACCGTATGGACCAGGGTAACAATACACGGAGCTCCGTATAGACCAGGGTAACAATACACAGAGCTCCGTATAGACCAGGGTAACAATGCACGGAGCTCGTTATAGACCAGGGTAACAATGCACGGAGCTCCGTAAAGACCTGGATAACAATACAAGGGCTCCCTATAGACCAGGGTAACAATACACTGAGCTCAAACACCAGGGTAACAATAAGTGGAGATCCGTATAAACCAGGGTAACAATGCACGGAGCTCGTTATAGACCAGGGTAACAATGCACGGAGGTCCGTATAGACCAGGGTAGCATATACAGAGCTCCGTATAGACCAGGGTAACAATGGACGGAGCTCCTTATAGACCAGGGTAATAATTACAGAGCTCTGTATAGACCAGGGTAACAATACACGGAGCTCATTATAGACCAGGGTAACAATGCACAGAGCTCCCTATAGACCAGGGTAACACTAAACAGAGCTCTTTGAACAATGCTTATCCATGCTGATACATGAATCATATTGAAGGGTCGCCTTAGTCACGAAATGTTCATCTATAACCTGGCTGGTTCCAGGCGAATGTAAAGTGACTCTTGAGCTGTGTACCATAACCAGGTAAGGGGCGGATAGCGCAGTTGTTCGCTCGCTCATCTTCCAATCAAGAGGTCCGGGATTTGAATCCTGCTATGAAGTCGGTAACTTTGTCTACTGTAGAGACCTGTAGCAGCCCACTTATAAATTAAATACTCTTGAAAGCGGGGTTGAACCCCTATTCACCCCACCTCACCTCACCTCACTTCACCAAGAGCAGGGTAACAATACACGTAGCTCTTTGAACATGATGTCCGTGGTGATAATGCTTGTGACCTACAATATATTCATTATTACTACTATTTAAGAGTTAAGTCACCATGTATTGATAGTTATCCTAAATATCTTGCTAATACGGACGGCCTAATTCGACTATTGTCCCGAATTCAGAACAGTTTTATACAAAAAACAAATTATCAGGCATCATACTCTCTCTCTGTTTGAAGATGGCATGCTGATTGGAACCGTTATCAAATTACTTGACGACTTCCATTGCTAATGAGCTATACGGATGCAACTGATTATAAAAACGGATATTATTGAACATGGAAGAAATAGTTGGAAGCGCGATCATCAGGCAACATTGTAACAATTATCGAATGTCAACTCTCTGAGGCGCTTCATAATTTTGAGTAAACAGCCTTCGAGACCCACATAAATCTGAAAGTCATCAAAGACAAATGCACAGAATGCAATCGTATTCTGCAGCTTTTGTCAGAGTCACTGGGGTATTTGTCGACGATTTTGTATGAGGTTAATTGACTCAATAGATGTGTCAAGTTTTGTCTGTTGTTGACTAGCTACAAGAACTGAAAATAAAGTGCTCTCACAAAAAGGTAAAGAAGTGTTACCAATGGCTAAATAATACTCCACAATCTATAAAGAGTTCCGTGTTTAGCCATGTGAGTCCATTCCTATAGAGAGGCCATTTTTCAGAATAGAGTCAGAGTTAGTGAAACTGAACTGACATCAAACTAAAGCCTAAATAAACGGCCATATAGCCAATAGCAAAGTCACATGTACAGTTCACAGCGTAACTATCACATCTGCATGTTGTAACTAACCTATATAAGTTAGTTTACACGTTACTAACTACATGGTAACAAAACTAAATTATCTTTAAAGTGTACTTGAATTATACCAATGCTGATGTCAAAATCAACGATTTAAGTTTGTTAAAGAATCTGTGTGCCTATTTTGTTCTTTTTAGATCATTTCATATCAAGACAAGAAGTAATGAAAGAAATATACTTTTTCAGAAAGGATCGCTGGTGAAACAATAAATAGATAGAATTATTAAAACAATTTAAAAACAACTATTTTCACAGCAAATGAAATGATACATAATTACGATAATGGTTGTTGTGTCAAAAGCTATGGGATGCAGGCTGCATGCATGGGGGTCCAGGTCCTCTGACAGGATTATCACCAGAACGCCTCTACCATACAGAGCAGACTGTTATACAATAGTTATGGCTTGTTTGAGTTGGAGTCAAGGCTTTAGTTTCCGAAACATATCAATAACCGATTCAATAAGGCTTTTCTGACTTTGTTGGTTTTGGAAAGGATGATTTCGATTGTATAAAAGTGACCCTTTCCTTAGCCACACAAACAATTGCATAATAGAGAAATGTGGAATTTTCCACATCGCTCTTATTAGGAAATGTTCATCCTTTACTTAACATGAATGTTATTGTGCTAGATCAGCTATTTCGCCTAGACGAAAACTGTCTACCTTCCGAAATCACCACTCTTCTAATAAGTGCAAGTTTATTATGTTTATGAATAATGCTATGAAAACAACTTCTTCAAATTAAATACATACAATCTTCAATATCCCAAATCTCATTAAATCGTATAAATCATAACACTTGTACCTCACTCTTCGTATTAGATCTGAGTGATGAGGACATCTTCGGACCGTTTAAATATCTGAGCAAGAATATGATTGGTTGAACTTAAGGAACAGGAAAGGTCACAGACATGATCATTAGAAATGGCCCCTAAATAGTTGTCAGATCAAGAAACAAGTTTTCGATCTGATTGTAATTAGATATAAGGCGTTTCTCGTCTTCACTTTATAAGAAACTTTCAATAAACTGTTTGTGCAGCTGTACATGCTTATATTGTTTTTATGTGTGACCGTCCATTAACTACAATACGCTCATGTTCTCCACGCGTACGGTCGCCACGTTTGGACCAAAAAGGGATGGCCTTGATGGAACTTGACAGACCTGTGAAAAATGTGGGGTTTTTTTGCAAAACAAATTGGCCACGTATTAGAATGGGAGGAAAGTAACAAAACTTAATGGACCCTATCGAAACGGGCTTCCTTGGTGAAACGTAGAACAGAACGGGGTGCCGAGGCCAGCTGTTTAATTCATTTTGGACTATTCAAAACTGCTGATACAATTGTCTTTCACATTATTTGTTAAGTTCGTAAAAAAGTTGTAAATGCATGACAATAATCGTATATTAACGCTACTATGGCTACTTGTTTAATTAAAGATTCGTTATAGAATATGATCGATGGTCTTCCTACACAATTAAATGCTAATGTCTTTTAATTCTTAATTTGTTACTTGATTATTTTATTCATAGTAATATGAAGTAGGAATTACTTGTAAGGACCTAAAGGATAAATAGATAATCGCTTACATTTCCATTTCCGTGAGCACTAAAAACTGGTTTCATTGTTTCATGCCACGAGTGGAAATATATAACTTTCTACCTCACAAGATGAGATAAACATAGTATTTGTGAAGAATTGACGGATATTCTATTTATTATATATGAGGTTATCCTTGTAATTACATCCGAAAAGGGTCATTTTCATGCCAAGCGGCCGCAAGGAACAGCTCGTCACCACAGAAACACTGTGACGTCATGAGCAAAATCGCCGCGCGAGACCATTGTTTTATGACGTCAAATTATATCAGTCACCATTCGCTGTGAAAACATAAGTTATTTTCACTGTAGCTTGATAGACAGTTTGACTTTCAAACTCACAGATTGATGGTAACAGTCTTGCAAAAAACAACTCTTCTCATAGTTTTGAAATATCTTGGATGTAAATAACTAATTCGTCTATCAAAAGATGTGTATTTCCAGATTTCCAGAAAGCACTTCCCTTTCCTGTATCAGATGGAGGGTAAACTTTAACCTAGCCTTCTTGTTTTATTGTATACCCTTGTCAAAGACCATTTAAACAATGCCATCTCATTACCCACTGACTTTGACTTCGGTGAAGGACTTATTCATTGAACCTTTGCCATACCTTTTGACAGGCTAGTGACCTTGACATACCCACAGTTTCTCGAACTTTAAATTGGTCAGCATAGGCATATGATACTTGTTACATGTCACATAATTAGGTCATAACTATTTTTGCGTTTTATTCTCTCATACCACTCTTGTTCCATCTTTTTATTCTGAGTTGAAATACTTAGTTCAAATTTCGAAATAGTAGTTTTCGGATGCCTCGTTTTTATCTGTTTTATATAATATATAATCTAACATATTTTAATATAATATTTCAATAACTTGAGGAAGGCTGAAAAGCAGTCTTTTATGTTCAGATTTGCCTTACAAGACCATAAACTGAAAACTCGTCTGACAGATCTAGAAGATGTCTTCAAACCGAAACCTTAGATAATGCTTTATGTGTGACAAGAAGGGAATCAGTAAAATATAATACATCAACCATGTCAAACTTGAGCTTTTATTGTTTCCCTATATCACAGATTGGAGTGAACTACTGGAGTGAATGCTACCTGTATACATGTACAACCCAGCTCTGTTATGTGTTGCTGTCAGTCAACACTTCCCTTTGGAACGCATCTGTTTTCTTCAAGAAGCCATTAAAGTGGATTATCTTCTGAGAGGGATGCCATACTATCCCAGTGCAGTCTTATCTTTTCCTACAATCGCTTCTGTCGAGGAAACTCTTCATTAAGTGGTACACTCAATAAGTACTCTATCTCTACTATGTTTCTCTATGTCTTAGACTCACTTTCTTATTTGCTTTCCTGATGTTTCTCAAAGGTCGACAATTAAACCATTTAACTATAGTAAGTTGTTAGAGGTCGGTGCAATAATTGCAGTTCCAATCAACCTGTCGAGTTTCATGATACAAATTCTCAATCACAAGGAAACACATAATCGAGTACACGCCTATCATATGTTCTCGTTATGAGTTCAACATCACAAGAACTATGAAAAGAATCCGCCATTCTCCGATGCTCATAAATCAGTGTCAAACTATACAATTCGAGAATCAAAAACGTTGTTATGTACTGATAGTATAATGAGTCTTCCCCTTGTCAAGTCAACACAATTATCGCAAATCTTTATGCAAAATCGTAATGTCGAATGTTTGCTCTAGACCAATACTTGAGAACAGACAAGTATTTGATTGGAGGAATTAGATTTATGCAAAGATTCACAGCCTATCAACATTAGTCAGAATTCAGATCCCACATAAACAGATCAACAGATAGCATCGTGTTTTTGCCAAACTGTCATAATACATCCTTTTAAGCTTACTGTAGTAATGTATCATGTATATATTCCTTTGTCATTTAGTTCAGAGTTTTCTTTTCAGCAATCTTTAATAGACAGTAATACTTGCATAACTCTAACATAAAATTGATTGTACCAGTGGCTTGACATTTGAAATATATGCTAGGATAAATTGTCAACTTTAATAAGCTATTCGTGACAATATGTTACAATACAAGTGTCATTCGAGTACAAAACTGGTAATGCATATCAGCTAATCGAGTTTATATTTTTATTTCACCTACTAGGCCCAAGAATTATCCATCAATCCTGCAGAAAGATAGACAAATGAAATTAATTGAATTAATGAAATTGTGTAAGGCAGATTGAAAAGTAAGTAAAAAGCGGATGTAGCTAATATCGAAGTTGACAATAAAACTGTTTAAGTTCGTTATTGATACTTCAATTTCTCATAGAATTAAACATAGTGTTTTAATGGATAGCATTAGTTCGATGTTTTATGTAACTGATTCTGATTCATTTTAAGGGTCCACGTTCTTGTCCCCCAATCGTCTGAATGTTCATCTATACAGACCAACCTATCATACTAGTTATTGCAACAAAATAATCCTCTTCATACCTGTTGGTATAAGCCTTACACTCAGACTCTGAAAATAGTTTTTATTCTGAAAATATCACCATTTTAGTAAATATTAAAAAGGATAGTGTAAGAAATCGGTAAAAAGATACTTTTTTGAATATTGTTTTCAATATTTTGTTCTGAGTTTAAGTGTTAGACTACTGTTGGTACCACCATCCTACATTTCTGTATCACGCATGTTGTTTAACAAAGACATCATGTTTGTTTAAAAAAGACATCGTGTTTGTTTAAAAAAGACATCATGTTTGTTTAAAAAAGACAGCGGTGACTATGACACACTGCTATCCATTCTGCATTCGAAAAGCTCCTTTTTATAACCACCCAAACCTTATTGATTTGGACATGTGTACTGCTTAAAAAGGTATTAACATTGAATCAAACTCAAAATAACAGCTGTGTAAGCTGCTAAAAATTATATACGGTACACCTGCTTTTAATCCCGTCAGAATCTGTTGACATCATGAATACAACGAGATTCGTTTTGGACAAAGCAACCGCTGGAACAAGAACTCAACCAGTAGTAAGTGTTGCTTTGTAAATCTAGGTAACATTGTTTAAAGCATCTGCGATGCAATATTTATATGGTTGCGATAATTATCCCTAATTATTTAATTATCTATCCATGTTGTTTGAGTATTTCTCTGATGATATATCAATACAAAATATTCAGCAAAATATACCAACCAATGAATTTCTTCTGGGAAAGCACAGATTCAAGATCAACATGTATTGTGAAGGGAACTGGTACATCATGAGATTTGTAATGGTAATTGTACTGGATTAATCTGGGTTTTCTATATGTTCGCTTTTTATTTAAGTTTGCTGCCACAAAGGCAATTTCACTCTAGATCTCACTTTACATCTAATATTCTCTTTTGGTTTTACTTATCTTGATTGGTTCATTTAAATAGAATGCACGTTAAAAAACACATTTGTTTCACAGATTAGGATATATAAATACATTCAAAATAGATTATGTATGTCTTCTTTCAAGTAATCCTTATTGAGGTGATTGTCAACAAAACTAATTATATTTACTAGACTCATCTATTTATATCATTATTAAGAAGTGAATGTGTCTGTTGACGTGAGCGTAAGGGGGCGTCAGTGTTCGTGATTGTGATTTAGACTATGTTTGTTTTGTAAGAATCTGAACTTATTTATGAAACAAATCGTAATTTATTGAGTTTATTGAACAGACAAAAGGGTAACACTTTAGTCCCCAATAAGAAAATAAGAAAGCAATTAAATATGTTCGCACTCGCACTGTTCGAAGGCTGTTTGTTGAGTTTCTTTTCGTTCATGTTAGTGTTACCAGCCCTTACGCATAGATAGCTTTGCCATTCAGTTACACACTTAACATATTTTAATGTTCCATAGATTAAACAACTGTACAATGAGTCTATGAAACTATATGGTGTATCTATACAATCAATGAGAGCACTCCAGTAGCGAGTGAAAATAAAAACCATAAGGCTTAAGGCGAAGAAACTTGTTCGGGTTTTCAATCTGTTTGGGTTTTAATATTTGATTGGAGCAGTTCTAAGCTCCAAACCTGTCGCAATTTAATACCCTCACTTTGTCATGAAATCTGAGATATGTTGAGATTCCAGTCAATAGTTTTCCACAGCGATTTGTTGTTGAGAGCAGGGAAAATGAAGACAGCAAACTCAACATAATTTCTGTGAAGGTTTCAAAGGCGTCTTTGGTGATAATTGAGGAGTTAAGTGACTACGTTATGATACTGTCATTCAAATGAATAATGAAATGTTTATAGTGGTAATCAATAGTTTCCACTAATGCAGCGTTAAAATCATTTTACTTACTCAATAGATCCTTATTTTCATATTCACAATGTTTCATTAGCGAGTGATTACAAGATCATTGGGTATCAGTCATTCAAGCAATAGTTTTTATGTGCGCAACAAGAATGTTTTCTTTTCTGAATATGGTATCGAAACAAAAGATAAATGTTAAAAGATAATAATCAGCAAACTGTGGACATGTCAATAAATTAAAAAGTAGATTAATCATTACATTTTTTTCAAATTAAATGAATGTGAAGGAACACTGATAAAACTGGCAAAAGCTATAAAACATTTTTTCTAGTCAACGGTTCAGAGGATTTGAACCCAACTCATTAGTTTGTTTTTTACAACTGTCAAGTAGCAGAGGTGGTATGATAAGAGTTTTCTACCTTACGCCCCTTGTTTATTAAAAAAACCTAATGGCATCACCATCCAACTATAGCCTTCAATCTCACATAATCCAACAAAATCACAATCATGTAAGTAATTATTCCCCCCATATCATCACTATAAGTATGTTTCCATCATCTAAAGCATATATCATCCCATATTATTAATTATTTTCTAAAATATTCCCTATTTTTCACCACCTAAGCTGCTTGCCATTCTAATGTTTATTTTCTATTTTTTGCAGTAAATTACCCTCACCGGAGGTCCTGTACACAAAAAGAGACAATAAATCTGACTATCTTATAAAAGCTGACTATTACCAACCCCCAGTTTCATCCAGCTGACAGCAATTAACGAGGTAACATTACATGTTGACAGTCACTTGACCAGGGTAACACCACAAGTTTAAAAACTCATATCTATGTGGGCCAGGGAATCAACAATAATGAATACTTCAACACACTGTAAGTGCAACCTAAAGAAGCAGTCTTTGATTTACTTTAACATATTATATTGACAGAACGGCCAAACGGATCAGGAAAGTGAAACAGTTACCAGGCCTTCTCTAATACACACTTGATTCTGTGTATTGCTCAAGATTATAATTAAAGATACAACATATGTGAAAAAGATAAGGTTTACATTTTGAAATGTGCAGGAAATGTACAATGCATTATGGTACACTTGTATATAAATGTTAACATAGTTTTAAGAAACAATATAACATACCATCAATGGGACCGACAGCGTGCTTTATGAAACAGTAACACATGCTCGTGATTTAGGATATCAGTTAGAGCTAATGACGTCATATTTTAAGTCGCTTCGATTGTTTAATTGCTAGTGAATTTGTACTAGGACGGGAGGCATTACTATTTTGAAAATAAAGTTTATAAAATGAACATAACATCTCAACGGTTTGTATATAAAAGCGAATAATTGTTTAAGGGCATCTCAAATAAAAAATAGAAGACTCGTTGTTGTGCTTTATCGTAGAATAAAACGCACGACAACTCGGCTTCTATTTCTTAAATAATGTAACATGAATATGTACACTTGGCACAGTTAAACAAATTCAACTATAAGTTTACATTGCCGTTAAAATATGTTTCTGAGATATACTATAAATATATACTAAGAACATTCTAATTAGAACTTTAATCGGAATTTATCCCGATGTGAATATAGAACATACTGCTTGTGATTTTAAATTGTTTGTATTAATTTAATCTAGACGATGTCATTGAAGCGGATGACATCACGTTCAATACAAACGTATGCTATTCTATATTCACTATATAACTTTGTCCAAACAAATTTGAAAACAAACACATTTAGTTGCTGAAGTTACTGGAAGGATGACGTTATTTCTGAGTTAATAATTCCTTGATCGACTCTCTGTTTCTTCTTGTTGATTGTCTCAATACAAGCTCCTGGATACTTCAACCTTTTGTCCAACTGAAGAGAGTGAAGATCCATTGTTCGAGTCTCGCTACCGTTGTTCAACCAGAGGAATAGCCTCTTCAGTTCCCATTACACTTGGTGATTAGTGTTATCGAACTCACATTGCTCAGTGTACAACCGTGAGAACTTAACATAACCAGCCATTCCGCTGCTAATTTAATAGCTGAAAAAGCATACATGCATACCCCTTAAGTTGAAAAACCCTGTGTATTAACTTTGAAAAGTACCAATTTTAATATTGTGTACGGATCAGCCCATTCAGCAGTCAAATGGTACCAAGGATATTGGTTTACATGTTTACACCTAACATCACAAACCAAATGTCGGCAATTTTGAGAATAAAACTAAAATGCATTCGAAGACTTCAGAACAATAAGGGTCTAAATCACCAAAGTTAGGGTAGCACTTTAACCATAATGATCCTTAACTCTTCAATTGAAGGAGGAATATGCGTAAATAGTAAGTTTTCCTTGGAAAATGTGGCTCTATACCTAGATTTCCCGGGGAAGTTTAGCTCAACAGTCAGATTTCCGGGGGATGTTTAGTTAAACAGTCAGTCAGTTTTCCGGGAGGAAATTTGGCTAGGGAAATCCCACTCTTTGATACTGGCGGCAGTTTTGTGGTCTTGACTCTCTAACAAACCAAGTAGTGTTACTTCTGTTTATATCGACATTGCCATTATTACAGTTATTCTTCTTGATCGTGTTGTTTGCATAGGGCTCTACAGTTTTAGCTTTTAGTTCGTCCATGTCAGGCAGCTGTGACAATGACCTTATTAGAAATAACATTACGTATTGACATGATCGACTCTTCCACGAAATATGTTTCAGTTAACCCTTTATTGAATGGATACAGCATGTAAGGCTATCAAGAATACAGAAAAACAAAACACAACTAATAATGAAACTTTAACGTATGTTACAATTTATGTAATAGTTTGCTGCAATATTAATGGTATTTAATTACACCAAATTCCACTTTCAAAGTGATTGATCTCAATGCTGATGATAAATTGAATAAATAAGATGGAATGGTTGAGATGGTTGAGTCAACAAACATGTAAAATGGTAAGTGAAAACATGCATTTCAGTACAAGAAGACTTCAAATGTTATTAATCACGAAAGATGCTGGTATTGGAAACCCTGGTTAGAATAATGTCCAGAATCCAGGACACCTTACATAATCCAACATGCAGAAATAAAGTATTGATCAGGTGTTGTTCCTTTGTAAGAGGGAACGTTGATTGGAACTGGTATCAAGTTACCTTCAAGATGAGCATTGTCATTCTTATTTCACTATCAATAACGGAAAATATGTCCGGATATTATTGTGCAAGGATGAAAGAGTTTGAAGTGAGATCATCAGTAACTAATGTTATGGCACACGCCAAGGACGAAATTGTTTGAAAGTCGATTATCAGTCAATGTAACGTTACACGTCAGGAAACAGTGCATGTTGATCAGCTCACAGCCTTCGAGGCATTCGTTAATGGACGGACATGTGTATGTTCTTAAACCAAATACATTTGACGCACATGTAATCTTATTCTGAAAGTGTTTTCATGGAGGTGTAGGTTTTACGGGAGATTAACTAAGTATCTCTGTCTTCTATTTGTGTATTTGCATGATATTGATAGGGGAAACCAAACGACCTTCTGTTTAATACCATTTTTATTAAACGAGTTAACGATTTTGTATAAAACGAGCGAAAGCGAGTTTGAAACCAATCATTCACGAGTTTAATAAAATGGTATTAAATAGAAGGAAGTTTAGTATTCTTTTTATTACTCGCCAAACTCGATCCAGCGAAAAAGCCGACATAGCCCTGAAACTGTGATTCCCGCAAGTCCGATACCATTGTGACGATGTTACTCCTATTGTGACGTCATAACGGCAAAGTATTGTGACGTCATACATGTAGCGGTATTACACTAGTGTAATACTGCCGTATAAATATTACACTGCAATATCTTACACGGACGAGAAATAAAATAACGTATCTTTGTCTACTGTTTGGATGAAGGACGGTACCTACCTTGAAATGTAAAACGTAAATTATTTTCTGATAAATTAAAAAATGCTCATGTTCCATAAATTAAGATTCATTTTCAAAAAATGAGGAAAGCACGGTTTCTGGTTAACAACAAGTTATTTTTAAGGTCCACTTAATTGAGATAGTACACTCAACAATCCAACCGATGAAGGAGTAAGTATATGCTCCCATTTTCCCAGAAAATATTGTTTTTACTTATGTGTTCCACATACACATCCAAATGCCCTTCAAACACTTAAAATTATTTTGTGTTTTGAATATGTAATCTAGATATATGATAAAATACTTAATTCTTAATGTTGAAATTGTGGGTTAATTTGTCCTCTTTGTTAAACGGGAGTGTAAAGTTGTTATAACAGCATGCATTTAAATCACCTATCCTAAAATAATGTACTATCATATAATAATATTTAGAGATTTAAATAATGAATAAATAAGTTTCTGTTTAAATTATTTTTCAAATACAAGTGTCATCAACTTTTAAAAGGTTCCATTTTGTCCCATTTATATCAAATAATGCTTACACGGTTAAACTGTTTCATCCTACAGAATATCACTCGGTTTCTCCGGAAATTAAAATTTGTCATTAGAGGTAATTTTTCACCGACCGTGCCTTCTTCGTTCTATCATCTACACTAATAGTTATGTTAACTAATGTATTAATTGTGACCTGTTACTTGTACTGTAAAACCATCTACTTATTTAATGTACTTACACGTATTGGCTGGATGTTAACTATATTGATGACGTAGAACCCCCTTGACCTAGATGATGCTGACTTCAAAATGGCTCCTCCAAATACGATAATGATCTCTCAGCAATAGTAACGTTGTTTTATAAAGTCTATATATAATATTTTGTGTAGAAAGTTAGATATAACAGTACAGATTAGATCAATGTCGATAATATGATATCCGTAGCAAAGGCTAGAGTCAGAATAACTGAGTAAGCCAGTTTGAGATGCAAGTCCGGAAAAGAAATGAAACTCGGATATCTTTTCACAAAGGAAAATAAGATGACTTCTCCCCTCAGAAGGTTCTCTAATTTAAAAGATTCCTTAGTGAATCTTAACATGATACTGCTTTAAAGGGAGATATTGAAACTGATCTATAAATGAAGCTGGGAAGTTCAAACAGTTTGAGGGTTATTCAAGTTGAAGGGTTTCCAAGCACATCTGAAAGTTAGACTCCTTCAATGGATATGGAAAACGGACACAACTACACATGTTATACGCTCACCACGGGTCGGCGGGACGTGGCGATTCCAAAGAGACACTAAACACGAACATATTTGTTTTACAAAAGCGGTACAAGTGCAAGTGACGTCAAGCTAAAGACTACATAAACGGCCATATAGCAAAGTGCAATGTCTACATTATACGTTCTATACCATAACGAACACATTGACCTTCCCCAGTGGCACTACGTACGTCAGAATACAGTAACTATACATTATTATGCAGTTTCAGGTCAAGATGAATTTCATTCCACAAAGACAGCTGGTTTGAAGATTATATGTGTATTCAGAATGATTTCATGCATGATATCAGAGTTCTCTGACAGAATTATCCCAGATCGTCTGAGCAGCTTACACGATGGATATTTTGAGATTGGTTCAAGGTTTTAGCTTCTTTAGCAGTAAACAAGTTGTACTCAAAATGGCTTTTCTTCTTAGTTGGTTTTGGAAAGGGTGATTTCGAATGTATAAAAAGGCCTTTTCCTGTTTGACACAAACAATGCCAAAAAAACCGGGATTTTCTTTTCTAGCAACTGGAAGAAAATATGGTCATATGCTATCAGGAGTTTTATTTTGCATTGTCAGCAAGTTTTTGTTTACACGAATTACGTAAATAAGAATTTAATATCTCTTGTAATAAGTTGTAGGTACTGCTATGATAAAGAGGTTATTCAAATCAATTTCATTCAATGAACAGTATACTTGATATAAAAGGTGTTTCACCATATCTAGCTTAAAGGAAAATACCAATAAAAAATTTTTACTGCTGTAAATTCTCAGATTTTGTATTAGAAAATAAAGGTAGTACGTGTCAGTACTTAGGTCTTAAGGCTATATTACCCGCACGTTTGAGTCCTCTAGGTAAGGAACTTGCTGCAATTGTCAACTGTATCTTTTAATGTACAGGTAAATCTATTCATTTTGAATTTAGAATCGTCTCCACTCTTCATTTGACAAAAGAAGAAAAGTTAAAATATTGCTGAATATATGCTGTCATATCTCAAATGTTCCTTACTATCTTGTTACACATCAATTTAGAAACTCATTATCGATTTGAATATAATATTGAAATTCGATGTTCAAGCCGCATTAACTATTGAGATAATTATTAAATAAGATATACCAAATATGGATATTTTGAAATGGAGAAGACTTTGAAAGCAAATATAGCCACATCTAACGTTTTTAATCTGAAAACAATGCTCTACACATAGACAGCCAAATGATAGTAACAACAATCGGAATAAGTAGATAGGTATTTACACTTTCGTCCTGAAGATTTCTTACAACAAACAAATTGTGATTGTAAAAGCATAAAACACGAAATATATAAAATGCTTGAAGTGATTGTAATAGTTGGCTAGGAAATCAATCATACCTATTTCACTAAGTAATCTAAGTTGTTTATCAATTTTATGATGAAAGTATTTTACCAGAATGATTTGGTTCATAGGGAAAAGAAGAATTTCAGCATTTTTTTAAATCATATCTCTGTGAGTTTTGACGTATTTCTCAACCCTATGTGTTTGTTTGTCAGATTGAATAACTATATCCATACCCTTTGGAAAACAAAAATGTTAACATAAATTCTATTTGGATTTTTTAAAATTGACAATCACATAAAAAAATATCAATCACATCTTTTTCACTAAGTATAAATTGTAGTTGTCAATCAATGTTATGATGGAGGTCTTTTAACAGAATGAGTGAGTTCAAAGAGGAAATATGACAAGAATTTCAGATGTATTGCTGTCATCTCTCTGTGAGTTTTGATTTATTTCTCAAACCTAGTGAGTTTGTTTGTCAGCGTCATGTTACAGTTAAAAATACCCTAAAAGTTTTAAAAAGAAGCACGATTACCTATTTTTTTATGATTCTAAAGTTGACCACCAAGAAAGAAGAAATTAATGAGGTCTCTGATCCAGCCGATAGCTTTACACGTGCATAAAAATGTGATAGCAAAAAGATACCATGTTTTTAAATCATGTTTATATATTTTTTAATTAATCATGTGCTTACTTCTAATTCAAAATATAACAGTGTTAAATGTAATTTGTAAATGGCAAGTATTTCTAAGTTGTAAGATTCCGATTGCAAATATTTATGCTTGTTTCCCCGAAGAACAGTCTCACGTTCAGAAGAAGACCATAAATTGGAATAACTTTCATTCAGGAGATTTTCTCAAAACCACTGGTCCTAAGACCATGATTTATATCCACTGTAATAGGGACAGAAATAGATAAAATGTGATATGTCCACCAAACTTATTGTTTTCATTTTTTTAAAGATTTTGTTATAATAGTTTACTACTTTGTAGGTTTGTGTATCCCTTGGTGTCTGTTAATATCTCCCTCTGTTCAGGTTTCAGGTGACTCGTAAGTGGATTATCTTCTGTTAGTCAAATGTTGCCTTTTCAACCAACCTTTGCTGTTGAAGAATCTTTGTATTAACTGGTTAAGGACATATGTTTCTGTTCATCCATGTATTGCATATTCCAATATGAATTGTTCTCCTTTCACATTTGTTAGTGAGACCAGTAATGAACTTCATGAGAATAAGTCGTGTAGAAGTATAAAGACAAAGAATATGATCACACTATGTAGTTTAAGATGCTATTGGGCTTCTATGAACATTGTTAGCTCAGGTTTCTTTTATTATGCAAGCTGCTCAAATTCATCCTTGAAATACGCTCCTTGCTGTTGAGGATGCTTTTTTTAACTTCTAAAAGGTTCATTTTCGTATCTGTTCATCCACGTCTTGCATCTCCAATATAGATCGGCTCCCTTTCACATTTGTTAGTGAAACTAGTGATGAACTTCATGACAATAAGTCGTGTAAGAGTTAGACGAAGTTTCAAGAATATGTATTTTATGTTGCTGTTGGGCTTCTGTGAGCATTGTTAGCTCAATGTTGTGTTGCATTATGTAAGCTGCTCATATTCATCCTTAAACTAATAATCAAGAAATATGATAGTGAAGTTTAAAAAAAAAGGATTATAAATGTTAATATCATTAAGTCAGAGAGGCCAGTTGTCTAGAGTATGATTAATCTCAGTGATATCATTCACTATCTTATGTGCAGCAACACTAGTAGGTGATGGTTTATTCTTCGTCCATGTTCAATGATATCTGAGCTTACATGTAGCTTTCCTTCCTGTAATCAAATCCAATACTCATTAGTGAAACACTATCTATGCAGCATTTCTGTCGTCCATCTTCCTGAGAAGAAATATCTTTAATTCATCATAGCCTATTAGAAAATAATCATGCCTGGGACACTTTTAGTGCTTTACACAAGCTGATCTGAACCCAAAGATGTCTAATCGCAACACATTGATATTAGCAAACACTGCAACATTTGTTCTAGATCATAGACGTGGATTTAAAATGGTAAATACCTAAATAATATACGTATTCCTATGCTTTATACTTTATTTACCAAGAGACCCGAAACAAGTATTCATAGAGTCATGTGGAAGAGCTGATCGGAATTTTACAACAAAAATATTTTGATATTGAACTTCATGGTCTGTACTATACTACAACCTGAGCTTTTACGCTGCTATTTTAATGCGATTCTGAAACAGCAATAATCCATTTCCTCCATTTTGTTAATTATTGAGAATGGGAAGTACTATGTTGCAGTTCTAGTCAACCTGGCCCGATACATACCACACAGATAATATAATCAACCTGGCCCGATACAAAATTATCATTTATTAGGTTTATGTACCACATAGATAATATAATTCCCTGACAGTCAACACTTATTGTCTAAATATGTTGTTCTGGAATAAACATTACTGTGATTTACAGCTATTTGGTTTCTTCGCCTTTTCCTGACCGACACATGAAAAAGAGACTTCATACAAATACAGGTTTGATATTTTCCTTTACATTGAAATTAGAAGAGAACAATAAAGTAAATATTCGCTGTATGAGACATAAAATTAATGTCAGAACATCAAATCTTATCTTATATTTGTCAGTTTGATCAGATATAGATATAGATATAGATATAGATATAGATACAGATATAGATATAGATATAGATATAGATATAGATATAGATATAGATATAGCATCATTTTCTTGCTGAACTGTGATGAGCTATCTGTTGATGTCTACAGTGATCTATCGTGTCTGCGTACCTTCGAAGGCATTAGGCTGTGTCACCATATACCACATTTAGTTGAATTCTCTCTTTAGTTTAAAGTACTGCGTACTGCTTAAGAAGATATAACACAGAACCTCATTCAACATAGCCGCTGTGTAAACTCCTGAGAATAATATCTTCTGTTAATCCTGTCAGAATCCAGACATTACGGATAAAACCAGTTTTTCCTTGAAACAAAGCAACAAATAGGAAATGGTATGATAATGCTACGGTAATGATATGGTAATGTTCTGATAATGGTGTGGTAATAGTAATGATATGGTAATGTTCTGGTAATGTTATTATATTATTACAACTATCAGACGGGTACTGAATGTAAAATTACCTTAGATTATTATAGATTTTGTTCAATGCCCGGTGGTCGTGTGTTAAGCTTTTGGCACAGACAGTGTTGGTGATAGTTACCTTACTCTGAAGGTGTTCGTTCGAATCCAGCAAGGGACTTGACCCGGAAAAGTAGTGCCATCTCAAATATAAACATGTTATAATGTCATCATAATAATAATGGCATGGTTATGGCATGTTAATGGAATGGTAATGGTATATAGTAGGATAATGCTGTGGTAATTGTATTCTTTGGTATATGGTAATGTTTTGATAATTATTATGCAATACAAACGGCATGGTAATGGTCTGGTAATGGTCTGGTAATGGTCTGGTAACTGTTATGCCAATGGATATTGATAATTCATAGTGTCAAATAAGACCAGCCTTAAAATTATCATGATGATATCAGAAATTTTTCAAAAGTTAAATGTATACTTATAACAATTTACAAGGTACATTCAAGATGAGAGATACTTGTCTAATTGTTTTAACAGTCTGCATAGAAAGGAAGAGGAGGTTTTTCTTCAAAACGCATCAGTCACATTCAAATCATTTGTTATCATAAATACCATTTTCAGAGAATCAATATCGTAAGATATTATCAACGGGAGATCAATATAGTCACTGCGTGAAACGTGAAACGCGAAGGCGGACCAAAGTATATAAAGTCACCACATACAGATATAGATTGTAGGTTCATGGTTTATATTTGTATTGTTTGTTTCACCGACTTCTATATTCAATTAACCTCCTTTTGAAATAATCGGTTTACTTCACCTTATAGATTATTGACAAAGATACAAAAAATACATGTATTTTTAAAAGTTGTAATAACAATTTCTAAGGATTTTAAAGATTACAAATCTAAGTAGTATATACACTTGGAAATTAATTAAGCAGCATCCAATTGTTTTAACAGCATCATCGTTCGGATTTGAAAGAAGATAATACGTCAACAAACGGTTAATGACTTTAGGTACAACAATCATTTAGTAATGTTGAAACGAAAGTTTACTCTAATAACGGTTCACTGTCTTTTGGATAACGGCTGTTAAAGTAGCTTGGTATTTTGGTGTCAACATCCAAGTGTCATTATGTAATGAAATGAAAGTCAATATTTGTTTAACAAAAGTCAGTCGTTAAAGCAGTATGCACCTTCAAACTCATAAAATCATGAAAGTGTCAATTTCAATAAACTTATCTTAATGAACAAATATCTATTTCAAACTGAAATCAAATGTTTTCTGTCAAATAATATGTCTTTTTAGACTTACATGTTCTACTTTGGCCACAACATTGTTCTGTTTGCATATATGATCGCAGTCTCAATTAAATAATGTAGTTAAAAAAGTTGAGTTTCCATAAATATCCTTGTCTTCTTAATAATGGATACAAATATTAATTGAAAGTAATTTAAAATGCGGTTTCACACACATTCGCTGCGTTGACAGTGGATCAGATTCTTTGGCTTTCTTGGTTTTTGAGACGACCCCTTTCTTTTGAGATTTTCATTTGGCTGTAATTACTATAAAACTTGTTTATCGTTTGAGGTAATGACAAATCACATGTTACTTAGTATAAAACGATTTAATAAATACAATAAGAGGTAAGCAATTGTATTGCATAATGTGTATTAACGAACTCGGAAGCTTATGCCTATAATTTCTCTCTTCAATCAGTATAGCGATGATCAAGTTAATAAAGAGAATACGGTATTCTATGTTAACGTTGACCACGCAATTCACGTGCATTTGTGAACTCTTCCAAACACTGTACATGCCCCCTTGTCAAACAAATCAATAAAAGCGACATCAGACTATGATTGTTTCTTAAACTGTTGACCTAAGTTAAATATAATTCTGCAACAGGTCTGGAACATATCGCTTGTCAACACACAGTATTACGGAGACTCGGTACTGCAAACATCAGAGCTTATCATCCCTTCCTAGGAGTGTTCTCAGCTGCTCAAAATCATCTGGAAGACTTACGATGAGCAAACGAGTTTATGTCTTGCTAGTGAGAGAATGGCGCCAAGTGTTCACCTGATACGAGCATAGACCCTAAAGAACAGCGGGACAATCTTGACAGACACGAAAGGAGTCAACAACAGCCCCTTGTGATAATAGTTAACATTGAACGTGCCGTGGGAGAAGAATTTCACAACGTGTCATTGATAAGGCGACGTATCACTGCTTGCATTGAGTCAAATGGTTGTCATACACGGTACTGTTACTAGTGTGAGAACTTTGTGTGAGTGTGACGAACATGTGTGACTGTTTTGATATCGCCGGAAGGTGAAACTTTCGACCCCACCATTGTACAACTAACATCCGCAATTGTCAGTAATCGCATCATAATGTACTTCAATAATGATCTTTAATATACAGTTCCAGTATGGAAGGGGGTGTCTGCTACAAATAAAGACATGTAGACTTGTCACTTGTCGTTCTCAACCATGCAAGTCTCGAAAAGTCAAGTCCAAGGATGCAAACCTAACATTAAAATCCTGTCACGCTTTCATTTCTCAACTTTACAAAGAAATATAATTCCAGAAATATCAAAGTCGAAAATTTCACTTGTAAATTTTAATTTTTAAATCTAAATAATATACGCAATTTGTAATATTACAAGTTACCTTTCACAAATGAAAAATGGAGAATGAAGAGTTGTAAAGTCAGCCTTGCAAAACGGACTTCGAGACTGACATGAGTTGCACAGTTGCGACTGCAATGTTTCAAATTACATCACTACATGATTTCGCATCATGTTCGCACGCTTTTTGTGCAAAGGACATATGATTACTTTCGATCATTGTTCAGAGAAATTGCCAGACTGAAATATACAGTAAAAGAATGTATGTGGTAAATATATAATAATTGCTTCTGAGTGTGTCCTGCACAATTCCATCTGGTCCAGAACTTTTCTTCAATTTCAGGTGGAGAAGTGCCATTTTAACTTCATGGGGTGTGATATTGTGATTGATAGTTTTGATAATGTTGATGTAATCACCACTATTGCAGCCATCAGAAATAACGGAATACTCGTATACTCCTAAGAGAATGAAACTAAATCAGCATCTTCATTCAGTACAGTTCAGTAATCGATGCAATCAGAACTGCCATGTTGAAATATAACATTATATCTCTTGAAATCTTTAAATCATTCAACTCTATACGAATTATTTTTCTTCCAGTTTGCTAGAATGTAACAAACAACATGTAAGTACGAAAACGATGTTGTTGTAAGTTGAACGTTGAAATCTGAAGAAATGTTAACAACACTGTTTACTCAGTGAGACGAGCTAAATGCATATCATATTCTAACAAGAACCAAAGAATGCGTTGCCATAAGGCAAATGTGTAACAGTAAAATATAAATATACAACGTAATGACGTTTTTACTTGTGTTCCAATTTCATTCCCTATTCTCTTTATATCAATGCAATGATAGATCGACTGATAAATACAGTATATTCTAATACATATGCTAAGAATAATAAAGACATAGTATAAGTACACAAGCTTTTACGCATATTATTGATTGTTTGGGCCCAGTAATTCAAATATGGCCTCCACAAAACTACTGCCGTAAACAAAAAATTGGTAAAGGGGGCAGTAAGTACGTTTTTATAATTCAAGGTTGATCATTATTAAACTTAGATTTTATTATTCATTTCACCGTTGACTCTGACATTTTGGGAGCACATCATTATCGTTAGAAGTATGAGATTTAATTTTTAAATCAATATTGATGCAGTTGTTTGTTGTTTGTAATACCGATATTTCGCTTACAATGCTGTAAACATATTTTTAAAACTATTTTCGGATCTGCAGATCAATGTCCTGTGAGTCTTTTTCCAGAATGATGATTAAAGAGGATTTGTTATTAATTAAAAACATTAGGCACTTAACTTCTTTTCTGGTACAAAAACAAAACGTAATCTTATTCTGGCAAAAATTGTCCATTAAATGACGCCATGTCATGTATAATATAATTCTGTGCATAAATGCACCACATTTAGAATTATTATTGGGACTGTACTTTGTGTACCTAAGGAACCGATAGATCCTTAACACAACCAACTCTAACAGTGTCAACGCTTCTTGAGAACAAATACAACTTAAACTGCGACAGTATCGCATACACATGTACGTACTGTAAGTAAAACTATGCTTTCCAAACATGTCCCTACTGGAGCTCCGTATCTCAGCGATCGTTTCCTTACCGCTGAAGTTATGCTGTACAGACCTTGTTGAGAACCATATACATGTTTAAACTCTTAGTTTCTGAATTTTCATACTTTTCTGTGCTTTCCTTTCAGTTTCATTGACCCATGAGACCTGATACACATTTCACATTAGATTGAATATTCAAGTTTATATTCATATGACGCTTTATGATAGTTGAATCCATTTTAGAGGGTAGCACTTGACCTGCTCTCCTCACACATGTAGGGTTCAAGTGGCAAAGCTGAGTTGTGGAGAGAAAAGTCGTAGAGCAGCTTCGTTTGTGGTACTGTACCTTTGATCTTCATGCCATAACGAAAACATGTTAGCTGAAAAATAACACGCCATTTCATAATGTTGACATTCAATCTGCTATTTTAATCGA
The DNA here is from genome assembly GCA_936450465.1 of Gibbula magus. Lineage (NCBI taxonomy): Eukaryota > Metazoa > Mollusca > Gastropoda > Trochida > Trochidae > Gibbula > Gibbula magus. The sequence goes on along the minus strand of OW388296.1, from coordinate 1,656,920 downwards.
AGTGGGCCATTGTTAGTGTACAACCAAAGTTCTAAACAATTGAGATAATAACGCTGGATTAACATGAAGTGCTTTATACTGGAGTCCACTGAGAACACTCGCACCAGCTTGTCACATCGATGATGTGACCTTCGGATAATGATTTAGGTATACTTGAGGTATATATGTACTTGGACACACAGGGACGTGTGTCGCTTAGAAATAGCGTCTGTGAGACATATACTTATATAGACCCACCCTATTATTATAAAAGGAAAGAGATGTAACGGCGAATCCACCCCATGTCAATTCACAGTCATATATCGCTTCACACATGTTCACATAACACAGTCAATGCCTACGATAAGATACGACAGCTAAATTATTCCCCTACAAAATGAGCTATTAATGGCAACAATCGGATCATTATATCAAAAGGTAAGTAAATCGCTACCTTTCAAGCCGATATTCCCGCTCACGAAAATCAGCGAAAACGCACCTTTTAAAATAGTTTATTAATTGCAGGAATGTTGACAGCAGCTATGAATAGGCAGATTCGAACTGCAGAGTGAAACTACAGATGTGAAACAATATTACAACATCTACATATCATGTTTACGACTGTACTACGACATTATGTCTCAAATCTTCACCATGCAGACCACTTGTCAGCCATACATCACATTGACATTCATTTGACCTGGAGTAGTTCACATCCTTGTTCGTGGGCCTTCGTTCCTACTTATGACAGCTCATCTACTTACCAATCGATGTCAATCGGATAAGACAGAATTCTGCAGTGTTAATTAAGAAATAAAGTTCGCTGTACCCCCAATGTGTTTGTAATAAAGTATAGTTTTGTCCTGTACTATAATAGTTAAAGCACGAGGACTTTATCCGACAGAAATGTTTTCCATTTGACTCTGTTGAAAATTTATGTAGTTTCTCTTGCCCCTGTGTGTCAGTAAGAAGCATAGCAATACATCGCCATGTATATAACCATTATTGCGTAATCACGAAACCAACTCGCAAATCATACAGACATATCATATAGACATACACAAAAACTGTGTAAGTAAATAGATCATGTGTAGGGACATTAATGAGATAGAAAGAGTAGTGAACTACGCAGTTTTCAAGAATTCAATTTATAAGCTACAGTTTGACGCATGACTATTGTGCTTTGACATTAAGAAAAATCTTTTGACAAGTCATTAGTGATTTATAAAGATTACCTTTAGTGTCATAAGAAAATTTCCATTTCACTGACGTCAATCAAGAAAATTAAAATGGATCTTTATCGTCACTTCGAATTTTTCAATGACAGTTTTAAGTTTTAGAAACGGTCCTATACTGAAGTTTCTCTACTTCAAACTTTCAAACCCCTTTTTCTATTTGCTTTCTCGGTATCTCCCTTATCTATACGCCGATACTCCTGGCTTTTGTGGAAAAATGCGTTATATTTGTTTCTTTACTGAGGATAAGTATCTCTAACTGGAAAGCAACATGGCGTTATACTTGTTGCTCTATCAATTACTAATATCAATGTACTTGTATTTCTTTTTACCATTGACAAAAATTAGTTGACTAAATTACATGTGATTCTACAAAACCACATATGTTTGATGAGTTAGGAAATTGTGTTTCGTTAATATTTATTGACGCATCTTTGACTGACACTCTATATTTGTTGTCCCAGTAGACCCAGAACTTTGTTTTACAAGTATCTAGCCTAGGTCTTCTTCGTTTCGCTACTGTTACGATTACAAAATCACAAGATGGAAACCCCAGCTGAAACAAGCTAAGTAAAAGAAACAAGTCTTATCTAACCAAATTATTTACTGACGAAAACGCACAATTACATTGTATCAATACAGATTTTCTGAGATACAATAGGTTCACAATTATAAGACTAGCCCCACGTCTGTAGTCACCAAGGCCTTGACTCTTATTGATGAGCGAGTTTTTCCGATGAGGTTTTGACAGGTGCAAAGATCCCAGATGGTACGACAGAAAGGTAGAACTGAAACGCATAGCAACCCGTGAGAGGCATTGTATAGTCCAAATCTGGTTCTGCAAAACGTCAAGAAAAGTCAAGTAGGATCATAACAATACTGTAACAATAACACTACTATAGACCGATGGCTACCAGATGGGGGAAAAGATAACCCCGTGTAGTGACTAGTGTTCCAGCTCATTTTACTGAAGTTAGGGATTAATCCTGGTGACCCTTTGTAAAACTTCTATGGTACCAATCCAACTGAGTTTAGTAATTTCACAATGATTTACAAAATGCATTCTAATAATACATCAGCATTCTTGGTTTGCAGCAAAACTATGTAACTACCGGACATTTCTTGGGTAACTGCATCATTATGTAACTAACAGAATGCTCCTGGAATGGTGCAACGTTCACTATTGTCCAGCAAATTCTGGGGTTGGTGCAACTAGTATTTCACCATAACATTCTGGAATGTTGTAACAACCTGTAAGGAACAGAACGTTCTGAGGTTGCAGCAACACTTAATTCTTAATGAATTAATGAACTTAATTCTTTTTTTTTTTTTTACTTAATAAAGAAAAATTAAAATTACCACAACTTTGTTATCTAAAGTATAATCATATGAGCCACATGGTACTTATTATTTGGAAAATAAATTTGAACATTTTTCATTTAATAAACTTAGTACAACGAGGCGAAACAATATGTCAACTTCCTGATAGATTGTTAGATGATATTGGTATGTATATATATATAATTAGCTAAGATGACACCTAAAACGTGCTGCAGATTATATTATCCAAGTCGGTTTATGAGGCTCAGGGTTCTCCTTTTGTTATACAAAGTTCGTCTAGAAATACCGAGAAAATAATTGATGAACAATAGATCTGTTTACAAATATGTAATCGTTTTCCATTGCGTGTCACAAATTGTTGAGTTACAAAAGTTACAAGTCTTGTGGACATTTGAACCAAAAATCATTATCCTAGTTACTTGTGAAAGCGTAAATGTTATGTTATGTTTCTTACTTTCTTCATGTAAGTGTTATATACGTATGTAAGTTAAAATTCACCATAACAAATTTCGCTGGTCATAATTCGCGCATGTCCCGATCTCTGGCTAATTTAAGTTTAAGTCCAAGTTCTTTCAGATACAGCACCCTGACAAGCTATCAAAAAGAAGGTAAATTGTCATTGTTTTCTATCAGAGAGAAGGTATATTGTCATTGTTATCTCTAGCACAGAGAAGGTATATTGTCATTGTTATCTCTAGCACAGAGAAGGTATATTGGCATTGTTTCTCTATCACAGAGAAGGTATATTGGCATTGTTTCTCTATCACAGAGAAGGTATATTGTCATTGTTATCTCTAGCACAGAGAAGGTATACTGTCATTGTTTCTCTATCACAGAGAAGGTATATTGTCATTGTTTCTCTATCACAGAGAAGGTATATTGTCATTGTTATCTCTAGCACAGAGAAGGTATATTGTCATTGTTTCTCTATCACAGAGAAGGTATACTGTCATTGTTTCTCTATCACGGAGAAGGTATATTGTCAGTGTTTCTCTATCACGGAGAAGGTATATTGTCATTGTTTCTCTATCACAGAGAAGGTATACTGTCATTGTTTCTCTATCACGGAGGAGGTATATTGTCATTGTTATCTCTAGCACAGAGAAGGTATATTGTCATTGTTTCTCTAGCACAGAGAAGGTATATTGTCATTGTTTCTCTATCACAGAGAAGGTATATTGTCATTGTTTCTCTATCACGGAGAAGGTATATTGTCATTGTTTCTCTAGCACAGAGAAGGTATATTGTCATTGTTTCTCTATCACAGAGAAGGTATACTGTCATTGTTTCTCTATCACAGAGAAGGTATACTGTCATTGTTTCTCTAGCACAGAGAAGGTATATTGTCATTGTTTCTCTATCACAGAGAAGGTATACTGTCATTGTTTCTCTATCACAGAGAAGGTATACTGTCATTGTTTCTCTAGCACAGAGCAGGTATATTGTCATTGTTTCTCTATCACAGAGAATGTATACTGTCATTGTTTCTCTATCACAGAGAAGGTATACTGTCATTGTTTCTCTATCACAGAGAAGGTAAATTGTCATTGCTTCTCTATCACGGAGAAGGTATATTGTCATTTTTATCTCTATCACAGAGAAGGTATATTGTCATTGTTTCTCTATCACAGAGAAGGTATATTGTCATTGTTTCTCTAGCACAGAGAAGGTATATTGTCATTGTTTTTCATATTGTCATTGTTTCTCTTGATATGATATTGTGTGAGTGATAAGTTTGGCCTGATGGCGTTCTTGAATCCCCTGCTAAACACCTGACGGTAAAACAAGAGTTTAAAAACTCGATTTCGCACACTGATCAAGACAGTAACAGAATGGAACAGTCTATAAATGCAACCAAGAATAGAAACACACTGATGAGTAAACAGAGACAATAGTATATCTTAGTTCTTGCACACACCGGGTGTCACTGTTACAGTGAAGGAGAGGGGATCAAACATTCACACTCAAATATGTTGACCATAAACCGAGTTAGCCAGCCAGTACTAAGCAACGCCCTCTCTTGAACTAACGCAATGGACAATGAGATATGGCCGAGAGGGGCCATTTGACTTAGTGTCACCATCCAACACGAAATCGCGAATTTGTTTCTCTCAGACATCAGGGTGTACAAAGTAAACATTCCTTTCTTGTAATGGATGTGTATAACTACAATTTTACGTTCAGGGTCCAATTTGTACTAGGAGTAACAGTTTTATAACTAACTGTGAGTTTGGTTTTAAAAAAAGCTGTATATAAGTTCGTTATCGGCCGATTAAAAAAAGCCTACCTTTATTTGCTTACTTCAAGCTTAAGTTGCCGTGCATTAGAACCCCCTCAATGATGAAATGTGTGGCAATGTTGATAGAATGAGACAGGTAAGTATTCACGGGCCTTCATAGATAAAGACGAAATTACTGATGTACTCAGCTGAAATGATATTCAGGGTGATACATGGCAGCAAAGTGATAATACACAAACTTTAAGTTAAAAATCATGCACCCACAATGCTCACAATGACGTCATATTGTACGAATAACACTATGTGTTACTTTCGATATGTTGAGTTGAACAGAACAATGGTATTTAAATTCAATTCGAGACAACTTTCTAACTGCTTGGCATACACCTATACTGTATACTTCATTACACAGTTGATTAACTGGAAGTAGTAAACCCGCTGCCAAGTATTCGACTTTCTCAACAGTACCATAACGTCATGAACACAATATAATGAAACTATAAACACAATACACTGACGTCATGAACACCATGCAATGACGTCATGAAAACAATACAATGACGTCATGAACACCAGTGAATTCTTCAGAGGATATCGGTAAAGGGTATTTCTTTAACCCACAGACATTTAGTTCATAAAAGAGAGTATTTACAGCTTCTATGTTTGAAATCATCTGTATCATCAAATGTGAAATTAAACTGGCTTAATTTACCGTTAGTCTTTAATAGCACTACGTCTTAAATATATAATTCCCTTTTGGTATTAATTCAATAGTGCCCTGTACAAGTTACCTCATTCATGAAATCCAAATTTAAAACCACTTCAGCTATATAACATAATACCTTAACGTCCACATAACTGAAGTGCCTGGTATGCTTGACAACGAGAACTTGTAGATATTTGATCAACAGCACAGTGTACTTAACAGAGTTACAACAACATTTGCGGATTAACAAAAGAGTACTTATAACTAATTTGCAGAAGGTTTTATCTGGGAGCTGAGACAAGGGACCTTCATTGTTTGTATAGAACGCTGTGTTAAGCACGAATAAAATTATTGAACGGAAATTTAAAGAATGTCTTGAGATATTGATTTAATATATTAGATTCATTCTTTTATCTGTATAAATGCAAAAACTGTTTCAATTATTCTATATATTATATTGTATTGTATTGTATTGTATTGTATTGTATTGTATTGTATTATTTACTATACCATCGTTGATGTTCACTATATGCCCTATTATCCTATATGGCTATCTTCGACAAATTATGACACAGTAAGGGAAGAGTTACTCACCTTCTCTGTCCCTATCTCCCGATAGGTGGCCAAGATCCGGATTATCATGATCATTCTTCCTTATTCAGACATGTGATGATAGCTCTCCCGTCTTCGACTTGCTAATTGATTTTTGCTCATTGAAGTTTCCTTTTTTGTTTTCTCTATTGAGTGTTTTGTCAGGTTATCTCTGTAGTCTATTCCTCGCTATATGTGGACGCTTCCACCAAAGAGTGGGGAGCGCACCTGGATACGGAACGAGATGCCACATCAACGTCTTAGAACTAGATGCGATAAGACTTCAGGGGCAAGTCTTGTGCGTCCACACGGACATCTCGGCGGCGGCTTGGGCCATAAACAAGCAAGGCTCGACCAAAGCAGACTCTCTTCTGCAACTGGTGATGGAGCTGTTTCAATTAGTAGACAGTCTCGAACTCTCTATTCACGCAGTGCACATCCCGGGAGCCAAGAACGTCCTTACGGACGCTCTGTCTCACCTGGACAAGCCTCCATCCACGGAGTGGATGCTGCACCCGAGAGTGTTCAAGAGTCTTTGTTTGAGGTTCGGGAAACCTCACATAGACCTCTTTGCGACGCGGCTCAATCACCAGTTGCCGACATATGTGTCCCTTGTACCGGACCCCACAGCGTGGGCGATAGATGCGTTCGCGTTAAGTTGGGAGGGGATGCTTGCTTACCCTTATACCCCTCCCGTCATCTTAACTCACGTTGTGGCAAAGATACATGAAACACACGTTCTCCAAATCCTGTTGGTAACATGGTTATGGGCAGCCATGGTATGGCCTGGTATGTTCCCCTCCGGAGGGCGTGCCGCCTAGACCGAATTCCTCTCCCTCTGAGGTGGAACCTTCTGTCGAGCAAACCAAACGGGCGGGTTCACGAGAACCCCCAGACTCTTCAGCTCCACGCTTGGTTTGTCTCCAAAGAGATCTGACAGGAGCAGGATTCTCAGAATCTGTTGCTGAGGCGGTAGCGGCCTCGCAGAGGACCTCCACAAGTAAGTTGTACGTCTTTTAGTGGGGTCTTTTGCGACCTTCTGTACGGAGAAGGAGTATGACTTGCAGTCACGGTCCCCCAGGTAGCCGACTACCCAGTACACTTGAGGGAGAAGAGGGGGCTAAAGGCCTCCTCTATTAACACCAAACAAGCGGCGATCATGTCTGTCTTGCGGAAGCGCAACCCTCAGATCTATATGTTGATTCTGAAAGAGTTGATCAGGACTTACAGGAATGTGGATGGGAAGCAAAAACTTAGGCCCCCAGAGTGGGACTTGGCGGTGGTTCTTACCCACCTCAAGTCAGACCAATATGAACCGTTGGCGGGGACGACTGTCCTCCGTCTCAACATAAAGATGGCTATTCTTGTGGCCATGGGGTCCGCAGCCAGGATTTCAGAGCGTCATGCTCTCCAGGCGGACCTCTTACGTATTGATGTGAGAGATGGAGGATCAGCCAGTCTGGGACTAGCGCCGGACTATATTTGCAAGCAACACACCACAGAGAGAGGGGTAGAATCTTCTCATTACCATCCATTTCCGGTACGATCGACCCCACAGACGAAGAGAACCGTCTCTTCTGTCCGGTGAGGGCACTGCGTATCTACACCGAGAGAGCCAGGACACTACAGCAGGGGAGACGGAGGTTGTTCCTTCCTCATTCCAAGACCAGTGTCAAGGAACTTGATAGATAGATAGAGACAACTGAGCCTGTATCTACGCTCCGCGGTGTTGAACGCATACAAGGCAGCGGGGTTAAACCCGCTGGCGCGTTCCAATCCGCTCGAGATAAGGGCCATATCAGCAACTATGGCTCTTCATAGTAACTTGGCGGTGACAGACATCATGCAACGGGTCCCGACAGCTCCTCACCATAAGGGTCAACCACCACCTCGCTTATGGGTTAATAAATCTGAACTTGTTCAATTTTAACTTCAGTCACGTGTTGTTGTCTTTTAATTAGTGGTGACCATTTAGGTTCAACCCCAAGGGTTTGTTTTCCTTGCGTCCATATGGATCATGTAGTCGGGGAGACTCATGATCTCTCGGACTTCACTAGACACCAATATCCCCTTGTGATTGGGGGGAGAGCATCTCACCTTCCCCAACCTCTTCGCAGCGCTCCTCCCGCTGTGGCAATGGGGCATATAGTGAATATCAACGATGGTATAGTAAATGATAGTACGTTTTTGGTTAAACGTCATTATTTTATACCTACCGTTGATATTCACTATCGTTAGCTCCGGGTCTTGGCCACCTATCCGGAGATAGGGACAGGGAAGGTGAGTAACTCTTCCCTTACTGTGTAATAATTTGTCGAAGATAGCCATATAGGATAATAGGGCATATAGTGAATATCAACGGTAGGTATAAAATAATGACGTTTAACCAAAAACGTACTATTATATTATATTATATTATATTATATTATATTATATTATATTATATTATATTATATTATATTATATTATATTATATTATATTATATTATATTATATTATATTATATTTTATTATATTATATTATTTAATTTGGATCGAAATCCTTCATTAAATTCAGAAAGTTTTCATCTGGAAGCTGAGACAAGGGTCCTTTATTGTTTGTATAGATCGCTCTGTCATGCACGAATAATACTATTGAATGTCTTGAGATTTTGAGATCATATATTACATTCATTATCATGCTACAGAGTTGTCCCATTTCACGTAATGCACGAAAACAAAATGGCAGATACTCAGATAGAACTCTCGCTTTAAATATAATATGATAATATTGTGCTTCATATTATTCCAGCGGTTCAAAACGACATGTCAGCATATTAGAAAACAAACCTAAATAATCAACTAGACCTTAAAGTAAAACGTATCTTAAAATTTGCATTTGCGTGACAAAATCAGAATAAAATTTAAATCGGTTTTTACTTTGTCCGTTGATAACATTATTCAAGAGTCAAGGGTTTGTTTTTGACAAATTAAAAAACTATAAGGATATTTATTTGTGTATGAATAATAAGTAGTTTCACCTATAATGACTTGTGACACGCACATGTTATATATAGTTATATATACTTACTTATATCCTTAGTTATTTCTTTTATGTCGTGTTGAAATACAGCTATTTTGGGTTCTTTTATCTGAAGAAATCATAATTATTAAGTCGGTCCATTGACTATAGATCGAGTCGGTGAATAAAACAATACTAATGTATGTCATGTATGTCATCTGTATCTGTACGTGATTACTTGATACACTTTGTTCCAGTATCCAGTTTCAATGGTTATATTCAACTCTCGTGGGTAAATTCTTAAAGGGGCTATGGCATTTTTTTCAAATTTTATTTTTCACATTTTCCATTATAATGATAGTTTATGTCATTTATATTTACTTTAGAGGCTAAAACATCTTATTACACAAACAAGTTATCCTAAGTGGTTGCGTTCATAGCAAAAATTACATGGCGGCCATTTTAATGTGAACACATTTTATTATTTTAAATCACAAAACGATTCTCATAGCTTTACCGAACCATCTAACTCATTTTTAACTTGATTTTACGAGGAGAGAAGGGTGTTTTACTGATATTATTTTTCAAATACATTTCATCAATTTATTTGAACGAAAAACGTGCTACTGTCCCTTTAAGGTTTCGAAAGTATATATAAAACTAATAATCACGATGAATATGATGAATATGAATAATATATACAAATATATATATATAAAAGCAAATTTAAATGAAACATAAAGTATGTATGTATGAAGATGAAACTTTCAAAACCATGACATAGCTTTCATACTCATTAATTTATCTCTACTCATATTACTTTTGAGAGTTTTGCTATGTTCATAAATGGGCTGGTTTGTTAGGATATCATGTATTTTTTCAAATATTTTATCTGGAACTTTTGAGAGCATTATCTTTAGTTTTCTTACGGGCCAAGGATTCATGTTAACTACCATTTTCAATAGTTTCATTTTCTTCGAAAACACCTACAGAATCAACCTTTCGTCACTTGAGTAACTGTTATCCACAAATCAGATTAAATTTCTTAAATTACGTCTTAAATTTACCCAAACACATGAACTAATTCCCCAGAATTATACAATAAACATTAAGGAATTTAGTACGAAAAGGAAGTTTGTATAATTATTTTTTGGTACTTAATGTATATTATTTACCATCATTATATATCATTACCATTCCATACATTTTTACCTTATAAGACAAATGAATTGAATTTCCCATCATCATGATATAAAGATCTTTTTTAAACTATGGGTTCTCAATATCCACAATATACGCTAGAATGTGACTAATCCGATTATTCCCTTACATTACCATTTCATTCTAAACCATCACCATACTAATAAGCATTATTATTATCATTGCAATTCCATTATCATAGCTTTATAGCTTCATTTATCGTTACCATAACATAACCAAAACATGACCACAGCATTACCATACCATACCATGTCTATACCATGATCATTGCCATACCATTATCATACCATATCCTATATGTTTCTTTGCTTTCGAAGAAATCTAGTCTTATCCACGATGTCAAAGGATTCTGAGAGAATTAACAGTATCATATAATTATCAGGAGCTTTCACAGAGGCTATTTTGAGTGAGGTTCAATGTGATAGCTTCTTTAGCAGTTCACATGTCCAAATCAATAAGGATTTTCCAGCTTGGATGATTATAGGAAGAATCATCTAGAATCTAGAATCAATGGGAGAGAAAAAAAAAATCACCGTTTCACTTTTTAACACAACACATGCGTGGTACAGACGACGCTACCTACGGGTATCACGGTGATTATTTGTTTGAAATTTCATGAATTTTATTAAATATGTAATGTCTTGTATACATTGTATACAAACTTAGAGAACAAGATCGTCGAACATTTAATAACAATAAATAGTTTGATGGGCGTTCAACATTCATTTAAATTGTTGCAAATAAACTGAATCTTCTTTCAACCAAATTAAAAAGGAGTCGGTTTAATGAAGCACTATATCTTAGTAATGCTTTTCAAAATTAAAAAACAATCATTCTATAAGGAAGTTAATGCTAGGACTTATATCTAAATCCTTTGGTAATGTAATTGTCAAAGTAAGTAGTAGATAAATATACGTAGTTTTCAATTTCTGTTATAATCCTAGGATGCAATTCCCTATATACTTTCCTGAAGTGCAATGTAACATATATTACTGACACGGGTCGTTCATTAATAGCAATGCACTCAAATGAAGTCCTCCCACACCGAATAGTCATGAATAACTTATTTAACCAAAACAATTTATGAGACATTTGCAGGATTAGAATTTCCAAGAACACTGTTTCCGATTTAAGTAAAGTGTGCAAATAATGTCAAGTTATTGATTTATTGAGGTATTGTGTTTCCATTATGGGTTTCCTCTAAGAGATTATGGTAAATCTATGTCTATTTATATCCTTATCAATATCAAATGCACTGATCCCACTGGCAATTATTATACCTCTATTAAATTTGTAAGAATATCATTAGCCAGTTCACACCACCTGATCGAAAAATATATTTGTACATTGACCTCCGATTCCATTGATGAGGTCAGTCTCTTACCTATAATATTTACTCTACTCTACACATGTGAAAGGGAGACGATTTATATTGGAGAAGCAAAACTTGGGAGAACAGAAACGTATCTAGCCCAGGGAATAACATACCAGTTAAAAAAAACAACAAAGATTGGTTGGAGAGATAAACTTGGACCAGAAGAGTCAGACATCCCTCTCAGAAGATAACACATATACCGGCTTCTTAACGAAACCTGAAGAGTTCCAAAGGGATGTTAACAGACAAGTGATCTACAAAACATCCTACTAGTTCAGTACAAATACAAAACACCCTACTAGTTCAGGTACAAATACATAACACCCTACTAGTTCAGGTACAAATACACAACACCCTACTAGTTCAGGAACAAATATACAACATCCTACTAGTTCAGGTACAACGACACAACACCCTACAACACCCTACTAGTTCAGATACAAATACACAACACCCTACTAGTTCAGGTACAAATACACAACACCCTACTAGTTAAAGGTACAAATACACAACACCCTACTAGTTCAGGTACAAATAAACAACACCCTATTAGTTCAGGTACAAATACAACACACTACTAGTTCAGGTACAAATACACAACACCCTACTAGTTCAGGTACAAATATACAAAATCCGACTAGTTCAGGTACAAATACACAACACCCTACTAGTTCAGGTACAAATACACCACACCCTACTAGTTCAGGTACAAATACACAAAACCCTACTAGTTCAGGTACAAATACACAACACCCTACAACACCCTACTAGTTCAGGTACAAATAAACAACACACTACAACACCCTACTAGTTCAGGTACAAATAAACAACACCCTACTAGTTCAGGTACAAATAAACAACAACCTACAACACCCTACTAGTTCAAGTACAAATAAACAACATCCTACTAGTTCAGGTACAAATACACAACACCCTACTAGTTCAGGTACAAATATACAACACCCTACTTGTTCAGGTACAACGACACAACACCCTACAACACCCTACTAGTTCAGGTACAAATATAAAACACCCTACTAGTTCAGGTACAAATACACAACACCCTACTAGTTCAGGTACAAATACACAACATCCTACTAGTTCAGGTACAAATATAAAACATCCTACTAATTCAGGTACAAATACACAACACCCTACTAGTTCAGGTACAAATACACAACATCCTACTAGTTCAGGTACAACGACACAACACTCTACAACACCCTACTAGTTCAGGTACAAATACACAACATCCTACTAGTTCAGGTACAAAGACACAACACTCTACAACATCCTACTAGTTCAGGTACAATACACAACACCCTACTAGTTCAGGTACAAATACACAACATCCTATTAGTTCAGGTACAAATACACAACATTCTACTAGTTCAGGTACAAATACATAACATCCTACTAGTTCAGGTACAAATACACAACACCCTACTAGTTCAGGTACAAATACACAACACCCTACTAGTTCAGGTACAAATACACAACACCCTACTAGTTCAGGTACAAATACACAACACCCTACTAGTTCAGGTACAAATACACAACATCCTACTAGTTCAGGTACAAATACACAACACCCTACTAGTTCAGGTACAAATACACAACATTCTACTAGTTCAGGTACAAATACACAACCCCCTACTAGGTCAGGTACAAATACACAACATCCTACTAGTTCAGGTACAAATACACAACATCCTACTAGTTCAGGTACAAATACACAACACCCTACTAGGTCAGGTACAAATACACAACATCCTACTAGTTCAGGTACAACGACACACCACCCTACTAGTTCAGGTACAAATACACAACATCCTACTAGTTCAGGTACAAATACACAACATCCTACTAGTTCAGGTACAAATACACAACATCCTACTAGTTCAGGTACAAATACACAACACCCTACTAGTTCAGGTACAAATACACAACACCCTACTAGTTCAGGTACAAATACACAACACCCTACTAGTTCAGGTAAAAAATATAAAACACCCTACTAGTTCAGGTAAAAATACACAACACCCTACTAGTTAAGGTACAAATACACAACATCCTACTAGTTCAGGTACAAATACACAACACCCTACTAGTTAAGGTACAAATACACAACATCCTACTAGTTCAGGTACAAATACACAACACCCTACTAGTTCAGGTACAAATACACAACATCCTACTAGTTCAGGTACAAATATAAAACATCCTACTAGTTCAGGTACAACGACACAACACTCTACAACACCCTACTAGTTCAGGTACAAATACACAACATCCTACTAGTTCAGGTACAAAGACACAACACTCTACAACATCCTACTAGTTCAGGTACAATACACAACACCCTACTAGTCCAGGTACAAATACACAACATCCTATTAGTTCAGGTACAAATACACAACATTCTACTAGTTCAGGTACAAATACATAACATCCTACTAGTTCAGGTACAAATACACAACACCCTACTAGTTCAGGTACAAATACACAACACCCTTCTAGTTCAGGTACAAATACACAACACCCTACTAGTTCAGGTACAAATACACAACACCCTACTAGTTCAGGTACAAATACACAACATCCTACTAGTTCAGGTACAAATACACAACACCCTACTAGTTCAGGTACAAATACACAACATTCTACTAGTTCAGGTACAAATACACAACACCCTACTAGGTCAGGTACAAATACACAACACCCTACTAGTTCAGGTACAAATACACAACATCCTACTAGTTCAGGTACAAATACACAACACCCTACTAGTTCAGGTAAAAAAACACAACACCCTACTAGGTCAGGTACAAATACACAACATCCTACTAGTTCAGGTACAACGACACACCACCCTACTAGTTCAGGTACAAATACACAACATCCTACTAGTTCAGGTACAAATACACAACATCCTACTAGTTCAGGTACAAATACACAACATCCTACTAGTTCAGGTACGAATACACAACACCCTACTAGTTCAGGTACAAATACACAACACCCTACTAGTTCAGGTATAAATACACAACACCCTACTAGTTCAGGTACAAATACACAACATCCTACTAGTTCAGGTACAAATACACAACATTCTACTAGTTCAGGTACAAATACACAACACCCTACTAGTTCAGGTACAAATACACAACACCCTACTAGTTAAGGTACAAATACACAACATCCTACTAGTTCAGGTACAAATACACAACACCCTACTAGTTCAGGTACAAATACACAACACCCTACTAGTTCAGGTATAAATACACAACACCCTACTAGTTCAGGTACAAATACACAACATCCTACTAGTTCAGGTACAAATACACAACATTCTACTAGTTCAGGTACAAATACACAACATCCTACTAGTTCAGGTACAAATACACAACACCCTACTAGTTAAGGTACAAATACACAACATCCTACTAGTTCAGGTACAAATACACAACACCCTACTAGTTCAGGTACAAATACACAACATCCTACTAGTTCAGGTACAAATATAAAACATCCTACTAGTTCAGGTACAACGACACAACACTCCACAACACCCTACTAGTTCAGGTACAAATACACAACATCCTACTAGTTCAGGTACAAAGACACAACACTCTACAACATCCTACTAGTTCAGGTACAATACACAACACCCTACTAGTTCAGGTACAAATACACAACATCCTATTAGTTCAGGTACAAATACACAACATTCTACTAGTTCAGGTACAAATACATAACATCCTACTAGTTCAGGTACAAATACACAACACCCTACTAGTTCAGGTACAAATACACAACACCCTTCTAGTTCAGGTACAAATACACAACACCCTACTAGTTCAGGTACAAATACACAACACCCTACTAGGTCAGGTACAAATACACAACACCCTACTAGTTCAGGTACAAATACACAACATCCTACTAGTTCAGGTACAAATACACAACACCCTACTAGGTCAGGTACAAATACACAACATCCTACTAGTTCAGGTACAACGACACACCACCCTACTAGTTCAGGTACAAATACACAACATCCTACTAGTTCAGGTACAAATACACAACATCCTACTAGTTCAGGTACAAATACACAACATCCTACTAGTTCAGGTACGAATACACAACACCCTACTAGTTCAGGTACAAATACACAACACCCTACTAGTTCAGGTATAAATACACAACACCCTACTAGTTCAGGTACAAATACACAACATCCTACTAGTTCAGGTACAAATACACAACATTCTACTAGTTCAGGTACAAATACACAACACCCTACTAGGTCAGGTACAAATACACAACACCCTACTAGTTCAGGTACAAATACACAACATCCTACTAGTTCAGGTACAAATACACAACACCCTACTAGGTCAGGTACAAATACACAACATCCTACTAGTTCAGGTACAACGACACACCACCCTACTAGTTCAGGTACAAATACACAACATCCTACTAGTTCAGGTACAAATACACAACATCCTACTAGTTCAGGTACAAATACACAACATCCTACTAGTTCAGGTACAAATACACAACACCCTTCTAGTTCAGGTACAAATACACAACACCCTACTAGTTCAGGTACAAATACACAACACCCTACTAGTTCAGGTACAAATACACAACATCCTACTAGTTCAGGTACAAATACACAACACCCTACTAGTTCAGGTACAAATACACAACATTCTACTAGTTCAGGTACAAATACACAACACCCTACTAGGTCAGGTACAAATAAACAACACCCTACTAGTTCAGGTACAAATACACAACATCCTACTAGTTCAGGTACAAATACACAACACCCTACTAGGTCAGGTACAAATACACAACATCCTACTAGTTCAGGTACAACGACACACCACCCTACTAGTTCAGGTACAAATACTCAACATCCTACTAGTTCAGGTACAAATACACAACATCCTACTAGTTCAGGTACAAATACACAACATCCTACTAGTTCAGGTACAAATACACAACACCCTACTAGTTCAGGTACAAATACACAACACCCTACTAGTTCAGGTACAAATACACAACACCCTACTAGTTCAGGTACAAATACACAACATCCTACTAGTTCAGGTACAAATACACAACATTCTACTAGTTCAGGTACAAATACACAACACCCTACTAGGTCAGGTACAAATACACAACACCCTACTAGTTCAGGTACAACGACACACCACCCTACTAGTTCAGGTACAAATACACAACATCCTACTAGTTCAGGTACAAATACACAACATCCTACTAGTTCAGGTACAAATACACAACATCCTACTAGTTCAGGTACAAATACACAACACCCTACTAGTTCAGGTACAAATACACAACACCCTACTAGTTCAGGTACAAATACACAACACCCTACTAGTTCAGGTACAAATACACAACATCCTACTAGTTCAGGTACAAATACACAACATCCTACTAGTTCAGGTACAAATACACAACACCCTACTAGGTCAGGTACAAATACACAACATCCTACTAGTTCAGGTACAACGACACACCACCCTACTAGTTCAGGTACAAATACACAACATCCTACTAGTTCAGGTACAAATACACAACATCCTACTAGTTCAGGTACAAATACACAACATCCTACTAGTTCAGGTACAAATACACAACACCCTACTAGTTCAGGTACAAATACACAACACCCTACTAGTTCAGGTACAAATACACAACACCCTACTAGTTCAGGTACAAATACACAACATCCTACTAGTTCAGGTACAAATACACAACACCCTACTAGTTCAGGTACAAATACACAACATCCTACTAGTTCAGGTACAAATACACAACACCCTACTAGGTCAGGTACAAATACACAACACCCTACTAGTTCAGGTACAAATACACAACATCCTACTAGTTCAGGTACAAATACACAACATCCTACTAGTTCAGGTACAAATACACAACATCCTACTAGTTCAGGTACAAATACACAACACCCTACTAGTTCAGGTACAAATACACAACACCCTACTAGTTCAGGTACAAATACACAACACCCTACTAGTTCAGGTACAAATACACAACATCCTACTAGTTCAGGTACAAATACACAACACCCTACTAGTTCAGGTACAAATACACAACATTCTACTAGTTCAGGTACAAATACACAACACCCTACTAGGTCAGGTACAAATAAACAACACCCTACTAGTTCAGGTACAAATACACAACATCCTACTAGTTCAGGTACAAATACACAACACCCTACTAGGTCAGGTACAAATACACAACATCCTACTAGTTCAGGTACAACGACACACCACCCTACTAGTTCAGGTACAAATACTCAACATCCTACTAGTTCAGGTACAAATACACAACATCCTACTAGTTCAGGTACAAATACACAACATCCTACTAGTTCAGGTACAAATACACAACACCCTACTAGTTCAGGTACAAATACACAACACCCTACTAGTTCAGGTACAAATACACAACACCCTACTAGTTCAGGTACAAATACACAACATCCTACTAGTTCAGGTACAAATACACAACATTCTACTAGTTCAGGTACAAATACACAACACCCTACTAGGTCAGGTACAAATACACAACACCCTACTAGTTCAGGTACAACGACACACCACCCTACTAGTTCAGGTACAAATACTCAACATCCTACTAGTTCAGGTACAAATACACAACATCCTACTAGTTCAGGTACAAATACACAACATCCTACTAGTTCAGGTACAAATACACAACACCCTACTAGTTCAGGTACAAATACACAACACCCTACTAGTTCAGGTACAAATACACAACACCCTACTAGTTCAGGTACAAATACACAACATCCTACTAGTTCAGGTACAAATACACAACATCCTACTAGTTCAGGTACAAATACACAACACCCTACTAGGTCAGGTACAAATACACAACATCCTACTAGTTCAGGTACAACGACACACCACCCTACTAGTTCAGGTACAAATACACAACATCCTACTAGTTCAGGTACAAATACACAACATCCTACTAGTTCAGGTACAAATACACAACATCCTACTAGTTCAGGTACAAATACACAACACCCTACTAGTTCAGGTACAAATACACAACACCCTACTAGTTCAGGTACAAATACACAACACCCTACTAGTTCAGGTACAAATACACAACATCCTACTAGTTCAGGTACAAATACACAACACCCTACTAGTTCAGGTACAAATACACAACATTCTACTAGTTCAGGTACAAATACACAACACCCTACTAGGTCAGGTACAAATACACAACACCCTACTAGTTCAGGTACAAATACACAACATCCTACTAGTTCAGGTACAAATACACAACACCCTACTAGGTCAGGTACAAATACACAACATCCTACTAGTTCAGGTACAACGACACACCACCCTACTAGTTCAGGTACAAATACTCAACATCCTACTAGTTCAGGTACAACTACACAACATCCTACTAGTTCAGGTACAAATACACAACATCCTACTAGTTCAGGTACAAATACACAACACCCTACTAGTTCAGGTACAAATACATAACACCCTACTAGTTCAGGTACAAATACACAACACCCTACTAGTTCAGGTACAAATACACAACATCCTACTAGTTCAGGTACAAATACAAAACACCCTACTAGTTCAGGTACAAATACACAACATCCTACTAGTTCAGGTACAAATACAAAACACCCTACTAGTTCAGGTACAAATACAAAACACCCTACTAGTTCAGGTACAAATACACAACATCCTACTAGTTCAGGTACAAATACAAAACACCCTACTAGTTCAGGTACAAATACACAACATCCTACTAGTTGAGGTACAAATACACAACACCCTACTAGTTCAGGTACAAATACACAACATCATACTAGTTCAGGTACAAATACACAACACCCTACTAGTTCAGGTACAAATACACAACATCCTACTAGTTCAGGTACAAATACACAACATCCTACTAGTTCAGGTACAAATACACAACATCCTACTAGTTCAGGTACAAATACAAAACACCCTACTAGTTCAGGTACAAATACACAACATCCTACTAGTTCAGGTACAAATACACAACATCCTACTAGTTCAGGTACAAATACACAACATCCTACTAGTTCAGGTACAAATACACAACACACTACTTTTTCAGGTACAAATACACAACACCCTACTAGTTCAGGTACAAATACACAACACCCTACTAGTTCAGGTACAAATACACAACACCCTACTAGTTCAGGTACAAATACACAACATCCTACTAGTTCAGGTACAAATACACAACACCCTACTAGTTCAGGTACAAATACACAACACCCTACTAGTTCAGGTACAAATACACAACACCCTACTAGTTCAGGTACAAATACACAACACCCTACTAGTTCAGGTACAAATACACAACATCCTACTAGTTCAGGTACAAATACACAACACCTTACTAGTTTAGGTACAAATACACAACACCCTACTAATTCAGGTACAACGACACAACCCCCTACAACACCCTACTATTTCAGGTACAAATACACAACATCCTACTAGTTCAGGTACAAATACACAACATCCTACTAGTTCAGGTACAAATAAACAACATCCTACTAGTTCAGGTACAACGACACAACACCCTACAACACCCTACTAGTTCAGGTACAAATACACAACATCCTACTAGTTCAGGTACAACGACACAACACCCTACAACACCCTACTAGTTCAGGTACAAATACACAACATCCTACTAATTCAGGTACAAATACACAACATCCTATTAGTTCAGGTACAAATACACAACACCCTACTAGTTCAGGTACAAATACAAAACACCCTACTAGTTCAGGTACAAATACACAACATCCTACTAGTTCAGGTACAAATACAAAACACCCTACTAGTTCAGGTACAAATACACAACATCCTACTAGTTCAGGTACAAATACACAACACCCTACTAGTTCAGGTACAAATACACAACATCATACTAGTTCAGGTACAAATACACAACACCCTACTAGTTCAGGTACAAATACACAACATCCTACTAGTTCAAGTACAAATACACAACATCCTACTAGTTCAGGTACAAATACACAACATCCTACTAGTTCAGGTACAAATACAAAATACCCTACTAGTTCAGGTACAAATACACAACATCCTACTAGTTCAGGTACAAATACACAACATCCTACTAGTTCAGGTACAAATACACAACATCCTACTAGTTCAGGTACAAATACACAACACACTACTAGTTCAGGTACAACGACACACCACCCTACTAGTTCAGGTACAAATACTCAACATCCTACTAGTTCAGGTACAAATACACAACATCCTACTAGTTCAGGTACAAATACACAACATCCTACTAGTTCAGGTACAAATACACAACACCCTACTAGTTCAGGTACAAATACATAACACCCTACTAGTTCAGGTACAAATACACAACACCCTACTAGTTCAGGTACAAATACACAACATCCTACTAGTTCAGGTACAAATACACAACATCCTACTAGTTCAGGTACAAATACACAACACCCTACTAGGTCAGGTACAAATACACAACATCCTACTAGTTCAGGTACAACGACACACCACCCTACTAGTTCAGGTACAAATACACAACATCCTACTAGTTCAGGTACAAATACACAACATCCTACTAGTTCAGGTACAAATACACAACATCCTACTAGTTCAGGTACAAATACACAACACCCTTCTAGTTCAGGTACAAATACACAACACCCTACTAGTTCAGGTACAAATACACAACACCCTACTAGTTCAGGTACAAATACACAACATCCTACTAGTTCAGGTACAAATACACAACACCCTACTAGTTCAGGTACAAATACACAACATTCTACTAGTTCAGGTACAAATACACAACACCCTACTAGGTCAGGTACAAATACACAACACCCTACTAGTTCAGGTACAAATACACAACATCCTACTAGTTCAGGTACAAATACACAACATCCTACTAGTTCAGGTACAAATACACAACATCCTACTAGTTCAGGTACAAATACACAACACCCTACTAGTTCAGGTACAA
The DNA here is from genome assembly GCA_936450465.1 of Gibbula magus. Taxonomy (NCBI): domain Eukaryota; kingdom Metazoa; phylum Mollusca; class Gastropoda; order Trochida; family Trochidae; genus Gibbula; species Gibbula magus. The sequence continues at coordinate 1,635,092 of OW388296.1, read as the reverse complement.
ATACACAACACCCTACTAGTTCAGGTACAAATACACAACACCCTACTAGTTCAGGTACAAATACACAACATCCTACTAGTTCAGGTACAAATACACAACACCCTACTAGTTCAGGTACAAATACACAACATTCTACTAGTTCAGGTACAAATACACAACACCCTACTAGGTCAGGTACAAATAAACAACACCCTACTAGTTCAGGTACAAATACACAACATCCTACTAGTTCAGGTACAAATACACAACACCCTACTAGGTCAGGTACAAATACACAACATCCTACTAGTTCAGGTACAACGACACACCACCCTACTAGTTCAGGTACAAATACACAACATCCTACTAGTTCAGGTACAAATACACAACATCCTACTAGTTCAGGTACAAATACACAACATCCTACTAGTTCAGGTACAAATACACAACACCCTACTAGTTCAGGTACAAATACACAACACCCTACTAGTTCAGGTACAAATACACAACACCCTACTAGTTCAGGTACAAATACACAACATCCTACTAGTTCAGGTACAAATACACAACATTCTACTAGTTCAGGTACAAATACACAACACCCTACTAGTTCAGGTACAAATACACAACACCCTACTAGTTCAGGTACAACGACACACCACCCTACTAGTTCAGGTACAAATACTCAACATCCTACTAGTTCAGGTACAAATACACAACATCCTACTAGTTCAGGTACAAATACACAACATCCTACTAGTTCAGGTACAAATACACAACACCCTACTAGTTCAGGTACAAATACATAACACCCTACTAGTTCAGGTACAAATACACAACACCCTACTAGTTCAGGTACAAATACACAACATCCTACTAGTTCAGGTACAAATACACAACATCCTACTAGTTCAGGTACAAATACACAACACCCTACTAGGTCAGGTACAAATACACAACATCCTACTAGTTCAGGTACAACGACACACCACCCTACTAGTTCAGGTACAAATACACAACATCCTACTAGTTCAGGTACAAATACACAACATCCTACTAGTTCAGGTACAAATACACAACATCCTACTAGTTCAGGTACAAATACACAACACCCTTCTAGTTCAGGTACAAATACACAACACCCTACTAGTTCAGGTACAAATACACAACACCCTACTAGTTCAGGTACAAATACACAACATCCTACTAGTTCAGGTACAAATACACAACACCCTACTAGTTCAGGTACAAATACACAACATCCTACTAGTTCAGGTACAAATACACAACACCCTACTAGGTCAGGTACAAATACACAACACCCTACTAGTTCAGGTACAAATACACAACATCCTACTAGTTCAGGTACAAATACACAACACCCTACTAGGTCAGGTACAAATACACAACATCCTACTAGTTCAGGTACAACGACACACCACCCTACTAGTTCAGGTACAAATACTCAACATCCTACTAGTTCAGGTACAAATACACAACATCCTACTAGTTCAGGTACAAATACACAACATCCTACTAGTTCAGGTACAAATACACAACACCCTACTAGTTCAGGTACAAATACACAACACCCTACTAGTTCAGGTACAAATACACAACACCCTACTAGTTCAGGTACAAATACACAACATCCTACTAGTTCAGGTACAAATACAAAACACCCTACTAGTTCAGGTACAAATACACAACATCCTACTAGTTCAGGTACAAATACAAAACACCCTACTAGTTCAGGTACAAATACAAAACACCCTACTAGTTCAGGTACAAATACACAACATCCTACTAGTTCAGGTACAAATACAAAACACCCTACTAGTTCAGGTACAAATACACAACATCCTACTAGTTGAGGTACAAATACACAACACCCTACTAGTTCAGGTACAAATACACAACATCATACTAGTTCAGGTACAAATACACAACACCCTACTAGTTCAGGTACAAATACACAACATCCTACTAGTTCAAGTACAAATACACAACATCCTACTAGTTCAGGTACAAATACACAACATCCTACTAGTTCAGGTACAAATACAAAATACCCTACTAGTTCAGGTACAAATACACAACATCCTACTAGTTCAGGTACAAATACACAACATCCTACTAGTTCAGGTACAAATACACAACATCCTACTAGTTCAGGTACAAATACACAACACACTACTTTTTCAGGTACAAATACACAACACCCTACTAGTTCAGGTACAAATACACAACACCCTACTAGTTCAGGTACAAATACACAACACCCTACTAGTTCAGGTACAAATACACAACATCCTACTAGTTCAGGTACAAATACACAACACCCTACTAGTTCAGGTACAAATACACAACACCCTACTAGTTCAGGTACAAATACACAACACCCTACTAGTTCAGGTACAAATACACAACACCCTACTAGTTCAGGTACAAATACACAACATCCTACTAGTTCAGGTACAAATACACAACACCCTACTAGTTTAGGTACAAATACACAACACCCTACTAGTTCAGGTACAACGACACAACCCCCTACAACACCCTACTATTTCAGGTACAAATACACAACATCCTACTAGTTCAGGTACAAATACACAACATCCTACTAGTTCAGGTACAAATAAACAACATCCTACTAGTTCAGGTACAACGACACAACACCCTACAACACCCTACTAGTTCAGGTACAAATACACAACATCCTACTAGTTCAGGTACAACGACACAACACCCTACAACACCCTACTAGTTCAGGTACAAATACACAACATCCTACTAATTCAGGTACAAATACACAACATCCTATTAGTTCAGGTACAAATACACAACACCCTACTAGTTCAGGTACAAATACAAAACACCCTACTAGTTCAGGTACAAATACACAACATCCTACTAGTTCAGGTACAAATACAAAACACCCTACTAGTTCAGGTACAAATACACAACATCCTACTAGTTCAGGTACAAATACACAACACCCTACTAGTTCAGGTACAAATACACAACATCATACTAGTTCAGGTACAAATACACAACACCCTACTAGTTCAGGTACAAATACACAACATCCTACTAGTTCAAGTACAAATACACAACATCCTACTAGTTCAGGTACAAATACACAACATCCTACTAGTTCAGGTACAAATACAAAATACCCTACTAGTTCAGGTACAAATACACAACATCCTACTAGTTCAGGTACAAATACACAACATCCTACTAGTTCAGGTACAAATACACAACATCCTACTAGTTCAGGTACAAATACACAACACACTACTTTTTCAGGTACAAATACACAACACCCTACTAGTTCAGGTACAAATACACAACACCCTACTAGTTCAGGTACAAATACACAACACCCTACTAGTTCAGGTACAAATACACAACATCCTACTAGTTCAGGTACAAATACACAACACCCTACTAGTTCAGGTACAAATACACAACACCCTCCTAGTTCAGGTACAAATACACAACACCCTACTAGTTCAGGTACAAATACACAACACCCTACTAGTTCAGGTACAAATACACAACATCCTACTAGTTCAGGTACAAATACACAACACCTTACTAGTTTAGGTACAAATACACAACACCCTACTAATTCAGGTACAACGACACAACCCCCTACAACACCCTACTATTTCAGGTACAAATACACAACATCCTACTAGTTCAGGTACAAATACACAACATCCTACTAGTTCAGGTACAAATACACAACATCCTACTAGTTCAGGTACAACGACACAACACCCTACAACACCCTACTAGTTCAGGTACAAATACACAACATCCTACTAGTTCAGGTACAACGACACAACACCCTACAACACCCTACTAGTTCAGGTACAAATACACAACATCCTACTAATTCAGGTACAAATACACAACATCCTATTAGTTCAGGTACAAATACACAACACCCTACTAGTTCAGGTACAACGATACAACACCCTACAACACCCTACTAGTTCAGGTATAAATACACAACACAGTACTAGTTCAGGTACAAATACACAACACCCTACTAGTTCAGGTACAAATACACAACACCCTACTAGTTCAGGTACAAATACACAACACCCTACTAGTTCAGGTACAAATACACAACATTCTACTAGTTCAGGTACAAATACACAACATCCTACTAGTTCAGGTACAAATACACAACATCCTACTAGTTCAGGTACAAATACAAAACACCCTACTAGTTCAGGTACAAATATAAAACACCCTACTAGTTCAGGTACAAATACACAACATCCTACTAATTCAGGTACAAATACACAACATCCTACTATTTCAGGTACAACGACACACCACCCTACTAGTTCAGGTACAAATACACAACATCCTACTAGTTCAGGTACAAATACACAACACCCTACTAGTTCAGGTACAAATACACAACATTCTACTAGTTCAGGTACAAATACACAACATCCTACTAGGTCAGGTACAAATACACAACATCCTACTAGTTCAGGTACAAATACACAACATCCTACTAGTTCAGGTACAAATACACAACATCCTACTAGTTCAGGTACAAATACACAACATCCTACTAGTTCAGGTACAAATACACAACACCCTACTAGGTCAGGTACAAATACACAACATCCTACTAGTTCAGGTACAAATACACAACATCCTACTAGTTCAGGTACAAATACACAACATCCTACTAGTTCAGGTACAAATACACAACACCCTACTAGTTCAGGTACAAATACACAACACCCTACTAGTTCAGGTACAAATACACAACACCCTACTAGTTCAGGTAAAAAATATAAAACACCCTACTAGTTCAGGTAAAAATACACAACACCCTACTAGTTAAGGTACAAATACACAACATCCTACTAGTTCAGGTACAAATACACAACACCCTACTAGTTCAGGTACAAATACACAACACCCTACTAGTTCAGGTAAAAAATATAAAACACCCTACTAGTTCAGGTAAAAATACACAACACCCTACTAGTTAAGGTACAAATACACAACATCCTACTAGTTCAGGTACAAATACACAACACCCTACTAGTTAAGGTACAAATACACAACATCCTACTAGTTCAGGTACAAATACACAACATCCTACTAGTTCAGGTACAAATACACAACACCCTACTAGTTCAGGTACAAATACATAACACCCTACTAGTTCAGGTACAAATACACAACACCCTACTAGTTCAGGTACAAATACACAACATCCTACTAGTTCAGGTACAAATACAAAACACCCTACTAGTTCAGGTACAAATACAAAACACCCTACTAGTTCAGGTACAAATACACAACATCCTACTAGTTCAGGTACAAATACACAACATCCTACTAGTTCAGGTACAAATACACAACATCCTACTAGTTCAGGTACAAATACACAACACACTACTTTTTCAGGTACAAATACACAACACCCTACTAGTTCAGGTACAAATACACAACACACTACTAGTTCAGGTACAAATACACAACACCCTACTAGTTCAGGTACAAATACACAACATCCTACTAGTTCAGGTACAAATACACAACACCCTACTAGTTCAGGTACAAATACACAACACCCTACTAGTTCAGGTACAAATACACAACACCCTACTAGTTCAGGTACAAATACACAACACCCTACTAGTTCAGGTACAAATACACAACATCCTACTAGTTCAGGTACAAATACACAACACCTTACTAGTTTAGGTACAAATACACAACACCCTACTAATTCAGGTACAACGACACAACCCCCTACAACACCCTACTATTTCAGGTACAAATACACAACATCCTACTAGTTCAGGTACAAATACACAACATCCTACTAGTTCAGGTACAAATAAACAACATCCTACTAGTTCAGGTACAACGACACAACACCCTACAACACCCTACTAGTTCAGGTACAAATACACAACATCCTACTAGTTCAGGTACAACGACACAACACCCTACAACACCCTACTAGTTCAGGTACAAATACACAACATCCTACTAATTCAGGTACAAATACACAACATCCTATTAGTTCAGGTACAAATACACAACACCCTACTAGTTCAGGTACAACGATACAACACCCTACAACACCCTACTAATTCAGGTATAAATACACAACACAGTACTAGTTCAGGTACAAATACACAACACCCTACTAGTTCAGGTACAAATACACAACACCCTACTAGTTCAGGTACAAATACACAACACCCTACTAGTTCAGGTACAAATACACAACATTCTACTAGTTCAGGTACAAATACACAACATCCTACTAGTTCAGGTACAAATACACAACATCCTACTAGTTCAGGTACAAATACAAAACACCCTACTAGTTCAGGTACAAATATAAAACACCCTACTAGTTCAGGTACAAATACACAACATCCTACTAGTTCAGGTACAAATACACAACATCCTACTATTTCAGGTACAACGACACACCACCCTACTAGTTCAGGTACAAATACACAACATCCTACTAGTTCAGGTACAAATACACAACATCCTACTAGTTCAGGTACAAATACACAACATCCTACTAGTTCAGGTACAAATACACAACATCCTACTAGTTCAGGTACAAATACACAACACCCTACTAGGTCAGGTACAAATACACAACATCCTACTAGTTCAGGTACAACGACACACCACCCTACTAGTTCAGGTACAAATACACAACATCCTACTAGTTCAGGTACAAATACACAACATCCTACTAGTTCAGGTACAAATACACAACATCCTACTAGTTCAGGTACAAATACACAACACCCTACTAGTTCAGGTACAAATACACAACACCCTACTAGTTCAGGTACAAATACACAACACCCTACTAGTTCAGGTAAAAAATATAAAACACCCTACTAGTTCAGGTAAAAATACACAACACCCTACTAGTTAAGGTACAAATACACAACATCCTACTAGTTCAGGTACAAATACACAACACCCTACTAGTTAAGGTACAAATACACAACATCCTACTAGTTCAGGTACAAATACACAACACCCTACTAGTTCAGGTACAAATACACAACATCCTACTAGTTCAGGTACAAATATAAAACATCCTACTAGTTCAGGTACAACGACACAACACTCTACAACACCCTACTAGTTCAGGTACAAATACACAACATCCTACTAGTTCAGGTACAAAGACACAACACTCTACAACATCCTACTAGTTCAGGTACAATACACAACACCCTACTAGTTCAGGTACAAATACACAACATCCTATTAGTTCAGGTACAAATACACAACATTCTACTAGTTCAGGTACAAATACATAACATCCTACTAGTTCAGGTACAAATACACAACACCCTACTAGTTCAGGTACAAATACACAACATCCTACTAGTTCAGGTACAAATACACAACATCCTACTAGTTCAGGTACAAATACACAACACCCTACTAGTTCAGGTACAAATACACAACACCCTACTAGGTCAGGTACAAATACACAACACCCTTCTAGTTCAGGTACAAATACACAACACCCTACTAGTTCAGGTACAAATACACAACACCCTACTAGTTCAGGTACAAATACACAACATCCTACTAGTTCAGGTACAAATACACAACACCCTACTAGTTCAGGTACAAATACACAACATTCTACTAGTTCAGGTACAAATACACAACACCCTACTAGGTCAGGTACAAATACACAACATCCTACTAGTTCAGGTACAACGACACACCACCCTACTAGTTCAGGTACAAATACACAACATCCTACTAGTTCAGGTACAACGACACACCACCCTACTAGTTCAGGTACAAATACACAACATCCTACTAGTTCAGGTACAAATACACAACACCCTACTAGGTCAGGTACAAATACACAACATCCTACTAGTTCAGGTACAACGACACACCACCCTACTAGTTCAGGTACAAATACACAACATCCTACTAGTTCAGGTACAAATACACAACATCCTACTAGTTCAGGTACAAATACACAACATCCTACTAGTTCAGGTACGAATACACAACACCCTACTAGTTCAGGTACAAATACACAACACCCTACTAGTTCAGGTATAAATACACAACACCCTACTAGTTCAGGTACAAATACACAACATCCTACTAGTTCAGGTACAAATACACAACATTCTACTAGTTCAGGTACAAATACACAACACCCTACTAGGTCAGGTACAAATACACAACACCCTACTAGTTCAGGTACAAATACACAACATCCTACTAGTTCAGGTACAAATACACAACACCCTACTAGTTCAGGTACAAATACACAACATCCTACTAGTTCAGGTACAACGACACACCACCCTACTAGTTCAGGTACAAATACACAACATCCTACTAGTTCAGGTACAAATACACAACATCCTACTAGTTCAGGTACAAATACACAACATCCTACTAGTTCAGGTACAAATACACAACACCCTTCTAGTTCAGGTACAAATACACAACACCCTACTAGTTCAGGTACAAATACACAACACCCTACTAGTTCAGGTACAAATACACAACATCCTACTAGTTCAGGTACAAATACACAACACCCTACTAGTTCAGGTACAAATACACAACATTCTACTAGTTCAGGTACAAATACACAACACCCTACTAGGTCAGGTACAAATACACAACACCCTACTAGTTCAGGTACAAATACACAACATCCTACTAGTTCAGGTACAAATACACAACACCCTACTAGGTCAGGTACAAATACACAACATCCTACTAGTTCAGGTACAACGACACACCACCCTACTAGTTCAGGTACAAATACTCAACATCCTACTAGTTCAGGTACAAATACACAACATCCTACTAGTTCAGGTACAAATACACAACATCCTACTAGTTCAGGTACAAATACACAACACCCTACTAGTTCAGGTACAAATACATAACACCCTACTAGTTCAGGTACAAATACACAACACCCTACTAGTTCAGGTACAAATACACAACATCCTACTAGTTCAGGTACAAATACAAAACACCCTACTAGTTCAGGTACAAATACACAACATCCTACTAGTTCAGGTACAAATACAAAACACCCTACTAGTTCAGGTACAAATACAAAACACCCTACTAGTTCAGGTACAAATACACAACATCCTACTAGTTCAGGTACAAATACAAAACACCCTACTAGTTCAGGTACAAATACACAACATCCTACTAGTTCAGGTACAAATACACAACACCCTACTAGTTCAGGTACAAATACACAACATCCTACTAGTTCAGGTACAAATACACAACACCCTACTAGTTCAGGTACAAATACACAACATCCTACTAGTTCAGGTACAAATACAAAACACCCTACTAGTTCAGGTACAAATACACAACATCCTACTAGTTCAGGTACAAATACAAAACACCCTACTAGTTCAGGTACAAATACAAAACACCCTACTAGTTCAGGTACAAATACAAAACACCCTACTAGTTCAGGTACAAATACACAACATCCTACTAGTTCAGGTACAAATACAAAACACCCTACTAGTTCAGGTACAAATACACAACATCCTACTAGTTCAGGTACAAATACACAACACCCTACTAGTTCAGGTACAAATACACAACATCCTACTAGTTCAGGTACAAATACACAACACCCTACTAGTTCAGGTACAAATACACAACATCCTACTAGTTCAAGTGCAAATACACAACATCCTACTAGTTCAGGTACAAATACACAACATCCTACTAGTTCAGGTACAAATACAAAATACCCTACTAGTTCAGGTACAAATACACAACATCCTACTAGTTCAGGTACAAATACACAACATCCTACTAGTTCAGGTACAAATACACAACATCCTACTAGTTCAGGTACAAATACAAAACACACTACTTTTTCAGGTACAAATACACAACACCCTACTAGTTCAGGTACAAATACACAACACCCTACTAGTTCAGGTACAAATACACAACACCCTCCTAGTTCAGGTACAAATACACAACATCCTACTAGTTCAGGTACAAATACACAACACCCTACTAGTTCAGGTACAAATACACAACACCCTCCTAGTTCAGGTACAAATACACAACACCCTACTAGTTCAGGTACAAATACACAACACCCTACTAGTTCAGGTACAAATACACAACATCCTACTATTTCAGGTACAAATACACAACACCTTACTAGTTTAGGTACAAATACACAACACCCTACTAATTCAGGTACAACGACACAACCCCCTACAACACCCTACTATTTCAGGTACAAATACACAACATCCTACTAGTTCAGGTACAAATACACAACATCCTACTAGTTCAGGTACAAATAAACAACATCCTACTAGTTCAGGTACAACGACACAACACCCTACAACACCCTACTAGTTCAGGTACAAATACACAACATCCTACTAGTTCAGGTACAACGACACAACACCCTACAACACCCTACTAGTTCAGGTACAAATACACAACATCCTACTAATTCAGGTACAAATACACAACATCCTATTAGTTCAGGTACAAATACACAACACCCTACTAGTTCAGGTACAACGATACAACACCCTACAACACCCTACTAGTTCAGGTATAAATACACAACACAGTACTAGTTCAGGTACAAATACACAACACCCTACTAGTTCAGGTACAAATACACAACACCCTACTAGTTCAGGTACAAATACACAACACCCTACTAGTTCAGGTACAAATACACAACATTCTACTAGTTCAGGTACAAATACACAACATCCTACTAGTTCAGGTACAAATACACAACATCCTACTAGTTCAGGTACAAATACAAAACACCCTACTAGTTCAGGTACAAATATAAAACACCCTACTAGTTCAGGTACAAATACACAACATCCTACTAGTTCAGGTACAAATACACAACATCCTACTATTTCAGGTACAAAAACACAACATCCTACTAGTTCAGGTACAAATACACAACATCCTACTAGTTCAGGTACAAATACACAACATCATACTAGTTCAGGTACAAATACACAATACCCTACTAGTTCAGGTACAAATACACAACATCCTACTAGTTCAGGTACAAATACACAACACCCTCCTAGTTCAGGTACAAATACACAACATCCTACTATTTCAGGTACAAATACACAACATCCTACTAGTTCAGGTACAAATACACAACATCCTACTAGTTCAGGTACAAATACACAACACCCTCCTAGTTCAGGTACAAATACACAACACCCTACTATTTCAGGTACAAATACACAACATCCTACTAGTTCAGGTACAAATACACAACATCCTACTAGTTCAGGTACAAATAAACAACATCCTACTAGTTCAGGTACAACGACACAACACCCTACAACACCCTACTAGTTCAGGTACAAATACACAACATCCTACTAGTTCAGGTACAACGACACAACACCCTACAACACCCTACTAGTTCAGGTACAAATACACAACATCCTACTAATTCAGGTACAAATACACAACATCCTATTAGTTCAGGTACAAATACACAAAACCCTACTAGTTCAGGTACAACGATACAACACCCTACAACACCCTACTAGTTCAGGTATAAATACACAACACAGTACTAGTTCAGGTACAAATACACAACACCCTACTAGTTCAGGTACAAATACACAACACCCTACTAGTTCAGGTACAAATACACAACACCCTACTAGTTCAGGTACAAATACACAACATTCTACTAGTTCAGGTACAAATACACAACATCCTACTAGTTCAGGTACAAATACACAACATCCTACTAGTTCAGGTACAAATACAAAACACCCTACTAGTTCAGGTACAAATATAAAACACCCTACTAGTTCAGGTACAAATACACAACATCCTTCTAGTTCAGGTACAAATACACAACATCCTACTATTTCAGGTACAAAAACACAACATCCTACTAGTTCAGGTACAAATACACAACATCCTACTAGTTCAGGTACAAATACACAACATTCTACTAGTTCAGGTACAAATACACAACATCCTACTAGTTCAGGTACAAATACACAACATCCTACTAGTTCAGGTACAAATACACAACACCCTACTAGTTCAGGAACAAATACACAACATCCTACTAGTTCAGGTACAAATACACAACACCCTCCTAGTTCAGGTACAAATACACAACACCCTACTAGTTCAGGTACAAATACACAACATCCTACTAGTTCAGGTACAAATACACAACACCCTACTAGTTCAGGTACAAATACACAACATCCTACTAGTTCAGGTACAAATACACAACATTCTAATAGTTCAGGTACAAATACACAACATCCTACTAGTTCAGGTACAAATACACAACACCCTACTAGTTCAGGTACAAATACACAACATCCTACTAGTTCAGGTACAAATACACAACATCCTACTAGTTCAGGTACAAATACACAACACCCTACTAGTTCAGGTACAAATACACAACATTCTACTAGTTCAGGTACAAATACACAACACCCTACTAGGTCAGGTACAAATACACAACACCCTACAACACCCTACTAGTTCAGGTACAAATACACAACATCCGACTAGTTCAGGTACAAATACACAACATCCTACTAGTTCAGGTACAAATACACAACACCCTACTAGTTCAGGTACAAATACACAACATCCTACTAGTTCAGGTACAAATACAAAACACCCTACTAGTTCAGGTACAAATACACAACATCCTACTAGTTCAGGTACAAATACACAACACCCTACTAGTTCAGGTACAAATACACAACACCCTCCTAGTTCAGGTACAAATACACAACATCCTACTAGTTCAGGTACAAATACACAACATCCTACTAGTTCAGGTACAAATACACAACACCCTACTAGTTCAGGTACAAATACACAACATCCTACTAGTTCAGGTACAAATACACAACACCCTACTAGTTCAGGTACAAATACCCAACATCCTACTAGTTCAGGTACAAATACAAAACACCCTACTAGTTCAGGTACAAATACACAACATCCTACTAGGTCAGGTACAAATACACAACACCCTACTAGTTCAGGTACATATACACAACATCCTACTAGTTCAGGTACAAATACACAACACCCTACTAATTCAGGTACAACGACACAACCCCCTACAACACCCTACTATTTCAGGTACAAATACACAACATCCTACTAGTTCAGGTACAAATACACAACATCCTACTAGTTCAGGTACAAATAAACAACATCCTACTAGTTCAGGTACAACGACACAACACCCTACAACACCCTACTAGTTCAGGTACAAATACACAACATCCTACTAGTTCAGGTACAACGACACAACACCCTACAACACCCTACTAGTTCAGGTACAAATACACAACATCCTACTAATTCAGGTACAAATACACAACATCCTATTAGTTCAGGTACAAATACACAACACCCTCCTAGTTCAGGTACAAATACACAACACCCTACTATTTCAGGTACAAATACACAACATCCTACTAGTTCAGGTACAAATACACAACATCCTACTAGTTCAGGTACAAATAAACAACATCCTACTAGTTCAGGTACAACGACACAACACCCTACAACACCCTACTAGTTCAGGTACAAATACACAACATCCTACTAGTTCAGGTACAACGACACAACACCCTACAACACCCTACTAGTTCAGGTACAAATACACAACATCCTACTAGTTCAGGTACAAATACACAACATCCTATTAGTTCAGGTACAAATACACAACACCCTACTAGTTCAGGTACAACGATACAACACCCTACAACACCCTACTAGTTCAGGTATAAATACACAACACAGTACTAGTTCAGGTACAAATACACAACACCCTACTAGTTCAGGTACAAATACACAACACCCTACTAGTTCAGGTACAAATACACAACACCCTACTAGTTCAGGTACAAATACACAACATTCTACTAGTTCAGGTACAAATACACAACATCCTACTAGTTCAGGTACAAATACACAACATCCTACTAGTTCAGGTACAAATACAAAACACCCTACTAGTTCAGGTACAAATATAAAACACCCTACTAGTTCAGGTACAAATACACAACATCCTTCTAGTTCAGGTACAAATACACAACATCCTACTATTTCAGGTACAAAAACACAACATCCTACTAGTTCAGGTACAAATACACAACATCCTACTAGTTCAGGTACAAATACACAACATTCTACTAGTTCAGGTACAAATACACAACATCCTACTAGTTCAGGTACAAATACACAACATCCTACTAGTTCAGGTACAAATACACAACACCCTACTAGTTCAGGAACAAATACACAACATCCTACTAGTTCAGGTACAAATACACAACACCCTCCTAGTTCAGGTACAAATACACAACACCCTACTAGTTCAGGTACAAATACACAACACCCTACTAGTTCAGGTACAAATACACAACATCCTACTAGTCAGGTACAAATACACAACATTCTAATAGTTCAGGTACAAATACACAACATCCTACTAGTTCAGGTACAAATACACAACACCCTACTAGTTCAGGTACAAATACACAACATCCTACTAGTTCAGGTACAAATACACAACATCCTACTAGTTCAGGTACAAATACACAACACCCTACTAGTTCAGGTACAAATACACAACATTCTACTAGTTCAGGTACAAATACACAACACCCTACTAGTTCAGGTACAAATACACAACACCCTACTAGTTCAGGTACAAATACACAACATCCTACTAGTTCAGGTACAAATACAAAACACCCTACTAGTTCAGGTACAAATACACAACATCCTACTAGTTCAGGTACAAATACACAACACCCTACTAGTTCAGGTACAAATACACAACACCCTCCTAGTTCAGGTACAAATACACAACATCCTACTAGTTCAGGTACAAATACACAACATCCTACTAGTTCAGGTACAAATACACAACATCCTACTAGTTCAGGTACAAATACACAACATTCTACTAGTTCAGGTACAAATACACAACATCCTACTAGTTCAGGTACAAATACACAACACCCTACTAGTTCGGGTACAAATACACAACATCCTACTAGTTCAGGTACAAATACACACACCCTCCTAGTTCAGGTACAAATACACAACACCCCTCCTAGTTCAGGTACAAATACACAACAACCTACTAGTCCAGGTACAAATACACAACATTCTACTAGTTCAGGTACAAATACACAACACCCTCCTAGTTCAGGTACAAATACACAACACCCTACTAGTTCAGGTACAAATACACAACATCCTACTAGTTCAGGTACAAATACACAACACCCTACTAGTTCAGGTACAAATACACAACATCCGACTAGTTCAGGTACAAATACACAACATCCTACTAGTTCAGGTACAAATACACAACACCCTACTAGTTCAGGTACAAATACACAACATCGTACTAGTTCAGGTACAAATACAAAACACCCTACTAGTTCAGGTACAAATACACAACATCCTACTAGTTCAGGTACAAATACACAACACCCTCCTAGTTCAGGTACAAATACACAACATCCTACTAGTTCAGGTACAAATACACAACATCCTACTAGTTCAGGTACAAATACACAACATCCTACTAGTTCAGGTACAAATACACAACATCCTACTAGTTCAGGTACAAATACACAACACCCTACTAGTTCAGGTACAAATACACAACATCCTACTAGTTCAGGTACAAATACACAACATCCGACTAGTTCAGGTACAAATACACAACATCCTACTAGTTCAGGTACAAATACACAACATCCTACTAGTTCAGGTACAAATACACAACACCCCTCCTAGTTCAGGTACAAATACAAAACACCCTACTAGTTCAGGTACAAATACACAACATCCTACTAGGTCAGGTACAAATACACAACACCCTACTAGTTCAGGTACATATACACAACATCCTACTAGTTCAGGTACAAATTCACAACATCCGACTAGTTCAGGTACAAATACACAACACCCTACTACTTCAGGTACAAATACACAACACCCTACTAGTTCAGGTACAAATACACAACACCCTACTAGTTCAGGTACAAATACACAACATCCTACTAGTTCAGGTACAAATACACAACACCCTACTAGTTCAGGTACAAATACACAACATCCTACTAGTTCAGGTACAAATACACACACCCTCCTAGTTCAGGTACAAATACACAACACCGGTACCCCTCCTAGTTCAGGTACAAATACACAACAACCTACTAGTCCAGGTACAAATACACAACATTCTACTAGTTCAGGTACAAATACACAACATCCTACTAGTTCAGGTACAAATACACAGCATCCTACTAGTTCAGGTACAAATACACAACATCCTACTAGTTCAGGTACAAATACACAGCATCCTACTAGTTCAGGTACAAATACACAACATCCGACTAGTTCAGGTACAAATACACAACATCCTACTAGTTCAGGTACAAATACACAGCATCCTACTAGTTCAGGTACAAATACACAACATTCTACTAGTTCAGGTACAAATACACAGCATCCTACTAGTTCAGGTACAAATACACAACATCCTACTAGTTCAGGTACAAATACACAACATTCTACTAGTTCAGGTACAAATACACAACACCCTACTAGTTCAGGTACAAATACACAGCATCCTACTAGTTCAGGTACAAATACACAGCATCCTACTAGTTCAGGTACAACGACACACCACCCTACTAGTTCAGGTACAAATACACAACATCCTACTAGTTCAGGTACAAATACACAACACCCTACTAGTTCAGGTACAAATACACAACATTCTACTAGTTCAGGTACAAATACACAAACATTCACTTCAGTCATCAATGGTCATGAACGCTGTGAAATAGTGGAGACAATAAGTTGGAAATGGTGGACATATTACATTTGACCGTTTCTCTCACATGTTCTTTCTATCACATATTGGTATTTAGAGCAGGTGTTTAGAGAGTTAACTGAGCTAATATAATGTTCACAGAAGCGCAAGAGCAACATAAAATACATAGTGTATTCATATTCTAGAAACTTTGTCTTACTTTTACACAAATGTTAAAGGAAAATTAATGTTGGGGGATGTAAGACATGGGTAAACAGAAACGTATATTCGCATGACAGTTAAGAACAAGAATCAGAAGATGAAATATTCCACCGGTCACACATTATTTGTAAAAACATCTTTGAGATATAATTGTATATTTTCAAAGTACCACTTCAGTTCGTGGTTCATACACTTGCTGAATCTCAGGAATATATAATGAAGGGTTTGGGGGTTGTACTCCGGAAATACCTGCACAAACCTACGAATTTCTGTGGAAAAGAAAACGAAAACATTTTTCAGAAATCTTAAAATATCTAAAGCACCACTTCAGTTGGTAGGTTATCATGAACAGTTTTCGAATTCTGCTCGCGAAACGAAATGAATCAGGACGGACGAACATGGCGATAAGTATATTCCATGGTATTATATACCTTTTAGATAAAAAAAATATTCTTCAACTTCAAAGATTGGTAAAAAAGATAAAATTGTTCTAACAGAGTAGGATATCCCTCTTAGAAGATAATCCAGCTTAAAGAAACCTGAACGGTTCCAGAGAGAGACGTTAACAGACAGCAAGAGATGTACAGACCTACTAGTTCAGGTACAAATGCACAACCCTTCAATCAACTAGTAACACATTATTAACACAGTCAGTGGCGGCTATCGGTTTGACATGGCTGTCATATCACTTTATATATTTCTGTCCTATTACGATAGATAAAACTCATAGTCTTTGGGAAATATTGTCTGAGGGTTATTCCAACTTATTGTCTCCATCAGCAAATCTGAACATGAGACTGTTCTTCTGGGAAACAGGCATAGCAACAGTACAGACAGACACTTTGTAAGTTAAAAATATATGACATTTAGATCGTATCGTTGTTCTATGTTGGATCTCACGTAAGACAATACTTGATAATGTAAAACCTGATATAAACATGATATACTTTTTCTTTGTCATTATTATCCAAGTGCAAATATATGAGAGATGACGGCATATGTATATTCAATGATATTCGAACATTTCTTCACTAGCCAAATGAACAGGGGAGACGATTGTAATTTCAAAATTTATAGATCTACCTCCACCTTAAAAGATATGTTTGACAATTAGCAAGCAATTATTTTTGTTCCTTATCCTCAATTGGTAGAGCGTCCGCTCATCACCAGGGAGGTCGGAGTTCGATTCCCGGCCGCATCATACCAAAAGATGTTAAAATATGGGAGTTGTTGCTTCCTTGCTTCGCGTTCAGCATTTTAAGATAGAACAACGCTTGAACTGGCGCTGCTCAGTGGCTGCCGGGACAATAAAGTATTCTTATTATTCTTATTATTATTATTAGTAGTAGTAGTAGTAGTAGTAGTAGTAGTAGTAGTAGTAGTAGTAGTAGTAGTATAGACTGGTCTTTAGACCTAAGTATTGACACATGTATGGTATATATTTTTTAATACAAACTGAGCATTAACAGCTGCACACTCACTTGACTTTTATCTCGAGTATATTGTTCATTGAATGCATTGGATTTGAATAAACTCTGTCTAATAGCAATATCCATAAACACAATACGTACCACGTATTACAAGCGAAATAAAATTCGCAATTACATAATTGTCGTGTAAAGGAGAAAAGTGTTGACGAAGCAAAATAGCATTCCTGTCAGCATATGTCCATATTTTCTTCTAGGCGCAAGAAAAGATAATCCAGGTTTTTAGTTTATTTTGACAATGTTTGTCTCAAATAGGAAAAGGTTATTTTTATACATTCGAAATCATCCTTTTTCAAAACCAACTAAGATGAAAAGCCATTTTGAGTACAACTTGTTTACTGCTAAAGAAGCTATAACCTTGAATCAATCTCAAAATATCCATCGTGTAAGCTGCTCAGCATGGTATAGACGATCTGTGTCAATGTCCTGTCAGAGAACTCTGATATCATGCATACAGCTAGTGATGTATAACATAAGTCACCGGGGAAAAGGTTTTGCTGTGTAAATATAACACATTTTAAATCATTCTGAATATTCATATAATCTTTAAACAATTGCTTTCTGATACCAGCTGTCTTCGTGGAATGAAATTCATCTGGAACTGAAAACGCATAATAATGTAGAGTTACTTTATTCTGAAGGTTTTACAACGTCAATATAAACAAGTTCTAAATCATTTTTAATAATCGTATCATCTTAAAACAATTGTTTTCTCATGAAAGCTATCTTTGCAGAATCAAAGTCATCTGGACCTGGATCTGTATAATAGTTACTTTATTCTGACTTACACAATGCCCTTAGGACATGCAAATTAACTTCTTCAAGTGCACAAAAACTTACTCCTTCATCATTGATTGTAGGGTATACCGTTCCACGTTAGTGTACCCAACAATCAACTTGTTTATTTTCAGCAAATTGTGCTTTTCTCATTTCTAATTATTGATTTCTAATTAATTTAATGAAATAAGAATATTTATATGGCATGACTTTCATTTATGAGAATAACATTTACGTTATATCCTTCAAGGTAGGTGTCAAGTTCACATAATATCACTATCATTTAAAATATAATAAGCTACCATCAACTATATAGCAATATAGTGTTACTCCAACCCACGTACCTTCTAACATCAACTATATAGCAATATCTTGAAACTTCAGCCCACGTACCTTCTAACATCAACTATATAGCAATATATTGTAACTCCAGCCCACGTACCTTCTAACATCAACTATATAGCAATATATTGTAACTCCAGCCCACGTACCTTCTAACATCAACTATATATATATAGCAATATCTTGTAACTCCAGCCCACGTACCTTCTACCATAAACTATATAGCAATATCTTGTAACTCCAACCCACGTACCTTCTAACATCAACTATACAGCAATATATTGTAACTCCAGTCCACGTACCTCCTCCAATCAACTATATAGCAAAATCTTGTAACTCCAGCCCACGTACCTTCTAACATCAAGTATATAGCAATATATTGTAACTCCAGCCCACGTACCTTCTAACATCAACTATATAGCAATATATTGTAACTCCAGCCCACGTACCTTCTAACATCAACTATATAGCAATATCTTGTAACTCCAGCCCACGTACCTTCTAACATCAACTATATAGCAATATATTGTAACTCCAGCCCACGTACACAAACGTCGTTGCTCTCTCCCTAACGCTGGACAAACAATGTAAGTAAATAGTTCTGGAACTGGGGTTCTGTTTGCTATTTTACAAGAACAAAACGAAGCCATTGTTGTAAGTGCATTTAGGTCTTTATCGATTCCTTTATTTTTAAAAACATAAATGGGAAATTGTTGTTCAAACCCAAGCAGCTACAATGGTTTAAGTGGGCTCTGTGTAGTTGACATTTATACATTCCGTGTTCAATGTTGCTGACTGTACATAAATTGTTTAAGATACTTGTACTAGAAGTATTGTCATTGAAATGGTTCAACCTTTTTGTTCTTTGTTTACAGGATTCATAACATGTTTTCATTTGAACCGTTACATACTGTTCTTATAATGTTTCTTATATATAAAACATGTATTTTATTTTATATTCAGCAGACTGTGTATTGTAGCATAGTAAGTTTTATGCTTTATACAGCGATTTCTTTCAATGGCATTTAGAAGTGAAAGTCTATGTCAATTCTTTTCACTTCATTTGCTTGATAACGCTGTTAGAATCTACACCAAAACATCGCACTACTGCAATAAAGAAGTTGTATATCCATATACCTCATTTTCCTTTATATTCAGCGATGTTTATTTGGTACCATAGTTATTTTTATGGAATATTCAGCGATGTTTAGTTTGAGGTAGCAGAACAGACCATAGACCCAGGTTGTAGAAGAATAGATCACATTGAGTCACACTTGCTACAATATAACAACCCTAGAGAATCGTAGTTACTCTCCCCACGTCTTGAACTGAGAAACATTTAAAGCAAGTATGAGGAGCTGAGTGGACCAACATATGTGGTTGTCTTCCATAGCCATCAATTGTCTGTAGAAAAAGAAACTGAACACGTCTAACCTAGACGCTCTAGATGAATTAAGTAATGCATCTTATCAGCTTTGAGGTGAACGTGGTTCTAAAACATGGAAATAAGTAGCACAAATTGTGGTGTTTCTTGCATATTTCCTTATTGTTTCGCATTCCGTATTCCATCACAGAGTTGTAATTTCATGTCAACCTAAATGCGCGTTCCGCTAATGTAACCGGAAGGGGTCACTTTTAGTGAAGTAAAGGTAACCACGCCATGTGGTCTACGAACTAACAAGTCGTTCGTGTTCATTTATTCTGCCGACACAACATATTTTGGCGACGAGGATGGCGGGATACAGTTTATCAGAACCTCCGCCGTTCCTTGCAACCCCAGGTGACCCTGGACCTTACTCGACCCTGCGACTGATGTGCTTCCAGCCGATGTGACCCGGCCCCAGAGAACACGCAGAACCCCGTCCTACCTGTCTGCGTACGATTGTTCTTGAACTTTTAAAGAGGGGAAATATGTGGTGTTTCTTGCATATTTCCTTATTGTTTCGCATTCCGTATTCCATCACAGAGTTGTAATTTCATGTCAACCTAAATGCGCGTTTCGCTAATGTAACCGGAAGGTGTCACTTTTAGTGAAGTAAAGGTAACCACGCCATGTGGTCTACGAACTAACAAGTCGTTCGTGTTCATTTATTCTGCCGACACAACACAAATAAAGTTATTTTGTGGTTACTATCAGATAAAAATAATGGATCATACAGGATGGCAGGATGAAGCCAACGGATGTCTATCCGTTGGGGAATGGGGTCAACTACGAATTCATGTGCAAATTATAACGCTGAAGTTAAAGTATTGAAAATTAAGATGACACGTAGTACATGTGTTCATGACCAAATGAATAAGGTTCTTATAATGCGTGATATAACATAATCAATTTCTGTTTTTCTTTTTATATAAGCACGCTATTTAACTTTTGGTGCGAAATGTCTTAATATACTGAAAGTTGCTTCTGTTTTCTCTAAACTTTGGCCATGTTGACATTAGCAATGCAGTTTATGGCGTTAGCTGTACATTTCAGCAAGATGCACGTGCGTCTGCGTTGACGATTCCGTCATTGGGCAATATCAATTATATTTCGAGCCCCAAACATGGGTTACCATACAATTCAGCACGGACTGAGCGTACCGGGGAGTTATCACAAATGAGGTCCCATTTGGGTTGTGCGTTTCATACACAAGCTTCTTTACAGCTGTATTTGTTTAGAACTATTTTAAAACAGTATCCGCTTGCGCCTCGTGAGGGGGCCACGGACAAAAGTGTAGGGTATATCTCTCACATGTCCAACTGGTATGAAATTTATATTGACTAAATGAAAGAGAAATTTCTTATAAATATCTGTTCACTCCGATGTTCTTAAATTGACGCATATCAAAACTAATGAAAGTGAAAGGATGAACAAGAAGCATAATGATAAGCTCTTAATCTTGAAGTTGTTTCAAACTGGAGGTAATTAGCGAACATTCGTTACCCAAGAGTACACTCAACCGCAAAAGAAACGTTACCACATCTTCAACTGTGTGAAGAAACAAAATAGTGCTTCAAGGGAAAGGCGATTTTAAATGATTTGTAGATACATGATTTGTAAAGATGTACCTGTAATTTCATACATCAGCGTATACTGGTTTTATTTGTACCTCTGTTCAAGTACATTTGGAGAGTTGAAATCGCTTTTTCAAGATGTTTTAGCCACTATGTTGTTCATCAAATCATGTACAAATCAAGAAATGTAAACAAATTAATAAATGAGAGACGATGCCGACATAAATAACCTTCTTGGACTTAAATTTGTTGACGCATCTTTCCTGTAGGACCAGGGATGTAGCTCAGTTGGTAGAGCGTCGGCTCATCACTCGGAATGTCGGGTCATACCAAAAGACGTTAAAAGATTGGAGTTGTTGCTTCCTTGCTTGGCGCTCAGCATTATAAGGACAGAACAACGCTTGAACTGGCGCTGCACTGTAGCTGCCGGGTGCCACTGGCACAAAATGAATTTCCGATTTCCTTTGTATTGAGGGCAATACAGTGTTATTATTATTATTATATTATTATGATTAAAACAGGCCAAAAATATCCTTTTTCTCTCGTCTAGTTAAACAGATTCGATTTTTAGACTGCTTTAAACGTGTGTTTCTCAGACCAGATAATGTTTTGAAATTTCAAACTTAGTTGAGTTTCCTTCTGAAGACACGATGTAACACTGTTTCACTCGTTAACAAATCGTGTCATTGAAGGTAAAGTAGGAAGTTTCGGAACAGGTAGAGACGAGGCAGATGATGGTTAACTTGGTGTCGAGCTCGTCAATGCCGGTGTGGAGCTTGGATCGGAGTACTTTTTAAGGCTTCTTGTAGAGGGATGTTGGTGAAGAGGTCGACAACGTCGTAGCTGACCATGGTTCCTGTGATAGTTGCTTCCTTGAACATAAAATGACACAGTTCCAATAACTTGATTTAAAAGCGGCCATTGATTGTTTAATTGGCGTCAAACAATTATCTTTAAGGTTATTAACACCATAAACATCTTATTTATTAAAGGGGCAGTAGCACGTTTTTTTGCAAATTTTATTTTTTCAAATTTCCAATTTATAATGATAGTTTATGTCATTTATGTTTACTTTAGAGGGTAAAACGGTCTATTACACAAACCAATTATCCTTAGTGTTAATAACGGTTTTGCGTATAAAGCAAAAATTGCATGGCGGCCATTTCATTGTGAACATATTTTATTATTTTGAATGACAAAAACTATTCCCATGGCGTTACGGAACCATGTACACTCATTTTTTAACTTGATTTTCAGAAGAGAGAAAAGTATTTAACTATTGGTGACATTATTTTTCACATACTTTTAATCGACTTATTTCACCGCAAAAACGTGCTACTGCCCCTTTAAGCTTACACTAAAGTATGTAATTTAAGCAACCTGATTTCATGTTTTTGCAGAATGAGAATTCATGCATATGTGATGGTGACATCTAGTATTGTTTTACTTCAAAAGTAAGCAAGTGATATCAGACATGGTTTGTCGTCGTATGAGCATGATTCACAGTGAGAAGGAATGAAAGCACGCCATTTTCAGTATGATTTTCTACTAAACACATTCGGCAAAAACATGATAACATCAGAACCCATATTCGGCAAATCAGTGATAAGCCACATGCATTTTCTGCATATTGTAGCATTTAGGTGATAAAAGCACAATTTGTAATGCAAATAGAATGGTCTACATTTTGCTCAAGTTAAACAAGTTATGTGTCAATGTCATGATGATTATTGGTCTAAAGAAAAGCCTGATCCTGATTTGATCTGAAGTGCAAAACTTTAAAATATGATTTACTCGAAAATAAAATAATGTGGTTTGCCATACTTTTGGTAAAGACGTACCCCAAATTTCATACATCAAAGTATAATGATTTTATTTGTATGTCTTGGGGTTTTGAAATCGCTTTTTAAAATGGTTTTTGGCCACAATGTTTTTCATATAACCTTAAAAATAAAAAATAAAAAACATGTCAAAATGTAATTAACAAAAGATGTTGTCGACATGAATAACCTTAAGCCAAAACAATCCATTTTTGACTCCTTTCTTGTGTAATTCAACAGATTCGAAAACGATGATTTTTGAATTCTTAAAACGTGTGTTTCTAATAAAAAGTATTAACAGAAATGTGTTTTGAAATTTCAAACTTAGTTTAGTTGTCTTCTTAAGAACTTCTGTTTCACTCGTGTTTATCACTCGTGGGCTGAATTATCTTGTATTTTGATGGTGATGTTTCTTCTGCAGTTGAGTGTAATTCTGTCAAATAGATGAAGAGACAAGGAACTCATCAATTGTTTCACAACGACGAAGATGGGTTTAATTTAAACTTATTTCTGTTGAAAACCTGCATAAATATTGCTTCTTTTGGTGTTCGTGGCACCCCTAAAATAGCTGCTTAGAGAGAAAAATGTCTCTTCTTGTCAGTGAGTGTTTAATCTGATCTTTCATAAAGTGCTTCAAGGTGAAGGCAGATGTCTTGCTAAAATAGAGCGTTTGCTTACTGATGATAACGTTATTGTTTCTTATTTCTTATTGCTAACTCAACTCTCCAACATAACCTCTATTCTATATGTTTCTAGCAATAGTCAACAATAGAGCATTCTATTTGGCAGCGGTAGTTATTGTCCAATCAGTGACCTTGTTACACCCTGAACATTCGAACAGTCAGAGAGGTTTTCTTGATCAGTTCAAAGATGTTTACCACACTGGTACCACAGGGTATTATATGTTGTATTTCCACACTGTCATGGTAAATAACAGCTATTTTCCACAATGTTGTTTGGTCATTCCAATACATTTAACTATATTCCACGATGTGCATTTGACATCATTGTTCCCTTTATGCCATATTTCACGACGGATATTTGGTATCAGAATTTATGTCATGCTTTATTACGAGATCTTTATTTGGTAGCATATTAATATTTGTTCCTTTCATGCTACATTTCACCACGAGTCTTGGTGGCATTTTGTTCCTTTCATGCTACATTTCACCACGAGTCTTGGTAGCATATTGTTCCTTTCATGCTACATTTCACCACGAGTCTTGGTGGCATTTTGTTCCTTTCATGCTACATTTCACCACGAGTCTTGGTAGAATATTGTTCCTTTCATGCTACATTTCACAACGAGTCTTGGTGGCATTTTGTTCCTTTCATGCTACATTTCACCACGAGTCTTGGTGGCATTTTGTTCCTTTCATGCTACATTTCACCACGAGTCTTGGTGGCATTTTGTTCCTTTCGTGCTACATTTCACCACGAGTCTTGGTGGCATTTTGTTCCTTTCATGCTACATTTCACCACGAGTCTTGGTAGCATATTGTTCCTTTCATGCTACATTTCACCACGAGTCTTGGTAGAAAAGTTTATTGCATGCTACATTTGATATCAGAAGGCACGAGGTTGGGATCTGTTTATCATCTAAAACCATTCTTCATTTGTTTTTAATGAAAAATGATGCGATATCTCCTGTGCAACCCAGTTTTGGATGATAAATGTTTTAGTTGAAAATTAGTTTTTCTGTTAATTATTATCAATTCATGATTATACTTCTAAAGTTATTGCAACATGCCTATCAAGAGGTCTGCGAAGCTCAACAGCAAGTCGGCAAGTGGCCTTTGTCGTGAGTGGCCAGCACTTAAGACGTTAACATTCATTGTCATTTGACATGTTTTCTGATTTATTTCACCAGCTTGAACAAATAGCAGTTATGCATTGTCTTGTTGTGCTATTGGACTGCCGTTATCAATTAATCAACCTGAAACAATTATACACATTGAATGAGATCGGAGTCTGTTATATTTATATTGTTGCTCAACAGTGGAGACATATGTCAGAGGATGAAAAGCTATCACTGATAAAAACAATTAATGTATGGTCAAGGTAAACATTTTCACAAAATAATCGTTCAGCAAGGTCAGGCTGACAGGCCATAAATTATCTCCCCATTTTAAATGATCTTGTGTCATTGGGTAAATAAAATAAAGCAATTAATAAATATTGTGAATCATATAAAGAAAACTCATCCTGTATCCTGATCAGACGTAACAACATCTCCACCTCTTATGGAGGGTCAGAAACATACCAATTGCTAAGCTATAGATGCCGTTTTATCCTCAGCGTGAAACGGGAAAGGTAAGTCTGAAAGGTATTGAGACACATGATGCTGTGGGCATTCAACTTTATTCACAGAAAACGCCGGGTACAAACGTCGCATTCTATGGATGAAGAAATATTATTATGATATGATATTGAATAATGTACTATCAACGAATCAACGCTGATTTACATTCCAAAAGTTCTATGTTATAAATCTGTTGAAGAAGCAGATTTCACAAAACGTAGATGATTGAGACAGGAAATTACGACACATCCACATAGATCCACATCCACATAGATCCACATCCACATAGATCCACATCCACACAGATCCACATCCACATAGATCCACATCCACATATACTGGCCCAAAAAAGAAACGCATAGCGAAAATGTGTTTTTCAAAGTATGATATTTTTAAAATTAAGGCTTGAAATTTTGTAAAAGTTACTGCTAAAGTTAGACTATAGTTTTTACAACAATTTCTTTCACTTGGACAAAAAAAATTGTGAATTGCAGCCAAAACGCAGCAGCTTGAATCCAACCTGAAAAAATGTGCATGGAGAAAAATCCTACAGCATGTTGCACGTGCAAATACGGGTGCTTAGGCTTGATACCGATGGGTATAAAACCTGGGTAGTCCCATTGCGAATCACTCTCAGATGCTCCGTATACACGACTTTAAAGATGCCAAGACTTAATGAAGAGTGCAGAAACCAGGCCATTGGACGTCTAGAAACTTGCGAAAGTCAGTCAGCAGTAGCCAGGCACTTCAACGTTACTCAGAGTACCATATCTCGTCTCTGGCACCGCTACACAGTCCACAACTCCACGAGAGATCGACCGAGATCCGGCAGGCCAAGGGTGACAACTCCGGCGCAGGACCGATACATCCGGGTGATGCATCTTCGCAACAGGACAGTCAGTGCCACCTACACAGCCAACAACATTCCTGGACTTCGTAAAGTATCAGCGCAGACCATCATCAATCGCCTTCGTCAATATGGGATACGTCCTATGCGACCATATACAGCGCCATCTTTGCAACGCCATCATCGTCGTGCACGTCTGCGATGGAGCAGAAACGTTCGCCCATGGACTCTAGTGCATTGGAGAAGAATCTGGTTCAGCGATGAGTCGCGGTTCATGCTCTATCGCCACGATGGTAGGATGAGGGTCTAATGATGTGGGCAAGCATATCCTTTAATGGTAGGACAAATTTGGTTCACGTGCAAGGAAATTTAACTGCTGTACGCTATCGAGACGAAATCCTGCAACGTCACCTTCTTCCCGCAATTGACGTCAGACGTGAAATTTTTCAACAGGACAATGCCAGACCGCATACTGCGCGTGTTACCATGGATTATCTTGCCAACAGCAATGTGAATGTACTGCCATGGCCCTCCAAATCTCCAGACTTGAACCCAATCGAGCATTTGTGGGATTTGTTGGATAGACGGGTACGACGTCGACAACATCCACCGCAGACGCTTCAAGAACTGACCCACGCACTGCTGGATGAGTGGGGAAGAATTCCACAACGCAAGATTCGACGACTCATTCAATCCATGCCCAGGCGATGCAGAGCAGTGATCCATGCTCGTGGTGGTAGCACCCGGTACTGACTTCGTCACAGTGATGTCACAATCACAAACGTCCACAGGAGGATTTAAATGACTGCATTCAGTGGAGGAGACATGCATTTAATGCTGTGAAAAATTTGGTTGTTGTACATTCCATATTTAGTGTGCAATTATGCTGTAAACACATGACAATAAACTCTGATTTTTCTGTTATGCGTTTCTTTTTTGGGCCAGTGTAGATCCACATCCACGTAGATCCTTACACCTGTGAGACATGCCCTTAGCCTCCCATAAGCAATATTTCAGCATAACGTTTACCAACTATGTCAGATGATAAGTAACGTTAGCAAATAAAAAGACACTCATCAAAACTGATGAACTTAGGAACTACACTGCTTCATGGACTCCGAAATCCGTCGAGAAATGATTGCTGTGCTGGCAGTGCAAATATGCTATAGACTAAAACTATCAATGTTGCGATCACAATTCTACTAAAACCACTTTCCATTGGTCAGAGAACATCGATAAGAAAAGATGTTCCCGTTAAAAGGTAGTGGCATCAGTTCTGAACACGACAAGCATGTCTTGCCTTGCCAATAGCTCCCATTAATCTTCAGTAGTATTACTATGTAGCAATTTGAAGGAATTTTAAGACAAAGTTATATAAATACAGTACAGTATGCACAAATAATTTCTTCTAATTTCTTTAGTATAAGGAACGTTTCGTTTGAGTTATTTTACGTTATAAACATCTTACCTTCAGACTGGAAAATTGCAAAGGAAGAAAATAATGGCCCATGTATGGGACCTATATTTCTTGTAATTGCTTCTTTCTGACATAAATATAGATCATCATAAAATCATCTAACATCGATTAAGGTGGGAACAAATCAGGACCTAGTTTGAGTGTCTTTGTTTTGCGGGTACATAATGGTTGAGTGTCAAGTATTGCAAGTACATAATGGTTGAGTGTCAATTATTGCAAGAACATACTGGTTGAGTGTCAAGTATTGCAAGTACATAATGTTTGAGTGTCAAGTATTGCAAGTACATAATGGTTGAGTGTCAAGTAATGCAAGTAAATAATGGTTGAGTGTCAAGAATTGCAAGTACATAATGGTTGAGTGTCAAGTATTGCAAGTACATAATGGTTGAGTGTCAAGTAATGCAAGTAAATAATGGTTGAGTGTCAAGAATTGCAAGTACATAATGGTTGAGTGTCAAGTATTGCAAGTACATAATGGTTGAGTGTCAAGTATTGCAAGTAAATAATGGTTGAGTGTCAAGTATGAGTGTCAAGTATTGCAAGTACATAATGGTTGAGTGTCAATTATTGCAAGAACATACTGGTTGAGTGTCAAGTATTGCAAGTAAATAATGGTTGAGTGTCAAGTAATGCAAGTAAATAATGGTTGAGTGTCAAGTACTGCAAGTACATAATGGTTGAGTGTCAAGTATTGCAAGTACATAATGTTTGAGTGTCAAGTATTGCAAGTAAATAATGGTTGAGTGTCAAGTATGAGTGTCAAGTATTGCAAGTACATAATGGTTGAGTGTCAATTATTGCAAGAACATACTGGTTGAGTGTCAAGTATTGCAAGTAAATAATGGTTGAGTGTCAAGTAATGCAAGTAAATAATGGTTGAGTGTCAAGTACTGCAAGTACATAATGGTTGAGTGTCAAGTATTGCAAGTACATAATGGTTGAGTGTCAAGAATTGCAAGTACATAATGTTTGAGTGTCAAGTATTGCAAGTACATAATGGGTGAGTGTCAAGTATTGCAAGTACATAATGGTTGAGTGTCAAGTATGAGTGTCAAGTATTGCAAGTACATAATGGGTGAGTGTCAAGTATGAGTGTCAAGTATTGCAAGTACATAATGGTTGAGTGTCAATTATTGCAAGAACATACTGGTTGAGTGTCAATTATTGCAAGTAAATAATGGTTGAGTGTCAAGTAATGCAAGTAAATAATGGTTGAGTGTCAAGTACTGCAAGTACATAATGGTTGAGTGTCAAGTATTGCAAGTACATAATGGTTGAGTGTCAAGTATGAGTGTCAAGTATTGCAAGTACATAATGGTTGAGTGTCAATTATTGCAAGAACATACTGGTTGAGTGTCAAGTATTGCAAGTACATAATGTTTGAGTGTCAAGTATTGCAAGTACATAATGGTTGAGTGTCAAGTATTGCAAGTACATAATGGTTGAGTGTCAAGTATTGCAAGTACATACTGACTGGTAATTACACAATGAATGATGATATATATATATAGACTAGTTGTCGGTATAGACAACAAATTGAAAGAATGAATGAGAACAAGTGCTTGATAACGGTGCCAGTATCTGCATCGAAACGTCCCACTCATATCAATAAAGAATTTGTTCTCATTCATCATCCCAGCTTCTAAAATGCCTCTCAAAGACATTTGAAAGAACACAAATAAGGTAAACAAATCACCATGATATTTATCTCTCAATCTCCACTTGTAATTGTTTCTGACAACACGTCAGTTTAAGTATTGAAAGGCATTTACATTGTCCTCAAGATATGCAACAACAAGTGCCCCTTGAGGCATTACATGTAGATATATGTAAATAATAAAATATAACCTTGAATTCTAGAACGAAACTCGCCTGAGGCGTTTTCCATCTAAAACAGTTTCTGTCAAGTAACAAAAGAAACTTTCTGTCGACTAACTCTGATATAGGTAACTTTCTGTCGACTAACTCTGATATAGGTAACTTTCTGTCGACTAACTCCGATATAGGTAACTTTTGTCGACTAACTCTGATATTGGTAACTTTCTGTCGAATTACTCTGATATAGGTAACTTTCTGTCGACTAACACTGATATAGGTTACTTTCTGTCGACTGACTCTGATATAGGTAACTTTCTGTCGACTGACTCTGATATAGGTAACTTTCTGTCGAATTACTCTGATATAGGTAACTTTCTGTCGACTAACTCTGATATAGGTAGCTTTCTGTCGACTAACTCTGATATTGGTAACTTTCTGTCGAATTACTCTGATATAGGTAACTTTCTGTCGACTAACACTGATATAGGTTACTTTCTGTCGACTGACTCTGATATAGGTAACTTTCTGTCGACTGACTCTGATATAGGTAACTTTCTGTCGAATTACTCTGATATAGGTAACTTTCTGTCGACTAACTCTGATATAGGTAGCTTTCTGTCGACTAACTCTGATATAGGTAACTTTCTGTCGACTAACTCTGATATAGGTAACTTTCTGTCGACTAACTCTGATATAGGTAACTTTCTGTCGACTAAATCTGATATATAGGTAACTATCAAGGATAGTAAAGTACTTGACAAACATCATGAACGGCTGATAGGAATTCCAGTAATGAACAGTAACAGTAACAGAAGCTTACAGGTACATCAGGATAGATGTATTATACCC
Organism: Gibbula magus; assembly: GCA_936450465.1. Classification (NCBI taxonomy): domain Eukaryota; kingdom Metazoa; phylum Mollusca; class Gastropoda; order Trochida; family Trochidae; genus Gibbula; species Gibbula magus. The sequence goes on along the minus strand of OW388296.1, from coordinate 1,603,239 downwards.
CCTAAATCTGTAGAGACAATAAATAAAGACAATGAGATTTTAAACTATGAGTAACAATGAGAACCTAAATAGATATCTACTTGATTTATTAGAACTGAAGCCTGGAATAGTTACACACTGCTTGTAGGTTGGTCGTGATACATACACATATACATGTATTAGATGTACCCACTCTTTTCCGAGGGCATTGGCTGATACACCTATTGATTTTAAGAATTGTGGGGCCTCCGAGGCGTCAGCCGAGGAGGCTCCACGATTCTTGAAAACAATAGGTGTATCCGCCAATGCACCGATGAAAGAGTGGGTACATCTGACGTATACCCCACTCCTGTCGAGTTTCTTTTGCAAAGAACATTTTTATTCTGAAAATAACAAAAATATGAAACTTTTATAAACTTTGATTTTATTTTATATAAACTCAGCGGTTAAGACCCTCACATACTAAACTGTCAGCGCGCTTCAGAAAAATCATGCGCATCATGCACGGATCACGATCGCCCGTGCATCTCGCTGAAATATACTAGCTTCACAACAGAGCTAATGGCAAATGTCACATGACCTGAGTTTTGAGAATAAACAAACTAAATTCAATATGTGTAAGAAAGTTTGCATCCCAAAAATACTTACCAATGACATTCATAAACAAATACACAAACCACACATATTATTTCAGGCAGTATACAAACCTTAATCAATTGGTCAAGAAAAATGTTATCAATTTACATCTGCCCTCATGGCTGGGTGGGTAGACCTCTGGGCAGGAAAGATAGAGGTCACTGGTTCGATCCCAGGTTTCGATTGAAACATGCAAAATTGTGTAGAGTATCTTGACTTCGATTTAAATCGGGTATAGATATTATTGTGTAAAATGTGTTTAGAAAGTAATTTGACTCTAAAGAATTTTTTACTCCTAACCTACCCAAGAGTAATATGCATGAATACCAATCTAACTCAAATCTAACTAACAAGTTCACACAACCAACAGTCCGGGCTCAAAAACTTTATTCTTAAAAAGCATTTGTGAAGGTTACACAAAACAGCAAATTTTTAAATTGGAAAAATGAAACCCTTGAGGTATTGTAGGGTAATGATATATAATGATGATGATATATATATAAAGCCCCTACCCTCGAATGCACTTAACTTATACATAGTGTATGTATATCCACTAGTACTTTAGGCAAGTGAGGGAAAGACATTGCTAACCAGTAATACTACCGGGAGGGAGGGAGGGTTAAAAAGTTTAGAATTGCAGTGCAAAATTTAAAAGCTAAGCGGCCTGCGGGCCATGCAAAACAGCGTGCGCCATACTTGTTGAAAGCCAAGTGCACCCCCTAGCGGCAAAGGGAGATAACTCGTAAAAATAAATTCACACATGAATTTTCACTTTACTCCTAACCTACCCAAGAGTAATATGCATGAATACCAATCTAACTCAAATCTAACTAACAAGTTCACACAACCAACAGTCCGGGCTCAAAAACTTTATTCTTAAAAAGCATTTGTGAAGGTTACACAAAACAGCAAATTTTTAAATTGGAAAAATGAAACCCTTGAGGTATTGTAGGGTAATGATATATAATGATGATATATATATATAAAGCCCCAAGCCCAAACCAAAGGTTGTGTAAACAGGGAATAAGAGAACAAGAAAGGGAGGAACTGTAATGGTAAAATGGAGCAAATCTTGCTAAAAGCTATAGAAGGCAATAAGAACTGAAATTCCTTTCTCACAAAGGCTAAATGCTTCATTGAACATACACAAAAAGTTACCCACTAACTACAATAGTCAATCACAACAGCAAATCAGATCGCTGTGACCATCTGCTGCACTGCATGCATATGCTGTTTGCTATCAGAGTCTATGTATCTGGTGAACGCATTACTCGACCAGTATCCCAGTCTCTGGATGACTTGTTCTGACAAGCCACTCTTAAAGGCCCACGTCGCTCCACCCCGCCTGAAGGAGTGGCCACTGAACTCGGTTGCATTCAGTCCACAAGACCGCAAGAGGGTGCGCAATCTTGTCATAAAAGAGGTATATGATAAAGGAGTCAGTTCTCTATTGACAAAAAGTGGTTGTAATGGCAGCGCGTTTCTAGAGAGACGAAGGTAGTCCTGCAAAGCACAGGCTGGACACAACGGATGTCCTTGTACACAAGGCAAAGGTATTCGAACGATACGTTCTCTGAACTGTACCGTCTTGGTGTGATGTAGTCTCAGCATATATCCACCTTCCACTCGAACCGCGTCCACTCTACGCACCACACCACCTGACTTATTATTATCAGTCACTAAGAAATTATTTGGTCTCAGTAGTCCAAAGAAACCAACAACACATGCAGCCCAAAAAGCAGCATCACTAGCATGAGTCAAAGTTAATTTTGCTTTTAATTGCAGCAAAATCAAAGGAGTAATAGGTTCTACACAAGTCTGCCCGGCCCCAAGGGACCTCTTAAGGCCTAATAACACCTGTTTGACACCCCAATTTCCAACCACTGGACTTTCCAGTCCCTCACTTCTATGCAGGTGGGAAATGATATTCAGGTAACACACAATGGAGCTATATTTCAAGCGTTTAACTCCTGCTAAGTAGGCAATGTACAATTCCAACATTTCTGGAGCAAGCGGTGTTGCAGACACTCTAACCTGCTCACAAAAACCTAGGTAGGTCTTAAGGTGGGTCGTATATGTCTTCTTGGTGGATTCTGCCCAGGCTTTTGCTTTGAGAGTCGATACTGCACGTTGAAGTTGGGCTCGTAGTTGCTCCCCACCTAGCACAGACAAAAGAATCAGACATATGCTCACACAGGTCACTTGCATGAAACATGTCATTACCTAAACCTGCCCTCAATTTATACAATCTAGTAAGAGCTCCAACTTCATGTAACCTTGAACACGCATCTGCAGCATGATTGATTTTTCCTGGGATGTAACAGGCACTAATATTGAAGTTATGCATGGCACTTGCCCAGAACAATGCTCTCAAGTACCTCATTATCACAGGATCAGATGTTGATCCATTATTAATAATGCACTTAGCCGCAATGTTGTCAGTATACACCACTACTCTTTTGTTCTTCCACAGCTCTCCCCATCGAAAAGCAGCAAAAATAACAGCAAGTGTCTCTTTGAAGTTTATATGCATATCATGCAAGATCGGAATATCCAATTTCCAGTTCACATAAAAATAATCATTCATAAAAACACCACCACATCCCTCTTTAGATGCATCCGTGTGTACATTCGTGATTGGGCGATTGTCCATAATTGTAACACTTCCATTGAAACAAGGCAGGAACTCACGCCACCAGTTTATGTCTGCTTTGAACTCCTCCGATAGGACAACTTTATGAGTCGGGAGCACCAAGGTATGTTTCAAGTCAAGTATCCTGCGCAAAAAGGTACGCCCTCCAGGTATAACCTGGCTTGCCCAATTAAGCTTGCCCGCCAAAATATCTAGTTGACGTTTACTAGCACGTTTGCGAGAGGCAAACTCTCCAATCACATCAGAAAATTTGGATAGTTTATCTGCAGGTAGAGCGAGCGTGAAGGCAACGGTGTCAATCCATATTCCAAGAAACTCTAATCGCTGACATGGACCCTCAACTTTGGACCAGTTAATGGCGAAGCCTAAAACTCTCAGAGTTCTAATAAGTAGATGTAAACCTGTCGAACAGGCTTCAAACGAACTTTCTATGATGAGGAAATCATCCAGATAAGCTATAACAGTCACATTATAATGGTATTTCATAATATCGCACACTGCATCTGTAAGTGTCTGGAATATTTTTGGACTGCGTGCACAACCAAAAGGTAGTTTTGTATCCGCCATGAAAGTCCCTTCCATTATTCCATGAAAATGCCAGTACAGTCCTGTAAATTCATAGTTACTAGGGTGAATACTCACAGAACGATAAGCATGACGTAGATCAACTTTAGCTAGGTAATTGTTGTGCTCTACTAACTTACAAGCAGTTCTTAAGTCCTGATATTGTACCGAAGTGTCAATCACAAACGAGTTCATCGAGCCACCTAGCGGTCTACTACCATCATGAATAATTCTGATCTCCTGAGAGTTACGTTTTGGGATTGCACCAAGGGCACTAACAATTTTGGGCTGCTTATCTAGTACAATATAATTTCCCAACTCAATCTCAGACTTGAGTGCTTGCTCCACCTGTTTATTGTATTGTTTAGTAGACTGAGAGTTTGGTACGACGACATGAGCAACATCACTAATTTCAACATTTGAGTCAATAATATTAAAACCATCCAGGAGTCCTGTCAATATAAAGTCACTATGAACATGCCCTGGTGGCAATAAAGCCTGCCAGGCCACACGCTTTAAGCCTGATTGGGAGGGGCATTGAACCGAGGAGCTGGCATCTCCCCTCTCTGAAAAGAGTTTTTTGGCACAGTATACCCATGCTTGGTTTCTGGATGGTTTTGATAGCACTGAGGACACACATGTCTGAGTTTGCAGTCTGACCTGAAACACATTTCTCTATTGAAGTTTCTGCAAATCTCATGCCCTGAAGGCATGAAGGGTCCCCTTCTTCTTGTCTGAGTGTGATCAGTATTACCTACTTTCATGCCAGAAAGAGCTTGAAATATCTTTGGAACCAACTGAAAGTCTCTCAGATCTTGTAAATAACAGCCCCATTCAAAATTTTCCCGAGCCTGTCTCTCTCTATATTCGTTGTCATAAGCGACTACACTTTTCCACGTGTAACGTGATGCCAGACGAAAGGTGTCTGCTGTATATTTTAGGTACGCTTCAGCAGACCTAGGCTGCAGTTGACCAGATGCCATCAACGCACTCATTATGCGAGCGTTAGCGTGCCCCCACTTTTCCATAGTAATTTCCGATAACTTAGGTTTCCTGCCCCCTAAATTCAACTTCGCCCCTTGCCCAATGTCAATTTCAATGTCTTTCATGCCCTCGTCAACCCAAATAAAATCCACTATTTTGTGATATTTCACAGTCACAGGACCGGTGTGATTCTCACCTTCACGATTGGTGCCGCCATTGGTGACCACGTGGTCTGTAGTATCGCGTGGCCTTGAAGAATCTTGTAATGTCTGAAGTCTGTTTCGTTCTTCCGTTATTTGCTGTTCCAATTCTACCCTCTTGCGTTCCATTTGGAGAACTCTGAGTGTCTTCTCCAGATCTTCGCACTCTCGCGCCGTCGCCCTGGTGATTTGATCAGCACGCTCGACGGACATGCGGGGTGAACTCGCGTTGGCTTCCAACGATGAATCGTTGAGGAAGTCGATTCCAGCCTTTTCAGCTTCCAAGATCTCCTGCATCTTCCCCCCTGCGGCCTTACGTTTTCCACGATCCATTCTTCTTATTTTAAAAAGTTTAGAATTGCAGTGCAAAATTTAAAAGCTAAGCGGCCTGCGGGCCATGCAAAACAGCGTGCGCCATACTTGTTGAAAGCCAAGTGCACCCCCTAGCGGCAAAGGGAGATAACTCGTAAAAATAAATTCACACATGAATTTTCACGAATTAAAATTGTAGGTATATCAAACAAGTGTAGGTATATCAGAAATACACCGACGGTATCGGCTAGTACACCTACTGTTGTAACAAAAGAAACCATGGCAACGAGACCGGAAGTGGGGTATAAGAGTCATATACATCTCTAGATTACAAATAGTAACTTGAACTTGGTACTTCGCGTCCAGTACTGTAAATCAAGCGATACGCATCTCTTCTTCTCTGTGACTGTGCTGAATTAGAGTTACGTCCCTTTCGTACAACATGGCAGGCGACGGTGAACTTATAAAACGTCAAAGAAGTAAACGTTCATTTTAAGATTCGCCACGAGGGCAACAACACCATGCAGGCCTACCTAAATGAGAAACGTTGCCGGAAATTGAAGAAAATTGAAGTTGGATAACTGGACAAAATACTCGCCAAGTTTTATTCCAAGGTGGCACAAGAGAATTGCCTTCATCATAGGATTAACAGAGATTAAGCACGTATCGGGAAAACATGTCAACATTGTTCATGACCCACTGGAGTCACTGAATCATACAAAGAACGGTCCGTAGGCCTAACTGCCATGACAAAGAAATTAAATCATTTAAAACTATATTTTCGAAAGTGATATTTTGAAATTGTTGAAATATTATTGACTGTAAAAGTTCAAATTGATTATAACATTTAACAAGTTGAATTAAAGCTCGATTTGTTTTCATTGACGTTTAATCATGATGAAATCGTTCACTTCATACCAGTAATACATAGTTCAGTAGCTTCACGGTGATTCAGGATAAATGTATTATACTCCCCATATCTCTAGAGAAATAAATAAAGACAATGATATTCTAAACTCTTACTTACGAGAACCTAAATAGACATCTACTTGAAGTATTAGAACTGAAGCCTGAAAAAGCTACACACTGCTTGCAGGCTGATCATGATTGGTTCTTAGTGTCACATACATCTCTAGATTACAAATAGTAAATAGATCTGTTCAACCTACATACTAACGTTCAATTAATTACCAAAGAGAACAGTAACCTTTCTCATTAAAGAGTTCTGAAAGTGGACACCTTCGTGGATTTCAAATATCCTTGAGCAGTTGACAAAACATCGATGAGAGTCGTGATATCGTGTCAACAAGGAAGTGGACCGTTTATCAGCGTTCTGGATTACCTCCCCTTACCGCTGCGTAAAGCTGACTTCATTGCAGGAGATCATGAAGGGAGCTGAAGTTCATTTACGTTTTGCTTTGATCATAATGTTTACTTGGAGTTGTGGTGCCGTTAGAGCGGTACAGTTAGAGCGGTACAGTTAGAGTGGTACTGTTAGAGCGGTACAGTTAGAGTGGTACAGTTAGAGTGGTACTGTTAGAGCGGTACAGTTAGAGTGGTACAGTTAGAGCGGTACAGTTAGAGCGGTACAGTTAGAGTAGTACAGTTAGAGTGGTACAGTTAGAGCGGTACAGTTAGAGTGGTACAGTTAGAGTGGTACTGTTAGAGCGGTACAGTTAGAGTGGTACAGTTAGAGTGGTACTGTTAGAGCGGTACAGTTAGAGTGGTACTGTTAGAGCGGTACAGTTAGAGTGGTACAGTTAGAGTAGTATAGTTAGAGCGGTACAGTTAGAGCGGTACAGTTAGAGTGGTACAGTTAGAGTGGTACAGTTAGAGTGGTACAGTTAGAGCGGTACAGTTAGAGTGGTACAGTTAGAGTAGTATAGTTAGAGCGGTACAGTTAGAGTGGTACAGTTAGAGCGGTACAGTTAGAGCGGTACAGTTTTAGTGGTACAGTTAGAGCGGTACAGTTAGAGCGGTACAGTTAGACCGGTACAGTTAGAGCGGTACAGTTAGAGTGGTACAGTTAGAGTGGTACAGTTAGAGCGGGACAGTTAGAGTGGTACAGTTAGAGCGGTACAGTTAGAATGGTTCAGTTAGAGTGGTACATTTAGACCGGTACAGTTAGACTGGTACAGTTAGACTGGTACAGTTAGACCGGTACAGTTAGACCGGTACAGTTAGACTGGTACAGTGTTATCCAACAGCAATGCTCGTGAGTTAAGGTTAGAGTTAATGTAAGGGTTCGGTTTTAGGGTCAGGTAAGGTTTAGGGTTTAGGGTTTAAGGTTAAGCTTTAAGTTTAAGGTTAGGGTTAGGGTAAGGGTTAGGGATGGGTTAGTAAGAGTGGTACACAGTAAGAGCGGTACCGCTTGACTGGTACAGTGTTGTCCAAAAGTAACGCTGGATAGTTAAAAGTTTGTATCAGGATTAGGGTTAGGATTTAGGATGTAGGATTGAGGGTTTACAGTTTACAGTTTACGGTTTAAGGTTTAGTGTTTAGGGTTAGTGTAAGTGTATTGGTTGAGGGTTTATGATTCAGGGTTCAGGGTTAAGGTTTAGGGTTACGGTTACATTGAGTTGTGATTCTTTTGGAATGTTTTTTGCAACGATTGCAAACATAGTACGTACTTATCATATGTTGCGTAGTATTTCATTTTCAAACAGATATATAACAGTCATTGATTGGCAATGACAGTCACGGTGTTGTCCAACAGCAATGCTGGTGAGTTAGAGTTGAAGTTTATGCTAGGGATAGGGTTTACGGGTTAGGGTGTTCAGGTAATGGGTTTCGGGTTATGGGTTTCGGATTTCGGGTTTCGGGTTTCGGGGTAGGGTTAGGCTTAGGGTTTAGGCTTAGGGTTTAGGGGTTAGGGGTTAGGTTTAGGGTTAGGCTTAGGGTTACATTGAGTTGGGCTTCTGTTGGAATGGTACAATGCTGGTGAAGTTTTTGCGACGATTGCAAACTATGACATACTTATCACATGCTCCGGAATATTTTATCTTCAAACATATACCTATAAACCCGTCATTGTTTGGCAATACATTGAAGAAGATTTCGAATTGCTAAAAAGGGAATAACCTGTCCTTATATGAGATTTAGCGTACTGTGGACAGACTTACTTTAACTTGATATGACTACTTATCAGATAATGAAGTATGTACTCGGCTGGATAAAGGCAACTCTATTTATGAAAAGAGGCCGATGTACATCTATAAACGACTATGATTAACCTAAATAATTGTCTTTGTCACGAACCAGAGTTACGTTTAAATTTAAACTTCATGACCTAGATACATTACTCTCTCTGGATGTGAAGATACAACTTCTTTTTCGTATTCTTATTATATGGCAGCATGTTCAAAGGGACATAACTCTGTTACAAATGAACTTATATGAATTAAAATTTGATAGTTAGGTAACATTTAAACATTAATTTTACTTAATTTTAAAACTTAATTTTGTGATTTGAGACTATCTGCCATAGTTTACGTGTGACAGGTTAAAGAACATTGCCATGTTTTGAAAATCGCCATGTTCAAAGGTTCAAACTGTTTATTGCTTAAACTAATTGTTCAATTGAAACCTAACTTTTATGTTGGGTCTTTTCAACAACAAAAAGTTGACAGTATAGCTTCAAACTTTGCAGACGCCGTTTAGGGGTTCAAAACAACGCATATGTTATGTTAGTATGTTTTGAATATTCAGAAGAGCATTAACTGCTTAACTACGCTAACAATATAAATATTAATTAAACCTACTTATGTGAATATCAAAGCACAACGTCTTCTCATTCTCTTCCCAATTGCAAAGAGGTTACTCCTTTCAGATTTTCGATCCCAATCTCTGTTCTACATCGCCTGAATCTGAGTGCAGACATGAAGTGTCCTGATTGGTTGCAATTGAATCTAGTTGTGCAATCAGCGACGCCTTTGTAAAAGTGACATGATAAAATAAACGTTTCCGTTTAATGTGTTTTGCTCTAAATATTCATTTTTGATTTTGTGAAAACAATTGATCATAAACCTGCTGATAAATAAAGAAGACCAAATCAGAGACAAATACCAAAATACAGTTCATTTGTGTTATTTACATCAGGCATATTCGAATGGTATTAATGATACGCTGCACCTCATTATCAAACTGTTAACAGTCTTTTCTTAAGCATGAGAAATATAATGCAGGGGTCCATTAATTAGTGAGTTTCTTTAGAGAGGTAATTTGTTGGCATAAATTTGTCTCGAAAACTTCTTAAGATACAAACATGATTGACAGCTCATTTGAATACTCAGAGATACTGATGGAGTAAGTGTGATTTAAGTCAAACCTGGGGTTGAAGGTCAAGCAGAAGTCTTGAAGATCTAGTAATTGACTTGTCTATCCTAGTTACTTTTTATTAGTATCAATATTGTCATTAATAGTTTACACATCTTTCTTGTGTTATATACAAACTTTGAAAGTTTCCTGTGCACAAAAGGTTAGTGGGTCTTATGAAATAATGGCCCCATTGCATTGACGTCTTATATGACTTAACGAGTTTTCTTGGTTTCAAGTTCCTTGCTTAATGCACTATGTAGGCTTTGTGTTTTAAGCAGTCTCGGTTTCAACTATACCTATAATATAACTATAACCATCCGAGAGTCGAGTGTAATGTGTCGGTCATGCTCTCAGCAAAGTCTCCTCGCATCAACTCAAAGTGAGATTGTTTAGATCAGCCTCATGCCTATTTTACATTAAGACGCAAATTTCATATTTCATTTTAAAGTAAGGTGTCATCAGGCTCCAAATATGCAATTAAGAGAGAAAAATTGTGTTGTTAATGTACTATTCTGTAAATGAGTTATCGAAATGAACAATGAAGAAAAGTCATTGTTTCTTTATATAAGTAAAACCTTATTAAACAAATATTGTTTTCGGATCTTGACCTGTAAACATCCATCGGCATGTAAAGGATATGTGTTCTTAATAAGGCTTGCTAATACTCTGTGTGCAATAACAGGAAAATACAACCAACGAATTATATCTCTAATGCAGTGACGTTGCCAAATCATTAACCTTTATTTATTATCCATTATTTAAGATTTAATTAAACTGCCTGATCTCTTTAAAGATAATAGAGATTTAACTAAGACTCTTGTAAAGGAAACATGTAGCTTTTAGTTGAGATTTATATCTTTGTAAGTATAATGTATTACATTGCAATTGCACTGTGGGACTAGTTCCCTCAACTATTGAAATAATTTTTCAATACTTTCTAAACATGCGACGTTTATTCAAACAGTTACGTAATCTAATTGGACTTTCCATGTCATTAGATGTATTACTTTTTACCAGACATGCCCAATGTTGATATCCTTTACAGATCATTAATGAGAAAAGAGTCTGACTTAAGATTTATCATTTATTTGCATTCAAGATAAACGACAGGTTGAAAAAAACAATCTTTCCCAGTCCTTTTAAGAGAACTGCTTTTAATTAGCATTCCAGAATGCTTCCGTGCAGACTATCACCACGCTGATATGACACCCTGACTTAAGACTTATACCGACATCCTAAAACTTGTCTATCCACTTTCAATTTTATAGAAAACCGCGTCCTTACGAATTATTTGAATAGATTTAACAGTATTTGCAGTATACCCGGAAAAGTTTTTACCATTTGTCAAGGCATGAGTGCAATAATTATAAGCAAACATCTTTGCCTTTACGTGGCTTATGGCTAATGATACTGGCTAAGTGGCGTTAAACAATATATAGAGGACTTCTTTTGTTTTCAGTGTCATATCCCTTATCTTTCATCAAGTGACGGGGTAAAACTGGCTGCTATTTACACGAGTGGCGCAGTAACAACACCCACAACAAAGTCCTCAAGTGATGCATGTAGTAAAGCCAGTATAGTATAGTATATCATACCATAGCAAAGCATAATATAGTATAGCATGGTATAGTATGGTATGGTATGGAATGGTATGGTATAGTATGGAATGGAATGGTATGGATTATAGTGCCGTATAGTATAGAATAGTATAGTATAGTATGGTATAATATAGTATAGTATAGTATACATGTAGTATAGTATAGTATAGTATAGTATAGTATGGTATAGTACAGTATGGTATAGTATGGTATGGTATAGTATGGTATAGTATAGTATAGTATAGTATAGTATAGTATAGTATAGTTTAGTATAGTATAGTATAGTATGGTATGGTATGGTATGGTATGGTATAGTATAGTATGGTATAGTATGGTATGGTATGGTATGGTATAGTATAGTATAGTATAGTATAGTATAGTATAGTATAGTATAGTATAGTATAGTATAGTATAGTATAGTAAAGTATAGTATAGTATAGTATAGTATAGTATAGTATAGTATGGTATGGTATGGTATAGTATGGTATGGTATGGTATGGTATGGTATGGTATGGTATGGTATTGTATAGTACAGTTAAGTACAGTTAAGTATAGTATAGTATAGTATAGTATAGTATAGAACTCTCTTGATACCAATGCAACTGATGTTATTAACGAATTTAGTTTGGAGCTTATTGAAGATTTGCTGGACAAAAACATTCTGAGTGAAACTTAATATTCATGTCATAATCAATTGAAAATATTCCGTATTGACAGTACAGAGAAGTACAAGAAATCTTATATATGTCATGACGGATTTGGCAAACCGATTGGAAAGTGCTACTGAATATGAGTAAATCTCTAATGAAAAAGTACAGGAAGACTTTGAAATGCAGACAATGCCAATAGTTTTGTATATAATATACCTTTAGAACTACTTTATTAGTTGGGAGACGTCTGCACGTCTTATATAGATTCGAACCTTTCAGAGGATTGACAGATGAAGAGCCGGTCTGATTCAAATCCTAGCTGGTTATTGATAGAAAATCTGTGTCTTTATTCAGAACAGATTGTATAATAAAGTAGGTTGTTCAGTGAAAATATCTATATGAAGTGAACAATGGGTAAGGACAAATTATTTAAAAGGGCTATTTGTACTTAGAAAATGTTAACACTGAGATGGAAAATTTAGGAAGTTAAAACCACTTTTGTCTGAAGGAGACGGGACAACCGACAGCATAAGGAAATATACGGAAATCAACCAATCAGAATCAAGGATACACTTTAGTCACGTTACAATATACGTTCATAGATAGAAAGAGAAGATACGAAAAGAGACAGAGTTAAAGCAACAGGCATGGGAAGAGAGACACGTGTACAAAGAGGGACACATTTACACAATGTGACACGTGTACAAAGAGGGACACATTTACACAATGAGACACGTGTACAAAGAGGGACACATTTACACAATGTGACACGTGTACAAAGAGGGACACATTTACACAATGAGACACGTGTACAAAGAGGGACACATTTACACAATGAGACACGTGTACAAAGAGGGATACATTTACACAATGAGACACGTGCACAAAGAGGGACACATTTACACAATGAAACACGTGTACAAAGAGGGACACATTTACACAATGAGACAGGTGTACAAAGAGGGACACATTTACACAATGAGACAGGACAACTGAAATTAAAAGGAAGCAGATACACTTGTAGATAGAAAACGACGATACAGTAGAGAAAACATTATAGAGACAAGTATAGGGAGAGAGAAAAGAAAGGAAAAGAGAAAACCAAACAGAGGGTGAAAGTTACACAAAGAATGTCCTATAGAATAGAAAGAATAAAGTATAGATAGACAGCGAGCGTGACAGAAATGGATATTAACGTTGGCAAACAAAGACAAATATGGTTGAAATAATGACCGCAGACAGAGTGAATATCTGTGATAACCATCGAGCGGTACGCGAGATGGTTATCACAGATATTCACGAGGTCGAGGTCATTATTTCACATACACCACATGGTTATGATTGACAAAGTGACAAGTCGTTTTTATTTTCATTAATTTAAATACGAAATAGTTACTTTAATTGAACGTTTTGAAATAGTTGTAATGTTGTAATGCTTGAGTGAATTCTACTCTAAACATTGCTTCAACATCACGTGTACACTTCGCGAAATTCACGTGCAAATCGAGTCGTGTACATTCATTGTTGTCAAACAGAAATTCCTAGCAAGTAACCAACTGTTTATTTTCGTTTTTACTACAGAAACTACATCACCTTTTCTTTGAATATATACAAACAAACATTTATAAGATTGTTTTTGACAACATATTATTCTGTTTTAACAAGCCATTCAGTCCATGACCAACACTCTACTGGCGTTAAGCGAACACCGTGGCTGCACGGACATTGTTCATTGCATCTTGTGATGCACGGACATCATGAATGTCATGTTGCCAAGCTACGTTTCTAACTTCACGTGCAGCACACAATCAAAAGCGCGTGGTTGCGAAGAAGTGGCCAAAATGGAATTGTTCTTATGTTTCAAACAAAAGTACACATAATAAGAGTTTCAAGGTCTTTTCGGAGCGAAATGAAGGTGAGTTACATTGTATTTGACACTAATTCATTTGCTGTTTAACCGTATTTGACATTTTAGCTCATGTAATAGGGCGTTTTCGAGTGACCAAACGAAATATAAACATGTTCACGATAGTGTTTCATTCACAATATCATACAGCTTTGCTTGACAAATCGTAATAATGATTTTCACCAGGGCGTGGGATGATTGTCTTTACCATTTTGACATTACCGTCTCGTATACTTTTGCATGTCATTTTCATTGAATTAAAAAATGAATAGCTCTTTATCGATAATCAATATCGAGTGTTAAATTGATGTCGTTTATTTTCTTGCTATCAAAATGTGTAATTTTATCATTTAGATAATTCGTAAATATTTTGCTATTAAAGATGCATCTAGTATTGTTTCATAATATTTTATTTGACTTTAATACGTGCCAACATTCCATAAGGGCGGATTTAAGTTTAAATAGTTTCACTCAACTTGCATACCCATCCCCAATCGTAAAATATATCATAACTCATAGTTTCCAATTTAAATCGAGCAACATCATTATGCATGTGTAGAAACCGAAACTACACGTCCCATTTTCATGTACAGTAGCCATGACCTATATTCAACATTATCAACCATAATTTTTGCTGATGTTTTGAGTCGATTATCACCAACATGGCAATTTTCGGCAACAGCCAGAACTTCCAGATAAAATAACACCATTTATAACATTTGGCATATGTGACCCCAAACGGCGCAATGGATACACCTTTAGTAAAGTAAATGGAAGTAGCCTATGTCACACATACACAAGTCAACAAAACTAATACAAGATGATACATCAGAAATCCCACCCCCTCAACAATTCATTCATCATGATTCTGTTACATTTGTGTCACTTTTGCTTTTTTCAGGGATAACCAAACGAATTTAGCTGGAGTCGTCATTACGAAAAGACAGCATCAAGGACCACCATCAATAGTGTGTGCTGAATTACGGGATATTAACAAACTAAGTGACTCATTTCATCGTACCTATAAAACGGATAACAAGAATATGTGTGTGAACATTAAACAAATTAAAATGATGGTTAATAAATTATGTGGATTCTGTCTCATGTTTTCTTTCATATACACGTATTTGCGATCTTTGATATTCTTTAAATCAGCTTATTTGTCGTTTTTTGTGTAAACTAAATGAAAATATTGGCATGACAAAACTGACAGAAAAAATAATGTAAAGAATGTCGAAAGTCACAAATCGAGGCAAAGGGTCATTTAGACCCACAAGCCGAGGGTAAAGTTTTTTTCGAGGTGCGATATGGTGAATATGGCGAGGCGAAGCCGAGACATGTTCACCATATCGAACCGAGAGGTCGGTTATCACGAGGTTGGTTATCTGATAACCAACCTCTTGATAACCGACCTCTCGGGTGCTTGGAGGTCGGTTATCTAAAACTAACTACCTCTGATATTGACCTGATAACCACACCACGTGGTGTATAGATAGATAGATCAGTATGGTGATATTAAGGCATTTTCCTGTATCGTTGGGTGGGGATGCCGATGAATGGATATTGGTAGTTATACAAATATAAGTATAGTTATGGCAAATCTGCATGTGTAACTTGTGTTTTACTAAATAGCAATGTTTGGTAACATACGTGTTTAGCGTCGTTAAGGTTTGATAAAATATGATCAATATGTATTGTTTAACAGTTCTAATGTGAATGTCACTAAATCCGTTGCCTTATACCTAAAACGTGATGTCATTGTATTCTTGACAGTACCTGTTCTTTAGGCCACAGGCCAAACTACAAGTGCCAGGCGGTAAATACATTACAAGTGCCAGGCGGTAAATACGACTACAAAATGTCAGTTTGCAGAGCTGTCAAAATAAATTGAATGTCTTTCTGAAATAACATAGGATGAAATATGTCATATGTGCTAGTTATGTAGATATGTTTTATTGATGTGTTCACTTGGTCTTGGAGTTGATTTAGAATATTCTGATAGAAAATTACAGCATCAGACCTTTTATTTGATGATGTAACATTATATAAAGCATACTACCTTTTTGTCTAGTCACAAAAGTAAAAGTTTACATATTAATTTCTTCTTGACATCCAAATCACATTTATTGGTTTCTACCAGCCTGGTCGAAAACAGGACAATTTTAAACTTCTTAAGCAAGCTGCATTTTGCCACAATATAATCAATCAGGAATTTTAAACGTGTTATTAGCATAAAGCTACGTTATTCGGCCTTCTGTTGAACCATTCATTTCTGATACTTAAAAGTTATTTTAAAAAGAAGTGGGTAACGTTTCTTTTGGCGTTTAGTGTATTCAAAAATGAATATACTCTTTATGTTCATAATGTTATCATGCTAAACAATTTATAAATATCAAATATTTTGGGAATAGAGTATAGCTGTTGATGGTCTGATCATTTAAAGTATACGTCAGTGGGGATATAGAGGATATGTTGTTTTTGTGTAAATTCATTTATCTCTAAACAAAGGACGATGTTAATCCAATATATTCACTGGTCCCGAAGCTTTTCTGATATCTAATTTTGTTATAATATGTGTATTCAATATAGTTAATATTGTTAAAATAGATTGAGGCATTTAAATATTTCAAACAAACAGGACTGTCAACCCGACAATACTTAAAGTGTGTTTCTAAATAAGATATAACGTGGAGTTATCATTGAACTCAGTTGTCCATAGAAAGTAAACATTGGAAGTGTACTCAACAAGGTTTTAACTTTAGAAATAAAAGTAGTAAATAGTCTCTATAATTCAAATATTTTAAAAATAAAATACTAAAGCCTAACTTTAAACTTTAAACTTGAGATGAATTTGTGAATTTGAAATGAAATTTTAGCAACTGATTACACAAAATATTCAATATAATAATAACTACATACAACAACTACAACTTAAAACTATTAAAACATCTCATTATATTACTGAAACAACAATGATATGAAACTGCTTTCTTTATTCAAATTCTCAAAATCACACCATCTTTAAATCATGAATACATCTTTTGGACTTAAGAGGAAAAAACTAAGCATCATCATTTTTGTTTTATATTCCATGTTGCCATCCATACGTATAGAAAACGTCCCACGGGAGAAAAGTTAATCTAGACATGAAATGCATGATATGTTGTATAATATATATACATATATGTCATATACAGCGGTATTAGTCTTGGTCCGAGCGTCCTAATCCTCTTTCATCTGTTCTTGGTTCTAAAATAAGGATATAACAAGATAAAACTGCCAAGGACAAGTCACTGTAACCAGGGAAATACGACATCCACCCACCGTTGTCTCTACATCTGAACTAAAATAAATGATCTCTTAAGAAAAACAGTAATTGTTTTAAGTTTTACATTGTCTTCGTTATATTTTGTTGAAGGCATTAAAATTTTGGAAGTATATAATGCTATTTTGTACATTAAAATCATAAATTAAAATTTTTGAAGTTTGGAATTTGAACGTTTGGAGTTACTTTCAGATATTCTTTGCTAACAAGAGTTGAACTTCTCTCAAAGACACATCTCTGAATTTCTCAATACATCCGTGAGTAATGAAGATCCTTTAACTACCTACTGCATGAGAAGTATCCTTGAAACATTTTCCACGAACTTACTTTTTCTTACTTTATATTTGAAAATTCATGCTATTGAGATAGTGAACAAATATATATATATATATATATATATATATATATATATATATATATATATAGCTGGCTGTCCATGGATATGTATGAGCTCTAAAACCATTAATTTGACCCGATCATGGTACACTCATCTGCTACGGCCTTGAGCTAGCCCACTATAGAACTACGGTTTGGGCACTTAATGCAAATGAGTGGGGTTTTCTTAAACTGCTTTTTTGCGTTGATAACGTTGCATAGCTGAAAGCCCAACCATGTTCAACACACACAATGCTGATGAGGTCCATATATATATATATATATATATATATATATATATATATATATATATGGCATGATGACCAAAAAGTGAAGACTTTTCCGAGGTTACAGTTTGAAAAAGCAGTAAATCTCTAAAATTCATATACGATACGAAGGTAGTTTTTCAATCCAACAAAGTTTGGAAGCGAGTTTGAAAATTTTTTCACATATATAAAGTATTTCGTTGCAATGAGGATTAACTTTAGAACATCATTTCTTTTTTCTTTAAATCCAAAGAGTATATGTTTTTCATCTAGAATGAATCTTGCATCTGTATCATATTCAATCCAGTTGACTAATTGCTGCCACAATCTTTTTACATGTACACACTCACAGAATAGATGAACAATTTATTCAGTTCAACATTACAAAACGTACAAGAAGCAGATGGTATAAAGTTATAGTTAAATAGGTCCCTGTTTGTTGTAATAATTCTGTTTACAATTTTATATTGTAGCCATCTTAGATGTGTACTACCTGTTGTTCTGAAGGGTATATAATTGTAAATTTGCCAGAGTGATTCTGATATATCCACCTTGATATCCCGTTCCCATTTAAGTTGACAATTGAGCTTTCCTTGAAAAGGATGTTTCCTTAGCAAGGCAGAATAGAATATTTTGCACCCTTTGCGTTCTTTGAAAAGAATATGTAGCTTATTTGGCATAAATGGCTGTTGTATTTTATAAGGAGTTTGGTCTTGCAAAAGAAGGTAACTTCTGATGGATTTTTTGATACTCATATATTCTAGAAAATTTGTCTTGACATTGTTTATGGAAATAATTTCATCATATGTAAGAAAAATACCACCTTCTTTAAGTAAGTCATTTATGAATTTAACATTTGCATTCAAGTAATGTTTATAGATAATATGTTTTTTTTCCAACAGTTATATTGTCGTCTGCACATATGTATTGTTGTGAAGTTGAGGTATCAATATCATTTGTTTGAAGAGAGTGTATGTTTGCCCATGCTTCATAGACATCTCGCCAAAACGCATTATTGATATTTGGGATTATGAAGCGCCTAAGATAATTAACTCCCATCTCTGTGGGATGATGGCTTTTTGTTGGAACAGCAAAACTTATAAGATTGGCTATGTTAGATTGTTGTACGAATGTTCTGCGTAGCCATGAGAGTTTTTGAGCTTGTATTGTTTCCAGAATTAGGGGTATATTTAGCCTCCCTTCTTTATACGTTTGAATAATAGTATTTCGCTGAATCGTACAATGGTACAATTCCTGGTATACTGTAAAACATATTCTGTAAAATGGAGTGAAACTAAATACGTGTTATTGATCAAAGCAATATTGGAAGAGAATAACGTCACGCGTTTTACACCACCATACCATGGTAACGGACATGGTGACGTTTGTTTGCAAGGGTAAGAAACCTTTATAAGCTTTGGAAACCATGAAAATGACATTAGACGTTTTATCATTGCTATTTTCGTCATGATTTTGATCAGTTCCTGTGCTTTGTAGGTATCTTGATTAAAGAGGTTGTTAATGTTATAAACTGCCTAAGAAGGTCCAAACTCTACCTATGGTCGGGGAACAGTTGCCTCCCTTTAAAAATATAATTTTGGATGAAATATAATACTAGGTCTATTTTGTCTAGAACACTTTGCGTCGGTAGAGTTGATGAAGGTGAGGAAGTCAATGATAGTGTAATATAAACATCAAGAAATATAAATGATTAATCACTTTTGTAGACGTGATAGCTTTATGAGTACGAATGTACCAGTATATAAAAATACATAATGCCTGAACAATAAGATGCGGAAATTATTCTCAATACTATAGAATGAGGAATAAATGTGTTACGTAACAAAGTAACGTACATATAACAATATTACTATAACAATACCTTTGTATATCTTATACAGGAACAGAGTTTTCTTAAAGATCTGTCCATGCATCAACATCAGGAGTTTGTGTTTTCGTTTGAATAAATCTGAAAACTTCTTAAGCTGTCTGGATTATGCAATGAAAACGTAAGCCCTTTTGAAAGAGGATAAATATGCATTCATGGCTTACATGAAAATAGTCTTTAGATAAGAAGTGTTTCTGTGACCTTGTTTCTGGTGAGGAGTCGCGGTTTCTACACTAATATTAAGACGACCATTGTGCAAGTTAACTAAGTTTAAGAGTTGGTTGCTCTCTGGTTGTGCTACTGTAAAGTAACCCCTATCGTTTTTGAAAGTCACATAATCAATGTTGTTATTTTGTCCAGACCTTCTGACGTTTTTCTGAACAATATTATTTAATGCTTATTGGTTTAGTATAAGTACAATATAAAGGTGTCAATTTGTACAAGTCAACCAGTGCAAGCCATTTAGCCAAGTCAAACGTAAGTTGGCAAACTAATCTTATCTTGACAATGTGACATATTTGGGTTGGTATTAATCAGTGTAAATAAAAATGGGACGTATGTTTCGACGTCTGCTTATGTACAGGTATTAGACTATCGATTTCCATGTAAACTATTGAATGTTATTTATATATGTTTATATTCGGCATTTGGGGAATGATATGCAAAGCGAGAGATATTTATAAAAAGATAAAGCAGCACATTTCCAAAATGCCATGACAAACTAAGAACGGACCTACCTGTCTTCCATCAAATATGCATTTTAACTGATTTTTTTATTTATCAAATATGCATTTTAACTGATTTTTATTTATCAAATATGCATTCTAACTGATTTTTTATCAAATGTGCATTCTAACTGATTTTTATTTATCAAATATGCATTCTAACTGATTTTTTATCAAATATGCATTCTAACTGATTTTTTTAACAAATATGCATTCCAACTGATTTTTTATCAAATATGCATTCTAACTGATTTTTTTAAATCAAATATGCATTCTAACTGATTTTTTTTATCAAATATGCATTCTAACTGATTTTATCAAATGTAAATTTGTATAGAGATAGATGTTATTTTGGTAGAGAATGTTCTGTTTCTGTTAGTTTGAACCTCTAATCGATTTCGAATACATATATTAATAAAATGCCATGCTGTAGGGATATTGCCGAATGGACCCCTACTTGGGGTTCGCATTTACAGATAAAATATTTGTACACCCTGGATATCAATTCAACGAACGAATAGAAACATATGGTATTCAAATACAATAAATTAAAAGTAAATTTTGTCATGCAACAGCTTATCACACCTGCAAATGAACATGTATTAGGTAAGCTCTATATGTGACCCAGTGTCTGTCTGAGTGTCAAGGCTAGTTTCCTGTTTCAGTTTCCCAGTCCTGTCCTGTAGCGTGCACATGTGACTTGTCCGCTAGCTAGGTCTATCTAAGTTACTCCAGTTTGTACAAACACCACACATTCTGGGGTCGTTATCGGGTAGGCCGGGAAGGCTATCTATTGGGCTTTTGTCTCTCCAGTTTACACGGGTACTGTGCAGTCGATCGGCTCAGTGTTTGTCAGTGTTTGTCAGAGCTGAACCAGGTGTTTGTCAGTGTTTGTCAGAGCTGAACCAGGTGTTTATTAGGCTGAGATAAATGTATATCGGGAATACATTTGTTTCTAAAATAACAACTGCAGTTGGACTTATTTACTTTTCTAGTTTTCAGAGTTTTTGTTTTATTGTTTCAGCAGACATACAACTTATTCTTTCAGTCCAGCATATCTCCAAATCTCCTTTTTTTTCGGTGTGTATAGCAATTCTTATTCATCTTATCAAAAGAAAAGATTTCTTCAATGGTAATTATAATAAACAATGTTGAAGGCAGTAATTTACATGCAAAGCAAATTTACATGCCACATTTTACAAAAGTGTTTTTTCGGGAAACGGGGTGATGCCAACACTATACGCAGTTTAGGGCGATTTTTAAAGCGGGTAGTTAACTGACACAAACACGTAACTCACTTCATTGCAGGAGAACATGTAAAATTATTCTTCGAAAATGACACAAAACAATATCTTACAACCATATATTGAAATTTAGCATTGTGGTTTAAAATTCCGAGATGGTATTTTCAGACAATGTAACCATTTTAGGGTTTATTAATGCTGAGGTAAGTATAATTTGTACCCGTGTCTTGAAACTGTAAGACCTACTTCGTTAAAGAAAAATAACATGGATTGAATTATTTTTACAATTAGTACATTTGGTAAATACATGGGTTTTTTCTCACTGCAGTTTCTATCAAGTAATGTAACAATCTGGAAACAGTTTGAGTTCAACAGGTACTGGCGTACAGATAAAGCTACAACAGGTACTGGCGTACTGATAAAGTGCTGTTCAGCAAGGAAAATGCGACGAGATGACACCTGAGAAAGGAGAGCTTCTACATTTTCACATAAACCACGTTTCGTCTTTATAGCTATCTTTTTAACATCTCCCTCCTAGAATGCCACTCAATCAATATGAATATTTTACTTTTAACAAATGTCATATACCTCACAAACAAGATTTTAAGAAGCCTTCGATTTTTAAAATAGAATATTCAAACGTTTACATATTTTGAAGAGTACTTGAGTACTTTAACTGTGTAATAATTAAACGTAACAATTGTAACACTTTATATGTAAACCCAAGCTTAATCATTTACTTTTTGTCATTACAGTTTCTGTCCAGCAATGTACAATCTGTTTGAGTACAAAAGAGTACTGGTGTACTCATAATGTACTGGCAAGAAAAGGAAATGTTAAGAGTTGACACTTCTACATTTTCACAGAATCATGCTTCGCTCCTCATCTTTATATCGTTTTAACACCTCCCTCCTAGAATGCCACTCAATCAATATGAATATTTTGCTTTTAACAAATGTCATATATCTCACACACGACAAAAGACTTTAGGAAGCTTTCGACTTTCGAAAACGTTTATTCTAATATGTACATATTTTGAAGAGTTATTTGTGAACCCAAGATGAATCATTTTATATAAATAAATCGTCTTAAAATAACCGTCTTTCAAATAGGTTATATCGGTACTCATTTTTCTGGGCATTTTTAAGAAGTCAATTTTCATGCAAACTGATTTTACAATTGTTACGTTTAATTATTACACAGTTAAAGTACTCAAGTACTCTTCAAAATGGTAGCTTTGACAGTAGATATTTCCTGAAGACAAACAGTTTAATACAAGAAGAAACGAGACTGCTTCTAAGGACAACAGGAGTCATCAGAAGATGGCATTTCCCACCCGTCCCATATACTTTGCAAAACACATTTGTCAGATAAATGTATATCGTTAAAGTACCACTTCTGTAGGGTTGGGAATATACATGCAGAGTTTCAGGAAGATGTGTTGAAAGATTTTGGACTTGTTCTCTGTAAATGAACCTATCGCCTAACAAACTCCAAATCAAACGTGGTTTTATGGAAACGAACAGAACAGAAATTTTAAAATATTGTAAGTTATTTCACTTGATTTAAATAATTTCATATCAACATCAAGCGATCTTAATGTTCTCATGAAATATAGCCTCTTTTGACAGGTTTTGAACAGAGCTTCAGTATTAATAGTCCAATTTATATTTTATTTACTAGTATATTAATATACATATAATCGGACACGATTACAACAGATTCTAACAGATTCTAACGGCTTAAACCTGGATCTGAAACCAAAATCCTGGTTAACGTGCCCCTGGTAATAATGCAAAACTGGAAATACTGCCATGATTTTGCCAGAATGCCATTTTCAAATGGTTTACAGAACAAAAGTCAATTTCTCCTGATTTTAACGGCAAATAACGATTCAACAGGTTGTGAGGAGAGCAGTACAGTACTGGCATATAACGATTCAACAGGTTGGTGGGGAGAGCAGTACAGTACTGGCATATAACGATTCAACATGTTGGTGAGGAGAGCAGTACAGTACTGGCATATAACGATTCAACAGGTTGGTGAGGAGAGCAGTACAGTACTGGCATATAACGATTCAACAGGTTGGTGAGGAGAGCAGTACAGTACTGGCATATAACGATTCAACAGGTTGGTGAGGAGAGCAGTACAGTACTGGCATATAACGATTCAACAGGTTGGTGAGGAGAGCAGTACAGTACTTGCATATAACGATTCAACAGGTTGGTGGGGAGAGCAGTACAGTACTGGCATATAACGATTCAACAGGTTGGTGAGGAGAGCAGTACAGTACTGGCATATAACGATTCAACAGGTTGGTGAGGAGAGCAGTACAGTACTGGCATATAACGATTCAACAGGTTGGTGAGGAGAGCAGTACAGTACTGGCATATAACGATTCAACAGGTTGGTGAGGAGAGCAGTACAGTACTGGCATATAACGATTCAACAGGTTGGTGAGGAGAGCAGTACAGTACTTGCATATAACGATTCAACAGGTTGGTGGGGAGAGCAGTACAGTACTGGCATCATTGAAGACGTGATGACGTCTGTTGAGCCGGCCACCTTCACTCGCTCAAGCTAAGCATTGCATGACGTTCTTAGGTCCTGGGAAGTCTAGCTGACTTGAGATGGAGAGCAAGCAGACAACAGTTAAAACTTCTTTAAGCCTTTGTATACCAAGTCTAATGACGTATACATTGTATTATAACATGTATGGCACATACATATATACGCCTGCACTATACCTGACAAAGACATTCAGAGTGAGCCCAGTAATGACTTGTCATCTTTGTAACCAACGTGTCTTCACTGTCCTACTGGGTTGTACTGCCACCCTGGACATTGTGCCATAATATATCCCGGAAAAACAGTGCCATTATAGTCAGGGTATACTTTCATTGTCTTGGTTTTCTAAACTGTTAAATGAAGTAAATCTACCTATCTGTAAGATTAGAAATTTCTGATTAAAATCCAATTTATAAGTGCAGCGTCATCCGCAAACTTCACAATTAATAAAAATTTATCTTTTGCGATACAGTCATTTGTAAATGTTACATAGACTTGGCGTCAACCCTCACTATAAAGATATGTCTTAAGAGCCGACACTGGAGAGAATGAGACATTTTGAATGAATACACATCGCAACAGCATTGACAGAGACTGGAGTAGGTCTGGTGGTATGGTGTTAAACAGCTACGTTGTTGACATTACGTAATAGATAGAGGACGAGTAACAGTACATTATCGGGATATAATGAACGGGTTTGAGCGGGATGGGCGAGGCGTCAACAGAGCTTAACCCTCTCAAACGAGTAGCAGTACATTGATATCCCGATAATGTACTTCTACGAGTTCTCTATCTATCTTAGAGCACAGTCAAACGCTTGAGTCGTCAGGAAAATGTCTTAAAATGAGTATATTTCAAATGAATTGTCAACAAATTTGGGAAACATTCTCTTGAACACAACATGCAAAACATTGTCATTTCTCATTTTCATGTGCAAATGTTAGGGACATTGACGTCATCATCAGCACTGTGAGCACTGAATTTCTGAAATTGTCCGAGGTGCATGAAGAGTACTTTTATATAAAGCGTACGAGTCGTGCTACAGCAAAAGCGTCGTGCTTGAATCACGAACATGCACGATTTAAGCACGTTTTTATTCAGCAACATTGAGCAGTAATACAGTTCATTGCCTATAAAGTCTGAGTGGATTTTAGAAAGAATCAGTTCACACAATGGCTTCATCATGGACAGTCCAATTGCAAGGACAAGTACACTATTCATTCAGGAAAGGTAACTACTGTTTTACTCCTTACTTACTAAAATGTGTATTTTTAAAATTCAAACTAATTTCCAATAAATTGGTTTATTTAATAACAGTTATTGTTTTTTGTATTTCAAATATTTGTTCAACATGTTAAGTTGTTTTTTAGCTGTATTTATCAATATGCGAGTTGTAATATCTTGTTGCATATGCTATTGTACATCCCGTCTATATTGAATAATAATTATTTCATGTTATTGCAGCAACGAAAGAGTACTCCAACTGTCTATAGGAAAGAATGTAACGTCGTACTGGACATCGTCTACGGGACAGAATGTAACGTCGTACTGGACATCGCTCGGACGCTGTGTGACGATACAGGGATTTCAGAGAGACGACCATGCAGCCTTCATCCTCTTACACTCCAAGAATGTAATTTTATATCACTTTCTTCTAATTTTCTATGTCGTTCTATATAACTTCTGAATATTATTTTTTGTATCGTGGTTGAAAATATATAAAACAATGGTTTGATGCTTGTCAGTGTTTCACTTACTCGTGATATAAATTAAATACACTTGAAAAACCCAATTGACCTCATATTACTTGCTTTATTTTCATGCTTTTATTCTTCTTTTAGTAATATCAAGCTCCTTAACATAGAAGACCCCCATCGACGGAAGCGACTATATCATTTCGGA
Source organism: Gibbula magus (assembly GCA_936450465.1). NCBI lineage: Eukaryota > Metazoa > Mollusca > Gastropoda > Trochida > Trochidae > Gibbula > Gibbula magus. The sequence goes on along the minus strand of OW388296.1, from coordinate 1,577,147 downwards.
AAGGAAACACAGCTGATCATTTGTCAATGTAATAAGTGTTTAATTGTGTATTATCCACATAAATAAAACAATCAGTTGACATTGTTTCTTGTTTTTATGGAAGTCTGTGAACCAGATTTATGAGCATGATACCCGAACGCATTCTTTGTATTTAATATCATTTGGCTGAATCCTTATTGAGATTGGCGTGTTGTATTATAATTCCACAAAGAGCAAATGTAGTCTGCTAGTCCTTGCCCTGGAATCGCGTAAATCAGCTTTTTGGCCCAATTGGCCCAGTCATTTAAGGTTAAGTTCGAATCTAAGCTTCGATTTTTTACATGGGAAGTTTTTTCAAAATGCAGCTAAAAACGTTTTTTTAAAAATGATGCGCATGCGAACAGAATGTGAAGTGAATCATGACGAATTCGTCGGTCACGTGGTTTAGCCACCATATTGTATTTTTGTACTTTTGAATTTCATGTTAGAAACTAAAATTATCTGCCCTTGAATATGGTCTTCTTTTAAATGTTCGCGTTTTGCATACATGTTCAAAGGGATATTACTTTGTCTCAAATAAAGTTATGTCGTTTATTGCAATGTGTTCTCAGAGATTTTCTCAACCATTCCATTTCAGGTCATTATCAAATAAAAGTTAATAGTTCGACCGGCCACATTTTGGGCTTTCATCAAGGGATAAAAAGTATGTAGTTTTGAACATCGACATTTGGGACATGCCAGAGACTTGTAACTTTCTTTACGAGCTGCGCAATATTAATGGCACAATGTATTAATTGATTTATTTCAAGTAATTGAATAATTTATGCGTTGAATCCTTTTTATCGTCACTTGTGACGATATTTTTACTTGACCTTTTTAAATGTCCATATTCCATATGTAATGATTTCTGTTCAAATATATTCACTCAATTTGCATATTCACCTCCATTCGCGAGATATATCATAATTACTAGTTTCCAATGAAAACTCAGCAACATCCTTATATATGTGAAGAAACTGAAACTGCACGTCCCATTTACATGCCCAGTAGTTATATGACCTATTAAACATTATCAGCCCAAATTTGTCTTTGTCTGTTGTAAATAAATTTCCAAATTTTCGTTTGACTTATTGACCTGAGTCAATTGCGGTGCATTGTCAGGTTTTCGATCACAGATAATGACTTTTATGTTTATATCATCACTATACTGAATCGACAATCATCAGTATGGTATGTTCTGGCAAAAGTTAGCACTACTCGATATGATAACATTATTAATAACATTTGACATATGTGACCCCCATCAACACAATTGATGTTCCTTTAAATGATGCATCTAGATAGAGAAGATATATGTGTAACAATATTTCATGTATTTCCACTGGTATAAACTTTTTATAATGCATCTTCTCATGTGTTATATGTGATCATGTTTCTAATGTATGAAAGGTGTCCCAGGTGCATTGACCGAACACCTGTATACATTTTGTCATGTTTTTTACTTTATAAAATGTACAGATGTGTCACTCTAGATTAGTGGCGTGGCAGGGTGCTGTGAAGAATCAGGACATGGCAGATGGCAGAGGGCGTGTCTATAAATACATAGAGAAGATAACAGCTTAAAAGTGAGACACCCATTTAGGGTTAAGAAAAACTAATGTACACACTACGAATATACAATGGGAAGGTATATAATAAATACAGCACACATAAAAATGTTCAGAAACACAAAAAGGTAGAAAGATTATATAATAAAGAGATAAATACAATCATTTGTAGAATTATTAAAAGTATTGCACACAAAGTGACATTGACTAAACAGATCTGAACGAAAATAATTATATAAGGACAGTGTAATAAAACGCGACATTCATCATCAGCTAGGTCTGTGCAATTAAAACAGGTCCTCTAATTGATTGGTGTGTTGGTAATCTTCCCGATTCTATGTCTCCTATGTCCTGTGTAATAACTGTTTCCAATGAGAACACGGCGGACGGCTCATGTTTCAGCTTCATCCATACTGATTTTCTGCAATTAAGCTGAGAAGAAAGACACCAACTCTTTTCATATAACATGATTCAAATCTGGCATAACCATCTTCCCATCCATTATTATATCCTTCATAATGTTCATCGTTTCATTTAAAGTTTAAAACGAATATGTTAAGAAATTCTTCATTTGATGCCATTAACATTTATAACATTAGACTTGAGCTCTTGAAAACCTTTATTAATCTTGCCTACACTCATTTGTTATATCGAGCGACTCCATGTCATTAATCATGCATTTATCATGACATAACACTAAAGCATGAATGCCACGTGAATGGTCTTAGCATGTCCTTTCTGACACAAAACAACTTGCTTTGGAAATTTTATTGGACTAATCATTCATCTTAAACATTTGTCATTTAAAAGCTGAAACAATTGACCTATTGAATATTATTTCAGCATTTAATGTGGTGTGCTTTGTCTGTAAAATATAGATTGAAGGCATAACCAATGATTGCATGGTTCAAGATTAATGTTTGGAAACTAGGTCCATCTCATGTTTAAATTATCTAGTTCTAAATCACCTTTTTGCGTTAATATTAGCTAGATGAAATATGTATATGAGAGAAAGTTACATATTCTTAAGCTAGCAAACAAAATTCTCTTTTGTAGAAAACGTTCGGATTATTAATAAGACCAAGTGTGATGTTTGAAAGGAATGGTATGCAAATGACAAATCGATGTGACGGATGCCAACTAGCAGCCAGCGTGTGTTCGTGACGGTTTACTGCTTACCACAGTTGTCATAAAGCTTTCACACATTCGAACGTAAATTTGATGACTTGTGCAAACAGAAGAAAACTACGAATCAGATTGATGAATTATTCAAGTAACGTTTTACATAAATAAAGATCTGAGAAAACTGCATAACAAACTTTAAAGTCCTTTTGATGTAAGTAACATACATTATTTGTTTCAAAGTTCGGAAAGTGGCAAAATGGTGGCATAAATATTGGAACATCATAGGAATCAGTAATGCACAATATTGAAAATTGGTAATTACTGTAGTTTTTGGCTCTACATCAATCATTTATAGTTGACAAATCTAACGATAGAATAAGTATAACTGAAATGGCGATGATTTATTGAAGTAATATAAGTTACTGTAGTTGCAGTAATCCAACATTCAACATTTCATATCTTTATTGTTTGCAGGAAATACAATATTACCAATGACAAAGAACATTTTGTTTTGACTTGACATTAATTTTAGGTTTATAAAACGTCATATCCCAAGGGTGAAAAAATATGCTCCTATCTAAATCAAAATGTGTTAATCAAAATTGTAATGTGATCATAAAGGACATACATTTACCGCTATGGTCACATATCATCTATTATTTGATATCGGTGCTCCAGAGGTGTTCATCAATGTCAGCTATGTTCCTTTAATAAACCATCTATAGATATAAGAAGGGATATGCCATCTATTATATGGAACATCTCGTATCCCGTTTCTCACCTATCATTGTATTTGACATTAACAATTAAGATAAAAGTACTACTTATAATTTTAAGGAAATGTAATTGTTGTAAAAGCAATTAAATTGATTTGACATTTAAGCCCTTTTGGGAATGAAATAACTATTATATCTATGAAGGTATATTCAGCATTTTATTTCGATAAAGCTTTCATTCAAATTTCAAATTTATCTTCGAACGGAATCAGTAAGACAAATATTAGTAGTAACCATGAATTCTAGTGAGTCACTCTGGTTCAGTCTCGGATACATATTTGACCCTCATCTTTGAGTGAAAATCAGTATTAACTATTTCTATTTAGCTGTTTTCTTCAATCAATCTAACAATGCTGCTGGCTGTTATCGCAATTTTAGATAATATCAGTATTTAGTAATTTACGGGTTATTTTTGCTAGCAATCTGTTTTCTTAAAGCCATAGCAAAATAACTGCACATTGTAAAATTATGTAATAATAGTGTGTATATATAATACATAATAATAATCTGTTAGCAATGCCAGTAATTTTCTTTCACTTGGATGTTTATTAAAGTATGGTTTAGGTACTTCATTAGTACAGTCTTATAAACAGGACAGACGGTATGGAAATGGAATTCATTCTCAATAGCATCACTGTTACACAATTTATATATTTCAAAGATTTAAGACACTAGAAAAAATCAACGATTTTGGTACAATCATGTTATATGTTATTTACAAATTGTGATATAGATTATCTAGGAGGCAATTAAGAAGGTACAAAACGGTCGTTCATAAACGTAATAAGTCCTTCTTGAATTGATTGTGTACTGTTATATGGTTATACCTGTAGGTATATTTATACTCAATCTGACATTGCCACAGTTACATCGTTACTCAGTGAGGTCACCAACAAATAGTGTAATGGTATTTGCGTCGTTTCTTTTCAATTTGCGTATTCTATGTATTTGTAAACTGAAGAAATATCATCTCTATAATACCCTAAGAAAGGCACATTATATGAAATGTAATGTTTGACAAGATAGGCAAGAGAAATGTAATGTTTGACAAGATAGGCAAGAGAAATGTAATGTTTGACAAGATAGGCAAGAGAAATGTAATGTTTGACAAGATAGGCAAGAGAAATGTAATGTTTGACAAGATAGGCAAGAGAAATGTAATGTTTGACAAGATATGCAACGGTGTTTAGGTTATAAGACAGATTTGCTACACGTACTAACATCGGCAAGCCATGGTCTATGTAAAGGCAATCTCCATGAACTTATATTACAACATGCAACGTTGTTTATTGTGAAGTTCAAAAATAGCAACTCACACAGACTAACTAGTTAATCGGTTTGTATATGACGTATTAACTGAAACAGATCATATACATCAAATCTATACAATACACCCAGGAACCATAAAGACAATGAAAGCTAAGACTGCTTGAAATAAAAGGTTTCCCTATTGACCTACAGGTGAGGTTGGGGTCTACCAACATTGCACCGATGAACTGTACATTTAAGTTGTTTATTAGAGTTGTTAAAATGGTAATAGACAGTGACCGCCCCCTGACCAAGCCCTTCTAAATTATTGCATTTAAATTTGACAACTCTCTGGGTGAACACGCGCTTCCTCGCCCTTGACTGACCATCAACCAGTCATCGACCGTCAGCCATCAATACCAGTTTTACTGAAGTTAGTTCACAAACAGTAGGAAGAGGAAACACAAGTCCTTAGTAATTCAGGCAAACACTTAGCTATGTCGGTACCACAGTGGATACAGAAGACCATGTACCATTGTGACTAATAGACAGTACAGATGTTCTGTAAACACTAGAGAAACTTCATGTAGGTCAAGGCTGTACTTGACTATTTCGAGTTTGGACTGTTTCCTGTCATTATGTGAACATTATTCATTTCCTTAATGAAGGTCACTGACCAGAGTAATATATGTATCATATCAATAGTAAACACGGGACAGCCTATAGCTAAGCACTACATACTTTGAACCGGGCTTTTAATTTTTTGTATGATAGTCCTATCACGCCATTTTAAGGGAAACATCACGAGGAATGTTCAAACATAAATTTCACATTCTACTTACAGTCCAACAAGAAAAGGACACACATTGAAACCCACTATCATATAACCACATTAACTTACACCAATGGTTCGTTAAATGTTTTCATGAAGCAGAGCGGGGAGAAGACTATTCGAGTGTTTACCTGTTAACAACACGATTCAATGGTTAAAACAAGACCAAGATTAAAGCATTTACAAGTTACAGCGCACTATTCCGCAATCTTCAATCTTTCCATTTATTTAATATAACGTTTGGTTTAACATTGCTAACATACTTCTAGATGCATATGGTATACTTGTATAATAAGAAAATGTATTTAAACATAAATTCAATTTAAAATATCCATAGAATAAAAATAATTCGTCATACATTCTCACTGATAAAGGGTGCTTGGTGATCAACTTTTGCACAATCAATATTTAGAAAATACCTAAAGAGTGGTAGTTAATGACAGATTATCTTTCACGAGTTATATAGTTTTGGCTAGAGAATTTTCTAATTAATAAACCGAGGGAAAAGATAATTATATATATAATCTGTCATTCCTTGTCACGAGTTGGTTGCCCATATGCCGATTTAAAGTAAAGGTGTGAATATCAAAAGCAAACATTATCTATAGACAAAAGGACGCAACATAGTAAAGTCAACATACCCACCACATATCACAACAGAACAACTGTTTTTAAACCCTGAACCATTGCTGTGGCATACACAAGATCTAGGAAAATATATGTGGTGTAACAAGGTCACTCGGGTTCCTGTCACTCTCGAAATATAATTTATAATTACAGATTATTGTATACACTCAGTTGTGTCATTTAAAATGAAAGTTAAAGGCTTTTTAGAAAATGTATAGTTTGATGATATTTTGTGTCTTATATTCCTTCCAGTTCTAAGAAATATTCTGAAAAGAATTATTTTGTTTTCGACATCCAATTGGTGATATATGTTTTAGTTCTACTCATAAATATATTTTAACTTAATTATATCTAACACATTCCAGGTAGATGTACCTCATGTGCATGTGTTATAAGAACATGTTTTTAAACATAGAATCAATTCAAAATATTCATAATATAAAATTTACTTATAAACCTTTGGACAATCGTTTTGTTACTTTAGTGAATATTTCGACGTGGTGACTAACATCCAACATTCTACATATTTAAAACATATGTCCATCTTGACATCTCAGACGTTATTGCTGACAAATGTATGTAAAAACAAATTATAGGTAACAATCGTTTTATCTATGCTGTATCGGTATTATCGTATTCAATCCTATTTGACACTCGTGACATTTTCTCAATTGAAAATACCTCACATTCACAATCATATTACAAAAATACAGAAACTGAAATTCAGCAATTTTTGTCTGATGTTGTTACTGTCTAAATATCATATTCTTAAACCTGAGTTGATTAATTGTATCATGTTCTTCCATGATATACAAATACTCTGAGCATACTTCATGCTAGAAAGAAACAACGAATATAGATTACTCAGATATCGAAAGATGTTATAAGTAAATGTATGTTGTCAATTGGTAAATTTGCAATGTGAAATTTGACAGGATAGGTTTCAATTTTATTTTCTTGTGCATCGCTACACAATCACATACATAACTATATAACTATTTCACAAACTTTCACAATAACATGAGAATATCTTTCATTACTATTATTAGTATATTAAGGAAAAAACAATAAACACGCATCTAAACGTTCTGTAAAAGTTTATTTACACCTTAACAAAAAAACACAATATCAATAACACGCAGCACAATTAATTAATCACAACAGAAGATTGTAATGAGGATCAACTTCAGTCTTGCGATTGTTATTTTATTCATTGTTGTTATAATTATCGATTATACAAAACTAGAACGGCATTTTTCGTACATTTTCTTTTGAAAACAAAAGCAAACGGTCCAATGTAACTAAAAAAGTTACATATTGAATAATTAAAGGAATTTCATTCCATAACAATTACATTCATCATTCCTTATCACTCCCTTTAAAGATACAAACAGTGAGGATATTTCTATCGAGCAGAACTCCACGCCACAAAGTGCATGTTCAAAGTACACCCATATTATTACCGTAGAGTAACGACCACAATTGTTTCTCTGTCAGTCTCAACTCACTGCACACGCTTTAAGGTTATCTGTCACATTGCTTTTACTTGCATACGTACATTATACCAGGTACCCAATGTTACTGCTGGGTTAACAAAGGCGCTCTTGCACAAGGTGACACGCCTAGTTTCACAACTCGTGTATCGTGAGGTTCGGGAAATCAACGCTTTTAACTCTCGGGGTATACAGTCATGAAGAGGGTCGCCCATACGGCCAGCTGCGCTCATAGATGCTGAACTTCACTGATGGTGGTCAACTGAGCTATGCACACTAGCTGAATGTATCCATATACGTTAAAGGAACAATAACATTTGCAATACAACTAAAGGTTGTGACATAATTGAAATACATTTGTTTTAAATGCACAAGAATCACAAAAAATCATTCCGGTATGCATGGTTTAAGATAAATCCGTTAGGAGGAACAAATTTGTTGATTTATTTTAACGAATCCACTCCTCCTCGTGTATTCTCCATTACAGAATCGATTGTTAACGCACTAGAATACAGTGGTTTTATTAACAGGTAAATACACGTAGCCCTGGGAGCATTAAACTGTCACATTTCATCACGAAACGTTCATGACATAAACCTGTATATCAAATGAAGTGTTTGTAATTGCTACAGCAGTTAAGTGACTTATGTATTTATGTATTGATGTAATGATGTTTTAAGGTTTGGGGTAGATAAGTAACTATTATAAAATGACACTTCCAATAATATAAGCATTATGAACTAATGGGCTATGCATGTTAATAACACGTTAACAGGGTCTGAGGAATAAATCTCCATTTCCTGCTTAGAGTTATATTTGGGGTTAAAATGCATTTTATTTCCTTCCATTATATGCCATAGTGAAGGATTTATGGAACAGGTACATAATGAAAAGTGAGTCACGGTTGTACATGTTAGATTCTTATTTTGGGCGAGGATATTTAACTTTAGGCCCAAAATGGAAAGACCCCTTCGAAATCATATCAACAAGAAGTATTGCTCCTTTAAAGCACTTCATATCAAGTAAGGATCAACGAAGGAACACAGATTAGATGTGTCTGCAGTATGAACCCAGACGGAAACCAACAAGCGGATTTTGAAAGTAGGAGGTGCACTTGATTTGGACAGAAATAGAAACTAGGTCATGGACTTTGCGCTTTCTTTGTCCCAGACGTTTGACCCGATATCAGTGTATAAATCACAATTTGATTTCAAAGGGAAGTTAGAAATGACACGCATGTATGCTGAGATCCAACGAAAATAACCTCACGTGACCAAAAAAATTAGATATTGTAACTTCAAACTATGGATATGAATAAGTGATTTATTTATTGACTTTTTAGTAGTTAGTTTCTTTACATAAGAAATATAATTTGAAACCTTGTATTTCATACTATGCTGTTGCAAGAAAAGATTCAATTAGGACTCATTCGTGAACGCATGTACTAGTACAAATGTACTCAAAGCCATTTAAAACAAAAACGATGCATGTTATTTCTATTGAAGAGTTGCACTCGATGTTTACCGTTCAGTTTAAAACACTTTAGTTTGTCACATTGTATTACTTGCATGTCTACAACGATCACATGAGAGTGAACATTAATATAAAACCCCAGTAATGTACTCAAAGCCATTAAAAGCAAAAACGATAACTGTACATGTCCTTTCTATTGAAAAGTTCCACTCGATGTTAAAACAATTAAGATTGTCACAGTTTGTAAAGATTGGTGCATGTGTACAACGATCGCATGAGAATGAACATTAATATAAGTATCGACGTGTCACACTTTTATCGACCATTCGTCAGAGAAGTCTTTATCAGACCCGTCACACTATCCAGAGCACAATCGATAAAACAGGGAAGATTAACACCACCTTACATAAAGATTAGCACCACCTTACTGAACCTTGGAACCTGTTCCGTGGATACTCTTCTTTCAGGGCGAGCGGGATAGCGCAGTGGATCGCGCGTTCGGATTCGGATCAAGAGGTCCGTGGTTCGAATCCCGCCAGGGGCACGGCAACTATGTCTGCAGTAGAGAACTGTTCTACACGCAGTAAGGTTTGGGTGCAATGCTTCACTGAATTTCAGCGTAGTACCACCCATATATATATATATACAGTCGAACTTGTATTAGCGGCCTTCTCTATAGAGCGGCCACCTGCTAGTTACGGTCACCCTAAAGTCCCCCCGAGTATATCATTGTTCTAGCTATTAGTGCTAATGTTGATGTTTCGTTCTGTTTCTTACTTTCTTCATGTAAGTGCTATATATGTACAATGTATGTAAGTTAAAATTCACTATAACAAATTTCGCAGGTCAAGCTACCACAGAGCAGGTATATTGTCATTGTTTCTCTAGCACAGAGAAGGTATATTGTCATTGTTTCTCTATCACAGAGAAGGTATATTGTCATTGTTTCTCTATCACAGAGAAGGTATATTGTCATTGTTTCTCTATCACAGAGAATGTATATTGTCATTGTTTCTCTAGCACAGAGAAGGTATATTGTCATTGTTTCTCTATCACAGAGAAGGTATATTGTCATTGTTTCTCTATCACAGAGAAGGTATATTGTCATTGTTTCTCTAGCACAGAGAAGGTATATTGTCATTGTTTCTCTAGCACAGAGAAGGTATTTTGTCATTGTTTCTCTAGCACAGAGCAGGTATATTGTCATTGTTTCTCTAGCACAGAGAAGGTTTATTGTCATTGTCATCTCTATAACAGAGAAGGTATATTGTCATTGTCATCTCTATCACAGAGAAGGTATGTTGTCATTGTTTCTCTAGCACAGAGCAGGTATATTGTCATTGTTATCTATCACAGAGAAGGTATATTGTCATTGTTTCTCTATCACAGAGAAGGTATATTGTCATTGTTTCTCTAGCACAGAGAAGGTATATTGTCATTGTTTCTCTAGCACAGAGAAGTTATATTGTCATTGTTTCTCTAGCACAGAGCAGGTATATTGTTATTGTCATCTCTATCACAGAGAAGGTATATTGTCATTGTCATCTCTATCACAGAGAAGGTATACTGTCATTGTTATCTCTATCACAGAGCAGGTATATTGTCATTGTTATCTATCACAGAGAAGGTATATTGTCATTGTTATCTATCACAGAGAAGGTATATTGTCATTGTTTCTCTAGCACAGAGAAGGTATATTGTCATTGTTTCTCTAGCACAGAGCAGGTATATTGTCATTGTCATCTCTATCACAGAGAAGGTATATTGTCATTGTCATCTCTATCACAGAGAAGGTATGTTGTCATTGTTTCTCTAGCACAGAGAAGGTATATTGTCATTGTTTCTCTGGCACAGAGAAGGTATATTGTCATTGTTTCTCTATCACAGAGAAGGTATGTTGTCATTGTTTCTCTAGCACAGAGAAGGTATATTGTCATTGTTATCTCTATCACAGAGCAGGTATATTGTCATTGTTTCTCTAGCACAGAGAAGGTATACTGTCATTGTTATCTCTATCACAGAGCAGGTATATTGTCATTGTCATCTCTATCACAGAGAAGGTATGTTGTCATTGTTTCTCTATCACAGAGCAGGTATATTGTCATTGTTATCTATCACAGAGAAGGTATATTGTCATTGTTTCTCTATCACAGAGAAGGTATATTGTCATTGTTTCTCTAGCACAGAGAAGGTATATTGTCATTGTTTCTCTAGCACAGAGAAGTTATATTGTCATTGTTTCTCTAGCACAGAGCAGGTATATTGTTATTGTCATCTCTATCACAGAGAAGGTATATTGTCATTGTCATCTCTATCACAGAGAAGGTATACTGTCATTGTTTCTCTAGCACAGAGAAGGTATATTGTCATTGTTTCTCTGGCACAAAGAAGGTATATTGTCATTGTTTCTCTAGCACAGAGCAGATATATTGTCATTGTTTCTCTATCTCAGAGAAGGTATATTGTCATTGTTTCTCTAGCACAGAGAAGGTATATTGTCATTGTTTCTCTAGCACAGAGAAGGTATATTGTCATTGTCATCTCTATCACAGAGAAGGTATATTGTCATTGTCATCTCTATCACAGAGAAGGTATATTGTCATTGTTTCTCTATCACAGAGAAGGTATATTGTCATTGTCATCTCTATCACAGAGAAGGTATATTGTCATTGTTTCTCTATCACAGAGAAGGTAAATTGTCATTGTCATCTCTATCACAGAGAAGGTATATTGTCATTGTTTCTCTATCACAGAGAAGGTATATTGTCAGTGTTTTCTCTAGCACAGAGAAGGTATATTGTCATTGTTTCTCTAGCACATAGAAGGTATACTGTCATTGTTTCTCTAGCACAGAGCAGGTATATTGTCATTGTTTCTCTATCACAGAGAAGGTATAATGTCGTTGTTTCTCTATCACAGAGAATGTATATTGTCATTGTTTCTCTATCACAGAGAAGGTATATTGTCATTGTTTCTCTAGCACAGAGAAGGTATATTGTCATTGTTTCTCTAGCACAGAGCAGGTATATTGTCATTGTCATCTCTATCACAGAGAAGGTATATTGTCATTGTCATCTCTATCACAGAGAAGGTATGTTGTCATTGTTTCTCTAGCACAGAGAAGGTATATTGTCATTGTTTCTCTAGCACAGAGCAGGTATATTGTCATTGTCATCTCTATCACAGAGAAGGTATATTGTCATTGTCATCTCTATCACAGAGAAGGTATATTGTCATTGTTTCTCTAGCACAGAGAAGGTATATTGTCATTGTTTCTCTAGCACAGAGAAGGTATATTGTCATTGTCATCTCTATCACAGAGAAGGTATATTGTCATTGTTTCTCTATCACAGAGAAGGTATATTGTCATTGTTTCTCTATCACAGAGAAGGTATATTGTCATTGTTTCTCTAGCACATAGAAGGTAAACTGTCATTGTTTCTCTAGCACAGAGCAGGTATATTGTCATTGTTTCTCTATCACAGAGAAGGTATATTGTCGTTGTTTCTCTATCACAGAGAATGTATATTGTCATTGTTTCTCTAGCACAGAGAAGGTATATTGTCGTTGTTTCTCTATCACAGAGAAGGTATATTGTCATTGTTTCTCTATCACAGAGAAGGTTTATTGTCGTTGTTTCTCTATCACAGAGAAGGTATATTGTCGTTGTTTCTCTATGGTACAGTCCATAACTGGCACAAGGAAAACAAACACACTGCTAATGTTATATATTTTTTCTCAGCTGAAATTAAGTCGTTGTAATTTTGACCGCATTGTAGTCATGGGGTTTCTGTTTAGAACTTGAGGGGGAACAAGAGTTTTAAGAATTCTATTTTGCACACTGTCAGTAAAAGATTAATGCTCTTGGTACCGTCCGTAACATTAGAAACACACTGATGAGTAAACACAGACAATATTCCTTGTCTTAGTTCTTGCACACACCGGGTGTCATTGTTACAGTGAGGGAGGGGGGATAGTCACTGTTACAGTGAGGAAGAGGGGATCAATCATTTAAACTCAGTTCTTGCACACACCGGGTGTCACTGTTACAGTGAGGGAGAGGGGATAGTCACTGTTACAATAAGGGAGAGGGAATCAATCATTAAAACTCAGTTCTTGCACACACGGGGTGTCACTGTTACAGTGAGGGAGAGGGGATCAATCATGTAAACTCAGTTCTTGCACACACCGGGTGTCACTGTTACAGTGAGGGAGAGGGAATCAATCATTTAAACTCAGTTCTTGCACACACCGGGTGTCACTGTTACAGTGAGGGAGAGGGAATCAATCATTTAAACTCAGTTCTTGCACACATGGGGGGGCACCCTTACAGTGAGGGAGAGGGAATCAATCATTTAAACTCAGTTCTTGCACACACGGGGTGTCACTGTAACAGTGAGGGAGAGGGAATCAATCATTTAAACTCTTTAATTCAGATGCAGCGGTCACATCATCGTTCTCGATTCGAGATAACTCTCTAACTGCTCGGCATACATGTTTTCTACGACTTGATTACACAGTTGATTAACTGGAAGAGGAAAACCCGACTGGTACCACTCACTTTCCGAACAATACAATGACGTCATGAGCACAATACAACTACGCCATGAGCACAATGCAACGACGTCATGAAAATAATACAATGACGTCATGAACACCATGATGTTGTATTGTCGTGGGTATCTTATATTTTTAACTCTGTACAAGTTGGCTCATTTATTACATCTAAAAGATTCCAAACAAAAACCACTTCAGCTATATAACATAATACCTTAACGTCCACATAACTGAAGTGCCTGGTATGCTTGGCAACGAGAACTTGTAGATATTTGATCAACAGCACAGTGTACTTAACAGAGTTCAAACAACATTTGCCGATTAACTAAAGAGTACTTATAACTAATTTGCAGAAGGTTTTATCTGGGAGCTGAGACAAGGGACCTTCATTGTTTGTATAGAACGCTTTGTTAAGCACGAATAAAACTATTGAATGTCTTGAGATATTGAGAGTACATATTACATTCATGCTTTTATCTTTATAAAGGCAAAAAAAACATTCGAATTATTTTATGGTCAATTTGGATCGAAATACTTCAATCAATGAGTGTCAAATTTGTTCTATGTACTCGAAAGTGCGATTCTATTTATCTTCCAAAATTAAGTAATGTTCAAAAGTAAACGATTTTTATTTAGGACACCATTTGATGTGCAAGAGTATCAATGATTCACCATCTCTTTGTATCGTCCCTTCACAAAATGATTAGAAACGTCAAATACTCTCTATTTATCATGCTACAGAGTTTTCCCATTTCACGATGCACGAAAACAAAATGGCAGATACTCAGATAGAACCCTCCCTTTAAATCTTGTGCTTCATGCTATTCCAGCTGTTCAAAACGACATGTCAGCATATTAGAAAACAAACAAAAGAATAAACTAGACCTTAAAGTAAAACGTATCTTTACATTTTCATTTGCGTGACAAAAGAATAATAAAATTCAATTCGCTTTACTCTTTACAGTGTCCGTTGATAACAGGTTTCCATACATGATTCATGAATCAAGGGTTTGCTTTTGACAAATTATAACAACAAAGATATTCATTTGTGCATGAATAATTAGTACTTTGATAACTGTCAAAGTAAATATTAGCTACATGTACGTAGTATAATTAATACAAATCAATACAATTTGCTGAAGTTATTCTGTTTTTAATCGTTAATGTATTCCCATCATTATACCCTGGCCTTGTAAGTGAAATATAATCGTAAATGTATCCCCATCATTATACCCTGGCCATGTAAGTGAAATATAATCGTAAATGTATCCCTATCATTATACCCTGGCCATGTAAGTGAACTATAATCGTAAATGTATTCCCATCATTATACCCTGGCCATTTAAGTGAACTATATTCGTAAATGTATTCTCATCATTATACCCCGGCCTTGTCAGTGAACTATAATCGTAAATGTATTCCCATCATTATACCCTGGCCATGTAAGTGAACTATAATCGTAAATGTATCCCCATCATTATACCCTGGCCATGTAAGTGAAATATAATCGTAAATGTATCCCCATCATTATACCCTGGCCATGTAAGTGAAATATAATCGTAAATGTATCCCTATCATTATACCCTGGCCATGTAAGTGAACTATAATCGTAAATGTATTCCCATCATTATACCCTGGCCATTTAAGTGAACTATATTCGTAAATGTATTCTCATCATTATACCCCGGCCTTGTCAGTGAACTATAATCGTAAATGTATTCCCATCATTATACCCTGGCCATGTAAGTGAACTATAATCGTAAATGTATTCCCATCATTATACCCTGGCCATGTAAGTGAAATATAATCGTAAATGTATCCCTATCATTATACCCTGGCCATGTAAGTGAACTATAATCGTAAATGTATTCCCATCATTATACCCTGGCCATTTAAGTGAACTATAATCGTTAATGTATTCTCATCATTATACCCTGGCCATGTAAGTGAAATATAATCGTAAATGTATCCCTATCATTATACCCTGGCCATGTAAGTGAACTATAATCGTAAATGTATTCCCATCATTATACCCTGGCCATTTAAGTGAACTATAATCGTTAATGTATTCCCATCATTATACCCTGGCCATGTAAGTGAAATATAATCGTAAATGTATCCCTATCATTATACCCTGGCCATGTAAGTGAACTATAATCGTAAATGTATTCCCATCATTATACCCTGGCCATTTAAGTGAACTATATTCGTAAATGTATTCTCATCATTATACCCCGGCCTTGTCAGTGAACTATAATCGTAAATGTATCCCCATCATTATACCCCGGCCATGTAAGTGAAATATAATCGTAAATGTATTCCCATCATTATACCCTGGCCATGTAAGTGAACTATAATCGTAAATGTATTCCCATCATTATACCCTGGCCATGTAAGTGAACTATAATCGTAAATGTATTCCCATCATTATACCCTGGCCTTGTCAGTGAACTATAATCGTTAATGTATTCCCATCATTATACCCTGGCCATGTAAGTGAAATATAATCGTAAATGTATCCCTATCATTATACCCTGGCCATGTAAGTGAACTATAATCGTAAATGTATTCCCATCATTATACCCTGGCCATTTAAGTGAACTATATTCGTAAATGTATTCTCATCATTATACCCCGGCCTTGTCAGTGAACTATAATCGTAAATGTATTCCCATCATTATACCCTGGCCATGTAAGTGAACTATAATCGTAAATGTATTCCCATCATTATACCCTGGCCATGTAAGTGAAATATAATCGTAAATGTATTCTCATCATTATACCCCGGCCATGTAAGTGAAATATAATCGTAAAAGTATTCCTATCATTATACCCTGGCCATGTAAGTGAACTATAATCGTAAATGTATTCCCATCATTATACCCTGGCCTTGTCAGTGAACTATAATCGTTAATGTATTCCCATCATTATACCCTGGCCATGTAAGTGAAATATAATCGTAAATGTATTCCCATCATTATACCCTGGCCATGTAAGTGAAATATAATCGTAAATGTATCCCTATCATTATACCCTGGCCATGTAAGTGAACTATAATCGTAAATGTATTCCCATCATTATACCCTGGCCATTTAAGTGAACTATATTCGTAAATGTATTCTCATCATTATACCCCGGCCTTGTCAGTGAACTATAATCGTAAATGTATTCCCATCATTATACCCTGGCCATGTAAGTGAACTATAATCGTAAAAGTATTCCCATCATTATACCCTGGCCATGTAAGTGAAATATAATCGTAAATGTATCCCCATCATTATACCCTGGCCATGTAAGTGAACTATAATCGTAAAAGTATTCCCATCATTATACCCTGGCCATGTAAGTGAAATATAATCGTAAATGTATCCCCATCATTATACCCTGGCCATGTAAGTGAAATATAATCGTAAATGTATCCCTATCATTATACCCTGGCCATGTAAGTGAACTATAATCGTAAATGTATTCCCATCATTATACCCTGGCCATTTAAGTGAACTATAATCGTAAATGTATCCCCATCATTATACCCTGGCCATGTAAGTGAACTATAATCGTAAAAGTATTCCCATCATTATACCCTGGCCATGTAAGTGAAATATAATCGTAAATGTATCCCCATCATTATACCCTGGCCATGTAAGTGAAATATAATCGTAAATGTATCCCTATCATTATACCCTGGCCATGTAAGTAAAATATAATCGTAAAAGTATTCCCATCATTATACCCTGGCCATGTAAGTGAAATATAATCGTAAATGTATCCCCATCATTATACCCTGGCCTTGTAAGTGAAATATAATCGTAAATGTATCCCCATCATTATACCCTGGCCATGTAAGTGAAATATAATCGTAAATGTATCCCTATCATTATACCCTGGCCATGTAAGTGAACTATAATCGTAAATGTATTCCCATCATTATACCCTGGCCATTTAAGTGAACTATATTCGTAAATGTATTCTCATCATTATACCCCGGCCTTGTCAGTGAACTATAATCGTAAATGTATTCCCATCATTATACCCTGGCCATGTAAGTGAACTATAATCGTAAAAGTATTCCCATCATTATACCCTGGCCATGTAAGTGAAATATAATCGTAAATGTATCCCCATCATTATACCCTGGCCATGTAAGTGAACTATAATCGTAAAAGTATTCCCATCATTATACCCTGGCCATGTAAGTGAAATATAATCGTAAATGTATCCCCATCATTATACCCTGGCCATGTAAGTGAAATATAATCGTAAATGTATCCCCATCATTATACCCTGGCCTTGTAAGTGAAATATAATCGTAAATGTATTCCCATCATTATACCCTGGCCATTTAAGTGAACTATATTCGTAAATGTATTCTCATCATTATACCCCGGCCTTGTCAGTGAACTATAATCGTAAATGTATTCCCATCATTATACCCTGGCCATGTAAGTGAACTATAATCGTAAAAGTATTCCCATCATTATACCCTGGCCATGTAAGTGAAATATAATCGTAAATGTATCCCCATCATTATACCCTGGCCATGTAAGTGAACTATAATCGTAAATGTATCCCTATCATTATACCCGGGCTTGTAAGTGAAATATAATCGTAGATTTGCCCATTATTATACCCTGGCCATGTAAGTGAACTATAATCGTAAATGTATCCCTATCATTATACCCGGGCTTGTAAGTGAAATATAATCGTAGATTTTCCCATCATTATACCCTGGCCTTGTAAGTGAAAAGTAATCGTAAATGTATTCCCATCATTATACCCTGGCCATTTAAGTGAACTATATTCGTAAATGTATTCTCATCATTATACCCCGGCCTTGTCAGTGAACTATAATCGTAAATGTATTCCCATCATTATACACTGGCCATGTAAGTGAATTTAATCGTAAATGTATTCCCATCATTATACCCTCGCCATGTAAGTGAACTATAATCGTAAATGTATTCCCAACATTATACCCAGGCCATGTAAGTGAACTCTAATCGTAGATGTTCCCATCATTATACCCTGGCCATGTAAGTGAAATATAATTGAAATGTATTCATTTATAGCATTGCACTCAGACGTAAACGCTGAATAGTCACGAGGAGTTTATTAAAATAAATTAAAACAATTTATTAGACATTTGCAGGATTATAATTTTCCAATTTCAATAAAAGTGTGCAAGTGATTTCAATTCATTGGATTTATTGAGGTATTGTGTTTCTAGTATGGACAGCTTCAAAGAGAAAAGCGAACTAAATGTGATATATGGTGACACAGCCTGATGCCATCCAAGGTAAGAAGACACGATAAATCACTGTAGACATCAACACATCATTACAGTTCAGCAACACAATTATACGTCTACATCTACGTCTACATCAACGTCTATATCTATATCTATATTATCTATATCTATATTTATAGTATCTTTATCTATGTATATATCTATATGTATATATATCTATATACACCTATATCTGTCTCTGTCTATGCCTATTTTATGTCTATGTCTATATATATATATATATATATATATATATATATATATATATAAATATATAAATGAGTCGTTTCTCACGTGAAGTAAGGCTATATATAGAAAAGAGTAAACATTAGATGGGTTTGACTGGATCAATCTTCTTTAATACGATGAGCTCATTTCGACCAGTATATCAGTCTTTCAAGTATGTTAAGACAAATGGAAGATCGCATATATATATATATATATATATATATATATATATATATATATATATATATATGAACAAGAACAATAAATAATTACAACATCAATATGCTTACATGGCAGTAAGACATGGTCATTGTTCGATAATCATGCACGTCATAATTGCCTCGAGCACTCTAATTGGGTGTGACTCTAGAACAATGCAGCCTTGTGAGGCTTAATGAGTCTGTCACATTAATCACTAGGTAGACACAGGCATGTATTTACAGGTAATCACTTCCTTCTGTGAACTAACTGTAAAGTGAGGGGCAGTATTTTTTTTTATAAAAAATGCTTCTTTGGTTTCAAAAGTTAAGTTTGAATTGTCTGATTTGGAAAATATATACTTTATAGAACGGGAAGATGATAAATTATCCATTGTTGCAATCTGCTATATGTTTGCTTACCTTTAGGTGACGGAGATTAGGGTCATTTATTTGCTTATTTGTGGACCCTTACCCTTGTTTGGCCAATATAAGTGAGATTACATTTGGGACAGAGGATTGCATAAATTACTTTTTTTAGATTTGCAACTCATTTGGTGTTTAACTTTAAAAGTTTGTCCATTTTCAAATTGGAGTTCTTGGCCTTCCATAATGATTGGGCAGGTACCACATATCTTATCTTGACATTTTGAAACTTCGGGCTGAGTTTCATTATTGCTGTATTTTGCTCTTGTGAGTATTTTTTTCAAGTTGTTTGGCTGTCGTTTACTTTTGATTATAGTGATACTATATATAGTATACTTTTTTATTGTGTTAGATTGTTTAAGTTGTCCCGTATTAGGGGGTAGATGTTAGGATTGTTAGGATTATGGGTAGTTACAAATGTTATGGTACTTGTTGGTACTATTTTTTCTATGGGCGTTCGCAATTCTGAAATGGTGTGATTAGTTGCCTTTTCAATGCCTTTGTCAATCATATTGTAAGGAAAGGCACGTTTTAGCAGAGCAATTTTTATTTCTTCTAACCGTTTTTTTCTTAAGTTTTCATCCTTAATTATTGTACATATGCGTCTTGCTAGACCATAAGGTAGATAAGTTTTTACATGTTTTTCATGGGAACTTCTGAAGTGAAGATAAAGCTGTGTATCTGTAGGATTTCGGTAAATGTCAGTAACAAGTTTAGTTCCTTCTTTTATGATAAGAATGTCCAAAAAGGGGAGCTTACTATGATTAGTTTCTATTGTAAATTTGATATTTGGATGCATATTCTGTAGAATATTGAGAATATCTTGAATATCTCCCTTTGATGTTTGCCACAATAGAAAACAGTCATCTAAGTAACGTTTCCATTTTGAGATAAAGTCATCTGTAAATTCATCACCATAGATAAATGACTTTTCAAATCTGTCGCTAAGGTTTTCAGGATGTTTGTCAATCCAGTATTCAAGTGCTTCAATGCCTAGTTCGTGAGGGATATTGCTGTAGAGTGATGTAACATTAAAGCTAACTAATTGAGTGTCTTCCGGTTTTTGGTCCGGAATGTAATTCAAAAAGCCTAAAACGTCTCGAATATAACTCTTGATATTCTGTAGGAAGGGTTGCTTAGTCTGTGGGTCGGACAGGCTGGTCAAGCTACTTTTGGTCGAAATTTGAGATCGGGAGGTCTTAGGATTTGGACATATTCTGAGTTTTGAAGCTGAATTTCTGTTTTAATTATGTCAGATTTGTGGATTTTAGGGAGACCATAGAAATTACTTGTTTTGAATTCAAAGTTTAAAATGTAGAGCCGCGTCCTTCGTACGACCATTGAGCGACCAAAAAAATGGACAGGACGCTCAATGGTCGGCTGATTTCGCGAAATCCCATTTCTGTGTAAATGCTCCTGCGATCTTCGTGCGTCCTTTGTACGACCTAAAATGCAATTAACGGTAATTTCTATGATGATCTTTGAACGACCTGCACGTTTACGGAGCCTCCACATTGCCTTCGCTGGGCGTTCACTGTGCAACCCTAACAACATTTCAGCATCAAGGGCGATCCCCGTACAACCCGTCAGCCACCGCTGTGCCTCCTCTGTGCTTCCTCTGTGCCTTCGCAGTGCCACCATTGACGACTATGGCGACAGTTGGCCGACCATGCAGCAACACTTCTGCCTCCTCTACGATACCTGAACATTGCTTCAACGATCCCTGGGAGCATTCGGCAACCTTCAGCTGGGTAGACTAGGGTCTATAATAAGCTGCATTAGTCTCAATTGTTTCAGTCCCATTCCAACAGTAAAAAAACAACCAACCAATGAGCTTTTGCAGCTGCAATAAATAACAATTTAAAAAAAAAACATTTTGCAGAAGAATATGATAACAAAATTAATAAAAACTAAAGAAGTAAATATACAAAAATACATGAAATTATTAAATCCACGGGTAAACAAACGAATAAAACAGGGCTTCATCATCCTCCAGAAGTCAATTGGGTTAAATTAAAGTTTATGAAACATTATCTGTTCATACTTCTGAAAATCATGCCTTGTAAAAACTAGTCTTTTTTAAAAATCTTCTTAACGGGGAGAGAGAAAAAAGGGACTTTTTGGCTTGTTTTACGATGTCCTACCGTGACGATGCTTCAATGTTAGAGTTTAGAATTTAGATTAAATTAAAGTTAGGGAGATACAATTGGTCGCCAACATCTTTTATTAATTTATTTTCGGTATTTCGTAATTTTGTAAAAAAAATTACCCAACATTCTAGACAAAAAAGCTATTCCAACACCTGTATGTGTTTGAATAAAGATCATGATAAAAGTATCAAACCCGAATGAATGAAATTGTGCGTACTTCTTTACAAAACTTGTTAAAAGACTTGTCAAAGACATTTAAAATCGACTTTATCCGACAGCAGCATTCCGTTCTTATTGTTAAATATGTGATGGCGTTTCTTTACAAGTGAGTTTATACATCTTTATTGGCTTGACTTTTCTGTTGTCTTGCTCCTTTTTGGTGCCATAGTCTTATCAATGATTTGCCAAAAAAAAACAAGGAAACATGTGAGAATCGATAATCTATTTTTTTGAGAATTTACGAGGACGCTCACAGAAGGCTGAGTGAATGCAGAAAGAAGGCACAACACTCGACATGGTCGCACAAAGGTTGTCGTGGTCGCTGCATGAAGGCAGAACGGTCGTGGTATAAACGGCTCTGATTGCACATAGGACGCAGTAGGAAGGCACAAGGGAGGCAGAGGCATCGCCCAACGTTAGCGAATTTCTTACATGGCGATCATTGAGCGTCCTTTGCGACCTTAGAACGTCCATTGTACGACCTTTCTGCCTCCTGGGAGCAACCGTTGAGCGACCAGAATCGACGGCGACCCCTCTGCGGAAGTTTTGAGCATGTTCAAAAGTTTTTGGCGTCCTCTGCGTCCTTGGCGATCAATCGCGATGTCTCAACATCCCTTGTGCCACCTCCTCACGACCTGAGCAACCATTCTGCCTCCCTTGAGCGTCCAACGGCGATCTGTTATGTTTTTTGGTCGCACAGAGGACGCACAACGGTCTTTATGTCTGTGTAAAGGGGCCTTAATCTTGTTCATCCTTTGTTAGATTACTATCATGTTTATTTACCAGGTTGCTGAGATTTGACACAATTTTTAGATCAATGTTTTTAGGAAGGGTTTTATAAGATATAGGGCCTTCTAGTAGTTCCATTATTTTGACTTCATAATAGTCAGAGTCCATAATGACTACAGCTCCTACTTTGTCTGCTTCTTTTATAATAATATTGCTATTATTTGTAAGTTCTATGGCCTCTTTTTCTTTTTGGTTTATGTTTGATTTTATGTTATTTGTGATATTTTAAAGGGGTTGATTTGTTAGAATATCTAGAAAATTTTCCAAATGTTTGTTTTTACTTTTAGGGGGGATGGTTTTTTATTTATTTCTACATATAGATTCTGGTTTTTGGTTATCATTAGTTGTATCATCATCATCATCATCATCATCATCATCATCATCCTCTTTATAAAAGTAGTTGGCAAATCTCATTTTTCTGCAGAAACCCTTTATATCATTTTCTAATTCCTGTTGATTAGGTTTTGGTGTTGGTGTACATTTCAAACCTAATTTTAGAACTTTGATCTGAGTTTCAGTTAGGGGGCTTATTGTGGTTCGTTGCAGAGGACTGTGATGATTTCTTTTGGCTATTCCCTAAAAAAGGGAGGGCACATCTCCTTATGAAACCATCCTTTGTACCGCTGCCTACATATATAGTTTTGTCTCTAAAGGATGTCTTTGATCATGTTTGGCGGTCTGTATGCTGCTGGGATATTGTTGGGGTCACAGGAGAAGGTGTGATTGGCTGTTCATCATTTTATCCCGTTCTATCTTTATCTACATCTATATACAAAGCTATATCATAGCACTGATCTAGCGGGGCAGGTTGATTGTAACTGCAACATAATACTCCAAATACTCTCAACAAGTAACAAAAAGAAGGAAATAAATTGTAGAGCTTTCAGATTCGCATTTATAGAGCCAAATAAAAAGCTGTAGTTATTAGAGCAATGCGGGTATATAGTGAACAATATTGCGTTGTAGTAAATAGAGACTATTTCTTTGTTTTTGCCGAATATCATTTCTATCTCATTGAGTGGAGTGAGAAAGTGATATTTTCACGAGTGGCGCAGCCACGAGTGAAAATGTCACTTTCTCACTCCACGAGATGAGATAGAAATGATATTCGGCAAAAACAATGAGATAGTCTATTTATCATATAACTATGTCATTGAAAGGTGAGAGCGGTCTTGATTGTCATAATCCTAACAACTCCCCGTTATACATTCACTGTAAATGCAGTGAGAAAATAATTCGACTGAAATAAGTTGATATTTAAAACAGGACAATGTTTTATAAAGATAAATCTGTTGTGAATGTTTATTAAGGTACCATCTAGTAAAGTGAGATGCCTTAAACATTGAAAAACGCAAATTGTGTCGTTATTTCAAACGCGAAATTATACACATCATACAGCGAGTGACGTTCGTTATTGTCTGTCACATACCTCTCGCCTCAACAAGTTTTTCACGAGTAAAATAACTACTATGCAACAGATCAACAATTAATCAAGTTCAGAGTGTTAAGGAATGTTGAATATGATATTAACACCACAACAGGTCAGCAGTCATTGACTGAAACATCACAACATTGGCGTTCACCGTAAGACGTGGAATGCAAGGGAGGTAATCAGTTTACAAAGGGAGCTAATTCATTTAAAAGGGAGATAATCCTGAAAAGTAATTCCGGCCACACGCTAGTCACTGCAGTGAAAATATGAGTTATATTTTATAAATTTTATCAATTTTGAAAATATGACTTTCTACTGCTTATGTGAAAATATGGATTATATTTTCATCGTATAATCACATATTTCATTGCTAGTTATATAATAATTAAAGATACTTCTGTTATATAAGTTTTAAAAACATTAAACCCAAACGCAAATGATCTGAAAAACATGTGTCAGAACTTACGGTTTCAGATCAGCTTGTATAACGCAGCATTAAGAAGATCGGCACCGGTATTGCTACACAGCATCTACTTCGATATTAATAATAAGAATAGACAGTTCATGAATGATCAGATATCATTGAACATGGACGAAACTATGGCAGACGGACAGACAGACAGATAGACAGATAAACAGACATATTTATCTCTTTACTATGATCATCACATGATATTGTTTTCTGACTGAGCATGATGAATTAAATGATAGTTCTTCTCATGAAGATGGACACCAGAGTTGCCACAAAGAGGATACTAAACGACCTTCTATTTAATACCATTTTTATTAAACGAGTTCATGATTTTGTAGAGCGAAAGAGAGTTTGATACTTATTCATTCACGAGTTTGATAAAACTGGTATTAAATAGAAGAAAGTTTAGTATTCAGTTTATTACTAGCCCACCAATAATCCAGCCGACATGGCTCTGAAACTATTATCCCCGCAAGCCAAATGCCATTTCGACACGTTACTCACATTGTGACGTCATAACCCTAAACTATTGTTACGTCATAACCCCAAACTATTCTGACGTCATATGTGCGGCGGTATTACACTAGTTCAATATTGCCATATAAATATTATGCTGCAGTATCTTACACGGGCGAGTAATAAACATCCAATATTAGCCTATTGATTATAGAATGTGAAGGCCACCTGTATGATTGGATATCACTGAACATGGACGAACTTGTGAGCACCACATGGTAGTGTTACTGCACATTGAGATATCGAACAATTTCAAGCTCGTAACTTTTGATATATGTTGAAACGTAAGAAACTAGCTTTAATCATATATCCTCGAATGATTTCAAATCTTTTTTGAAAATTATTGCCATGGATACATTCTTTTTTTAAAAACATCTTTGTCATATTTCTTGATTAGCTCAAGGATGAATCTGAACAGCTCTCATAATGTAACAGAAAATTGAGCAAACAATGTTCACAGAAACCCAACAGCAACATAAAATACATAGTGTTATCATATTCTGGAAACTGGAATCGTCATGAAGTTCATCACTAGTTTCACCAACAAATGTGAAAGGGAGACGATTTATTACGGGTATGCAAAACATGAATGAACAGAAACATATACGTGTCTTTTTACAGTTATTCTTCAACAGCAAAAAATTGTTAGAAAAGGTAAAACTGGACTAGCAGAGTCAGACATCCCTCTCATATCATAAGAAAATCCAACTTAAAGAAAGCTGAACGGTTTCAAAGGGAGATGTTAACAGAAACCCAGTGATATGCACAATACTAAGCTAGTTCAGGTACAAATGCATATACATTCACTTCAGGCATCAATGGTTATGAACGAAATGATTACGGACGGACAGGGTGACGACTATATCCCACGGTATAACATTCATGTTGGATCAAGATTCTTCAACTGCAAAAATTGTTTGAAATTATAAATTTGGACAGGCAGAGTCACACATCCCTCTCAGAAGATAATCCCCTTATGAACCTAAATGACACTGACAGATAAACACCTAAGGGTTTAGGAATAAATTAAAACTCACAGAGATGATAGATTTAAATCTGATATGAATGTCATGGTTTCTCACAGAACCAACATGAACTTGATAAACAACTTAAATCACTTATAAAAGTAAACGTGATTGATTCTCTCGGGTTATATCATCGCACAATATCATGATTTTGATGCCCACACATACTATTTAAATCATTTCAGACATTTTATATATTCGAGTTGTATGCCATTACAAGAGAGATCTTTATTTCCTCCAGTATTCACAGAAGATTACACATCATCAAAGTTCATCATATTACAACGCATACCTGAATATTACATAATGTTTAAATATAGGCGTATTTACAGAAATTATGGACATGAAGTGTATTATTCATTGCTACATTTAAGAAAATAAAGTTTAAGATCAGGCACATACAGTGAAAATCGTAATAAAATATTTTCCCAAAACATTTGATCTATTCAGAGGTAAAGACTGTTTCTGTTCCAAAGAGAAATGATAACATATCTTGTTCATCTTGCATTTCAAACATTACGTAGGTTTCAACAATCAAATAAAAAAAAAGTCATTCCTTTGCTGGAGTAACTTTTCACAGTGAAGTAATATATGGAAGTCATAGTCAAATGTTTGTTTTGGCAGAGAGTACACTCACTTGATAGTTCACCTCTTGAGGATATTTTGACACAAAATTGCAAGGAATATGTATAATTTGGGTATTTGAAGTCCAGTTGCCAGAGATTATGATAAGAGAGTGTAGTTGTTGCATAAAATGGCATGTTTGAGCGATATAAATTATGTGATTGCCACAGACTTTTTCATAACTATGTACAGTATTATTTATAATTCTATTCCAAATATGTTTTAGAGGAAATATGCCTTGAGAAATATAGTTGTCAACATAGTTGTTTAGATTATACTTTGCAGATATTAATAGAAGATCATCACATATGCTGTTTGATTTCAACTGAAGATGTAATAGCGCCACAAAATATATGTTTTACAAAGTTGTTACAATCGATATTACACAGTCGCCTGAGGAAAAGAAGTTTACATTTATCGATGTAATCATAAACCCAAATTTGCAATAGTTGATATCAATGATGATCTTTTATGGAGACCTTGGACAAGTCGAGCATATACCTACAGAGCTCGAGCCTGTTGACAGTCACTTGCTTGACAACGACATTAGAACCTATGCAGAAACGTCGCTTTCAAAGAATAAAGAAGTTGTATATCCATAAAATCGTCTCTATTCTTCATAACATCAACTTCTAGAATGCCAATAAAACAAGTTTAAAAGTTATTTGAGTTATTTGGCCGCACTCGGATGACGATTCAAGTACATACATACATACATACATAAATGAAAATACTTATAGGCCTATAGCGCTTATATCCAACAATATAATCAAATGCTGTTTGAAAGAGATGAGTCTTTAAGTGCGACTTGAAGGTGCATAGTTCTTGAATCTGCCTGATATGTAAGGGAAGTTTGTTCCATAATTCTGGCCCTGCTGTCTGGAAGGAACGGTAGCCATAGCAATTAGATTTTGATTTAGGTACTTGCAATAAGAATTGTTCAGAGGAACGCAGAGTCCTTGAGGGTTGGTATCTGGTCGTCAATGTTGAAAGATATTCTGGAGCAAGGTTGTTCAAACATTTAAACAATAGAAGCAAAATTTTATATTGGATTCTGAATGAAATAGGCAGCCAATGAAGTTTTAAAAGAACTGGTGTGATGCGATCATGGCGTGGAGTTTGTGTAACAACTCTTGCTGCTGAGTCCTGAACTCGTTGTAACTTTTTGATAGTCATCAATGGTAGGCCGAGCAGGAGAGCGTTACATTTGTCTATCCGGGACAGTACAAAGACACGAGTCAGAGTAGTTGCTGTAGCTTCGTTAATATAATGTCTAATTTTGCAAATATTTCTGATGTGGAAATATGATTTCTTACATACAGAGTTGAGACGAGCTTCAAGAGACATGTTGGAGTCAAAAACCACTCCAAGATTCCGAGCTTCTTGATTTAGAGCTATTTCGTGACCCTCGATGTGAAAAGTCGGAAGAGACAGCTTATGAGCAAGACGTTTTGGAGTTAAAACCAAGAGTTCAGTCTTATCATCGTAAAGCTTTAGGAAACGAATTGTCATCCAGTGCTTGATTTCTGCAACACAGAGTTCTAGTCTTTGAAATGTTTCAGTGACTGACAACAGCACTAAAGGCTTGACTGCAAGATATAACTGTGTATCATCAGCATACAAATGAAATGACAAATTGAAAGATCTGGCTATCTCTCCGAGGGGAGACGTGTAGGTATATATATGGTAAATAGAATAGGCCCCAGAACGGACCCTTGCGGAACTCTATAGAGTAATTCCCTTGGCTCAGAATATATGTTGTCAATCATTACACACTGACTCCTATCTGACAAGTAGGACCTAACCCAATCTAGAGCTGTTCAAGTGGGACGGCAGATGAGAGAAGTTGAATTCCTTGTCGCAGAAATTGACGGGACAGTTATTTTAGGTTTGAGGTTTGTTTTAGTTGTCAAGCTACCATTAACGTCGAGCTTAGACTCCTGCGTCTGGGCGACTGCCGACCTCGCCCGACATTAATCAGTGGAGAATATCCACAAGACAAAATGTTTCCGTACCAAGTTAAGCGTCAAGAGGGAATCTTGCCATGCGAGACCAAAGGTCTTGGGACCATTTGAATCAAGCCATCGTTACATTGATACGGATCAGCAGCTGGGAGTTAAAAAGATGGGGCTGATGGTCGCCAGAGCGAATGTCGATTTGACCAGAGAGGTTATTCCTGTCAGGGTCTGTAATCCGAATCTAGAGATAGAGGACACCAGAAGAAAAATTCAATTAATAAATAAATACAAATTAATCAAGTTTATCCAGGAAATAACAAGGTAGATACGATCTTGGCTTTACAAAGTCGAGAAAAATACCTTTGTGTTTGCTCAAATAAATAAATCAGCATTTTGGCCATTAATATTTGGTAATAATTCACAGCCTTTAAGACTAGTTTAAGAATCATTTTAAGCCATATCTTAACACATGTAAATGGATGTAAGCCAGAATGATTCATGCCTATGGAATTTGTTTATTTCCCATCAGATGTTTACATGTATAGGTTTATAAATATTCACATCAATAGAGTTGTCAACGTGTCAATACAAAATGCACAAAGATCCGGTGTGCAGGTCCTTGGACATTTGCAAGATTGTAATGGTTTTTAATGTCTATCTGTATTATTCTCAAAAATTTTCTAAATATTAAATAAATATTGTGTGGAAAGAGGACCGACATGAATAGAATCTGGGATGCCTATTGTTTGTGAAGGCAATATATTTACATGCCTGGTAATACCTTAATATTTCCTTTTGGATACATTTAAAGTTAGATATCTGATCTGTTCTGCTTATTGCATAGATATTTTGTTTCACTAGTTGACAAATGGCATTTAATGGGTGTTTATATCTCTTCCCTTGAATCCCAAAACTTATATTATCTGTAGTTAAATCAATATATCCTTCAGTCAGCTTTTCTAACCATTTAGCCAATTCCTTCCACACTATTCTAGTATAGAGAGAGAGAGAGGGGGGAGGATACTCCTGTTTACACATTAATGTTATTAATACATGATTAAAACACAGTGAAATTGAAAGACACTAATGAAGGTAACATTTTGATAACTTTATATTTCACAACTTGATAAACACAAGCGCACATTTGTTGAAAAATGAGAACTGAAATCATTCATCGGCGCTGAGAGTGGGCAAAAGTTCGCTACGGCATAACAGCAAATTTAATTAGTTGTTATTTGTGACTATGTGAATACTCTATCAGTGTATGTCCTTAGTTATGAAAAAGTTGTAACATTTGGTAAAATTTAGCGTATTTTCATTTCACGTGATGCAAAAAAATCCCTACCTTTAAGCGTTGACACGTCTCCTCTATCATGTTACTTATGTTTATGTCAAAACTGAGCATTTACAGTTATGCAAGCAATATAATGATAGTTGAGTTAAAGTTGATTGATCATTGAATGAATTCGATTTGTTTATTATAGCATTATTTATAAACACAATACCTACCGCGTATTACAGGCGCTATTTAATTCACAATTATATAACATTAGGACAGGAACTCGATATGATCATCAACAGGTAGATAAAACGTAGGGGTAAAAATCTCAACATGCATATACAGATTTAACAGCGAGTAGAACTTGTTTACTACCAAATAAGCTATAACCTTGAATCAGACTCAAAATATCCATTGTGTAAGCTGCTCAGCATGGTATAGACGATCTTGGGATAATCCTGTCAGAGAACTCTGATATCCTGCATGCAGCCTGTGATGTATAACATCAGTCACCGGGGAAAAGGTTTTGTTATCTGAATATAAACACGTATTAAAATATTCTGAATACTCATATATACTCATCTTCAAACCTTTGTTTTCTCAAAAGTAAATCTACAAGTCAAACAGAAATGCTTTCTATTGCCGCCTGGGACGGCAAGCCTAGAGAAATTCATAACTTCATGAAATCTTCGATTGGTAAGTAGAATGAAGTATTCTTCCACTGACGGAGAACCTCTCAGAACTGGCAAATGATTTCAATTCATTCTTTGAGAACAGAATTTTGGATGTCAAAAAACTTCTTACGTACTGCACACAGTAACACATCCTGTCTGAAATCTTATGCAATGGCATTCCTCTGAAGGAGTTTGCTCCACAAAAATGGTGATGATTTAAGAGGTCTTGTGGACTCTGGAACATTGGCCCTTTTAGATCGCATTGCAACATTTGATACTGTTGATCATTTCAAGCTTCTGCAAATACTACAGTATCAAGAAGGCATCCTCTTTTTAGTTTCTTTCTTTTCCATCGTATCTCACTGCCAGGAAGCAATCTGTGTGTATATCTGGGCAGATCTCTAAGAAGACAACTGTCTCTTATGGAGCCCTTCAATGCTCAGTCATGGACCCTTTGTTATTTTCCATCTGTTTGATACACGACAATTCTCATAAACAGATGATGTTAAGCTGCTAAAGAGACTCAACCATAAATCTCAGTCTGACACGCGAGGAAAATTCGAAAACTCTACTACTGAAATGAAGTATTGGATAACGAATAGGAATCTAAAGTTAAATCAGGATAAAACTGAGATTGTGTTGGATGGAAGACAAGCACATGTAGACACGATGGATGGAAGACAAGCACATGTAGACACGATGGATGGAAGACAAGCACATGTAGACACGATGGATGGAAGACAAACACATGTAGACACGATGGATGGAGGACAAGCACATGTAGACACGATGGATGGAAGACAAGCACATGTAGACACGATGGATGGAAGACAAGCACATGTAGACACGATGGATGGAAGACAAGCACATGTAGACACGATGGATGGAGGACAATCACATGTAGACACGATGGATGGAAGACAAGCACATGTAGACACGATGGATGGAGGACAATCACATGTAGACACGATGGATGGAAGACAAGCACATGTAGACACGATGGATGGAAGACAAGCACATGTAGACACGATGGATGGAAGACGAGCACATGTAGACACGATGGATGGAGGACAAGCACATGTAGACACGATGGATGGAAGACAAGCACATGTAGACACGATGTATGGAGGACAAGCACATGTAGACACGATGGATGTGAAGACAAGCACATGTAGACACGATGGATGGAGGACAAGCACATGTAGACACGATGGATGGAAGACAAGCACATGTAGACACGATGGATGGAGGACAAGCACATGTAGACACGATGGATGGAGGACACATGTAGACACGATGGATGGAGGACAAGCACATGTAGACGCGATGGATGGAAGACGAGCACATGTAGACACGATGGATGGAGGACAAGCACATGTAGACACGATGGATGGAAGACAAGCACATGTAGACACGATGGATTGAAGACAAACACATGTAGACACGATGGATGGAGGACAAGCACATGTAGACACGATGGATGTGAAGACAAGCACATGTAGACACGATGGATGGAGGACAAGCACACGTAGACACGATGGATGGAGGACAAGCACATGTAGACACGATGGATGGAATACGAGCACATGTAAACACGATGGATGGAGGACAAGCACATGTAGACACGATGGATGGAAGACAAGCACATGTAGACACGATGGATGGAAGACAAGCACGTGTAGACACGATGGATGGAAGACAAACACATGTAGACACGATGGATGGAGGACAAGCACATGTAGACACGATGGATATGAAGACAAACAGATGTAGACACGATGGATGTGAAGACAAGCACATGTAGACACGATGGATGGAAGACAAGCACATGTAGACACGATGGATGGAAGACAAGCACATGTAGTCACGATGGATGGAAGACAAGCACATGTAGACACGATGGTTTGAAGACAAGCACATGTAGACACGATGGATGGAGGACAAGCACATGTAGACACGATGGATGGAAGACAAGCACATGTAGTCACGATGGATGGAAGACAAGCACATGTAGACACGATGGATGGAGGACAAGCACATGTAGACACGATGGATGGAGGACAAGCACATGTAGACACGATGGATGGAAGACAAGCACATGTAGATACGATGGATGGAAGACAAGCACATGTAGACACGATGGATGGAAGACAAGCACATGTAGACACGATGGATGGAAGACAAGCACATGTAGATACGATGGATGGAAGACAAGCACATGTAGATACGATGAATGGAAGACAAGCACATGTAGACACGATGGATGGAGGACAAGCACATGTAGACACGATGGATGGAGGACAAGCACATGTAGACACGATGGATGGAAGCGAGCACATGTAGATACGATGAATGGAAGACAATCACATGTAGACACGATGGATGGAAGACAAGCACATGTAGACACGATGGATGGAGGACAAGCACATGTACACACGATGGATGGAGGACAAGCACATGTAGACACGATGGATGGAGGACAAGCACATGTAGACACGATGGATGGAAGACAAGCACATGTAGATACGATGGATGGAAGACAAGCACATGTACACACTATGGATGGAGGACAAGCACATGTAGACACGATGGATGGAGGACAAGCACATGTAGACACGATGGATGGAAGACAAGCACATGTAGACACGATGGATGGAAGACAAGCACATGTAGATACGATGGATGGAAGACAAGTACATGTAGTCACGATGGATGGAAGACAAGCACATGTACACACGATGGATGGAAGACAAGCACATGTAGATACGATGAATGGAAGACAAGCACATGTAGACACGATGGATGGAAGACAAGCACATGTAGACACGATGGATGGAAGACAAGCACATGTAGACACGATGAATGGAAGACAAGCACATGTAGACACGATGGATGGAGGACAAGCACATGTAGACACGATGGATGGAGGACAAGCACATGTAGACACCATGGATGGAAGACAAGCATATGTAGACACGATGGATGGAAGACAAGCACATGTACACACGATGGATGGAGGACAAGCACATGTAGACACGATGGATGGAGGACAAGCACATGTAGACACGATGGATGGAGGACAAGCACATGTACACACGATGGATGGAGGACAAGCACATGTAGACACGATGGATGGAGGACAAGCACATGTAGACACGATGGATGGAGGACAAGCACATGTAGATACGATGAATGGAAGACAAGCACATGTAGACACGATGGATGGAAGACAAGCACATGTAGACACGATGGATGGAAGACAAGCACATGTAGATACGATGAATGGAAGACAAGCACATGTAGACACGATGGATTTAGGACAAGAATATGTAGACACGATGGATGTGAAGACAAGCACATGTAGACACGATGGATGAAGGACAAGCACATGTAGACACGATGGATGGAGGACAAGCACATGTAGACACGATGGATGTGAAGACAAGCAGATGTAGACACGATGGATGGGAATACAAACACATGTAGAAACGATTGAAGGAAGACAAGCACATGTAGACACGATGGATGGAAGACAAGCACATGTAGACACGATAGAAGGACAAGCACATGTAGACACGATGGATGGAGGACAAGCACATGTAGACACGATGCATGGAAGACAAGCACATGTAGACACGATGGATGGAAGACAAGCACATGTAGACACGATGGATGGAGGACAAGCACATGTAGACACGATGGATGGAAGACAAGCACATCTAGACACGATGGATGGAAGACAAGCACATGTAGATACGATGAATGGAAGACAAGCACATGTAGACACGATGGATTTAGGACAAGAACATGTAGACACGATGGATGTGAAGACAAGCACATGTAGACACGATGGATGGAAGACAAGCACATGTAGACACGATGGATGGAGGACAAGCACATGTAGACACGATGGATGTGAAGACAAGCAGATGTAGACACGATGGATGGGAATACAAACACATGTAGAAACGATTGAAGGAAGACAAGCACATGTAGACACGATGGATGGAAGACAAGCACATGTAGACACGATAGAAGGACAAGCACATGTAGACACGATGGATGGAGGACAAGCACATGTAGACACGATGCATGGAAGACAAGCACATGTAGACACGATGGATGGAAGACAAGCACATGTAGACACGATGGATGGAGGACAAGCACATGTAGACACGATTGATGTGAAGACAAGCACATGTAGACACGATGGATGGAGGACAATCACATGTAGACACGACGGGTGGAAGACAAGCACATGTAGACACAATGGATGGAAGACAAGCACATGTACACACGATGGATGGAGGACAAGCACATGTAGACACGATGGATGGAGGACAAGCACATGTAGACACGATGGATGGAGGACAAGCACATGTAGATACGATGAATGGAAGACAAGCACATGTAGACACGATGGATGGAAGACAAGCACATGTACACACGATAGAAGGACAAGCACATGTAGACACGATGGATGGAGGACAAGCACATGTAGACACGATGGATGGAAGACAAGCACATGTAGACACGATGGATGGAAGACAAGCACATGTAGACACGATGGATGGAGGACAAGCACATGTAGACACGATGGATGGAGGACAAGCACATGTAGACACGATGGATGGAAGACAAGCACATGTAGACACGATGGATGGAAGACAAGCACATGTAGACACGATGGATGAAAGACAAGCACATGTAAACACGATGGATGGAGGACAAGCACATGTAGACACGATGGATGGAAGACAAGCACATGTAGACACGATGGATGTGAAGACAAACACATGTAGACACGATGGATGGAATACAAGCACATGTAGACACGATGGATGGAAGACAAGCACATGTAGACACGATGGATGGAAGACAAGCACATGTACACACGATGGATGGAGGACAAGCACATGTACACACGATGGATGGATGACAAGCACATGTAGACACGATGGATGGAGGACAAGCACATGTAGACACGATGGATGGAAGACAAGCACATGTAGACACGATGGATGGAGGACAAGCACATGTAGACACGATGGATGAAGGACAAGCACATGTAGACACGATGGATGGAGGACAGGCACATGTAGACACGATGGATGTGAAGACTGCATCTGGTTGCTTCTCCCATCAAGTCGACAAATCTTGGAGTTCAATCACAATCTGACCTTCCTATGTCGACACAAGATGATCATCTGTGCAACACCTGACAAGTTCATATACGTGTAACTGTAAATACACCACAGTGCGTACAATCTGGTCAGATGTCTACCCGTCTAAAATATTGCAATGGCCTTCTCACTGGATTAGTTAAAGAACATATAGCTTAAAGCTCCTCTTGCTCTCCTGCTCTGTCTCTCCAGATTAAACTCTCACTCTCTCTGGACTCCTTTACAGACGTTGTTGTTTTTTAGAAAAGCTTAAAATTGAAATTTCTTGTGTTTCCAAGTACATAGTTAAAATGCGCCATGAGCATCTATAAGAGGGTTGACACTGGCGCTATATAAATATTAATAATCGTCACCATTTGTTCAACGAAGATATAAGACTTGTACAACATCAACAGTTTTATTCAGCTAGTGCTTCCCATGTCAACAGCAAACAACTAGACATACAGTAGATAAAAAGTTGTGTTAACCTCCTGCAAAATCTTCCCCTCTATGACACATCTTTTCAGAATATGGTTACAGGTACATTAAATTATTTGGTTTTAATTAACATATAGATGTCTATTCATTAATGAGTGTCCCGAAGTATGTGTGCTGAAAATAATTATAATTCAATGTTTCTTCCGTGTTACATTGTTGATTGATGATCTCACTTCAAACACTTCCGTCCTTGGCGTGTACCGTTAAAGTGAGGACTGATGACCTCATTTCAAACACTTTCGTCATTGGCGTGTACCATTACAGTATGAATTGATGATCTTATTTCAAACACTTACGTCCTTGGCGTGTACCATAGAGGTAAGGACTAATGATCTCACGTCAAACTCTTACGTCATTTGCATGTACCATTACAGTAAGGACTGATGATTTCACTTCAAACACTTACACCCTTGGTGTGTACCATTACAGTAAGGAATGATGATGTCATTCCAAACACTTACGTTCTTGACTTGTACCATTACAGTAAGGACTGATGATCTCACTTCAAACACTTACGTCCTTGGCGTGTACCATTACAGTAAGGGTTGATAATCCCGTTTCAAACGCTGACGTCCTTGGCGTGTACCATTAAGTAAGGACTGATGATCCCGTTTCAAACGCTCACCTTCTTGGCGTGTACCATTAAGTAAGGACTGATGATCTCACTTCAAACTCTTACACCTTTGGCGTGTACCATAACAGTAAGGACTGATGATCTCACTTCAAACTCTAACACCCCTGGCGTGTACCATTACATTAAGGACCGGTGATCTCACTTCAAACACTTACGTCCTTGGCGTGTACAATTAAGTAAGGACTGATTATCTCGTTTCAAACGCTTACGTCCTTGGCGTGTACCATTACAATAAGGACTGATGATCTCACTTCAAACTCTTACACCCTTGGCGTGTACCATAACAGTAAGGACTGATGATCTCACTTCAAACTCTTACGTCCTTGGCGTGTACCATTACAGTAAGGAATGATGATGTCATTCCAAACACTTTCGTCCTTGACGTGTACCATGACAGTAAGGACTGATTATCTCGTTTCAAACGCTTACACCCTTGGCGTGTACCATTACAGTAAGGACTGATGATCTCACTTCAAACACTTACGTCCTTGGCGTGTACCATTACAATAAGGACTGATGATCTCACTTCAAACTCTTACACCCTTGGCGTGTACCATTACAGTAAGGACTGATGATCTCACTTCAAACTCTTACACCCTTGGCGTGTACCATTACAGTAAGGACTGATGATCTCACTTCAAACTCTTACACCCTTGGCGTGTACCATTACAATAAGTACTGATTTTCTCGTTTCAAACTCTTACACCCTTGGCGTGTACCATTACAGTAAGGACTGATTATCTTACTTCAAACTCTTACACCCTTGGCGTGTACCATTACAGTAAGGACTGATGATCTCACTTCAAACTCTTACACCCTTGGCGTGTACCATTACAGTAAGGACTGATGAACTCACTTCAAACTCTTACACCCTTGGCGTGTACCATTACAATAAGCACTGATTTTCTCGTTTCAAACTCTTACACCCTTGGCGTGTACCATTACAGTAAGGACTGATGATCTCACTTCAAACTCTTACACCCTTGGCGTGTACCATTACAGTAAGGACTGATGATCTCACTTCAAACTCTTACACCCTTGGCGTGTACCATTACAGTAAGGACTGATGATCTCACTTCAAACTCTTACACCCTTGGCGTGTACCATTACATTAAGGACCGGTGATCTCATTTCAAACACTTTCGTGTTTGGCGTGTGCCTTTACAGTAAGGACTGATGATCTCACTTCAAACTCTTACACCCTTGGCGTGTACCATTACATTAAGGACCGGTGATCTCATTTCAAACACTTACGTCCTTGGCGTGTACCATTACAGTTAGGAATGATGATCTCATTCCAAACACTTACACCCTTGGTGTGTACCATTACAGTAAGGAATGATGATGTCATTCCAAACACTTACGTTCTTGACTTGTACCATTACAGTAAGGACTGATGATCTCACTTCAAACTCTTAGACCCTTGGCGTGTACCATTACAGTAAGGACTGATGATCTCACTTCAAACACTTACGTCCTTGGCGTGTACCATTACAGTAAGGGTTGATAATCCCGTTTCAAACGCTGACGTCCTTGGCGTGTACCATTAAGTAAGGACTGATGATCCCGTTTCAAACGCTCACCTTCTTGGCGTGTACCATAACAGTAAGGACTGATGATCTCACTTCAAACTCTAACACCCCTGGCGTGTACCATTACATTAAGGACCGGTGATCTCACTTCAAACACTTACGTCCTTGGCGTGTACAATTAAGTAAGGACTGATTATCTCGTTTCAAACGCTTACGTCCTTGGCGTGTACCATTACAATAAGGACTGATGATCTCACTTCAAACTCTTACACCCTTGGCGTGTACCATAACAGTAAGGACTGATGATCTCACTTCAAACTCTTACGTCCTTGGCGTGTACCATTACAGTAAGGAATGATGATGTCATTCCAAACACTTTCGTCCTTGACGTGTACCATGACAGTAAGGACTGATTATCTCGTTTCAAACGCTTACACCCTTGGCGTGTACCATTACAGTAAGGACTGATGATCTCACTTCAAACACTTACGTCCTTGGCGTGTACCATTACAATAAGGACTGATGATCTCACTTCAAACTCTTACACCCTTGGCGTGTACCATTACAGTAAGGACTGATGATCTCACTTCAAACTCTTACACCCTTGGCGTGTACCATTACAGTAAGGACTGATGATCTCACTTCAAACTCTTACACCCTTGGCGTGTACCATTACAATAAGTACTGATTTTCTCGTTTCAAACTCTTACACCCTTGGCGTGTACCATTACAGTAAGGACTGATTATCTTACTTCAAACTCTTACACCCTTGGCGTGTACCATTACAGTAAGGACTGATGATCTCACTTCAAACTCTTACACCCTTGGCGTGTACCATTACAGTAAGGACTGATGATCTCACTTCAAACTCTTACACCCTTGGCGTGTACCATTACAATAAGCACTGATTTTCTCGTTTCAAACTCTTACACCCTTGGCGTGTACCATTACAGTAAGGACTGATGATCTCACTTCAAACTCTTACACCCTTGGCGTGTACCATTACAGTAAGGACTGATGATCTCACTTCAAACTCTTACACCCTTGGCGTGTACCATTACAGTAAGGACTGATGATCTCACTTCAAACTCTTACACCCTTGGCGTGTACCATTACATTAAGGACCGGTGATCTCATTTCAAACACTTTCGTGTTTGGCGTGTGCCTTTACAGTAAGGACTGATGATCTCACTTCAAACTCTTACACCCTTGGCGTGTACCATTACATTAAGGACCGGTGATCTCATTTCAAACACTTACGTCCTTGGCGTGTACCATTACAGTTAGGAATGATGATCTCTTTCCAAACAATTACGTCCTCTGCGTGTTCCATTACAGTAAGGACTGATTATCTTACTTCAAACTCTTTCGTCCTTGGCATGTTCCATTACAGTAAGGCTGATGATTTCACTTCCAACTCTTTCGTCCTTGCACAATAATTTCCTGACCTGATTTTCCGTTATTGATAGTGAAATAACAATCACAATGCTCATCTTCAAGGTAAGTTTATACCAGTTCCAATCAACCTCCCCTCTTACAAAACAGAAACAAGACCCGATCAATACTATATCTCGGCATGTTGTATACGGAAGGTATCTTGACGTCTGGATATTATTCCAATCAGGGTTTCCAAAACCAGCATCTTTTATGATTGATACTATCTGAAGTATTCTTGTACTGAAATGCGAAAACAGGATAACCAAAATGTAGTTTCATTTTTACCATGTTGCATGTTTGTTGACTCGACCTAATGAATCATCTGAACATTTCTACCTTAGTGGTTTATCATCAACATACATATCAATCTATTCCCTTGTCAAGTCATATTCCCAAACAATTTCATCCAGATTTCATAAATCACGTAACACATTAAGAGAAAGGTGTCCTCACAAGAGAGAATGTTGTCCAGTTAGCTCTATCAAAGAACGTTTGGATTGTTATAGTGCTAATAACGCACATAATATCTCAAGTGTTTTAATAAGCAACTATCTAGTACGTTCTACCATCAAATATATAGCAATATATTTTAACTCCAGCCCACTTACTTTCTAACATCAACTTCATAGCAATATCTTGTAACTCCAGCCCACTTACTTTCTAACATCA
The DNA here is from genome assembly GCA_936450465.1 of Gibbula magus. Lineage (NCBI taxonomy): Eukaryota > Metazoa > Mollusca > Gastropoda > Trochida > Trochidae > Gibbula > Gibbula magus. Next base: position 1,536,222 of record OW388296.1, on the reverse strand, counting down.
ACTGTATAGCAATATGTTGTAACTCCAGCCCACGTACCTTCTACCATCAACTATATAGCAATATCTTGTAACTCCAGCCCACTTACTTTCTAACATCAACTATATAGCAATATGTTGTAACTCGAACCCACGTACCTTCTAGCATCAACTTTATAGCAATATCTTCTAAACTCCAGCCCACATACGGACGCTTCACCACTTTTTACCTGAAGCTAGACATACAATGCAGGGAAATAGTTCTTGAACTGGCGTTCTGTTTGCTATTTCACAAGAACAAGATATTGTTTAACCATCAGCATTTTAAGAAGCCTCTGTTGTAAGTGCATTTAGGTCTTCATCGATTAATATATTTTTCAAAACAGTAATGGGAAATTGCTGTTCAAACCCAAGTAGCTACAATGATTTGAGTGGGCTCCGTGTAGTTGACATTTATACATTTCTTGCTCAAAAATGCTGACAGTATAGAAATTGTTTTAGATACTTGTACTAGAAGTATTATCATCGAAATGCTTCAGGCTTTTTGTTCTGTGTTTACAAGGATTCATGACATATTTTCATTTGAACCGTTATATATTGTTCTTAATGACGGTGTATCACGTTTTTGCCTTAAAATGTTTTGTAAAGTGTTAACAATTATTAAAGATTATCCATCATATTGTTACGTTAGAGGGTAAAACATATCATTATAAGCCGTATCCATAGAAATGGTTATCAATATTAGAAGAAAATGGTGCGACGTATAAAACAATAATTTGTGTGAGAGGTACATGTGTAGATTTGTAACTTCTTTCAATGTTATTTAGAGGTTGGTAAGATGAAGGAGGATGAGATGGATATGGATATACAGGCATATACACAATCAGACATCTCGGATCACATCTATGCAACCATCTGGAAAAACATCAAAGTCCTGGAAATCAATCGATCAAACTACAAAATAATAAAATTGGAATAAATCAAAAGCCATCGTTTTAATCCTGTTATGACCAAGGATATTATATCCCTTCAGCTTATCATCATCTAATAACAACCAATCAGCAATAGCTCACTCTGTCCATCCATGTTTGTAATAACAGCCAATCACGATGTACATAAAGCTAGTTACTTTTATAAACCTCACTTGTATGGTATCACTCATTCTTCCGTCTGGCTGCATGTATGCATTGTGTACTGTGTCAACATCCTATTACCTTGTATATCAACCTCATTGCCTTGTATATCAACCTCATTGCCTTGTATATCAACCTCATTGCCTTGTATATCAACCTCATTGCCTTGTATATCAACCTCATTGCCTTGTATATCAACCTCATTGCCTTGTATATCAACCTCATTGCCTTGTATATCAACCTCATTGCCTTGTATATCAACCTCATTGCCTTGTAAACTTATCATATCCCTAAGCACATCTCCTATTCGATTGTACAAACTTGTTCTCCATTTATGAATATATATTCATCTTGTATCATGTCCAGTATCATTTGCTTGATAACGGTGTTAGAATCTACACCGAAACGTTGCATTGCTGAAATAAAGAAGTTGTATATCCATAGAACTCGTTCTCCTTCGTAGATTTGTAAGTCTAATGTGATTTTGATATTTCCGACAGCAAGATGACTGACCATGTCATCATTCTTTAAGGTTTTTATATATTGCTATACTAGTTAGATTACTTGGGCTACATGCGCCTTCGAGGGGCCATTTTAATGTGAACAACTTGACATTCGTTTTATGACTCGTTTCACTGACTGAGAAGTATTATTTAGCCATTTGTAACATTGATTTACCATTTCGTGAGAGCAATCTAAACTGAAGCACAAAAGAAACGTCACACCTCAATTGATTTCGATTAATTCAATATTTTAAAGAAATGAGATGCATTTGATTATGGCACGATGCAAAAACACCTTTTGGCAGTAGTTTTAATGACTTAATTTGTGACTGTTTTTTTTTGTTGATTACAATATCATTTTTTAAACTAGACAGGGGTAAGAAATGAAATTTACACCAACATGACCCCTACCATGTTTAACATGTTGTAAATATGTGCAGGGCGAGGCAAATTGATTGGTTTTCACACATAGTATGTGTTATATGTCGATTAACAGTTGTGTTTTAACAAAATTAATTTTTGGGAATTTTAAATTTCACAATTTTGATTTTTAATTCTTATTTTTAAAAACACGTAAAACAATTCTTTGACTGATTTAATATTTTGGACTAATTTGCAAAACTATTCAGTTTTGGAATACGACGTCTAAAACTGGAGAAATTTGACTTTAAAAATTATACATATGATAAAAACAACTGAGGGGTGACGTTTCGTTTGTGCTTCAGTTTAGTTCAGTAAGAAGCAGGTTCCCATAAAGAAATCATTTTTTGAATTATTACATTCACTTTGTATTTGTAGCAAACTTGGTCAATTGTAGTTTTCGCTTCTTCTGTGTTGGTAGTTTCATTTTCAACACATATGGTTCTTAATATGTTATTGTTATTGTTCAGTTAGGCTGACGGACTGGATATATATTATGCCATTATGGACTTCAGAGGTTTTACAAAGAGAAAACTGTTGTTTCAACAAATGCTATGTTGTTTCTTATTCAACAGCGCATTTAGCTCCTAGGTCCTAGGTCCTTCTTCTTACCATCAGAACATCTTGAATTCGAGAAACTGGTGGCACGTGATCCTGTCCCCAGCGCATTAAGCATGGTTCATTAACAATGGGCGCGGGTGACAAAGGTTTTCTCAAAGGTACCCGATGAAGGTCGTGTTGCACCTCTGTTCTCAAATTTGGTATAAAACTAATCTGATTTAAGCTTTTGCATTACTTATATTTGTTGGAGTATTCAGCTGTGACAGACACTTGAAGTAAACAAAGTGATTGCCTTTTTCCTTCTTTATTGTGGAGAACACAACACTCCATTGTAAAGTACATTTCAACCCCGTGTATAGGTACGTGATATTTCCCTAGCCAGGTGGTAGAAGTATTAAGATTATGTGATGTATCTCGGGTCACCTTCAGGTGGTAAAATAAACAATCCAGATATGCATTGTAAATCTTCATATTTTAGCTGCTGGGTACTTCAAAAACGCAACGCCAGACATTAGGTAATATATTACTGTATGATCTGTGCTTATCAATTTATCATATGTAGTTATGTACATGTTCTGTTAGTGAAATGCACTCTTTGTCAGAATACATAGCAAAATAGCATAAATAATACTGAAATGATAGTATACTTTTCAAACCAACGGAATGTCACGGTTAAAGATAATGAAATCTGAAACTCAAAATAATGTATATACAACACATTTATACGCCGAATGCTAAAGGCAATCTCTGCATTATCATACAGGTCTGACAACAAGCGTTTGAACGTCACCTCCAATTCACCTTTCGCCACCAACCCGTTTATACTGCTGGGTGCACAGAGAGACATATTTTGTCATCTCTTTCACCAGTAAAACCGGACTCCGTTCTATAACAGCGAGCGCCTATAATCGCTCATTGATCGCTCAATGTAGCGCTCCATTAGCGCTCAATGTAGCGCATTCTCTCCTGAACGACACGGTGCGATTCCTCGAGGTTTGCTCGCTTTGCTATGTAGCGAGCCCGTAATGACAGTAAACAGAGCTGTGTACATGACTACGTACCGTGTATGAAATTAGATCATCATGTTGTTAATAAGGCGACGTAATCTTCTTGAATTAAAACGATACGGTAACATCTTATATGCAACGATTTAATGTTAGAATAAATGGAATGTCCGTGATCCTTTTAAAAAAGCATGTGTATCCCTGTACGTTTTTCTCTTATTTTATAAGGGATCATAGCGGATAAGAAAAGACAAATATCATCTATATCTGACTCTTGTGCAACTGCCGAGTGACAAACGTCAAGGCAGTTAAATTAATGGTTCATCTCAAAATAAATTGAGCGTTAGATTTATTTAGTTTGTACTGTTTGTATATATTCACACCAAATTGTATCTTGCTCCCACCGTGTACTGTGATCTGTCGGACTACTAATACCCCGAGTGTGTAATAAGGAAAATGATTGTGACGACTGAAATAACCAGCCAATGAAATGACTTCAAATCGAGTAATATCGGCCGTCCCCGGATGAAAAGACCGATGAGCGATAAGCGGTGTAACGGAATAGACTACCCAGAGAAATCTTTTATCGACAACATGACATGTGATAAATAATTTTCATATCACGACAATGTAATGCAATTTGGTTTCAAAGATAAGTACCCCTTCGAGTAGCGCGCGTTAAGGGTATATGACGTCATATAAACGGAATCCCCTTTATTGCATAAAACGTACTATCCAACAAGCAAGCATTTCCGAAGCGTGAAGGCTCGTCTCTAGCGCAAGTTGCCATAACAACCCATGAGCTACACGTGCTTCTCTTGCAAGTTACTCTTGTCACACATTACTGAATGTGACGATTGCTTTATAAACAATGTTTCTAAATGTCCTGAGAATATACAAATTATTGCCTGTTTAATGGATTTTTGTATTGAGATAAGACAAGCAAATTATGTCAAATTTTTGGACTCTCATTGATTATAAAATTCAATCAAAATACCTAGTTTGGTAAAAACAATTATTTTAATATCTGTAGCAAACACATAATTAAATTAAATTGTAAATAAATAACCGCCAAAAATTATATATATTTCAATTTCTTTCATTGCTCAATAACTTTAAAAAAAAATTCTTTTGTGTGTTTATATACAGTGTGTGAGTTAGACGACAATGCTTTGCGCTTAAAAATAATAGACTGGATCTGTACTTAGACTGGAAAACACCTTTACTAATTAGTGCAATTTCTCGGCTTATTTATTTATTTATTTATTTAAAAAATTGCCAAAAATCTATCTCCGTAAAAAATAGGAAAATTGCCAAAAATCTATCTCCGTAAAATATATGCATGTTAATCAACATCCGTGATGGCTCTTTAAGGTCTTCATTTAGTTTTGTTGGAAGAATTGTTGATAGAACTCGGATTGGTAGACCTGAGGACGGAACATAAATTACCGCCACCCGACCAGATCAAGATTATATCTTTGTATTCCTGAATGCACTTCCAGCTGTTTCGTGTCCTTCGACTGTCAATTCAGTGTTACCTGCTGCTATCAACAATCTGCAAGTGTCAACTTCCCCGCCAGACAGTTTAGCTGTTTGGCCTTGTTACCCTCACTTCAATATCACTGGCAGGATTTATTTGGTCGGCGGGATTATGAAACCGAAACATCAACGGATAGCCATTTGCACCCTATGTCTAATCTATGATGGCCCAGAGGGGCCATTTGATTGTGTCATTATCCAAAGTTGCGAACCAAAGCGAAATCATTAAAGTTCGAAGCAAGGCCTAAAGGATATTTAAAAATGTGGATGAAGCGAACTTGAGAAACTTTGAGAGAGGGCAAAACGGACTGGGATACTATCAAGGCGAAATCGCAAAATCACGAAATCAAGAAATATCGAAATCGATTTAATATGTATTTCATGTACAATCATAGTAATGTTTCATATGCATTGTTTATGTTAATGCTCAGTGTACGCATTAATAACACTAATATCAGAGTCATTCAGTGGCGTCATGATTAAATCACTCTGCAAATCTACAAGTAATTCATCCTTTAAGAAAAGTAATTAATTAGTTATGATATATATGTAACTACACCATTACTCAAATGGCATGTAATGTCATTTTAAAGGATCAATTAAATATTGTTTCAAGGTAGCAGTATTGCCACGAAGCTAGTTACCTGGTGGATGATGAAAAACGATATTACAACCAGGACCGTGTAGTATAATTACACTTGTGACGTCATCCTATTGTTCTTTCACTCAATTATTTTTCAGTAATGGAGAGTTACACATTACATTATATTTTTAAGTAGAAATTTAATTTCTGTAACTTTCTTAGCTAAAGCAATTTTGATAAAAGAGCAATATTTTGAGTGTAATTTAAGTAGGGTAATATCCTCGTAACCCTCCATTCCTTAAAATAATGGGCCTCGGCTCCATTATTTTTAAGGAATGGAGAGTTACTGGGACATTACCCTCCACGTAGTGTAGCGTAATGATTAAACTTAACTTACTGTCACAATTTGAATCGGCATTTATACAAAACAGTAGATAAGAACAGGAAGATTTTTTTTGAATAACAACTCCTTTAATGTGAACATTTTTGAATAATTTGCTACTTAGGATATACATGGATTTGTTTTTTCAAAACAGGATTAGTCGCTAGAGAAAGAGTAAGAGAGAGTCAGGAAGACTGAATATTTCTCACGAAGTTTGTGCATCAACTCAGTCCAAACACATAGATGAAGGGTGTCGCCTTACGGTGTACGACAAACACATAGATAAAGGGTGTCGCCTTACTGTGTACGACAAACACATGGATAAAGGGTGTCGCCTTACTGTGTGCAACAAACACATAGATAAAGGGTGTCGCCTTACTGTGTACGACAAACACATAGATAAAGGGTGTCGCCTTACTGTGTGCGACAAACACATAGATAAAGAGTGTCGCCTTACTGTGTGCGACAAACACATAGATAAAGGGTGTCGCCTTACTGTGTACGACAAACACATAGATAAAGGGTGTCGCCTTACGGTGTGCGACAAACACATAAATAAAGGTTGTCGCCTTACGGTGTGCGATAAACGCTGGCATTCAGATATTATTCAATACTTTAGAACCTAAAGTAAATCTTATATTAATCAGCACGCATATACCCAGAAACATCGTGTGTTTGCTACCCAGAAACATCGTGTGTTTGTTACCCAGAAACATCGTGGGTATGTTACCTAGAAACATCGTGTTTTTCTTACCAAGAAACATCGTCTTTTTCTTACCCAGAAACATCGTTTTTTTCTGACCTAGAAACATGTGTTTTTCTTACCAGAAACATCGCGTTTTTCTTACCCAGAAACATCGTGGGTTTGTAACCAAGAAACATCGTGTTTTTCTTACCTAGAAACATCGTGTTTTTCTTACCAAGAAACATCGTGTTTTTCTTACCCAGATACATCGTCTTTTTCTATCCAGATTATTTTTAGGTCTTCAAGACGTATGTCGTGAAGACCTATTTAGGTCTTCAAGACGTATGTCGTGAAGACCTATAGTGTGTTTTTATCCTGATTTTTTTCCTTATTATTATTATTATTTGTACTTTTCTTGTGCGCGGTGTACAGCCAAAACGGCTGAACCGATCTTCTTGAAATTGTCAGGGATTATAGCCTGTGACCTAAACTCGGGCTGTACGAAACCGATTTTTGATTTTCGACTTCTATCGCGAGTTATCTCCCCTTGAAGTCAAAACTTCAAACCTCAATAGCTCGAAAACTAATTAAGATATTTTCATAAAACTTTCACCAAAATGTGGGCAACAATATTCCCCATCGATAAGGCCCATAGCGGTTTTCGGCCGTAATAATAGATTTTTTGCTATTTCGAAAAAACTTAAATTTTTGCTCACTTTCGCGATTTTGAGGGTACGCGTCTTCAAAAATCTTCTTCTAAATCACGGCAATACATACAGATATGTGTGATAGCTCATTCGAAAGCCAAGACAACGTAGAATATAATTTGCAAAAAGAATTTTGAATTTCGGCCTACAATTTGAGTAATCTGCCCTTTAATATGGTCCTTTTTAAAAAGGGCGTTTTTCGGTTGCAATTTCAAAGGGCCATAACTCTGTAACTAATTGACTTATGTCAAATTTATTGATAGCCATCTCTTTCTAATAAAGAGTTAACCAGTCCATAATACATCAGTAGCATATAAAAGTTGATAGTTTCGGCACAATTTGGACATATTCCCAAAAAAGTAAAAGTTTGTGATTTTGAGCATTTTCGAAGGGTATATCCTTTGGATAATTATTGATTATGAACCAATGAAGACAGGAAGACTTTAAATAGATCATGTTGAAGCAGAAACGTCATTTATTAAGGACAATATTTTTCAAGCTCGTATCTCTCTTAGTTTTTTGGTGATAAGTCATAGAAGTTTGTCATTTTTACAAAATCGCAACTTTAAGCAAAGTTCAAAGGATCATAACTGCTTAACTTATTAAATTATTGAAATTGTGTTTATACCTACGGATGGACAATTTCAAGAACAACAACGTTTCTGTTGAACCCTCTCATCAAAAAGTTGATAGTTAAGCTCCGAACATCGCAAATGTTGTCTAGGGGTCCAAATTAACGCATTTTTGAGTAATTTTCTTGAATATTCAAACAACATAACGCATTACTTATACATGCAAACTTAATGATGATTACATCTACTTAGGTGGAAATTAAAGCACAATATTTTCTATGTTGCACCTTAGTATGAAAATATTAACCGTTTTGTCTTTATCGTGAGAAAGGTCATAGGGGTCCATTAATAAGCGATTTTTCCATTTTCAGAGGGTCATTGTCTTTGGAGAATTTTTGTAAAAAAACTATTGAAGATAGAGACATGTTTGATAACTCATTTCAAAGCAGAGAAACTGGCGAATAACTGAGAGTCCAATATGGAGTTCAAGGTCAAGCAGAAGTCTTGAAGACCTAAGTATTGCCTGTGGCAATCCTAGTTTATTATTATTATTATTTTCTGTATTGGGATATTTTTACGCGAGATTGAAATGGCCCATCTCGGCAACCATACAACGCCGATATAACACTTTTGACCTTCCCTTCGTTCTGTACTGTTTGTAACCCAAACTTGACTCCGGTTTGTCTCTGTTATCTCCTCGTTGGGTCATAATATAGTTTTTTTCCGATATTCTATTCGCAAAGTTATAGATATATCTCTTGTAAGTTTATCTCAAGAACTGCCCCAGGCACAGACTTGTAAAACAGGGTGCCCGCAGTTATTAATGGCTATCGGTACATCATCACAAGCTTGGTTTTACATGTGAATGTATATGTTAATTCTTCACGTACATTCTTTTGAAACAAGATTGATGTCAGAAATTTAATGCATTATTATTCAGCCGTTCGTGGCCTCTGTGTCAGGTTTCAGGGTTATCTCCTCTTACACGTTAGTGTGGTTGATTTTAATGTTTCAATATTGTGCACGCCTGCCTGCCTGCATCATGGTGTATCGCTTTTAACACGGATAGCGGGATTGTACTATGGTACACTTTAATCTTTCAATATAGTTTGAGTGTACTATTAGCTTTACAAGCAGTTTCTAGTTCCAGTTCCTTACACACGCCAGGCAGTAAAGCAGGGCACGAGACATTGTATTTCATCTGTCAAGTAGGTGGTTTGTTTGCATGTAATCCATACCTACATTGTCTCTACCGTTGTCTAGCCTCAGTCAAATTCAAATAGCACATGTCATGAAACGGATGACCTGCGTGCTGGATATATGTCATGACCTGGGTACTAATAGTTCGTCTCTCCTTAATCTCGATAACAGGATCTACGTAGGACAGTCTTACAGTTCAGGTCCTTGAAGGGCATTAGAAGTGGCACACATAAGAATAGGAAGATTTGCGGAAAAACAACACCCTATTCGCAATGGCTTCGACTGTTCGCACCCGATCAACTGCAGTTGGCTTCCCTCATTTTAACAAATTATTACCTAAATCCAATCACCACCTCAATAAAACCTACAGGCCACTGTTTAGTTAGAAATCAATTATTTACTCATTATATCCTCATTGTTTATTTATTCTCGTGTATGTATTTCCCTCGTGCTTGTATTACAAATCATTATTATATACCATTCTCATGCATTGTAATCTCCCTGATTAAGTTTCCTCGCCATTGTTTAGTTTGCTGTTTAAATGTTTGAAATTCTCATTTTCTCATTTTCTTACATTGCACCTGATGATGGCGTGAGTATACAGAAATGTCTTTATGTTTCATAATATCATCTTCTAGTATGCAGCTCAAAGATGTACTCCTTACAAGAAAATATAAAAATGTATGATTTCGGATACTGACATTAACAATAACATTACCAACAAGTAAGCAAATAATATAATATAAAGACAAAACCATTTCCTTTTGCTTTATGAACACCATATAAACATTAATTTGTATCTTGGTTTACTTAACAAACATGTACTTTCCCTGTATAAATACACATGTCTTCAAAGGCAAATAACGTGAAGGAAGTCACAGAATCTAAGTTGACTTTGTATATCAATCAATCAGTCTATTCAATAGAAAGGTCACTGGCCCATCTTTTATACATTATACATAATTTTACATTATAGATAATATAATAAGATGAGATTTACAGAACAATCTGGAATTTTATTCGTTAACAGACTTGTTTGCATGTTGTTAACAGAATGTTATTTGTACATATGTAGGCTGATTTAATTATTGATTTTATGATGTCTTTTGCACATAATCGATTAAGCTTTTTGAATAAACATCATCTTAATGTCTAAAGTGAGTTTATCCTCTATCCGCTGACTGATTTCAATAACTTCGATTACTTGTACATTGCCATCACGTCTAGGTAACGAGTTTATTTCTGTAGCAGGTGCTTCTTGCTTTAAATGGCATTTAGAAGTGAAATACAAAGAGAAACATTTTTCTGGTTAACAACTTCTTAATTGTCAACATAATGACGTCTCGGAGTATATGCTTACCCCTTCATCAGGCCGAATGTGACATATCATAAGGAGTATATGCTTACCCCTTCAGCAGGCCGAATGTGACATATCATAAGGAGTATATGCTTACCCCTTCATCAGGCCGAATGTGACATATCATAAGGAGTATATGCTTACCCCTTCATCAGGCCGAATGTGACATATCATAAGGAGTATATGCTTACCCCTTTCATCAGGCCGAATGTGACATATCATAAGGTGGGAAAAAACAAACGGGTCTTTTTAAGAAGCAAGTTAATTTCTACTCGTATCTACCTACGAATGAGCAAACTAAGACTGCTGCCAATTCAATAAACGTTATAAACAGGGGGAATGAGTACTTGTCTATGCTGATGTAATATTTTCGTTGTGTACATCAGAAATGTCTCGAGTGTCGTACTAACGCATTAAAAAATTAATTGTCCACTTTATGACTTTGGATATGCTATATAGTATATATACTTGTATGTACTGAATTTATAAAATTATACAACAATTGTAAATGACCCCTATAACCCTCAGTAAATTGATCTTACATACCGATGGTGACGCCCACATCCACATCATGTCATTATTAGAAATGGGTTTTGTTCGCAAAAAAACATATATTCACTCGGTGAAATACATGTCGGTGAAATAATATGTCGAAGGAACATCACTGAATTCATCAAATTTAATTATTTATTATTTCTCATTAATGCCATGCTTCATATGTATATAATATGAAGGTTCAAGTGATTATATATACTGTTTATTTTGAGTTTATGTAAGAATTTATACTTTGTGACATCCTCAGTGATAAATTTACCCGCGAGTCCTGCATCATTTACTCATAAAAGTTTAAGCTGCAAGTCCCCAGGACTCAAAGGGTTTCCATGTATTTGCCTCCTTATTGAGGGACTCCCTTATATCTGCTGGGACTCACACTAGCTTGTGGTAGTGTGTTCCTGGACTCGCTATGTCATATTTGTAAATGTATCACTGCATCCTATAACATTACTCTATCAGACGTGGTTTAGAGCAAGTACTTGCGTATTGGAAGTAGGTAGGCACATGATAGCAGTAAAACATATTTAAAGAACAAAATCACTACAGGATATGATAAAATGATAAATGTGGCATGACATTACTTTGACTGGTTGGTGATTGTGTCGCCATGACAACAGTAAACTCAAAATACTAAGATGCGTGATTACTATGCAGCTGAAGGGTGTGTATGTGTTAGAATACACAATCGTATGTTAAGAATACACAATCGTATGTTAAGAATACACAATCGTATGTTAAGAATACACAATCGTATGTTAAGAATACACAATCGTTGTTAAGAATACACAATCGTATGTTAAGAATACACAATCGTATGTTAAGAATACACAATCGTATGTTAAGAATACACAATCGTATGAGTAGTTTATATCCCATTTCAAAGACATCCGAATTTTCAATTTATTTTAACTTGCCCTAGTTTAACTTTAAGCATGTTAAACTTCACTTTACAGAAAGATACAAATAAAAACCAAAGAATTAAACTACATGTAATATGTATCATTATGTTTTTAGATGATTATGTGTTCCTGATATTATCTTGTCAATGGATTATGAAAGAAAATTGGAAGAGTAATTGAATTGGCACTGGTTGTGTAAATATATGTTTTTTTTGTACGATTGAACTGCAACTACATCCGGCTACGTACATTACAGCTATTTCTGTTACTCTTTGCGACGATATTGTATTATTGTCTAGCCCTGTAAGTGGTTTACAGAAATAATCCATCTTATGGGTTAATACAGACAAACGAAAAACGTCGTCGTCTTTAAGAAGGACGCTAAACTTGCTGAACGAAACCGGTATCATAAAGGGAACCAACTTCAGCTCCTCCCTTATAGCTTCCCTGGTCCTAACACACGAAACAAGCGTCAGCACAGCTTCCCTGGTCCTAACACACGAAACAAGCGTCAGCACAGCTTCCCTGGTCCTAACACACGAAACAAGCGTCAGCACAGCTTCCCTGGTCCTAACACACGAAACAAGCGTCAGCACAGCTTCCCTGGTCCTAACACACGAAACAAGCGTCAGCACAGCTTCCCTGGTCCTAACACACGAAACAAGCGTCAGTACAAGCCTTGAACAGTTGATATCGGAGATTGTATAACTATACGATCTTTGGATTTAATGTTATTCAGCACATTGTTCAAAACAGTTTATATAAAATGTCCGATACTTCTGTATGGTTCTGAAAAATGGGGATTGAGGCAATATGATTTAAAGCATTGAACACGTTGATATACATGGATGCAAAAGGCTTGCTATAAAACCAAGCACATGCAATTATAACATGATTTACGAAGATGGTCCCCATATGTGTATATTCTGCCATTAAAGCTGTCTGTACAGTGGTACCTGTACAGTATAGGTCAATGTTGTTACATAGGCCATGCAGCATATTTCCTATTGTTTAATAAAATGATGAAACTGTATGACGAACATAGGAAGAGAGATTTGGTGACTTATATTATATTATATTATATTATATTATATTATATTATATTATATTATATTATATTATATTATATTATATTATATTATATTATATTATTATTGAAGAGAATCGTTAAATTTTCATTCAAAGATTGGGGGTCAAATATGTATCTGGGATTAAGTCATTAGTTTCCATGGTAACTAGTTTGTTTAACTGATTTTGTTCGAAATGAAATTTGAAATGTTAATCAAATTTTCATCTTTATCATCTTAAATGCTGAATATCGCTTTCATAGATTGACTAGTTATTTCATTCTCAAAGGGGATTAAATGTCAAATCAATTCCTTGTCTTTTACAATCATCACATTTTCATTTTCAATTTAAAGTAGTACTTTCATTTTCATTTTAATTGTTAATGTCAAATACAATGATAGGTGAGAAACGGGATACGAGATGTTCCATATAATAGATGGCATATCCCTTCTTATATCTATAGATGGTTTATTAAAGGAACATAGCTGACATTGATGAGCACCTCTGGAGCACCGATATCAAATAATAGATGATATGTGCCCATAGCGGTAAATGTATGTCCTTTATGATCACATTACAAATTTGAATCACACAATGTGATTTAGATAGGAGCATATTATTTCAACAACACCCTTGGGATATGACGTTTTATGAATAATTTGTAATTTGATACTTCGATGTCAATTTTTCCTTTTCTGGTGAGATAAATCTGAAATCAATGTCAAGTCAAAACAAAATGTTCTTTGTCAGTATGAACCAACTACATTTGCGCCTTATCAATTTATACCTTGGATAAGTTGGAGGAATATATAGTGTACATATAGGTACCACTGCACACCTCTAGGTCTAACCGAATATATATTGTACTTTCAGGTACCACTGCACACCTCTAGGTCTAACCGAATATATATTGTACTTTCAGATACCACTGCACACCCCTAGGTCTAACCGAACATATAAAACTGCTATATGTGATAGCTAACGACAGTAAGAAAGTTACTAACTTGCATTTAGATCATAGAATCTGACTGAAAAATCGTATGAATTACGTTAACATGAACTAAGATGAAGCAGAACGAGTTTTATGCATTTACAACTTCGTTATTGCAGGAGTGCGACGTTTCGATGCCCAATTACCATGTACATCAAGCTAATTACTAACATATAGACCTACCTTGTATATCATCACTCATTCTACCATCTGGCTTCATGTATGCATTGTACGTGTACTGTAACAACATCCAATTACCTTGTACATCAACCTCATTACCTGTGTAAACTTACAAAGCACATCAACCTATTAAATTGTACAAACTTGTTCTACATTTATGTATATATATTCCTCTTGTATCATGTCCAGCATCATTAGCTTGATAACGGTGTTAGAATCTTCACCGAAACGTCGCACTCCTGCAATAAAGAAGTTGTAAATCCATAAAACTCGTTCATCTAACTAACTTCTAAATGCCATTGAAAGAAATTAACTATGATATCGGTAATATTGTATTTTTGCAAGCAATACAGAGATGAAATGTTGATTACTGCAACTACAGTAACTTATCCTACTTCAATAAACAATCGCCATTACATTTATAGCTATTATATCGTTAGATTTGTCAACTTTAACTGATCGAGGTAGAGCTACACTACAGTAATTACCAACTTTGTTTTCGATATTGTGCATTACTGATTCCTATGATGTACCAATATTTATGCCACCATTTGCATGGCGACTTTCAGAACTTGGAAACAAATAATGTATGTTACTTACATCAAAAGGACTTGAAGTTTGTTATGCAGTTCTCTCAGATCTTTATTTATGTAAAACGTTACTTGAATAATTCATCAATCTGATTCGTAGTTTTCTTCTCTTCGCACAAGTCATCACATTTACGTACGAATATGTGAAAGCTTTATGACAACTGTGGTAAGCAGTAAAAAGATGAATGATTAGACCAATGGAATTGTTTTTCGCATAAATGACATGCTAAAACCATTCATGTGACAATTATGTTTCATAATAAATGCATAATTAATGACATGGAGTCGCTACGGTATAACAAATGAGTGTATCCAAGCTTAATAAAGGTTTCCGAGAGCTCAAGTCTGGTGTTATAAACGTTAATGGCGTCAAATGAAGAATTTCTTAACATATTCGTTTTAAATTTTAAATGAAACGATGAACATTATGAAGGAAATAATAATGGATGGCAAGATAGTTATGCCAGATTTGAATCATGTCATATGAAAAGAGTCCAGCTTAATTGTAGAACATCAGTATGGATAAGCTGACACAGACAGACAGACAGACATATTATTTATTTAAGTCTCACCTCGTACATAAACATATATATTATAAAATAAAAGGTATATCCGGGCCACCAATTGATTGTTATGAGAGATTATAATTCTGAAATATAAATGTATGAAAAGTAAAACCTTAAAGCTGTAGAGGTTACCGTTTGTGAACGTAAGTCGCCTGCAGACTGACCCGCCTTGCACCACGAGTTTTACACCAACTGCGCTCCGCTCTACACATATCGTTCCTTACATTAGCAAGAGTCTCAGTCCACCAACCCTTCTTCACTTTCCCTCGTTTAGAAATTAAAACAAGCTTAGTTGGTAATACAGTGTACATTTCACTTAAAACAATTTCTTGAAAGACGTTAAATGCACTTTCTATATCGCTCTGTTCTTGATAAGATGACTCAAGAGTTGAAATCAAACTGTTTATACGCAGTACAGTTCCATCAGATGTAAGAACATTATCGGATTCGTTTTTAGTATCACATTTGAGAATAAATCCAGATCCAATATCTTCATCTTGTGCTGGGTGTGGTAAACATACGAGTCCAAGGTAATAGTCCACACTAACACAGAATGATCCAGCTTACTCACCGCCACAGCGTCTAAACACCAACAAGCCCCGTCTCCTCAACCAAAAGATAAGGTCGTACAAAATGAAAGTCACTAATACTATCTAGACATTGATAATTACATACACAATAATCAACCACGGAATTACCTCTATTGGTTATAAACGAGAAGTCATTCACTCCCTTTTGACCATTAACAATGCATAATATTAGCATTACATAATAAACAAGATGTGTTTGTTAAACACGGATGCCCCCGGATGTAGCAAAGTTATGGCCAAGGTTAAAGTTTTCTGAATATTGTCCACTGCGGCAAGGTCAAGGTCACAAGGTCAAATATGATGACCTCATCTGAAAGGTCTCATCACAAGGTATGCACATGCCAAGTATGAAAGCCGTAGCTCTGAGCAATCAAAAGTTATGGCCAAGGTTAAAGTTTTCTGAAGATGTGACCTTGACCTTGCCGCAGTGGACAAGGTGAAATATGATGACCTCATCCGAATGTCTCATCATTAGGTATGCACATGCCAAGAATGAAAGCCGTAGCTCTGAGCAATCCAAAGTTACGGCCAAGTTTAACGTTTTCTAAGTATTGTCCACTTCGGCAAGGTCAAGGTCACAAGGTCAAATATGATGACCTCAATTGAAAGGTCTCATCACCAGGTATGCGCATGCCAAGTATGAAAGCAGTAGCTCTGAGCAATCTATAGTTATGGCCAAGGTTAGAGTTTACTGAAGATGTCCACTGCGGCAAGGTAAAGGTCGAGGTCAAAAGGTCAAATATGATGACCTCATCTTAGGGTCTCATCACAAGGTATACAAATGCCAAGTATGAAAGCCGTACCTCATAACAATCAAAAGTTATGGCCAAGGTTAAAGTTTTCTGAAATTGTTCATTGCGGCAAGGTCAAGGTCACAAGGTCAAATATGATGACCTTATCTGAAAGGTCTCATCACAAGGTATGCACATGCCAAGTATGAAAGCCCTAGCTCTGAGCAATCTAAAGTTATGGCCAAGGTTAAAGTTTTCTGAAAATGTCAATTGCGGCAAGGTCAAGGTCACAAAGTCAAATATGATGACCTCATCTGAAAGGTCTCATCACAATGTACGCACATGCCAAGTATGAAAGCCCTAGCTCTCAGCAATCCAAAGTTATGGCCAAGGTTAAAGTTTTTGTGGACAAACACACAGACAGACAGACAGACAGACAGACAGACAGACAGACGGACAGACAGACAGGCGGACAGGTGAAAAAACAATTTACCCCCGGAATCTCCGATTCGGGGGCATAAAAATAAAAAATAAACGCCCATGAACCGTCCGCCATGTTCTCCTTGCAAACAGTTCTACCACAGGACATATATAGGAGACGTAGCATCAGGAACATTACCAACATGCCAATCAATGAGAGGACCTGTTTTAGCTGAAGATGAATGTCACGTTTGGGTCATCTTGGTCATGGTTGACTGGTTCAGATGCCTGTCCTGCAAACCCAGTGCTGAACTGATCTCCTCACCAACCTGTTAAATCAGCAGAGCACGGTTTGCTTGCCACTCCACCATGGCAGGAGGTCAAGCCCAGTGTTAATCTCTCTTTAACCAAATATAAAAAATCTGACACAGATCAATTGGTATTCCAACAGGCTTTCTGTGAGCTCTGTGATTTTTTCACAGATTATAAACAAATATATACAGACGGATCTAAGGATGGCCCCACTGCAACTGTGACTCCATCTAAAACATATGCAGAAGCTAAAGCCATCCAAAAAGCCCTTCGGCACGTTAAAAACTCAACTCCCTATAATTATATTATTTTTTCAGACTCGCTTTCCTGCTTGCAGGCTATTAAAAATTGTAACAGTGATCATCCAATTATTAGGGATATTTTAGAACTTCATAATTCATGTCTCAAATGTGACATCGTCTTCAGCTAGCTTTCTAGTCATATGGGTGTAAGAGGCAATAACAAAGCTGATTCAGCAGCTAAATCAGCATTAAACCTCAAACATATTTCCCCTACTAAACTTCCATATACGGATTCTAAACCTGTTATTAAATCTTACATTAAGCAGCGGTGGAGGTCCCAATGGGACCAACAACAACACAACAAACTTCATAATTTACAACCTCATTTAGGCTTTAAATCTCTTTCTTCTTTTACCCGACAGGAAGCCTGTGTCCTACCACGATGTCGTATTGGACACTGTCATCTCACCCATTAATACCTTTTAAAGGGGGAAGACCCCCCAGTATGTATTCCCTGCCAGTGCCCCCTCATAATTAGGCACATCTTGTGTGAGTGTTGGGACACTGCGCACATAAGGGAAACCTTTTATCCAGATATTGCTATATCTCAAGTTTTAAGCCAATTTGGCGAACATCGTGTTTTAGACTTTTTAAAAGCTGTGAATCTTTTAACTATTCTAAACCAGTTTTTTACGGCCTTTGTGTCGTTATTTTTTGCTTTTGCAATTATTCAATTATTTTTAAAAATTAATCAATTAACCCAAATGTCTCGCCGCTAATGGCTGTGATACTGCCGAAGCGGCGTTAAACAATAACTCACTCACTCACATTTTTCTCGCTGCAGTTTCTGTCAAGCAATGCATCTGGAAACATTTGCTAATTGGAAAGTTAGAGTACTGGCGCACTGATAAAGTACTGTTGCGAAAAGAAAGGAAAGGGCATCGATATGATAAAGAGAAAGAGGAGCTTCTACGTTTTCACAGAAACCACGTTTCATCGTCTTTAAACTGTTTAAACGTCTTCCTACTTTAATAACACTCAATCAATATGAATATTGTACATTAAACAATTTTCATATATCTCACAAACAACAAACAATTTTAGGAAGCTTTCGACTTTGGATTTTTTTTTTATCTAATATGTTCATATTTTGACGATTTGTGTATTAGACTTTAAATGTGTTATAATGAAAGCTTTTCATTTACATGTAATCCAAAGATGAGTCTTTCCTTTTATACAAATAAATCGTCCTGAAATAACTCCCTTCAAAAATGGCTATATCGTTTCGCACTATTCTGTTTTGTAAGAAGTTAATGTTTCATGCAATGTGTGAGCATTGTTCGGCTAAACGGTGGCTTTGACTGCAATCGAACGTTACAGTTTAATGCTGTTTAATGATAGCAGGGGATAGTATTTGACTCTCGAACATTTCAGTTTCAACAAAGTGTCGGCTATTCTGCTTGATTTCACTAAGTTCATATCAGCATCAAACGATCCCAATTTCCTCTGTTTAGATTTGATGTACAAACTATCATTGTTGATATTCCAGGTTAAGTTATCGTCGATGATGGTACCAATGTACTGACATTACGACACAATTTCTATATAACTCATACTAACAAGTTCTAACGGCTTAGACAGTAAAACCTTGGTTAAATGCCTCTGGTAATAATGCAAAACTGGAAATACTGCCATGATTTTGCCAGAATGCCATTTGCCAATGGTTTACAGAACAAAAGTCAATTTCTCCTGATTATAACGGCATATATTGTTAGGTCGATATCCGAATCTTCAACATGTTGATGAAGCAGGATACCGAGAGGAGGAATTGCTTTAGGTTTTGAACTATACAACTGCTGGTATTCTGGATTCAATACGCAGATGTAAGCAGGATTTGAAGGGTTAGATTTTAGTTTAGTGATGTAGTGCTAGATTGATGCGCCGATCTTCAAGAGATGGCTCATCAGCTTCAACGTAGAGACTTTCAACAGGTGAAGTTCTGAAGGCCCAAAGACAAAGCCTGATACCCGGGTGGTGGATTGTATCTAGCATTTTGATATAAGAGGGGCGGGCAGATCCATAGATTATGAATCCATAATCCAGTTTGGAGCGGATGAGTGATCGATAGAGATGAAGAAGAGTTTCTTCATCTCCGCCCCATTTGTTCTTTGATATGCTCTAATGCCTTTAAGCATTTAGCTTTTAGATTTTTAAGATGAGGAATAAAAGAAAGTTAACTGTCAAAAACGAGACCTAGAAACTTGGCCTCAGAAACCCATTTGATTGGAGTTTTATTCAGAAAAAGTTCTGGATCTTTGTGCATTTTGCGCATGTTGCAAAAATGTACACAGGATGTTTTGGCTTTGGAAAATTTGAAGCCGTTTTCCAACGATCATTTATGAATTTTATTGAGGCAGAGCTGCAATTGGCACTCGATTGATGGCATATTTTTACCTCTGCAGGAAACTCCAAAATCGTCCACAAAAAGTGAACCATCTGTATGGTCATTTAAGACTTTAGCCAAGCTGTTGATCTTTATGCTAAATAATGTGACAGATAATATACTGCCTTGTGGGACACCCATTTCATGATCAAAGAAATCAGAAAGGGTGAAACCCACGTCATGTAAACAATTAGATATAAAAGGAGGCATACGACCTCGCAAGCCAAATTCAAATACATCTTTTAGGATGCCATGCTTCCATGTAGTGTCGTAAGCTTTTGCTAAGTCGAAAAATATGGACACAGCATGTTGTTTGTCAATAAATGCATCACGAATAAATGATTCTAAACGAACAAGATGATCAGTGGTACTGCGTTGTTTGCGGAAACCACAGTGAATATCAGTTAATAATTTATTAGTTTCCAAGTACCAAACTAGACGATCATTGATTATCTATTCCACAGTTTTACATACGCAGCTTGTTAAGGCTATAGGGCAGTAGTTGGAAGGGTCTGTATTATCCTTCCCAGGTTTTGGGATTGGCACAATAGTAGAGTTGTGCCAACAAGATTGAAAATCACCTGATAAAATATCTGAAGTAGAACCTCAAGACGAGGTTCCGGTAAATGTTTAAGAAGCTGATAATGGATTTCATCAGGGCTGGTTGCTGTATCATGAGCTTTAGAAAGTGCAGTTTTAAGCTATGGCAAGGAGAAGTGTTCATTATAATCTTCTCCATTGTCAGATTTGAAAATAAGTAGTCCTGTACCTTTTGGTACTTTTGGAAAGCAGGGACATAATTTGCAGATGAAGAATTTTTAGAGATTGTTTCAGCCAACTTATTGTCAATGTCAGATTTTGAAGTGAGAAGGTCATCGTTGACCTTAAGATGTTTTATTGTAGATTTGGAATCTTTGCCTTTAATTCTACTAATCATAATCCAGACTTTGCTTATAGGTGTTCTGGAATTGATCTTAGAGACATAGCCTCTCCAAGAATCGCGTTTTTTGAGTATTTCATCATATATAATATGTTCACGGCAGAGGGTAGAAAATTTACCCCAATCGGCCTTGGAAAATTTCCAACGAGGATTGTGCTCCTCGGAAATAGGTGATGGGGATTCTAATACAATGAGGAATTGGTCACTTCCACATGTATCCTCAAGTACTGACCATGAAAAAATCTTGTAAAAGGGATGCGTCAGTTACTGATAAATCTATAGCTGTATATGACCCTGTAGCAGGATTTAGATATGTGTTTGTGCCATCATTAAATAGACATAAGTCATTTTGATTGAGGAAACTTTTGAGTCTTTTACCACTAGAATCTAGGGTATTACTACCCCAGAGGGGATTGTGACCGTTGAAGTCACCTATGATAATAAAAGGTTTAGGTAATTGGGTAACAAGTTGAAGAAGAATTTCTTGAAGGCAAATAGCTTGGGGATTGTATTGTTGGGCCAAAAATGTACCTTAAAGCCTCGACAATTCCACTGGAGAATCGCCATGGATGCTAGGATCAAATAAAATATTAAAAGCCTCATAATGGATGTTTTACTGGATAAAGCCGACGCTCCAAGGACCGAACCCTGTGCCCTTTTTTGGGCGAGTTGTTAAGGGATGCTGTGTCTGATGCTTCCATAAGGACGTCATCAGACTCAAGGTCGAGAGATCCATACTTGTTGAAGACCTCGACTGCATTCCTATGGCCTTTAGGATGGCGGTTTGATGTGTTGTCTTTTGTTTTATTTGCAGTTTTGGAGTTTTGATTTGCTTTTGGGTTTTGATTTGGTTTTGGATTTGTTTGAGAACCTGTCGGTTTGACAAGCTCTTTGAGTGTAAGAAGAGGGAATGTCATGGTACCTATGGTTGAAGATGTTGCATTGCGCAAAGTTGTTATTGTTGGTGGATCATTGATCCACTCAATGTCCGTCTGAGTGGAGACGGCGCACTTAGGGGCATTTGTTTAGGAAACTATTGTGGAATATGAAGGCTTTGGACCCTCAGTAACCAGGCGTTTTGCTTCAGGGAAGGAAATGTTTTGGGTGAATTTTACTTTAAAGATTTTGGACTCCTGTTGCCACCTTGGACTTTCCTTTGAGGAAGCCATGTGCTCGCCAGAACAGTTGGCACATTTGGGCAACTCCTTGCACTCCGTTAGCGCTGGATAGCTTTCATCCTCGAGTTGTCCAGCGAGGCAACGGTAGGAGCGAAGGGGGTTAGGGATGTAGAGTTCAGTTTTGAGTTTGTAGTATCCGGCATTAATTGTTTTTGGAGCTTGAGGAAGAGAGAAGATTAGAAGATAGGTATGAGTTTTGAGGATTTTACTATCCCTCTTAATGGTGAAGCGCTTAACTGCTATCACCGCCTGGTTCCTGAGGTTGTCAAGGAGCTCTTGCTCGGTGGCATCCTCGAGACATTGATTCTTGTCTCGGATGATGGCTTTGCTGGTGTTAAATGTTGTGTGTGGAGAAACCTTGACAGGTTTGTCCACAATGAGTTTTTATGTTTGCAATGATTTTGCCTGTTGCGGTGATTTGCATTCAACCAATAGGTACCCATTCCGGATTTTTTTACGTCCTTAACATCACCGGCAAGACCATTAATGGTCTTGGCGGTGGCGAAGGGATTGAGGCACAGTGGTTTGTCATTAGTAGATGAAATAACTAGAAATCTAGGCCAGTTGTTTGAATTTGCAGGAGATGTTGAGATATCTGTGATATTTGATGAAGTTGACTCATCCTCAGAAGAGTGACTTGCATCCTTTGAACGAGTTCGGTTTTTTTTACCGGATGGACCCATGTTAGGTTAGTAAAATTTCATCAGCCTGGATCCCCACCCACCACGGAGCACCAACAAGGGCAATGCTGTATGTCAGCGGGTCTCCTGCCGACAGCACCGGGGATACCAGGATGATATACTCCATTAAAGAGTTGGCAATTCTTCACTGGATTGACCCATTGGCCACTGCTATCTTGGAAGCTGAGTAAAGTTGATGAATGTGTGTAAGAGAGCACTAAGAATAGAACAGAAAACAGAACATAGAGATAAGTACATCAGAAAGGATAGCGTTGTGAAACGGTGGTGAAGTTATGCAAGCGAGCATCATGAAAGAACAGAAAATAATTGCAAAGAGAGGTAGCAGCGTAAGAAGAAGGATAGAAAAGATGTGCACAACAAAGTGCTTGGCATGACCAGCCGATTTACCAGACCGGGCCAATCTGGCCACCTGTCTAGATGAAGTTGGGGCCGAAGCAGTGTATTGTTGAGTGTTAGCTTTAAGCTAAACACATCCCTCAACCACCAGGCATCCTTCCTCCACCCGTACAGGCCCCAGTCCAGGGCAAACGGACTGTCGCCTCTTACCACAAGCAGGAGGAACTGAGGGCCTCTTCTAACCCGGGGACCCCACGGGGGTTACCAAATGTACAAATTGTAAAAGAACCCAATTTATTGCTTCAGTACACGTGCACTTATTCTAAAATACCGTCTGTGAACTTGATAAACATCTAGTTCAGATCTGACAGACAATGACTCGACTCCACAATACCTGTCTAACTTTGAGAAACAATAATCAGCCAACCCGACTGTGCTCCAATAAACAACGACCCCAGACTGTTTGTACAAACTGGAGTAACTCGAGATAGACCTAGCTAGAGGACAAGGTACGTGTGCAGCTACAGAACATGAAACCTGAACCATGAAACTAGCCTTGACACTCAGACAGACACTGATTAATCTTGGGTTTACATATAAATTGTTACAATTGTTACGTTTAATTATTACACAGTTAAAGTACTCAAGTACTCTTCAAAATATGTACACGTTTGAATATTCTATTTTAAAAATCGAAAGCTTCCTAAAATCTTGTTTGTGAGGTATATGACATTTGTTAAAAGTAAAATATTCATATTGATTGAGTGGCATTCTAGGAGGGAGATGTTAAAAAGATAGCTATAAAGACGAAACGTGGTTTATGTGAAAATGTAGAAGCTCTCCTTTCTCAGGTGTCATCTCGTCGCATTTTCCTTTCTGAACAGTACTTTATCAGTACGCCAGTACCTGTTGTACTCAAACTGTTTCCAGATTGTTACATTGCTTGACAGAAACTGCAGTGAGAAAAAAACCCATTTATTTACCAAATGTACTAATTGTAAAAATAATTCAATCCATGTTATTTTTCTTTAACGAAATAGGTCATACTGTTTCAGTACACAGGTACAAATTATACTTACCTCGAGCTCAGCATTAATAACCCCCAAAATGGTTACATTGTCTGAACATACCATCTCGGAATTTTAAACCACAATGCTAAATTTCAATATATGGTTGTGAGATATTGTTTTGTGTCATTTTCGAAGAATAATTTTACATGTTCTCCTGCAATGAAGTGAGTTACGTGTTTGTGTCAGTTAACTACCCGCTTCAAAAATCGCTCCAAACTGCGTATAGTGTTGGCATCACCCCCGTTTCCCGAAAAAACACGTATGTAAAATGTGGCATGTAAATTTGCTTTGCATGTAAATTAGTGCCTTCAACATTGTTTATTGCAATTATCATTGAAGAAATCTTTTTTTTTTATAAGATGAATAACGATTGCTATACACACCGAACACAGGAGAGTGGGTGATATGCTGGACTGAAAGAATAAGTTGCATGTCTGCTGAAACAATAAAAAAAAAACGAAAACTAGAAAAGTAAATAAGTCCAAGTAAAGTAAAAATAAGTCAGCTCTGACAAACACTGACAAACACTAAACCGACTGCACAATACCCGTGTAAACTGGAGAGACAAAAGCCCAATAGATAGCCTTCCCGGCCTACCCGATAACGACCCCAGAATGTGTGGTGTTTGTACAAACTGGAGTGACTTAGATAAACCTAGCTAGCGGACAAGGTACATGTGCACGCTACAGGACAGGACTGGGAAACTGAAACAGGAAACTAGCCTTGACATTCAGACAGAAACTGGGTCACATCTAGAGCTTACCTAATCCATGTTCATTTGCAGGTGTGATAAGCTGTTGCATGACCAATGTTAGTTTTAATATATTATATTTGAATAACATATGTTTCCATTCGTTCGTTAATATCCAGCATGTAATGTGAAATGTGAACTATATTCGGCAATATACATATAGCATGTTATTTGTATTAATATATGTATTCGAAATAGATCAGTGTTTCAAGTAACAAAACCAGGACGTTCTACCCTAACAACATCTATATCTATACAAATTAACATTTTAACAATCAGTAAGCTTAATAGTTTGTCCTGGCATTTGCTTTTGAAATTAAATATTTTAAATATCACCCGCTTTGCTTATCAATCACCAAATGCCGAATATAAATAGTATTTAATAGTTTCAATGGAAATTTTACATCTTGAGGACATTTTGCCACAGAATTGCAAGTTATATTTATAATCAGGGTATTTATATGCTAGTTGCCATACAAAAATTATAAGATAGTGTAATATGAATTAACGTATAGAACTCTATACGACATGTTCGATGGATATACAGATTGCGATCGCCAAAGTTGCTCTTCATAATTATGAACAGTATTATTTACAATTCTTCTCCAAACATGTTTAGGAGGAAATGTACCTTGAGCAATATATTTGTCAACATATTTATAAAGATTATATTTCTCAGATATTGATATGAGATCACCACAAATGTTGTCCATTTTTGCTGGAACTGTGATAGAAAAGTTATTACATTCGTTGTTACATAAGCGTCCAAGAAATAAAAGTTTACATTTATGTATATAACCAATGAGTGACCATAAGCCCAAGTTTGCAATAGTAGATATTGAGATTGAAAACCGTGTACAATTCTAGCAAAATACCTTGAGTTTGTTCAAATAAATCTGCCTGCTGGCTTTTGATATTTGGTAGTAGTTCACAGCCATAGAGACTGGTTTTGAGAATCATTCTGAGCCATATTGTCACACATCTGAATGGACGTAGTCAAGAATTATTTAATCCAACAGACCTGAGGGAGTTCACGTTCTGTCTTGCTTTTTGACAATACTTTTCACATCTGGCTTTTGTTGAAAAAGTAGTTCGTGGAAAATTGTTATTTTTGATGACCGGTAAGACTGAGATGAACATCATGTGCAATAAGAACAGTACTTGAAATCAAGGCGGTAGTTAAAGCTCTTAATTTTTCAAGGATATACTGAGCTATCAGTCCAACAACAGCAAACGTTCCACGTCGGGAACTAAAAATGATTTTTCAAAATGTAATGTCCGAAAACGAAATACCGAAGACAATGTATAACTTCAACAATTACTGTTTTTCGTAAGAGATCATTTATTGTAGTTCAGATGTAGATACAAAGGTTGGTGGATGTCGTATTTCCCTGGTTACAGTGACTTGTCCTTGGCAGTTTTATCTTGTTGTATCCTTATTTTAGAACCAAGAACAGATGAAGAGGATTAGGACGCTCGGACCAAGACTAATACCGCTGTATGTGTCATACCATGCAGAATTATTCAACATGTTATGCATTTCATTCCTAGATTAACTTTTCTCGTCTCCCGTGGGACGTTTTCTTGACGTATGACACATATAATATTTTCAAAATGCTGATGTTAAGTTTATTCTTCTCACATAAAAAAGGTTATTTTATATGAGTTGAATATGGTGTGATACAGAGAAGCAGTTTCATTTATTTCTTTATTCAGATGGCAAAAGAGGGATTGTACATATCACCATTGTGTTTTAATCAAACTAAAGATATAAAGTATGGTAATTATAAGTTGGGCTGGTTTAGACAGAACATTAATGTCAATTTAAGTAGAGTCGACAGCGAGACTTTTGTATTTTATTATCTAACACCGTGGGATATAGTCGTCGCCCTGTCCGTCTGTCTGTCCGTCCGTCCGTCCGTAATCATTTCGTTTCCCGAGCAGAACTCGAAAACCGTTCATGATATCTTTCTGAAACTTTGCATGTTTATTACCCACCAACTGAAGTGGTGCCTTTTGTTATTTTCATTTTTATTTGTTTCCATAGAAACGTGTTGAATTTGGACTTTATTCAGAGACAAGTTTGTTTCCGGAGTACAGCTCCAAAACTCTTCATCATATCTTTCTGAAACTTTGCATGTGTATTACCCACTAACTGAAGTGGGGCTTTTTCATATTTTCAGATTTCTGAACGTTTTATTTTTTTCCGTTTCCATGGAAACGTGTTCAATTTTGACTTTGTTCAGAGATAGGTCTGCTTCTGGAGCAGAAATCCAAAGCCCATAACATACCTGAAGCATATGTAATACCCACTAACTGACGTACGGTAGTAGATATATAGAGATTATTAACCAAGTGTGTTTCCGTATCATATTTTGGAATAAAAATTGTATTATGCAAGCCTTTGGCGAGCCTAATACAATATTTTTTATTCCAAATATATAATATTAAGGATACGGAAACACACGAGGCTAATAATCTCTTTATCATATTATGTCATTATTAAAATAAGCGTGTTTTTGAGTTAAAAGTGGTAAGAGAATTGACCCAATTTTAGCGGTGTAATATCATAAACGGTACATCAAAGTGATTGTCACAACATCGGCTGTGAAGTGTCTAAAAATAAAATTAAAACAATTTAAATACACGATTTGCGCGATTCTTTCCTGGTTTTATTGTTCATGGAGATATTTTCAATTATTTCATAATCATCTATCTAATAATTAAAAAGCACTCATAAATCACGTTGCTAGAACAAGGGAAGTAACTCTAGTTTCAACGTTTTGGAAGCTGCGTTGCAGGGTTGATTTGGATTGCTGCATAACAGTATATTTCACACTTAAACGGTGGTTGTTTGTTAGGTGGGGATGTTTCTTTTGTTTATGTTAATAAGTACCTATTAATGTACCTAATCGTATGCTCAGCCCTCAAGAACTGCCAAAATGCTAGTGCGATCGACGAGGCGCGTCGGTAGGCCACACACTGACACGTCAATATTTTATACACAGGACACTGCAGCTACTTGCTGATGCTGTTGGAAGTTTTGAATGATTTTAAAAACAAATCTACAATTATCTTTACTTCGTTAAAACTATAAATGCACTGTACCATATCAGATGATTTCGTGTTTTCGAATATACATTCATTCAAGCGGGAATACGCGGGTAAACTCCCGGTTACGCTTTACAATGATTCGTAAGCAGTTTTAGGATTCGCATGAACAGAGTGAAATTTTGCGAAAGTAGTTCGTGTATTTGACCTTTGACCTGTTTTGCATATTTATCAGATTTCGATACCAAGTTTATCAGATTGCTTTATTGCATCGATAACACCCTCCAATATACATGTATGATAAACAATTATCTGTCAAAGATGTTTTGCAAATTATGTGGGGCCGGTGGGATATGTCATCTTCTGATGACTCTTGTTTATTTTTAGAATATTAACTTTCTTAATAGTTAGTATTGGTTAATCTTTAAATATATATTTTCATCCCCCAACAAATAAAACAAGTAGATGTATTGTTTTATCTCCGTCTGTCCATCCGTCTGTCCGTACGTGATCACATTATTTCTGAAAACTTGCAAACTGTTAGGCCTGGCCAAAGCAAACTTGGTATGTTGATAAATCAATACATAAAGCTGTGTCTTTTGGGGTTTTCAACTTTTAAAAAAATAATCACGTTGCCGGTTTCCATTGAAACGCTAGCTTACTGAAACTTGGTTTGTTTACTAATCATCGTATGTAGTTGTGTAAAACTTGCTATCTGCAAGGTCTGATTTTTTTTAAACTTTTTCAAATTTGGCCACATTTCGCCTTCAGCTACATGAGAGAGGATAATAGCAGCGTGAAACGAGTATTGATAATGATGCTATGATTATGGTGATAATGATGCAATGATTATGATGATAATGATGTTATGAATAAGATGATAATGATGCTATGATTATGATGATAATAATGCTATGATTATGATGATAATGATGCTATGATTATGATGATAATGATGCTATGGTTATGATTATAATGATGCTATGATTATGATGATAATGATGCTATGATTATGATGATTTTATGCTATGATTATGATGATAATGATGATAATGATGCTATGATTATGATGATAATGATGCTATGATTATGATGCTAATGATGCTATGATTATGATGCTAATGATGCTATGATTATGATGATAGTGATGCTATGATTATGATGATAATGATGCTATGATTATGATGATAATGATGCGATGGTTATGATGATAATGATGCTATGATTATGATGATAATGATGCTATGATTATGATGATAATGATGCGATGGTTATGATGATAATGATGCTATGATTATGATGATAATGATTCTATGATTATGATGATAATGATGATAATGATGCAATGATTATGATGATAATGATGCTATGATTATGATGATAATGATGTGATGATTATGATGATAATGATGCTATGATGATAATGATTCTATGATTATGATGATAATGATGCTATGATTATGATGATAATGATGCTATGATTATGATGATAATGATGCTATGATTATGATGATAATGATGCTATGATTATGATGATAATGTTTAATTAATGAGATTTCTACACTATTTTAGTCAGTGTTCAAAGAGAAACATTTACTAATTGTAAACGACTATTGGATATGTCATCTGCTAATGGCTCTTCTTTACTATAGTCTTATCGAGGTTATTAGAAGTCATACAAACCTGCATGCATACAGTATTTTTCATACAATAATGTTCTACTGATCAGTCAACTTATCTGGAGTCAGGGAAAAAACATCTCTCTTGTTTAATATTACACATCATATAAAATGTTAATGTTTAAGTACCAAACTATATATACCTTATTTGTTTTTATTTCTCAAGCGGAAATCTTGTTGAGTTCGATGAAACAATCCCGCTCATTATTGTTAGATAGTCAGTCTTATTAAAAACATATTTAACACAATCACAATCGATTAATGATCAAAGGTTTAGATATTATTACTATACTGAATAAATTATAATAAAAGTATATATATGAACAGCCTCGCAACACGTAAAAATAGTTGATTAACATCGCCAGTTGTTGAGAGATAATTGATTTTACACTGAAAACACAACATAGTCTCTATTTTCTGCGCAATGAAAGTATACTTTAAATGATGACGTCACCGTAATAATCGGACGAGGCAACATCAATACCCTATTAACAAAAACTTCGATATTTATGAATTGTGTAACATGACAACACAATGAACAGAACTCTGAACATTTCCCTTTGAATAACAGGTATCTCTTTTAAAGTAAAAGTTCTTTATTCCCCTAATCCTGGTGTTTCTATCAGGATAGTTTGCCCTCTAAATCAACTGCAATACGAAGTGAACACGTCAATAAAACATATCAAATACATGTTTACTCTCACCAGCTCTTACTACATGCATCACTCATTACTTCAACATACATTCAATTTCTTTTTAAAAGCTCAGCAAAATTTCCTATTCGTGGTACAAGTGAAAGGTTAAGGCGAAGAACGAAAATACAATGACAACTGTCATCTTTTAGTCGTATTTACCTCTCTCTTCATGTACGTATGTTACACAGTCGGGGAGGCTGACATTGAGTGTCACCTGTTTTATCACACATTAACGATGCAAAATATGTATATTACCTAAACATACCTATTCAGTAAAATATAAGTTAGACCTGAAGATTTGCCATATATATAACTACTAATATATACACATTCATCAGCATCACCACCAACCGATACAAGAAACAACTACTGCTCCTATCCTGGGCCTAGATTTTCCAGGCTCTCTTAGCACAAAGATAGTCGGAAGTCAATGTTAATGAATGGTACTTACGACTGTCTTAGCGCTAAGAGAGCTTCGAAAATCTAGGCCCTGATCTATATTTACCTATATCTACGTACATCAATTTCTGTCTCACTCAGTCATCTTTGTTCTGTCTGTGACTTTCTCTCTCTGTCACTTATTTCTTTCCATGGAATATTCCTTGTGTAAATCTTTCCCTCTACTTTCGCTTTTTGACTGTCTGTTTGTATCTCTTCCTTTGTCTGTTGCTTTAACTTTTTCTCTTTTTGTATCTTCTCTTTCTATCTACGAGTGTATATTTCCTTATGCTGCCGGTTGTCCCGTGTCCTTCAGACAAAAGTTGTTCTAGCTTATGAAGTTCCTTCATGTACCATCTCAGTGTTCAGTGCTTTATGATACAATCCGAACTGAAGTAAGGGGAGCATTTTCTATCAACAACGTGCTAGGATTTGTACATGACCGTGTTTTTATGCGTCAATCCTCTGAAAGTTTCGAATCTATGCAAGACACATCAGCAGTGTAATAATTGAGTAGTTCTAAAGGTAGATTATAGTTATACCATTGATATTGTTTGCATTTCAAAGTGTTCCTGTACTTTTTCAGCGGTGCTTTACTCATATTCAGTAGTCATTTCCAATCAGATTGCCAAATCCGTCATGTCATATATAATATTTCTTGTGCTCCTTTGTACTGTCAATACGGAACATTTTCAATTAATGGTGACATGAATATGTAGGTTCACATCAACATGTTTTTCCACCAAATCTTCACTAATCTCCTAAATTATTTTAGTCAATATCACCAGTATTGGTATCAAGATAGTTCTGTACCATACCATGCCATACCATACCATACCATACCATACCATACCATACCATACCATACCATACCATACCATACCATACCATACCATACCATACCATACCATACACCATCACACCATACTACACTACACTACACTACACTTCACCATACTATACCATACCATACCATACCATACATGTACCATACAATACCTTACCACACCACACCACACCACACCACACCACACCACACAACACCACACCACACCACACCGCACCGCACCACACCACTATACTATACTATACTATACTATACTATATTTAACTAAACTATACCATACCATACCATAAAATACCTTACCACACCACACCACACCACACCACACCACACCGCACCACACCACTATACTATACTATACTATACTATACCATATTTAACTAAACTATACTATACCATACCATACCATACTATACTATACCATACGATACTATACTATACTATACTATACTATACTATACTATACTATGTGCTATGCTGTGCTATGCTATGCTATACTATGCTATGCTATACTATACTATACTATACACTATACTATACTATACACTATACTATGCTATACTATATTATACCATACTATACTATACCATACCATACTATACTATACTATACTATACTATGTGCTATGCTGTGCTATGCTATGCTATACTATGCTATACTATACTATACTATACTATACTATACACTATACTATACTATACACTATACTATGCTATACTATATTATACCATACTATACTATACTATACTTAACAATACTATACTATAATTAACAATACTATACTATAGTATATTTAACTATACTATACTATACATTATACTATACGATACGATACTATACTATACTATACTATACTATACTATACTATATGCTATGCTATACTATACTATACTATATTATACTGTACTATATTATGCTATACTATACTATACTATACCATACCATACTATACTATACTATATATTACTACGGGCACTGGATGACTTTGTGAATATAACCAAAAACGCAAATATGTTGCGGGTTTAAGCCCTAATTCATGGTACCATATAATCGTGGTGATTTCGTGCACGGAAGCATTCTGGAATGCTAATTAAATACGGTTCTGTTGAAAGGACCGGTAAAGATTGTTTTCTCATGCTGTCGCTTTTTGTGAATACAAATAAATGATAATTCTCCAGTCATATTTTTTCTCTCCTAAATGATCTCTAAAGATTATCAAAACATGTTTATCGATCTTTGATATTACTTTTTATAAAAAGTAAACCATGTAATGAAATGGAAAGTCCTATTAAACCACGTCGCTTGTGTTTACAAGATAAACAATTTATTTCAGTACTTGAAGGAGCTCGTCCCACAGTCCAATTACAATGTAACGTATTATCTCATCGTTCTGATGTGGCAGATTAACTAAAAACTACAGGTTTCCTAGTTTAATTTCGAAATTTCATTAGATACTAAACAATGGTTAATAAAACAAGCGAATGATTGCAACATCATGGTGTTATAGATTGGTGCAATTCGTTGTTTGTTTGTTATTGCACACAGAGTATTAACTTTTCAATTGTTTATAATAAATAAGGCCTTTATACTGGAATAAACAATTGAATTGAAATTGAGTATTAACAAGCCTTATTGATTACTCAATACATGCTGATGGATGTTTAAAGAGCATGATCTGAAAACAATATATGTTTAATAAGGTTTTACATATATTTAAGAATTGATGACCTTTTTTATTGTGTATTTAGATTATTTACTTATTTACAGAACCATACATTGCCAATACAAGTTTTCTCTTTTAGGATGTTAGGAGTGTTATGATACCTTAATTTGAAATGTAAATATGAAAGTTGTGTCCTAATGTAAAATGAGCATGCGGCTGATCTAAACACATTCACATTTGAGTTGATGCGAGGAGACTTTGCTGAGAGCATACTAATCACATTACTCTCGAAATACTGGGATAACGTTTCTGGAAACCCTGGTAACTGTCTGAATTTAGGAATCTGATTGTGTGTTAATGTGAGACATACCAAATGTTTGAGGAATATATCCTGTTGTTTTCTTGTGGATCATCGTAGTTATGACCTTGACCCGTGTGCATCTTTACTTGGTTTATGCTCCCCTTAGGTCTAGTTGAAACCGAGACTGCTTAAAACACAAAGCCTACATAGTGCATTAAGCAAGGAACTTGAAACCAAGAAAACTCGTTAAGTCATATAAGACGTCAATGCAATGGGGCCATTATTTCATAAGACCCAATAACCTTTTGTGCACAGGAAACTTTCAAAGTTTGTATATAACAAGTGGAGGTTGTATAGCATGTTAATAATAATCATGATAATGATAAATTGTAATAATAATAGTCCTTTAGTGAAACTAGTAAAGTATGCACTTATTTCCACGACGGTCATAGTGAATGAAAATGAGCTTTTTCTACATAGTGTGTTGGTACTTATTCCATAATAAGACTTGAGTTCAAGACCACGAATGGAAAGGTGAGCTGAAAGTTTGTTTGTGTACCCTGATGTATTGAAGAAATAATGCTGTACACTGGTGCATTGCTTTCTTATTTATTCGACTTCCAAATGCCCGTTCAAAAATGTACATGAAATTTTCATTCATGAACCCTTCACACCATTATAAATGTATCTTTCATCTATTGGACACGAAAGTCTACATGCAAATGTCCTCTAATTGCAAATATAGTCGTAAGTCTTTATTACTTAATGCTACTTACCACAAAATTAAAACGGGTATATATACACTAAAAATATCCACTAAATATATCCACTAAATATATCCATTAAATATATCCACTAAATATATCCATTAAATATATCCACTAAATATATCCACTAAATATATCCACTAAATATATCCACTAAATATATCCACTAAATATATCCATTAACTATATCCACTAAATATATCCATTAAATTTATCCACTAAATATATCCACTAAATATATCCACTAAATATATCCACTAAATATATCCACTAAATATAACCACTAAATATATCCACTAAATATATCCACTAAATATATCCACTAAATATATACACTAAATATAACCACTAAATATATCCACTAAATATATCCACTAAATATATCCACAGAACGTTACAGGAAGCATATGCTGCTGATAAACAAATGTTGTTTTAGATTCTTTAAACCTCTTCCTGTGAACTATGTTTGTTGTAATAATGTTATATGTGGGATCAATATATCTGCAATAGCACAAAGAAATATTATCAGAGATCAATAAGTTCTTCTCATCGATGAAGCCCCAAACAAGTGCCATTTTTATTGAAGCTAACGTTCACCCTTTCAGGATTAGGAAAATGACAACAAAGGTTACATAAACAGAATACTTATCTGAAATTCACATTTTAGACAGAATAATGTTGAAACATTATCTAGGTCATTAAATGAAAATTATTTCAGTCGAGTACACCATCCATAATATGATAAGTATTCATATCAAATTAATGGAAGTCTGGCCACAGTACGCTAATCTCATTTAATGTGCTCATATAAAGACAAGTTAATTTTCTAAACATTTCAAATATTCTTCGTAGATGAAATACTTCGTAGCATGTGATAAATACTTGATAGTTTACAAATCCATTATCCTAACACTCATCCTTAACCCTAACACTAGCCGTAATCCTTAACCCTTATAGCTTAACCCTAACCCTAACCCTTAACCGTAAAACTAACACAAACCCGTAACCCTTAAATCTTAACAAAACCAACCAGCGTTGCTGTTGGACAACACTGTACCGGTCACACGGTACCATTCTTACTGTGTACCACTTTAAAAAACAATAAACCCTTAACAATAACCCTAACCCTGACCCTAACTCTAACCCTAACCCTAAACCCTAAACCCTAAACCCTAAACCCTAAACCCTAAACCCTAAACCCTAAACCCTAAACCCTAAACCCTAAACCCTAAACCCTAAACCCTAAACCCTAAACCCTAAACCCTAAACCCTAACATTAATCTTACCCTAACTCACCAGTGTTGCTCTGTCAAAGGTACCGCTCTAACTGTACCACTCTAACTGTACCGCTCTAACTGTATCGCTCTAATTGTACCACTCTAACTGTACCACTCTAACTGTCCCGCTCTCACTGTACCGCTCCAATTGTCCAGCTTTAACTGTACCGCTCTAACTGTACCACTCTTACTGTACCACTCTAACTGTACCACTCTAACTGTACCGCTCTAACTGTACCACTCTAACTGTACCGCTCTAACTGTACCACTCTAACTGTCTCGCTCTAACTGTACCGCTCTAACTGTCTCGCTCTAACTGTACCACTCTAACTGCACCACTCTAACTGTACCACTCTAACTGTACCACTCTAACTGTACCGCTCTAAATGTACCGCTCTAACTGTACCGCTCTAACTGTACCGCTCTAACTGTACCACTCTAACTGCACCACTCTAACTGTACCACTCTAACTGTACTGCTCTAACTGTCTCGCTCTAACTGTACCGATCTAACTGTACCGCTCTAACTGTACCACTCTGACTGTACCACTCTTACTGTACCACTCTAACTGTACCGCTCTAAATGTACCGCTCTAACTGTCTCGCTCTAACTGTACCGCTCTAACTGTCTCGCTCTAACTGTACCACTCTAACTGCACCACTCTAACTGTACCACTCTCACTGTACCGCTCTAACTGTCCCGCTCTAACTGTACCGATCTAACTGTACCGCTCTAACTGTACCGCTCTAACTGTACCACTCTAACTGTACCGCTCTAACTGTACAACTCTAAATGTACCGATCTAACTGTACCACTCTAATTCTACCGCTCTAACTGTACCACTCTAACTGTACCACTCTTACTGTAACGCTCTAACTGTCTCGCTCTAACTGTACCACTCTAACTGCACCACTCTAACTGTACCACTCTAACTGTACCGCTCTAACTGTCCCGCTAACTGTACCGATCTAACTGTACCGCTCTAACTGTACCGCTCTCACTGTACCACTCTAACTGTACCGCTCTAACTGTACAACTCTAAATGTACCGATCTAACTGTACCACTCTAATTCTACCGCTCTAACTGTACCACTCTAACTGTACCACTCTAACTGTACCACTCTTACTGTACCGCTCTAACTGTACCGCTCTAACTGTACCGCTCTAACTGTACCACTCTAACTGTACCACTCTAACTGTACCACTCTAACTGTACCGATCTAACTGTACCGCTCTAACTGTACCGCTCTCACTGTACCACTCTAACTGTACCGCTCTAACTGTACAACTCTAAATGTACCGATCTAACTGTACCACTCTAATTCTACCGCTCTAACTGTACCACTCTAACTGTACCGCTCTAAATGTACCACTCTTACTGTAACGCTCTAACTGTAGCACTCTAACTGTACCACTCTAACTGTACCGCTCTAACTGTACCACTCTAACTGTACCACTCTAACTGTAACGCTCTAACTGTACCACTTTAACTGTACCGCTCTAACTGTAACGCTCTAACTGTACCACTCTTACTGTACCGCTCTAACTGTACCACTCTAACTGTCTCGCTCTAACTGTACCGCTCTAACTGTCTCGCTCTAACTGTACCACTCTAACTGCACCACTCTAACTGTACCACTCTAACTGTACCACTCTAACTGTACCGCTCTAAATGTACCGCTCTAACTGTACCGCTCTAACTGTACCGCTCTAACTGTACCACTCTAACTGCACCACTCTAACTGTACCACTCTAACTGTACTGCTCTAACTGTCTCGCTCTAACTGTACCGATCTAACTGTACCGCTCTAACTGTACCACTCTGACTGTACCACTCTTACTGTACCACTCTAACTGTACCGCTCTAAATGTACCGCTCTAACTGTCTCGCTCTAACTGTACCGCTCTAACTGTCTCGCTCTAACTGTACCACTCTAACTGCACCACTCTAACTGTACCACTCTCACTGTACCGCTCTAACTGTCCCGCTCTAACTGTACCGATCTAACTGTACCGCTCTAACTGTACCGCTCTAACTGTACCACTCTAACTGTACCGCTCTAACTGTACAACTCTAAATGTACCGATCTAACTGTACCACTCTAATTCTACCGCTCTAACTGTACCACTCTAACTGTACCACTCTTACTGTAACGCTCTAACTGTCTCGCTCTAACTGTACCACTCTAACTGCACCACTCTAACTGTACCACTCTAACTGTACCGCTCTAACTGTCCCGCTAACTGTACCGATCTAACTGTACCGCTCTAACTGTACCGCTCTCACTGTACCACTCTAACTGTACCGCTCTAACTGTACAACTCTAAATGTACCGATCTAACTGTACCACTCTAATTCTACCGCTCTAACTGTACCACTCTAACTGTACCACTCTAACTGTACCACTCTAACTGTACCGCTCTAACTGTACCGCTCTAACTGTACCGCTCTAACTGTACCACTCTAACTGTACCACTCTAACTGTACCACTCTAACTGTACCGATCTAACTGTACCGCTCTAACTGTACCGCTCTAACTGTACCACTCTAACTGTACCGCTCTAACTGTACAACTCTAAATGTACCGATCTAACTGTACCACTCTAATTCTACCGCTCTAACTGTACCACTCTAACTGTACCGCTCTAAATGTACCACTCTTACTGTAACGCTCTAACTGTAGCACTCTAACTGTACCACTCTAACTGTACCGCTCTAACTGTACCACTCTAACTGTACCACTCTAACTGTAACGCTCTAACTGTACCACTTTAACTGTACCGCTCTAACTGTAACGCTCTAACTGTACCACTCTTACTGTACCACTCTTACTGTACCACTCTATTTGTACCACTCTAACTGTACCGCTCTAACTGTACCGTTCTAACTGTACCACTCTAACTGTACTGCTCTAACTGTACCGCTCTAACTGTACCGCTCTAACTGTACCACTTTTACTGTACCGCTCTTACTGTACCGTTCTAACTGTACTACTCTAACTGTACCACTCTAACTGTATCGCTCTAACTGTACCACTCTAACTGTACCGCTCTAACTGTACTGCTCTAAATGTACCGCTCTAAATGTACCGATCTAACTGTACCACTCTAACTGTACCACTCTTACTGTACCACTCTAACTGTACCGCTCTAAATGTACCGCTCTAAATGTA
This sequence comes from Gibbula magus, assembly GCA_936450465.1. Taxonomy (NCBI): domain Eukaryota; kingdom Metazoa; phylum Mollusca; class Gastropoda; order Trochida; family Trochidae; genus Gibbula; species Gibbula magus. The sequence continues at coordinate 1,497,149 of OW388296.1, read as the reverse complement.
CCGATCTTACTGTACCGCTCTAACTGTACCACTCTAACTGTACCACTCTAAATGTACCGCTCTAAATGTACCACTCTAACTATACCACTCTAACTGTACAACTCTAACTGTACCACTCTAACTGTACCGCTCTAACTGTACCACTTTAACTGTACTGCTCTAACTGTATCGCTCTAACTGTACCACTCTAACTGTACCACTCTAAATGTACCACTCTAACTGTACCACTTTAACTGTACCGCTCTAACTGTATCGCTCTAACTGTACCACTCTAACTGTATCGCTCTAATTGTACCACTCTTACTGTACCGCTCTAACTGTACCGCTCTAACTGTACCGCTCTAACTGTACCTCTCTAACTGTACCGCTCTAACTGTACCGCTCTAACAGTACCACTCTAACTGTACCGCTCTAACTGTACCGCTCTAACAGTACCGCTCTAACTGTACCACACTTACGGCACCACTCTAACTGTACCGCTCTAACTGTACCACTCTAACTGTACCACTCTAACTGTACCACTCTAACTGTACCGCTCTAACTGTACCACTCTAACTGTACCACTCTAACAGTACCACTCTAACTGTACCACTCTAACTGTACCGCTCTAACTGTACCACTCTAACTGTACCACTCTTACTGTACCCCTCTAACTGTACCACTCTAAGTGTACCACTCTAACTGTACCACTCTAACTGTATCGCTCTAACTGTATCGCTCTAACTGTACCACTCTAACTGTACCGCTCTAACTGTACCACTCTAACTGTACCACTCTAACTGTATCGCTCTAACTGTATCGCTCTAACTGTACCACTCTAACTGTACCACTCTAACTGTACCACTCTAACTATACCACTCTAACTGTACCGCTCTAACTGTATCGCTCTAACAGTACCGCTCTAACTGTATCGCTCTAACTGTACCACTCTAACTGTATCGCTCTAACTGTACCACTCTTACTGTACCGCTCTAACTGTACCGCTCTAACTGTACCGCTCTAACTGTACCGCTCTAACTGTACCACTCTAACTGTACCGCTCTAACTGTACCACTCTAACTGTACCGCTCTAACTGTACCACTCTAACAGTACCGCTCTAACTGTACCACTCTAACAGTACCGCTCTAACTGTACCACTCTAACTGTACCGCTCTAACTGTACCCCTCTAACTGTACCGCTCTAACTATACCACTCTAACTGTACCACTCTAACTGTACCCCTCTAACTGTATCGCTCTAACTGTATCGCTCTAACTGTACCACTCTAACTGTATCGCTCTAACTGTACCACTCTAACTGTACCACTCTAACTGTACCGCTCTAAATGTACCGCTCTAACTGTACCACTCTAACTGTACCACTCTAACTGTACCGCTCTAACATGTACCACTCTAACTGTACCACTCTAACTGTACCGCTCTAACTGTACCGCTCTTACTGTACCGCTCTTACTGTACCACTCTAACTGTACCGCTCTAACTGTACCGCTCTAACATGTACCACTCTAACTGTACCACTCTAACTGTACCGCTCTAACTGTACCGCTCTTACTGTACCACTCTAACTGTACCACTCTAACTGTACCGCTCTAACATGTACCACTCTAACTGTACCACTCTAACTGTACCGCTCTAACTGTACCGCTCTAACTGTACCGCTCTTACTGTACCGCTCTTACTGTACCACTCTAACTGTACCGCTCTAACTGTACCACTCTAACTGTACCACTCTAACTGTACCACTCTAACTGTACCGCTCTAACTGTACCACTCTAACTGTACCACTCTAACTGTATCGCTCTAACTGTACCACTCTAACTGTACCGCTCTAACTGTACCACTCTAACTGTATCACTCTAACTGTACCACTCTAACTGTACCACTCTAACTGTACCACTCTAACTGTACCGCTCTAACTGTACCACTCTAACTGTACCACTCTAACAGTACCACTCTAACTGTACCGCTCTAACTGTACCACTCTAACTGTACCACTCTAACTGTACCGCTCTAACTGTACCGCTCTAACTGTACCGCTCTAACTGTACCGCTCTAACTGTACCACTTTAACTGTATCGCTCTAACTGTATCGCTCTAACTGTACCACTCTAACTGTACCACTCTAACTGTACCACTCTAACTGTACCACTCTAACTGTACCACTCTAACTGTACCGCTCTAACTGTACCACTCTAACTGTACCGCTCTAACTGTACCACTCTAACTGTACCACTCTAACAGTACCACTCTAACTGTACCGCTCTAACTGTACCACTCTAACTGTACCGCTCTAACTGTACCGCTCTCACTGTACCGCTCTAACTGTACCACTCTAACTGTACCACTCTAACTGTACCGCTCTAACTGTACCACTCTAACTGTACCACTCTAACTGTACCACTCTAACTGTACCGCTCTAACTGTATCGCTCTAACTGTACCGCTCTAACTGTACCACTCTAACTGTACCACTCTAACTGTACCGCTCTCACTGTACCGCTCTAACTGTACCACTCTAAATGTTCCACTCTAACTGTACCACTCTAAATGTTCCACTCTAACTGTACCACTCTAAATGTTCCACTCTAACTGTACCACTCTTAATGTTCCACTCTAACTGTACCACTCTAACTGTACCACTCCAACTATACCGCTCTAACTGTACCACTCTTACGGCACCAAAACTCTATGTAAACATTATGATCAAAGCTAAACCTACATGAATTTTGAGTTCCCTTCAACTCCACATGATATCATGTCAATGAAAACAGCTTTACGCAATGGCAAGGGGAGGCAATCCCGGTCCACTTCCTTGTTGCCGCCTCTCATTGGTGTTCTGCCAACAGTTATAACTACATCAAGGGTATTTAAAATCATCGATAGTATCCACTATCAAAGCTCGTTAATGAGAAAGGTTACTGCTCTCTTAATTGATATTGGAAGGTTAGTATGTAGGTGACACGGGTCTATTTCGTCATTATCTATTATCAGTTGGATTACTCCTGCTGGAAATACCATCACTTGTTTGATAAATGCTTTTTATATCACAGTACTTACCAAATACTCTTATTTGTGATGTTCGTTTCCATATTTCAGAACAAAGTTCACTTCAAAAGATAATTAGATTAACCCTAATCTCTTCTCCCTCTAGACTTTCAAAAGAATAGAAGTGCTTAATTTTGAACTTTCTTTCTTTACTTGAGAAAAGGAGCAACTATCGAAGAAGAACACTACTGACAACCAGCTTCTTGTTGTTCTAATTGTTTCTCAACTCTAGGTGACGTAAAGAGAGCAACTATGATTCCCGAGAGTGGTCCGTTGTACGACACGTGACACAATGTGATGAGATCTTCTTCAAGGTTTCATCATGAAGTAACGGCTTGTATTATGCACTGTAACTGCTTCTGCAAAATAGGCACCGCTGAATATAGCATAACATTTTGTAAAAATATGGCATACACGGAATTGTAATGTTAGTAACAGAATATATGGGTTAATGTATTGTAATGCCAAAAATATTTGTGGAATATAACATATCATATACCATGATACCAAATAATCAACGTGGAATACAGCATATAATACACTATGATACCAGTGTGATAGACATCTTTGAACTAATCAAGAAAACCTCTCTGACTGTTCGAATGTTCAGAGTGTAACAACGTCATTGATTGGACAATAACTACCACAACCAATAAGAATTCTCTATTGTTGACTTTTGCTAGAATAATATAGAATAGAGGTTATGTTGGAGAGTTGAGTAAGCTCACAGTGGAAACAATAACGTTATTATCAGTAAGCAAACCTTCCTATTTTACCTTGACACCTACGTTCAGCTTTAAACGCTTTGTGGGATGTCATTCTGAAACATCAGATTAAACACTCACTGACAAGGGATGTTTGAGGGATGCCACGAAAGCCAAAGAGGCAATATTTATGCAGGCTTCGAACAATTTCAACAGAAGTAAGTTTGAATTAAACTCATTATCTGCACGGCTGTGCTGACGCAGGTGTGTGGTTGAGAAACGATTGATGATATCATTGTCTCTTCATCTATTAAACAGAAATACAGAGAACTGCAGAAGAAACGTCACCATACAAAATACAAGATAATTCGGTCCACGAGTGATACACACGAGTGAAACAGAAGTTCTTAAGAAGACAACTAAACTAAGTTTTTTTTAATTTCCAAACAGTATCTGTTCAATTTCTGAGGAACACGCGGTTTAAGAATTCTAAAAATCATCGATGTCGAATCTGTTTAATTCCACGAGATAGGAGTCAACAAGGGATTGGTATGGCTTGTTATTACCCATATGGTTGAAAATAAAAAAAAATTCACACTCGTTTCGTAAAAGTCATATGACACACTTCCTCGGGTAATAATCTCTATTTATGTGACGTCCTACAGTAAAGACGTATCAACAACTTTAATTCCCAGAAGGTTATTTATGTCAACAACTTCCTTCTTTTAATTAAATTTTTACATTTTATGATTTGTAAAGATAAATGACACACATTGTGGCAAAAAAACACCCCAAGTTTACTTAAACAGAAATACAAATAAAAGCATTATATTCTTTCAGACTTTCCCCGGCGGCAGTACTTTGCTTTTTACACAGTAGTTTATTTTGCGGTTGAATGTACTCATGGGTAATGTTGGAATGTTTGCTATTTACTTTCAGTTTGATATAAAGAGTCAGTCAAACAGCTTCAAGATAAGCTTATCATTATGCTTCTTTTTTCACGAAGCCTCTGTTTGGGACATTTCTAAGAACATCAGAGTGAATAATTAATGAAAAGAAGTTGTTCTTATCAAGGAAACAATGTTTCTTGCCTGATGGAAACTTTATTAATATAAAATGAGAGAAGATAAATAGGAGTAGTTGCATACACCCTGATACCCTTAAGGACCCAGACATCGAACTCACCTACGGTAACATTTTGCAATGCGAGGGTAACATAAATGTGCATGACTTAACTTGAAACTAGCCCTGGTAGTAAACTCCCTTCATCTTTTGTCGAGAATGTTGGAATTTGCCAAGGGTTATGGTTTTGTTGAAATGGGAACTATCACCACCCTGCACCGTGAAGATCCTTTATTCCCTACTAAACAATCACCTTCCTTCTCTTCCAGCGGGATCAGCTTGTGTCTGTCACATCCTATACAACCACGCACTCTCCATATAACTCCCCCCCCCCCCCCCTCGAACTCACGTCTGTCTTCCTGGGAAATATATTCATTGATTGATCAGCCTGGATGGTATTCAGAAACTAACAGAGAACCTCATGTCGGTATATATAGATTTTTATGTAAGAAATAGATAATTCCAAACTACAAAATAACTGTAAAACAACCTCCGATTAAGCATCATTTTGTGTTAAAGAGGTTGTGATTCCTATTACAAATAAGGTTTGGCCTTAAAATACTTAAAATATATTACTTTTTAGGATATAAAGAAGTTATTTTCAACTCAATTCAAATTTGTTTGCATTTTTTTAAACATTAATATCACGATTTTATTTCATTTAATAAATTTATGATATCTAATAACACTTATAATTATTTTAAATTATTAAATTTGAGTTACAAGGACAATGCAGCTGACGTACACATGATATTTTTAATAAATCACAAGTGTTAAAACTATATTTTCTCTGTTTCTATGGTAACATGTCTAAGTATCATGGAAACAGTCTCAGTATCAATAGTATTTCTTAACGTGCTTTGTTCTTGCATAGTTCTTTTATATGTTAACATTTTAATATCTTGATTACATTGTTATTCTCTAACACGTTGTTGCTGAATTCAATACATATTTCATATGGACTTAGATATAAAAGTGAAATTTCTGCAAAATATGACCCAACGTAATATCTCTAATATCCCGCATTTTCATATTCTGAACGTATTATTATTTTATTAATATCGACACTTCTTGCAAAATGAATGTTGAAATATATTATCAATATCTGGCGAATGCCTCTGAAATATGTCAAACCTCTTCCCTCTTTAAACAATATCAATGTGTCTGACATGTGCATCTCTGTAACTTTTTAAATCTGGAGACGAATTAAATCTTTCATAGTGTCATCCATTAGCAAATCTACCAATCCTAACCTAATTCGAACCATAACTATGGTAGCACAGCAATTGTTACTTGTTCTTTTATTCGTTGGTTATATTGAGTTAATCTCAAGTGTACCGTCAACTAACAGATGCATAATTGTTTTATTGGAGGTTTGCTTTCTGCAAGAGTGATGGTTTGAGTTCTTTCTTGACTTTACTCTCATCACATGTACCTACTTGGTGGAGTAAGTGATTATAACTTTGTAGCAGAGACAGTACCAGTGTGCATAGCGCCGTCTTAATATATACGATAACAGTCCAATAAAGATGAACATTGTCTTCACATATAATGTGCTATAGAATTAGTTAATCCATTATACAATTTTTTCCAGCATACATGTTTGCCTTCAGAAGCACATTTTGGTATGTTGCGCAGAGGTCTAGTTATATATACACTCGTAAAATAACTTGAAACCTGATATTTTAGCTTCAACAACATCTTAGTATGTGAGAATTTAGAATGATAAAGGTATTGTCTAGATATATAGATGAATCCTAACTTTAATCGTTTTATGTTATCAAAGAAATCGTAAAACTTCCCAAAAAATGTATCTAAAGTACTGACAGAAATTATTACATATTTCGTTTCAGGAATGTTACAAGTAACCCATTTCCTTTCAGCTCGGAAATGAACTAAGGGAAAACATTTATTTTTGGAACAGGAAGATCATTGATGAAGTAGGAAACATCAGGCAACTACACACTCACAGGTACCAGACGAAATTATGTACCAGACCAATTCCAGGTTCAATACCCATTTGAGAAATTGAGATGCTTCAACGCACTGAAGAAAACTAACAAGTGTGGTTCAAGAATAGTGCTTTAATTCCATCTGCTTCTCTAGCAAGATATATATTCATTAACGAAAGTATTGGTTTCCATAGCAGTGTAAGATAAAACTGTAGTGTTATATATGTTAAACATGTGGCAATGTGGACATGATCAGTCGGGAGAAAGGAACTTTTAGATACATAAACACAACAGATTGTGATTATATAACAGCACAGTTGGATGGGAAAAACTTATTTGGTTGAAAATATCTGTTACTGTTCATGGCAATACACACAAAAACATGAATAGGATATGTACTACGAATAGCTAGATGTATTTAACACAATAGAGAATGAACATTGAACTCAATAACACAATCAACGAGCATGTATATGTTAATTAATGGGCAAAGTAAACAATGTTCAACAAAGCTGAAAACAAATGACTGATAATGTCGATTTTGAATGTCTTTGATTTGCATGAAGTTGAACATGAACACTTAATGTTTCAAAATTAAAAAGTAAGTCATGTTGGCTTGACATAATCACATCAAGCTTTTATTTTGTTGGCATGTTTTTCATAAATAGCTGAATAGTGTAGACAATACAGCCATCCAGTTAAAATACCAATTCCGATATATAGATAGCATCATATGTAAACGATTTAAAATCAATCATGAATTAAATATGTAATCAACGTATTTGATTACAAACTTCAGACTAAGGAACAAACATATCCACTACCAAATGAAAGTCGGTGGTCCGTCACTGAAATCTAATTCCCGATGGTATTCATAATCAATTAACAGATGAATATCTTAGGTTTGTTTGCTCAGGAACCAATGCATTATTTGATTTTTTGAAAACTTATATCTTTATTTTGTATAACATATAACTTAAATAGAATATAAATGACAAGGTATCAAATTACCTGAACAAAAAGGAGAACAATATTTTTGTTCTGCTTTCTAAGTATTTGCCAAAAATGCAACGACTTCATGAATGTCATTTGAAATAGTTTTTCTTCTGATTTATAAGGACAATGTTATATATGACGACACAGGTATATGTTGGAGGTTAACTAACTCAATATCATAAATACATCTGGTCAAGATTTTTAAAAAATCCGTTGCCATGGTAAATGTTCGAATAATATACCTCCAGATGCCATCTTCTGACCGAAGAGGATCCTCGGAAGAAGATCCAAGATGCTGTAAGGTGGTGTCCATGTTTTATCGATTGTACTCTGTATAGTGTGACATGTCTCTCAAATACTTCTCTGACGAATGGTCGATACAAGTGTGACACGTAAATTATTATATTAATGATCACTCTCATGTGATCGATGCACACATGCAAGTAATACAATGTGACAAACTAAAGTGTTTTAAACTGAACGGCGAACATCAAGTGCAACTCTTCAAAAGGAATAACATGCATCGTTTTTGTTTTAAATGGCTTTGAGTACATTACACGGGTTTTGTACTAGTACATGCGTTCATGAGTCCTAATTGAATCTTTTATTGCAACAGCATGGTTTGAAATACAAGGTTTCAAATGATATCCTCTTATGTAAAGAAACTTACTATTAAAAAGTCAATAAATAAATCACTTATTCATATCCATAGTTTGAAGTTACAATATCTAATTTGTTTGGTCACGTGAGGTTATTTTCGTTGGATCTCAGCATACATGCGTGTCATTTCTAACTTCCCTTTGAAATCAAATTGTGATTTATACACTGATATCGGGTCAAACGTCTGGAACAAAGAAAGCGCAAAGTCCATGACCTAGTTTCTATTTCTGTCCAAATCAAGTGCACCTCCTACTTTCAAAATCCGCTTGTTGGTTTCCGTCTTGGTTCATACTGCAGATACATCTAATCTGTGTTTCTTCGTTGATCCTTACTTGATATGAAGTGCTTTAAAGGAATAGTACTTCTTGTTGAAAGGATTTCCAAGGGATATTTTGCCCAAAAGTTACATATGCTCCCCCAAAATATACTACACCATGGCAGCTTATGGTAAATATTGCTATGATTGCCCGCGGAAGGAAATAATAAACAATTTAACCCAAAATATAACTCGAAGCAGGAAACTCAGATTTACTCCTCAGACGGTGTTTATGTGCTATCAACATGCACAGCACATAACTTAATGATGCTTATGTAATTGGAATTGTCATTTTATAAACACATATAAATCCTAAAGCTAAAAACATCATTACATCATCACATAAATACATAAGTCACTTAACTGCTGTAGCAATTACAAATAACCTCCTTTGATATACAGGTTTATGTCATGAACATTTCGTGATGAAACGTGGCGTTTAATGCTCTCAGGGCTACGTGTATTTACCTGTTAACAAACCACACCAGTCTATAGTACGTTAACAATCAACTCTGTAATGGAGAATACATGAGGAACAGTGTATTCGTTAATAACAATCAACGAACCCACTATTCGTGTGTTGTCGTAAATCGTAAATCATGTATATCGTAATGATTTTTTTATTTTTACGCATTTAAAACATTTCATAATTGAATCATTTCAAAACCTTTAGTTGTATATCAAACGTTGTTGCTTATTTATCGGATTTGGAACATTTCAGATGCAACCCTTGTGGTGGCACGTAGTCCTGTGTGAAACTCTGTCGACCACTATCAGTAAAGTTCAGCAACACTGATTGGTTCTCTGCTTCATGACTGTATACTGGGAGACTTTGAAGGAGTGATTCTCTGCTTCATGACTGTATACTGGGAGACTTTGAAGGAGTGATCTCTGCTTCATGACTATATACTGGGAGACTTTGAAGGAGTGATTCTCTGCTTCATGACTTTATACTGGGAGACTTTGACGGATTGATTCTCTGCTTCCTGACTGTATACTGGGAGACTTTGAAGGATTGATTCTCTGCTTCATGACTATATACTGGGAGACTTTGAAGGAGTGATTCTCTGCTTCATGACTGTATACTGGGAGACTTTGAAGGAGTGATTCTCTGCTTCATGACTGAATACTGGGAGACTTTGAAGGAGTGATCTCTGCTTCATGACTGTATACTGGGAGACTTTGACGGATTGTTTCTCTGCTTCATGACTGTATACTGGGAGACTTTGAAGGAGTGATTCTCTGCTTCATGACTATATACTGGGAGACTTTGAAGGAGTGATTCTCTGCTTCATGACTGTATACTGAGAGACTTTGAAGGAGTGATTCTCTGCTTCATGACTGTATACTGGGAGACTTTGACGGATTGATTCTCTGCTTCATGACTGTATACTGGGAGACTTTGAAGGAGTGATCTCTGCTTCATGACTGTATACTGGGAGACTTTGAAGGAGTGATTCTCTGCTTCATGACTGTATACTGGGAGACTTTGAAGGAGTGATTCTCTGCTTCATGACTGTATACTGAGAGACTTTAAAGGAGTGACCTCTGCTTCATGACTGTATACTGGGAGACTTTGACGGATTGATTCTCTGCTTCATGACTGTATACTGGGAGACTTTGAAGGAGTGATTCTCTACTTCATGACTGTATACTGGGAGACTTTGACGGATTGATTCTCTGCTTCATGACTGTATACTGGGAGACTTTGAAGGAGTGATTCTCTGCTTCATGACTGTATACTGGGAGACTTTGACGGATTGATTCTCTGCTTCATGGCTGTATACTGGGAGACTTTGAAGGAGTGATCTTTGCTTCATGACTATATACTGGGAGACTTTGAAGGAGTGATTCTCTGCTTCATGACTGTATACTGGGAGACTTTGAAGGAGTGATTCTCTGCTTCATGACTGTATACTGGGAGACTTTGAAGGAGTGATTCTCTGCTTCATGACTGTATACTTGGAGACTTTGAAGGAGTGATCTCTGCTTCATGACTGTATACTGGGAGACTTTGACGGATTGATTCTCTGCTTCATGACTGTATACTGGGAGACTTTGAAGGAGTGATTCTCTGCTTCATGACTGTATACTGGGAGACTTTGAAGGAGTGATTCTCTGCTTCATGACTGTATACTGGGAGACTTTGAAGGAGTGATCTCTGCTTCATGACTATATACTGGGAGACTTTGAAGGATTGATTCTCTGCTTCATGACTGTATACTGGGAGACTTTGAAGGAGTGATTCTCTGCTTCATGACTTTATACTGAGAGACTTTGAAGGAGTGATCTCTGCTTCATGACTGTATACTGGGAGACTTTGAAGGAGTGATTCTCTGCTTCATGACTGTATACTGGGAGACTTTGAAGGAGTGATTCTCTGCTTCACAAATGTATACTGGGAGACTTTGAAGGAGTGATCTCTGCTTCATGGCTGTATACTGAGAGACTTTGAAGGAGTGATCTCTGCTTCATGACTATATACTGGGAGACTTTGAAGGAGTGATTCTCTGCTTTATGACTGTATACTGGGAGACTTTGACGGATTGATTCTCTGCTTCATGACTGTATACTGGGAGACTTTGAAGGATTGATTCCCTGCTTCATGACTATATACTGAGAGACTTTGAAGGAGTGATCTCTGCTTCATGACTATATACTGGGAGACTTTGAAGGAGTGATTCTCTGCTTCATGACTATATACTGAGAGACTTTGAAGGAGTGATCTCTGCTTCATGACTGTATACTGGGAGACTTTGAAGGAGTGGTTCTCTGCTTCATGACTGTATACTGGGAGACTTTGAAGGAGTGATTCTCTGCTTCATGACTGTATACTGGGAGACTTTGACGGATTGATTCTCTGCTTCATGACTGTATACTGGGAGACTTTGAAGGAGTGATTCTCTGCTTCATGACTGTATACTGGGAGACTTTGAAGGAGTGATCTCTGCTTCATGACTATATACTGGGAGACTTTGAAGGAGTGATCTCTGCTTCATGGCTGTATACTGAGAGACTTTGAAGGAGTGATCTCTGCTTCATGACTATATACTGGGAGACTTTGAAGGAGTGATCTCTGCTTCATGACTGTATACTGGGAGACTTTGAAGGAGTGATTCTCTGCTTCATGACTTTATACTGGGAGACTTTAACGGATTGATTCTCTGCTTCATGACTGTATACTGGGAGACTTTGAAGGAGTGATTCTCTGCTTCATGACTGTATACTGGGAGACTTTGACGGATTGATTCTCTGCTTCATGACTGTATACTGGGAGACTTTGAAGGAGTGATTCTCTGCTTCATGACTGTATACTTGGAGACTTTGAAGGAGTGATCTCTGCTTCATGACTGTATACTGGGAGACTTTGACGGATTGATTCTCTGCTTCATGACTGTATACTGGGAGACTTTGAAGGAGTGATTCTCTGCTTCATGACTGTATACTGGGAGACTTTGAAGGAGTGATTCTCTGCTTCATGACTGTATACTGGGAGACTTTGAAGGAGTGATCTCTGCTTCATGACTATATACTGGGAGACTTTGAAGGATTGATTCTCTGCTTCATGACTGTATACTGGGAGACTTTGAAGGATTGATTCTCTGCTTCATGACTTTATACTGAGAGACTTTGAAGGAGTGATCTCTGCTTCATGACTGTATACTGGGAGACTTTGAAGGAGTGATTCTCTGCTTCATGACTGTATACTGGGAGACTTTGAAGGAGTGATTCTCTGCTTCACAAATGTATACTGGGAGACTTTGAAGGAGTGATCTCTGCTTCATGGCTGTATACTGAGAGACTTTGAAGGAGTGATCTCTGCTTCATGACTATATACTGGGAGACTTTGAAGGAGTGATTCTCTGCTTCATGACTGTATACTGGGAGACTTTGACGGATTGATTCTCTGCTTCATGACTGTATACTGGGAGACTTTGAAGGATTGATTCTCTGCTTCATGACTATATACTGAGAGACTTTGAAGGAGTGATCTCTGCTTCATGACTATATACTGGGAGACTTTGAAGGAGTGATTCTCTGCTTCATGACTATATACTGAGAGACTTTGAAGGAGTGATCTCTGCTTCATGACTGAATACTGGGAGACTTTGAAGGAGTGATTCTCTGCTTCATGACTGTATACTGGGAGACTTTGAAGGAGTGATTCTCTGCTTCATGACTGTATACTGGGAGACTTTGACGGATTGATTCTCTGCTTCATGACTGTATACTGGGAGACTTTGAAGGAGTGATTCTCTGCTTCATGACTGTATACTGGGAGACTTTGAAGGAGTGATCTCTGCTTCATGACTATATACTGGGAGACTTTGAAGGAGTGATCTCTGCTTCATGGCTGTATACTGAGAGACTTTGAAGGAGTGATCTCTGCTTCATGACTATATACTGGGAGACTTTGAAGGAGTGATCTCTGCTTCATGACTGTATACTGGGAGACTTTGAAGGAGTGATTCTCTGCTTCATGACTGTATACTGGGAGACTTTAACGGATTGATTCTCTGCTTCATGACTGTATACTGGGAGACTTTGAAGGAGTGATTCTCTGCTTCATGACTGTATACTGGGAGACTTTGACGGATTGATTCTCTGCTTCATGACTGTATACTGGGAGACTTTGATGGATTGATTCTCTGCTTCATGACTGTATACTGGGAGACTTTGAAGGAGTGATTCTCTGCTTCATGACTGTATACTGAGAGACTTTGAAGGAGTGATTCTCTGCTTCATGACTGTATACTGGGAGACTTTGACGGATTGATTCTCTGCTTCATGACTGTATACTGGGAGACTTTGAAGGATTGATTCTCTGCTTCATGACTGTATACTGGGAGACTTTGAAGGAGTGATCTCTGCTTCATGACTGTATACTGGGAGACTTTGAAGGAGTGATCTCTGCTTCATGACTGTATACTGGGAGACTTTGAAGGATTGATTCTCTGCTTCATGACTATATACTGGGAGACTTTGAAGGAGTGATCTCTGCTTCATGACTATATACTGGGAGACTTTGAAGGATTGATTCTCTGCTTCATGACTATATACTGGGAGACTTTGAAGGAGTGATCTCTGCTTCATGACTATATACTGGGAGACTTTGAAGGATTGATTCTCTGCTTCATGACTATATACTGGGAGACTTTGAAGGAGTGATCTCTGCTTCATGACTATATACTGGGAGACTTTGAAGGAGTGATCTCTGCTTCATGACTATATACTGAGAGACTTTGAAGGAGTGATCTCTGCTTCATGACTATATACTGGGAGACTTTGAAGGAGTGATCTCTGCTTCATGACTGTATACTGGGAGACTTTGAAGGAGTGATTCTCTGCTTCATGACTGTATACTGGGAGACTTTAACGGATTGATTCTCTGCTTCATGACTGTATACTGGGAGACTTTGAAGGAGTGATTCTCTGCTTCATGACTGTATACTGGGAGACTTTGACGGATTGATTCTCTGCTTCATGACTGTATACTGGGAGACTTTGATGGATTGATTCTCTGCTTCATGACTGTATACTGGGAGACTTTGAAGGAGTGATTCTCTGCTTCATGACTGTATACTGAGAGACTTTGAAGGAGTGATTCTCTGCTTCATGACTGTATACTGGGAGACTTTGACGGATTGATTCTCTGCTTCATGACTGTATACTGGGAGACTTTGAAGGATTGATTCTCTGCTTCATGACTGTATACTGGGAGACTTTGAAGGAGTGATCTCTGCTTCATGACTGTATACTGGGAGACTTTGAAGGAGTGATCTCTGCTTCATGACTGTATACTGGGAGACTTTGAAGGATTGATTCTCTGCTTCATGACTATATACTGGGAGACTTTGAAGGAGTGATCTCTGCTTCATGACTATATACTGGGAGACTTTGAAGGATTGATTCTCTGCTTCATGACTATATACTGGGAGACTTTGAAGGAGTGATCTCTGCTTCATGACTATATACTGGGAGACTTTGAAGGATTGATTCTCTGCTTCATGACTATATACTGGGAGACTTTGAAGGAGTGATCTCTGCTTCATGACTATATACTGGGAGACTTTGAAGGAGTGATCTCTGCTTCATGACTATATACTGAGAGACTTTGAAGGAGTGATCTCTGCTTCATGACTATATACTGGGAGACTTTGAAGGAGTGATCTCTGCTTCATGACTGTATACTGGGAGACTTTGAAGGAGTGATTCTCTGCTTCATGACTTTATACTGGGAGACTTTAACGGATTGATTCTCTGCTTCATGACTGTATACTGGGAGACTTTGAAGGAGTGATTCTCTGCTTCATGACTGTATACTGGGAGACTTTGACGGATTGATTCTCTGCTTCATGACTGTATACTGGGAGACTTTGACGGATTGATTCTCTGCTTCATGACTGTATACTGGGAGACTTTGAAGGAGTGATTCTCTGCTTCATGACTGTATACTGAGAGACTTTGAAGGAGTGATTCTCTGCTTCATGACTGTATACTGGGAGACTTTGACGGATTGATTCTCTGCTTCATGACTGTATACTGGGAGACTTTGAACGATTGATTCTCTGCTTCATGACTGTATACTGGGATACTTTGAAGGAGTGATCTCTGCTTCATGACTGTATACTGGGAGACTTTGAAGGAGTGATCTCTGCTTCATGACTGTATACTGGGAGACTTTGAAGGATTGATTCTCTGCTTCATGACTATATACTGGGAGACTTTGAAGGAGTGATCTCTGCTTCATGACTATATACTGGGAGACTTTGAAGGATTGATTCTCTGCTTCATGACTGTATACTGGGAGACTTTGAAGGAGTGATTCTCTGCTTCATGACTGTATACTGAGAGACTTTGAAGGAGTGATTCTCTGCTTCATGACTGTATACTGGGAGACTTTGACGGATTGATTCTCTGCTTCATGACTGTATACTGGGAGACTTTGAAGGATTGATTCTCTGCTTCATGACTGTATACTGGGAGACTTTGAAGGAGTGATCTCTGCTTCATGACTGTATACTGGGAGACTTTGAAGGAGTGATCTCTGCTTCATGACTGTATACTGGGAGACTTTGAAGGATTGATTCTCTGCTTCATGACTATATACTGGGAGACTTTGAAGGAGTGATCTCTGCTTCATGACTATATACTGGGAGACTTTGAAGGATTGATTCTCTGCTTCATGACTATATACTGGGAGACTTTGAAGGAGTGATCTCTGCTTCATGACTATATACTGGGAGACTTTGAAGGATTGATTCTCTGCTTCATGACTATATACTGGGAGACTTTGAAGGAGTGATCTCTTCTTCATGACTATATACTGGGAGACTTTGAAGGAGTGATCTCTGCTTCATGACTTTATACTGAGAGACTTTGAAGGAGTGATCTCTGCTTCATGACTATATACTGGGAGACTTTGAAGGAGTGATCTCTGCTTCATGACTGTATACTGGGAGACTTTGAAGGAGTGATTCTCTGCTTCATGACTTTATACTGGGAGACTTTAACGGATTGATTCTCTGCTTCATGACTGTATACTGGGAGACTTTGAAGGAGTGATTCTCTGCTTCATGACTGTATACTGGGAGACTTTGACGGATTGATTCTCTGCTTCATGACTGTATACTGGGAGACTTTGACGGATTGATTCTCTGCTGCATGACTGTATACTGGGAGACTTTGAAGGAGTGATTCTCTGCTTCATGACTGTATACTGAGAGACTTTGAAGGAGTGATTCTCTGCTTCATGACTGTATACTGGGAGACTTTGACGGATTGATTCTCTGCTTCATGACTGTATACTGGGAGACTTTGAAGGATTGATTCTCTGCTTCATGACTGTATACTGGGAGACTTTGAAGGAGTGATCTCTGCTTCATGACTGTATACTGGGAGACTTTGAAGGAGTGATCTCTGCTTCATGACTGTATACTGGGAGACTTTGAAGGATTGATTCTCTGCTTCATGACTATATACTGGGAGACTTTGAAGGAGTGATCTCTGCTTCATGACTATATACTGGGAGACTTTGAAGGATTGATTCTCTGCTTCATGACTATATACTGGGAGACTTTGAAGGAGTTATCTCTGCTTCATGACTATATACTGGGAGACTTTGAAGGAGTGATCTCTGCTTCATGACTATATACTGAGAGACTTTGAAGGAGTGATCTCTGCTTCATGACTATATACTGGGAGACTTTGAAGGAGTGATCTCTGCTTCATGACTGTATACTGGGAGACTTTGAAGGAGTGATTCTCTGCTTCATGACTTTATACTGGGAGACTTTAACGGATTGATTCTCTGCTTCATGACTGTATACTGGGAGACTTTGAAGGAGTGATTCTCTGCTTCATGACTGTATACTGGGAGACTTTGACGGATTGATTCTCTGCTTCATGACTGTATACTGGGAGACTTTGACGGATTGATTCTCTGCTTCATGACTGTATACTGGGAGACTTTGAAGGAGTGATTCTCTGCTTCATGACTGTATACTGAGAGACTTTGAAGGAGTGATTCTCTGCTTCATGACTGTATACTGGGAGACTTTGACGGATTGATTCTCTGCTTCATGACTGTATACTGGGAGACTTTGAAGGATTGATTCTCTGCTTCATGACTGTATACTGGGAGACTTTGAAGGAGTGATCTCTGCTTCATGACTGTATACTGGGAGACTTTGAAGGAGTGATCTCTGCTTCATGACTGTATACTGGGAGACTTTGAAGGATTGATTCTCTGCTTCATGACTATATACTGGGAGACTTTGAAGGAGTGATCTCTGCTTCATGACTATATACTGGGAGACTTTGAAGGATTGATTCTCTGCTTCATGACTATATACTTGGAGACTTTGAAGGAGTGATCTCTGCTTCATGACTATATACTGGGAGACTTTGAAGGATTGATTCTCTGCTTCATGACTATATACTGGGAGACTTTGAAGGAGTGATCTCTGCTTCATGACTATATACTGGGAGACTTTGAAGGAGTGATCTCTGCTTCATGACTATATACTGGGAGACTTTGAAGGATTGATTCTCTGCTTCATGACTATATACTGAGAGACTTTGAAGGAGTGATCTCTGCTTCATGACTATATACTGGGAGACTTTGAAGGAGTGATCTCTGCTTCATGACTATATACTGGGAGACTTTGAAGGATTGATTCTCTGCTTCATGACTATATACTGGGAGACTTTGAAGGAGTGATCTCTGCTTTATGACTATATACTGGGAGACTTTGAAGGAGTGATCTCTGCTTCATGACTATATACTGGGAGACTTTGAAGGATTGATTCTCTGCTTCATGACTATATACTGGGAGACGTTGAAGGAGTGATCTCTGCTTCATGACTACATACTGGGAGACTTTGAAGGAGTGATCTCTGCTTCATGACTATATACTGGGAGACTTTGAAGGATTGATTCTCTGCTTCATGACTATATACTGGGAGACTTTGAAGGAGTGATCTCTGCTTCATGACTATATACTGGGAGACTTTGAAGGATTGATTCTCTGCTTCATGACTATATACTGGGAGACTTTGAAGGAGTGATCTCTGCTTCATGACTATATACTGGGAGACTTTGAAGGAGTGATCTCTGCTTCATGACTATATACTGCGAGACTTTGAAGGATTGATTCACTGCTTCATGACTATATACTGGGAGACTTTGAAGGAGTGATCTCTGCTTCATGACTATATACTGGGAGACTTTGAAGGATTGATTCTCTGCTTCATGACTATATACTGGGAGACTTTGAAGGAGTGATTCTCTGCTTCATGACTGTATACTGGGAGACTTTGACGGATTGATTCTCTGCTTCATGACTGTATACTGGGAGACTTTGAAGGAGTGATTCTCTGCTTCATGACTGTATACTGAGAGACTTTGAAGGAGTGATTCTCTGCTTCATGACTGTATACTGGGAGACTTTGAAGGAGTGATTCTCTGCTTCATGACTATATACTGGGAGACTTTGAAGGAGTGATTCTCTGCTTCATGACTGTATACTGGGAGACTTTGACGGATTGATTCTCTGCTTCATGACTGTATACTGGGAGACTTTGAAGGATTGATTCTCTGCTTCATGACTATATACTGAGAGACTTTGAAGGAGTGATCTCTGCTTCATGACTATATACTGGGAGACTTTGAAGGAGTGATTCTCTGCTTCATGACTATATACTGAGAGACTTTGAAGGAGTGATCTCTGCTTCATGACTGTATACTGGGAGACTTTGAAGGAGTGATTCTCTGCTTCATGACTGTATACTGGGAGACTTTGAAGGAGTGATTCTCTGCTTCATGACTGTATACTGGGAGACTTTGACGGATTGATTCTCTGCTTCATGACTGTATACTGGGAGACTTTGAAGGAGTGATTCTCTGCTTCATGACTGTATACTGGGAGACTTTGAAGGAGTGATCTCTGCTTCATGACTATATACTGGGAGACTTTGAAGGAGTGATCTTTGCTTCATGGCTGTATACTGAGAGACTTTGAAGGAGTGATCTCTGCTTCATGACTATATACTGGGAGACTTTGAAGGAGTGATCTCTGCTTCATGACTGTATACTGGGAGACTTTGAAGGAGTGATTCTCTGCTTCATGACTTTATACTGGGAGACTTTAACGGATTGATTCTCTGCTTCATGACTGTATACTGGGAGACTTTGAAGGAGTGATTCTCTGCTTCATGACTGTATACTGGGAGACTTTGACGGATTGATTCTCTGCTTCATGACTGTATACTGGGAGACTTTGACGGATTGATTCTCTGCTTCATGACTGTATACTGGGAGACTTTGAAGGAGTGATTCTCTGCTTCATGACTGTATACTGAGAGACTTTGAAGGAGTGATTCTCTGCTTCATGACTGTATACTGGGAGACTTTGACCGATTGATTCTCTGCTTCATGACTGTATACTGGGAGACTTTGAAGGATTGATTCTCTGCTTCATGACTGTATACTGGGAGACTTTGAAGGAGTGATCTCTGCTTCATGACTGTATACTGGGAGACTTTGAAGGAGTGATCTCTGCTTCATGACTGTATACTGGGAGACTTTGAAGGAGTGATCTCTGCTTCATGACTATATACTGGGAGACTTTGAAGGATTGATTCTCTGCTTCATGACTATATACTGGGAGACTTTGAAGGAGTGATCTCTGCTTCATGACTATATACTGGGAGACTTTGAAGGATTGATTCTCTGCTTCATGACTATATACTGGGAGACTTTGAAGGAGTGATCTCTGCTTCATGACTATATACTGGGAGACTTTGAAGGAGTGATCTCTGCTTCATGACTATATACTGGGAGACTTTGAAGGATTGATTCTCTGCTTCATGACTATATACTGGGTGACTTTGAAGGAGTGATTCTCTGCTTCATGACTATATACTGGGAGACTTTGAAGGATTGATTCTCTGCTTCATGACTATATACTGGGAGACTTTGAAGGAGTGATCTCTGCTTCATGACTATATACTGGGAGACTTTGAAGGAGTGATCTCTGCTTCATGACTATATACTGAGAGACTTTGAAGGAGTGATCTCTGCTTCATGACTATATACTGGGAGACTTTGAAGGAGTGATCTCTGCTTCATGACTGTATACTGGGAGACTTTGAAGGAGTGATTCTCTG
Source organism: Gibbula magus (assembly GCA_936450465.1). NCBI lineage: Eukaryota > Metazoa > Mollusca > Gastropoda > Trochida > Trochidae > Gibbula > Gibbula magus. Next base: position 1,476,685 of record OW388296.1, on the reverse strand, counting down.
CTTCATGACTTTATACTGGGAGACTTTAACGGATTGATTCTCTGCTTCATGACTGTATACTGGGAGACTTTGAAGGAGTGATTCTCTGCTTCATGACTGTATACTGGGAGACTTTGACGGATTGATTCTCTGCTTCATGACTGTATACTGGGAGACTTTGAAGGAGTGATTCTCTGCTTCATGACTGTATACTGAGAGACTTTGAAGGAGTGATTCTCTGCTTCATGACTGTATACTGGGAGACTTTGACGGATTGATTCTCTGCTTCATGACTGTATACTGGGAGACTTTGAAGGATTGATTCTCTGCTTCATGACTGTATACTGGGAGACTTTGAAGGATTGATTCTCTGCTTCATGACTGTATACTGGGAGACTTTGAATGAGTGATCTCTGCTTCATGACTGTATACTGGGAGACTTTGAAGGAGTGATCTCTGCTTCATGACTGTATACTGGGAGACTTTGAAGGATTGATTCTCTGCTTCATGACTATATACTGGGAGACTTTGAAGGAGTGATCTCTGCTTCATGACTATATACTGGGAGACTTTGAAGGATTGATTCTCTGCTTCATGACTATATACTGGGAGACTTTGAAGGAGTGATCTCTGCTTCATGACTATATACTGGGAGACTTTGAAGGAGTGATCTCTGCTTCATGACTATATACTGAGAGACTTTGAAGGAGTGATCTCTGCTTCATGACTATATACTGGGAGACTTTGAAGGAGTGATCTCTGCTTCATGACTGTATACTGGGAGACTTTGAAGGAGTGATTCTCTGCTTCATGACTTTATACTGGGAGACTTTAACGGATTGATTCTCTGCTTCATGACTGTATACTGGGAGACTTTGAAGGAGTGATTCTCTGCTTCATGACTGTATACTGGGAGACTTTGACGGATTGATTCTCTGCTTCATGACTGTATACTGGGAGACTTTGACGGATTGATTCTCTGCTTCATGACTGTATACTGGGAGACTTTGAAGGAGTGATTCTCTGCTTCATGACTGTATACTGAGAGACTTTGAAGGAGTGATTCTCTGCTTCATGACTGTATACTGGGGGACTTTGACGGATTGATTCTCTGCTTCATGACTGTATACTGGGAGACTTTGAAGGATTGATTCTCTGCTTCATGACTGTATACTGGGAGACTTTGAAGGAGTGATCTCTGCTTCATGACTGTATACTGGGAGACTTTGAAGGAGTGATCTCTGCTTCATGACTGTATACTGGGAGACTTTGAAGGATTGATTCTCTGCTTCATGACTATATACTGGGAGACTTTAAAGGAGTGATCTCTGCTTCATGACTATAAACTGGGAGACTTTGAAGGATTGATTCTCTGCTTCATGACTATATACTGGGAGACTTTGAAGGATTGATTCTCTGCTTCATGACTATATACTGGGAGACTTTGAAGGAGTGATCTCTGCTTCATGACTATATACTGGGAGACTTTGAAGGAGTGATCTCTGCTTCATGACTATATACTGGGAGACTTTGAAGGATTGATTCTCTGCTTCATGACTATATACTGGGAGACTTTGAAGGAGTGATCTCTGCTTCATGACTATATACTGGGAGACTTTGAAGGAGTGATCTCTGCTTCATGACTATATACTGGGAGACTTTGAAGGATTGATTCTCTGCTTCATGACTATATACTGGGAGACTTTGAAGGAGTGATCTCTGCTTCATGACTATATACTGGGAGACTTTGAAGGAGTGATCTCTGCTTCATGACTATATACTGGGAGACTTTGAAGGATTGATTCTCTGCTTCATGACTATATACTGGGAGACGTTGAAGGAGTGATCTCTGCTTCATGACTACATACTGGGAGACTTTGAAGGAGTGATCTCTGCTTCATGACTATATACTGGGAGACTTTGAAGGATTGATTCTCTGCTTCATGACTATATACTGGGAGACTTTGAAGGAGTGATCTCTGCTTCATGACTGTATACTGGGAGACTTTGAAGGATTGATTCTCTGCTTCATGACTATATACTGGGAGACTTTGAAGGAGTGATCTCTGCTTCATGACTATATACTGGGAGACTTTGAAGGAGTGATCTCTGCTTCATGACTATATACTGCGAGACTTTGAAGGATTGATTCTCTGCTTCATGACTATATACTGGGAGACTTTGAAGGAGTGATCTCTGCTTCATGACTATATACTGGGAGACTTTGAAGGATTGATTCTCTGCTTCATGACTATATACTGGGAGACTTTGAAGGAGTGATCTCTGCTTCATGACTATATACTGGGAGACTTTGAAGGAGTGATCTCTGCTTCATGACTATATACTGGGAGACTTTGAAGAAGTGATCTCTGCTTCATGACTATATACTGGGAGACTTTGAAGGAGTGATTCTCTGCTTCATGACTGTATACTGGGAGACTTTGACGGATTGATTCTCTGCTTCATGACTGTATACTGGGAGACTTTGAAGGAGTGATTCTCTGCTTCATGACTGTATACTGAGAGACTTTGAAGGAGTGATTCTCTGCTTCATGACTGTATACTGGGAGACTTTGAAGGAGTGATTCTCTGCTTCATGACTATATACTGGGAGACTTTGAAGGAGTGATTCTCTGCTTCATGACTGTATACTGGGAGACTTTGACGGATTGATTCTCTGCTTCATGACTGTATACTGGGAGACTTTGAAGGATTGATTCTCTGCTTCATGACTATATACTGAGAGACTTTGAAGGAGTGATCTCTGCTTCATGACTATATACTGGGAGACTTTGAAGGAGTGATTCTCTGCTTCATGACTATATACTGAGAGACTTTGAAGGAGTGATCTCTGCTTCATGACTGTATACTGGGAGACTTTGAAGGAGTGATTCTCTGCTTCATGACTGTATACTGGGAGACTTTGAAGGAGTGATTCTCTGCTTCATGACTGTATACTGGGAGACTTTGACGGATTGATTCTCTGCTTCATGACTGTATACTGGGAGACTTTGAAGGAGTGATTCTCTGCTTCATGACTGTATACTGGGAGACTTTGAAGGAGTGATCTCTGCTTCATGACTATATACTGGGAGACTTTGAAGGAGTGATCTCTGCTTCATGGCTGTATACTGAGAGACTTTGAAGGAGTGATCTCTGCTTCATGACTATATACTGGGAGACTTTGAAGGAGTGATCTCTGCTTCATGACTGTATACTGGGAGACTTTGAAGGAGTGATTCTCTGCTTCATGACTTTATACTGGGAGACTTTAACGGATTGATTCTCTGCTTCATGACTGTATACTGGGAGACTTTGAAGGAGTGATTCTCTGCTTCATGACTGTATACTGGGAGACTTTGACGGATTGATTCTCTGCTTCATGACTGTATACTGGGAGACTTTGACGGATTGATTCTCTGCTTCATGACTGTATACTGGGAGACTTTGAAGGAGTGATTCTCTGCTTCATGACTGTATACTGGGAGACTTTGACCGATTGATTCTCTGCTTCATGACTGTATACTGGGAGACTTTGAAGGATTGATTCTCTGCTTCATGACTGTATACTGGGAAACTTTGAAGGAGTGATCTCTGCTTCATGACTGTATACTGGGAGACTTTGAAGGAGTGATCTCTGCTTCATGACTGTATACTGGGAGACTTTGAAGGAGTGATCTCTGCTTCATGACTGTATACTGGGAGACTTTGAAGGATTGATTCTCTGCTTCATGACTGTATACTGGGAGACTTTGAAGGAGTGATCTCTGCTTCATGACTATATACTGGGAGACTTTGAAGGATTGATTCTCTGCTTCATGACTATATACTGGGAGACTTTGAAGGAGTGATCTCTGCTTCATGACTATATACTGGGAGACTTTGAAGGATTGATTCTCTGCTTCATGACTATATACTGGGAGACTTTGAAGGAGTGATCTCTGCTTCATGACTATATACTGGGAGACTTTGAAGGAGTGATCTCTGCTTCATGACTATATACTGGGAGACTTTGAAGGATTGATTCTCTGCTTCATGACTATATACTGGGTGACTTTGAAGGAGTGATTCTCTGCTTCATGACTATATACTGGGAGACTTTGAAGGAGTGATCTCTGCTTCATGACTATATACTGGGAGACTTTGAAGGATTGATTCTCTTTTTCATGACTATATACTGGGAGACTTTGAAGGAGTGATCTCTGCTTCATGACTATATACTGGGAGACTTTGAAGGAGTGATCTCTGCTTCATGACTATATACTGGGAGACTTTGAAGGATTGATTCTCTGCTTCATGACTATATACTGGGAGACTTTGAAGGAGTGATCTCTGCTTCATGACTATATACTGGGAGACTTTGAAGGATTGATTCTCTGCTTCATGACTATATACTGGGAGACTTTGAAGGAGTGATCTCTGCTTCATGACTATATACTGGGAGACTTTGAAGGAGTGATCTCTGCTTCATGACTATATACTGGGAGACTTTGAAGGAGTGATCTCTGCTTCATGACTATATACTGGGAAACTTTGAAGGAGTGATTCTCTGCTTCATGACTATATACTGGGAGACTTTGAAGGAGTGATCTCTGCTTCATGACTATATACTGGGAAACTTTGAAGGAGTGATTCTCTGCTTCATGACAGTATACGGGAGACTTTGACGGATTGATTCTCTGCTTCATGACTGTATACTGGGAGACTTTGAAGGAGTGATTCTCTGCTTCATGACTGTATACTGAGAGACTTTGAAGGAGTGATTCTCTGCTTCATGACTGTATACTGGGAGACTTTGAAGGAGTGATTCTCTGCTTCATGACTGTATACTGGGAGACTTTGAAGGATTGATTCTCTGCTTCATGACTGTATACTGAGAGACTTTGAAGGAGTGATCTCTGCTTCATGGCTGTATACTGGGAGACTTTGAAGGAGTGATTATCTGCTTCATGACTGTATACTGGGAGACTTTGACGGATTGATTCTCTGCTTCATGACTGTATACTGGGAGACTTTGAAGGAGTGATTCTCTGCTTCATGACTGTATACTGGGAGACTTTGAAGGATTGATTCTCTGCTTCATGACTGTATACTGAGAGACTTTGAAGGAGTTATTCTCTGCTTCATGACTGTATACTGGGAGACTTTGACGGATTGATTCTCTGCTTCATGACTGTATACTGGGAGACTTTGAAGGATTGATTCTCTGCTTCATGACTATATACTGGGATTCTTTGACGGATTGATTCTCTGCTTCATGACTGTATACTGGGAGACTTTGAAGGAGTGATTCTCTGCTTCATGACTGTATACTGGGAGACTTTGAAGGAGTGATTCTCTGCTTCATGACTGTATACTGGGAGACTTTGACGGATTGATTCTCTGCTTCATGACTGTATACTGGAAGACTTTGAAGGATTGATTCTCTGCTTCATGACTGTATACTGGGAGACTTTGAAGGAGTGATCTCTGCTTCATGACTGTATACTGGGAGACTTTGAAGGAGTGATCTCTGCTTCATGACTATATACTGAGAGACTTTGAAGGAGTGATCTCTGCTTCATGACTGTATACTGGGAGACTTTGAAGGAGTGATCTCTGCTTCATGACTGTATACTGAGAGACTTTGAAGGAGTGATTCTCTGCTTCATGACTGTATACTGAGAGACTTTGAAGGAGTGATCTCTGCTTCATGACTGTATACTGAGAGACTTTGAAGGAGTGATCTCTGCTTCATGACTATATACTGAGAGACTTTGAAGGAGTGATTCTCTGCTTCATGACTGTATACTGGGAGACTTTGAAGGAGTGATCTCTGCTTCATGACTATATACTGGGAGACTTTGAAGGAGTGATCTCTGCTTCATGACTATATACTGGGAGACTTTGAAGGAGTGATCTCTGCTTCATGACTGTATACTGGGAGATTTTGAAGGAGTGATCTCTGCTTCATGACTGTATACTGGGAGACTTTGAAGGAGTGATCTCTGCTTCATGACTGTATACTGGGAGACTTTGAAGGAGTGATCTCTGCTTCATGACTATATACTGAGAGACTTTGAAGGAGTGATCTCTGCTTCATGACTGTATACTGGGAGACTTTGAAGGAGTGATTCCCTTACTCACATGATACACGAGTTGAGCAACTAGGCGTGTCACCTTGCGCAAGTGACTTTATTCAAAGTGCGACAGATTACCATGAGGCGTCCTAATCTGAAGCTAGATTGCATACCCCCAGTGAGTTGAGAATGACAAAAGAAACAGTGTTGGTCCTTACACTAGGGTAATAATGTGTGTGCACTTTGATCATGCACTTTTTGGCGTTGTAGAAATATCCTCATTATTATTATCATTAAATGAAGTGATAAGGAATGAATGAAGATAATGTTTATGGTTTGACATTCTGATATGAAACTCCTTTAATTATTCAATATGTAACTTGTTAGTTACATAGGACCGTTTGCTTTTATTTTCAAAAGAAAATGTAAAAAAAATACCGTTATAGTTTTGTATAATCGATAATAACATTAATAAAATGATAATTGCAAGGTTGGAGTTGATCCTAATTACAATCTTCTGTCGTGATTAACTAATATTGTGTTGCGTGTTATTGATATTGTGTGTGAACTTTTAGATGTGTTTTTGTTTTCCTTGAGACAATATCAAAAGATAGATATTTTCATGTTATTGTTCATATTGTATATTTTCATAGATTGTGATAGTGTAGCGATGTATGAGAGAAGAAAACAAATTGAAACCTCTCGTATTTCAATTATACCCTCAAATTTCGAATTTCAAATTTACGGTTTGACAAAAATACCTTTAATCTGACACCGCGTCGGGAATAAAAATAAGACCATCTGTATCTATCTACCTATGCTGATTTACATGTCTGCTGACAAGTCACAGACATCAAATTTCAGACAATTGACGTAATTTGTAATAAAAACTACTTCATGTAGACAGTCTAGTGAAGTGTAAGTCGTTAAATGACACTCTAATCAGCTTAGTGAGATAAAGATGAGACTCAATTTTATCCTCGACGCAGTGTCCCTTTAAACTGTAATCTAAACTATACATATATATCAATCTGATAACTATATAATCTCTATTCGTTGTTTCTTTCAAAGATAGATCAGGCCTTATCAAGCATGAAGTATGCTATCATTGAAGAACCTGATGACATTAATCAACTCAGGTTTAAGATTATGATATTCAAACAGTAACAACATCAGAAATAAAAATATTTGCTGAATTTCAGTTTCTTTATTTTTGTAATATGATTGTGTATGTGAGCGTTCAAAGAGGTCTTTTCAATTGAGCAAATGTCATGCGTATTTAATACGACTAAGTAAATAATAGCGATACAGACAGCGTAGATAAAACGAAGTTTACTTATAGAAAAGAGAAGATGTCTTAATGGAGATTTGTTTTAAATATATTGAATTTAGGGTGTTAGTGACAACGTTGACATTTTCACTAAGGTAACAAAACGATTGTCCGAATGTTTTTAAATTAATATTCTGTAAGGTGTAAAGTGTACTATAGGTGGTGTATTTGCTGTTTACTACCTGTGCTGTTGCTAGTACATATACTGGAATTCTAGCTGCCAGGGCGTAAGTTCTTCTGAAAAACTTTTACACTAAACTTTGGGATGCATCTGTTCGAAAGTTAAGATTTGTAGAAAACAACTTTTATATTTTGAATTTACGTTTCGGAATATATGTTTATTCCATCAGCTGATGGATTGAAGCAGTAAGCATCATTCCAAAAGGTTTTGCTGGTCACTTAACGCGCTTCATCAGCGAGACCACATTGCGGAAGAACAGTCCAACAGTCCATACATGAACAGTCCAACAGTCCATACATGAACAGTCCAACAGTCCATACATGAACAGTCCATACATGAACAGTCCAACAGTCCACACATGAACAGTCCAACAGTCCACACATGAACAGTCCAACAGTCCATACATGAACAGTCCAACAGTCCATACATGAACAGTCCAACAGTCCATACATGAACAGTCCAACAGTCCACACATGAACAGTCAACTAGTCCACACATGAACAGTCCAACAGTCCATACATGAACAGTCCAACAGTCCATACATGAACAGTCCAACAGTCCATACATGAACAGTCAACTAGTCCATACATGAACAGTCCAACAGTCCATACATGAACAGTCCAACAGTCCATACATGAACAGTCCAACAGTCCATACATGAACAGTCCAACAGTCCACACATGAACAGTCCAACAGTCCACACATGAACAGTCCAACAGTCCACACATGAACAGTCCAACAGTCCATACATGAACAGTCCAACAGTCCATACATGAACAGTCCAACAGTCCACACATGAACAGTCCAACAGTCCATACATGAACAGTCCAACAGTCCATACATGAACAGTCCAACAGTCCATACATGAACAGTCCAACAGTCCATACATGAACAGTCCAACAGTCCATACATGAACAGCCCAACAGTCCACACATGAACAGTCAACCAATCCATACATGAACAGTTCAACAGTCCATACATGAACAGTCCAACAGTCCATACATGAACAGTCCAACAGTCCATACATGAACAGTATAACAGTCCATACATGAACAGTCCAACAGTCCATACATGAACAGTCCAACAGTCCATACATGAACAGTCCAACAGTCCATACATGAACAGTCCAACAGTCCATACATGAACAGTCAACCCGTCCATACATGAACAGTCCAACAGTCCATACATGAACAGTCAACCAGTCCATACATGAACAGTCCAACAGTCCATACATGAACAGTCAACCAGTCCATACATGAACAGTCCAACAGTCCATACATGAACAGTCCAACAGTCCATACATGAACAGTCCAACAGTCCATACATGAACAGTCAACCAGTCCATACATGAACAGTCCAACAGTCCATACATGAACAGTCAACCAGTCCATACATGAACAGTCAACCAGTCCATACACGAACAGTCCAACAGTCCATACATGAACAGTCCAACAGTCCATACATGAACAGTCCAACAGTCCATACATGAACAGTCCAACAGTCCATACATGAACAGTCAACCAGTCCATACATGAACAGTCCAACAGTCCATACATGAACAGTCCAACAGTCCATACATGAACAGTCCAACAGTCCATACATGAACAGTCCAACAGTCCATACATGAACAGTCCAACAGTCCATACATGAACAGTCAACCAGTCCATACATGAACAGTCCAACAGTCCATACATGAACAGTCCAACAGTCCATACATGAACAGTCCAACAGTCCATACATGAACAGTCCAACAGTCCATACATGAACAGTCCAACAGTCCATACATTAACAGTCCAACAGTCCATACATGAACAGTCTAACAGTCCATACATGAACAGTCTAACAGTCCATACATGAACAGTCCAACAGTCCATACATGAACAGTCCAACAGTCCATACATGAACAGTCCAACAGTCCATACATGAACAGTTCAACAGTCCATACATGAACAGTCCAACAGTCCACACATGAACAGTCAACCAGTCCACACATGAACAGTCAACCAGTCCATATATGAACAGTCAACCAGTCCATACACGAACAGTCCAACAGTCCATACATGAACAGTCCAACAGTCCATACATGAACAGTCCAACAGTCCATACATTAACAGTCCAACAGTCCATACATGAACAGTCCAACAGTCCATACATGAACAGTCCAACAGTCCATACATGAACAGTCAACCAGTCCATACACGAACAGTCCAACAGTCCATACATGAACAGTCCAACAGTCCATACATGAACAGTCCAACAGTCCATACATGAACAGTCCAACAGTCCATACATGAACAGTCAACCAGTCCATACATGAACAGTCCAACAGTCCATACATGAACAGTCCAACAGTCCATACATGAACAGTCCAACAGTCCATACATGAACAGTCCAACAGTCCATACATGAACAGTCCAACAGTCCATACATGAACAGTCAACCAGTCCATACATGAACAGTCCAACAGTCCATACATGAACAGTCCAACAGTCCATACATGAACAGTCCAACAGTCCATACATGAACAGTCCAACAGTCCATACATGAACAGTCCAACAGTCCATACATGAACAGTCCAACAGTCCATACATGAACAGTCCAACAGTCCACACATGAACAGTCCAACAGTCCATACATGAACAGTCCAACAGTCCATACATGAACAGTCCAACAGTCCATACATGAACAGTCAACCAGTCCATACATGAACAGTCCAACAGCCCATACATGAACAGTCAACCAGTCCACACATGAACAGTCCAACAGTCCATACATGAACAGTCAACCAGTCCATACATGAACAGTCCAACAGTCCATACATGAACAGTCAACCAGTCCATACATGAACAGTCAACCAGTTCATACATGAACAGTCCAACAGTCCATACATGAACAGTCCAACAGTCCATACATGAACAGTATAACAGTCCATACATGAACAGTCCAACAGTCCATACATGAACAGTCCAACAGTCCATACATGAACAGTCCAACAGTCCATACATGAACAGTCCAACAGTCCATACATGAACAGTCCAACAGTCCATACATGAACAGTCCAACAGTCCATACATGAACAGTCAACCAGTCGATACATGAACAGTCAACCAGTCCATACATGATCAGTCCAACAGTCCATACATGAACAGTCAACCAGTCCACACATGAACAGTCCAAGAGTCCATACATGAACAGTCCAACAGTCCATACATGAACAGTCAACCCGTCCATACATGAACAGTCCAACAGTCCATACATAAACAGTCAACCAGTCCATACATGAACAGTCCGACAGTCCAACAGTCCATACATGAACAGTCAACCAGTCCATACATGAACAGTCAACCAGTTCATACATGAACAGTCCAACAGTCCATACATGAACAGTCCAACAGTCCATACATGAACAGTATAACAGTCCATACATGAACAGTCCAACAGTCCATACATGAACAGTCCAACAGTCCATACATGAACAGTCCAACAGTCCATACATGAACAGTCCAACAGTCCATACATGAACAGTATAAATGTCCATACATGAACAGTCCAACAGTCCATACATGAACAGTCCAACAGTCAATACATGAACAGTCCAACAGTCCATACATGAACAGTCAACCAGTCGATACATGAACAGTCAACCAGTCCATACATGATCAGTCCAACAGTCCATACATGAACAGTCAACCAGTCCACACATGAACAGTCCAAGAGTCCATACATGAACAGTCCAACAGTCCATACATGAACAGTCAACCCGTCCATACATGAACAGTCCAACAGTCCATACATAAACAGTCAACCAGTCCATACATGAACAGTCCAACAGTCCATACATGAACAGTCCAACAGTCCATACATGAACAGTCCAACAGTCCATACATGAACAGTCCAACAGTCCATACATGAACAGTCAACCAGTCCATACATGAACAGTCCAACAGTCCATACATGAACAGTCAACCAGTCCATACATGAACAGTCCAACAGTCCATACATGAACAGTCCAACAGTCCACACATGAACAGTCAACCAATCCATACATGAACAGTCCAACAGTCCATACATGAACAGTCCAACAGTCCACACATGAACAGTCCAACAGTCCATACATGAACAGTCCAACAGTCCATACATGAACAGTCCAACAGTCCATACATGAACAGTCCAACAGTCCATACATGAACAGTCCAACAGTCCACACATGAACAGTCCAACATTCCATACATGAACAGTCCAACAGTCCATACATGAACAGTCCAACAGTCCATACATGAACAGTCCAACAGTCCATACATGAACAGTCAACCAGTCCATACATGAACAGTCCAACAGTCCATACATGAACAGTCCAACAGTCCATACATGAACAGTCCAACAGTCCATACATGAACAGTCCAACAGTCCATACATGAACAGTCAACCAGTCCATACATGAACAGTCCAACAGTCCATACATGAACAGTCCAACAGTCCATACATGAACAGTCAACCAGTCCATACATAAACAGTCCAACAGTCCATACATGAACAGTCCAACAGTCCATACATGAACAGTCCAACAGTCCATACATGAACAGTCAACCAGTCCATACATGAACAGTCCAACAGTCCATACATGAACAGTCAACCAGTCCATACATGAACAGTCCAACAGTCCATACATGAACAGTCCAACAGTCCATACATGAACAGTCCAACAGTCCATACATGAACAGTCAACCAGTCCATACATGAACAGTCCAACAGTCCATACATGAACAGTCCAACAGTCCATACATGAACAGTCAACCAGTCCATACATGAACAGTCCAACAGTCCATACATGAACAGTCCAACTGTCAATACATGAACAGTCCAACAGTCCATACATGAACAGTCCAACAGTCCATACATGAACAGTCAACCAGTCCATACATGAACAGTCCAACAGTCCATACATGAACAGTCCAACAGTCCATACATGAACAGTCCAACAGTCCATACATGAACAGTCCAACAGTCCATACATGAACAGTCCAACAGTCCATACATGAACAGTCAACCAGTCCATACATGAACAGTCAACCAGTCCATACATGAACAGTCCAACAGTCCATACAAGAACAGTCCAACAGTCCATACACGAACAGTCCAACAGTCCATACACGAACAGTCCAACAGTCCATACATGAACAGTCCAACAGTCCATACATGAACAGTCAACCAGTCCATACATGAACAGTCCAACAGTCCATACATGAACAGTCTAACAGTCCATACATGAACAGTCAACCAGTCCATACATGAACAGTCCAACAGTCCATACATGAACAGTCAACCAGTCCATACATGAACAGTCCAACAGTCCATACATGAACAGTCCAACAGTCCATACATGAACAGTCCAACAGTCCATACATGAACAGTCAACCAGTCCATACATGAACAGTCCAACAGTCCATACATGAACAGTCCAACAGTCCATACATGAACAGTCCAACAGTCCATACATGAACAGTCCAACAGTCCATACATGAACAGTCCAACAGTCCATACATGAACAGTCCAACAGTCCATACATGAACAGTCCAACAGTCCATACATGAACAGTCCAACAGTCCATACACGAACAGTCCAACAGTCCATACATGAACAGTCAACCAGTCCATACATGAACAGTCCAACAGTCCATACACGAACAGTCCAACAGTCCACACATGAACAGTCCAACAGTCCATACATGAACAGTCAACCAGTCCATACATGAACAGTCCAACAGTCCATACATGAACAGTCAACCAGTCCATACATGAACAGTCAACCAGTTCATACATGAACAGTCCAACAGTCCATACATGAACAGTCCAACAGTCCATACATGAACAGTCCAACAGTCCATACATGAACAGTCAACCAGTCCACACATGAACAGTCCAACAGTCCATACATGAACAGTCCAACAGTCCATACATGAACAGTCAACCAGTCCATACATGAACAGTCAACCAGTTCATACATGAACAGTCCAACAGTCCATACATGAACAGTCAACCAGTCCATACATGAACAGTCCAAAAGTCCATCCACGAACAGTCCAACAGTCCACACATGAACAGTCCAACAGTCCATACATGAACAGTCAACCAGTCCATACATGAACAGTCCAACAGTCCATACATGAACAGTCAACCAGTCCATACATGAACAGTCAACCAGTTCATACATGAACAGTCCAACAGTCCATACATGAACAGTCCAACAGTCCATACATGAACAGTCCAACAGTCCATACATGAACAGTCAACCAGTCCACACATGAACAGTCCAATAGTCCATACATGAACAGTCCAACAGTCCATACATGAACAGTCAACCAGTCCATACATGAACAGTCAACCAGTTCATACATGAACAGTCCAACAGTCCATACATGAACAGTCCAACAGTCCATACATGAACAGTCCAACAATCCATACATGAACAGTCCAACAGTCCATACATGAACAGTCCAACAGTCCATACATGAACAGTCAACCAGTCCATACATGAACAGTCCAACAGTCCATACATGAACAGTCAACCAGTCCACACATGAACAGTCCAACAGTCCATACATGAACAGTCCAACAGTCCATACATGAACAGTCCAACAGTCCATACATGAACAGTCAACCAGTCCATACATGAACAGTCAACCAGTCCACACATGAACAGTCCAACAGTCCATACATGAACAGTCAACCAGTCCATACATGAACAGTCAACCAGTCCATACATGAACAGTCCAACAGTCCATACATGAACAGTCCAACAGTCCATACATGAACAGTCAACCAGTCCACACATGAACAGTCCAACAGTCCATACATGAACAGTCAACCAGTCCATACATGAACAGTCAACCAGTCCATACATGAACAGTCAACCAGTCCATACATGAACAGTCAACCAGTCCATACATGAACAGTCAACCAGTCCACACATGAACAGTCCAACAGTCCATACATGAACAGTCCAACAGTCCATACATGAACAGTCCAACAGTCCATACATGTACATGAACAGTCAACCAGTCCATACATGAACAGTCAACCAGTCCATACATGAACAGTCCAACAGTCCATACATGAACAGTCCAACAGTCCATACATGAACAGTTCAACAGTCCATACATGTACATGAACAGTCAACCAGTCCATACATGAACAGTCAACCAGTCCATACATGAACAGTCAACCAGTCCACACATGAACAGTCCAACAGTCCATACATGAACAGTCAACCAGTCCATACATGAACAGTCAACCAGTCCATACATGAACAGTCCAACAGTCCATACATGAACAGTCCAACAGTCCATACATGAACAGTCCAACAGTCCATACATGAACAGTCCAACAGTCCATACATGAACAGTCCAACTGTCAATACATGAACAGTCCAACAGTCCATACATGAACAGTCAACCAGTCCATACATGAACAGTCCAACAGTCCATACATGAACAGTCCAACAGTCCATACATGAACAGTCCAACAGTTCATACATGAACAGTCCAACAGTCCATACATGAACAGTCCAACAGTCCATATATGAACAGTCAAACAGTCCATACATTAACAGTCCAACAGTCCATACATGAACAGTCAACCAGTCCACACATGAACAGTCCAACAGTCCATACATGAACAGTCCAACAGTCCATACATGAACAGTCCAACAGTCCATACATGAACAGTCAACCAGTCCATACATGAACAGTCAACCAGTCCACACATGAACAGTCCAACAGTCCATACATGAACAGTCAACCAGTCCATACATGAACAGTCAACCAGTCCATACATGAACAGTCAACCAGTCCACACATGAACAGTCCAACAGTCCATACATGAACAGTCCAACAGTCCATACATGAACAGTCCAACAGACCATACATGTACATGAACAGTCAACCAGTCCATACATGAACAGTCAACCAGTCCATACATGAACAGTCCAACAGTCCATACATGAACAGTCCAACAGTCCATACATGAACAGTTCAACAGTCCATACATGTACATGAACAGTCAACCAGTCCATACATGAACAGTCAACCAGTCCATACATGAACAGTCAACCAGTCCACACATGAACAGTCCAACAGTCCATACATGAACAGTCAACCAGTCCATACATGAACAGTCAACCAGTCCATACATGAACAGTCCAACAGTCCATACATGAACAGTCCAACAGTCCATACATGAACAGTCCAACAGTCCATACATGAA
Source organism: Gibbula magus (assembly GCA_936450465.1). Classification (NCBI taxonomy): domain Eukaryota; kingdom Metazoa; phylum Mollusca; class Gastropoda; order Trochida; family Trochidae; genus Gibbula; species Gibbula magus. The sequence goes on along the minus strand of OW388296.1, from coordinate 1,460,875 downwards.
CAGTCCAACAGTCCATACATGAACAGTCCAACTGTCAATACATGAACAGTCCAACAGTCCATACATGAACAGTCAACCAGTCCATACATGAACAGTCCAACAGTCCATACATGAACAGTCCAACAGTCCATACATGAACAGTCCAACAGTTCATACATGAACAGTCCAACAGTCCATACATGAACAGTCCAACAGTCCATATATGAACAGTCAAACAGTCCATACATTAACAGTCCAACAGTCCATACATGAACAGTCAACCAGTCCACACATGAACAGTCCAACAGTCCATACATGAACAGTCCAACAGTCCATACATGAACAGTCCAACAGTCCATACATGAACAGTCAACCAGTCCATACATGAACAGTCAACCAGTCCATACATGAACAGTCCAACAGTCCATACATGAACAGTCAACCAGTCCATACATGAACAGTCAACCAGTCCATACATGAACAGTCCAACAGTCCATACATGAACAGTCCAACAGTCCATACATGAACAGTCAACCAGTCCACACATGAACAGTCCAACAGTCCATACATGAACAGTCAACCAGTCCATACATGAACAGTCAACCAGTCCATACATGAACAGTCAACCAGTCCATACATGAACAGTCAACCAGTCCATACATGAACAGTCAACCAGTCCACACATGAACAGTCCAACAGTCCATACATGAACAGTCCAACAGTCCATACATGAACAGTCCAACAGTCCATACATGTACATGAACAGTCAACCAGTCCATACATGAACAGTCCAACATTCCATATATGAACAGTCCAACAGTCCATACATGAACAGTTCAACAGTCCATACATGTACATGAACAGTCAACCAGTCCATACATGAACAGTCAACCAGTCCATACATGAACAGTCAACCAGTCCACACATGAACAGTCCAACAGTCCATACATGAACAGTCAACCAGTCCATACATGAACAGTCAACCAGTCCATACATGAACAGTCCAACAGTCCATACATGAACAGTCCAACAGTCCATACATGAACAGTCCAACAGTCCATACATGAACAGTCCAACAGTCCATACATGAACAGTCCAACTGTCAATACATGAACAGTCCAACAGTCCATATATGAACAGTCAAACAGTCCATACATGAACAGTCCAACAGTCCATACATGAACAGTCCAACAGTCCATACATGAACAGTCCAACAGTCCATACATGAACAGTATAACAGTCCATACATGAACAGTCCAACAGTCCATACATGAACAGTCAACCAGTCCTTACATGAACAGTCCAACAGTCCATACATGAACAGTCAACCAGTCCATACACGAACAGTCCAACAGTCCATACATGAACAGTCAACCAGTCCATACATGAACAGTCAACCAGTCCATACATGAACAGTCAACCAGTCCATACATGAACAGTCAACCAGTCCATACATGAACAGTCAACCAGTCCATACATGAACAGTCAACCAGTCCATACATGAACAGTCCAACAGTCCATACATGAACAGTCCAACAGTCCATACATGAACAGTCCAACAGTCCATACATGAACAGTCCAACAGTCCATACATAAACAGTCCAACAGTCCATACATGAACAGTCAACCAGTCCACACATGAACAGTCCAACAGTCCATACATGAACAGTCAACCAGTCCATACATGAACAGTCAACCAGTCCATACATGAACAGTCAACCAGTCCATACATGAACAGTCAACCAGTCCATACATGAACAGTCAACCAGTCCACACATGAACAGTCCAACAGTCCATACATGAACAGTCCAACAGTCCATACATGAACAGTCCAACAGTCCATACATGTACATGAACAGTCAACCAGTCCATACATGAACAGTCAACCAGTCCATACATGAACAGTCCAACAGTCCATATATGAACAGTCCAACAGTCCATACATGAACAGTTCAACAGTCCATACATGTACATGAACAGTCAACCAGTCCATACATGAACAGTCAACCAGTCCATACATGAACAGTCAACCAGTCCACACATGAACAGTCCAACAGTCCATACATGAACAGTCAACCAGTCCATACATGAACAGTCAACCAGTCCATACATGAACAGTCCAACAGTCCATACATGAACAGTCCAACAGTCCATACATGAACAGTCCAACAGTCCATACATGAACAGTCAACCAGTCCATACATGAACAGTCAACCAGTCCATACATGAACAGTCAACCAGTCCATACATGAACAGTCAACCAGTCCACACATGAACAGTCCAACAGTCCATACATGAACAGTCCAACAGTCCATACATGAACAGTCCAACAGTCCATACATGTACATGAACAGTCAACCAGTCCATACATGAACAGTCAACCAGTCCATACATGAACAGTCCAACAGTCCATATATGAACAGTCCAACAGTCCATACATGAACAGTTCAACAGTCCATACATGTACATGAACAGTCAACCAGTCCATACATGAACAGTCAACCAGTCCATACATGAACAGTCAACCAGTCCACACATGAACAGTCCAACAGTCCATACATGAACAGTCAACCAGTCCATACATGAACAGTCAACCAGTCCATACATGAACAGTCAACCAGTCCATACATGAACAGTCAACCAGTCCATACATGAACAGTCCAACAGTCCATACATGAACAGTCCAACAGTCCATACATGAACAGTCCAACAGTCAATACATGAACAGTCCAACAGTCCATACATAAACAGTCAACAAGTCCATACATGAACAGTCAACCAGTCAATACACGAACAGTCCAACAGTCAATACATGAACAGTCCAACAGTCCATACATGAACAGTCAACCAGTCCATACATGAACAGTCCAACTATCCATACATGAACAGTCCAACAGTCCATACATGAACAGTCCAACAGTCCACACATGAACAGTCAACCAGTCCATACATGAACAGTCAACCAGTCCATACATGAACAGTCAACCAGTCCATACATGAACAGTCCAACAGTCCATACATGAACAGTCCAACAGTCCATACATGAACAGTCCAACAGTCCATACATGAACAGTCCAACAGTCCATACATGAACAGTCCAACTGTCAATACATGAACAGTCCAACAGTCCATACATGAACAGTCAACCAGTCCATACATGAACAGTCCAACAGTCCATACATGAACAGTCCAACAGTCCATACATGAACAGTCCAACAGTTCATACATGAACAGTCCAACAGTCCATACATGAACAGTCCAACAGTCCATATATGAACAGTCCAACAGTCCATACATTAACAGTCCAACAGTCCATACATGAACAGTCAACCAGTCCACACATGAACAGTCCAACAGTCCATACATGAACAGTCCAACAGTCCATACATGAACAGTCCAACAGTCCATACATGAACAGTCAACCAGTCCATACATGAACAGTCAACCAGTCCACACATGAACAGTCCAACAGTCCATACATGAACAGTCAACCAGTCCATACATGAACAGTCAACCAGTCCATATATGAACAGTCCAACAGTCCATACATGAACAGTCCAACAGTCCATACATGAACAGTCAACCAGTCCACACATGAACAGTCCAACAGTCCATACATGAACAGTCAACCAGTCCATACATGAACAGTCAACCAGTCCATACATGAACAGTCAACCAGTCCATACATGAACAGTCAACCAGTCCATACATGAACAGTCAACCAGTCCACACATGAACAGTCCAACAGTCCATACATGAACAGTCCAACAATCCATACATGAACAGTCCAACAGTCCATACATGTACATGAACAGTCAACCAGTCCATACATGAACAGTCAACCAGTCCATACATGAACAGTCCAACAGTCCATACATGAACAGTCCAACAGTCCATACATGAACAGTTCAACAGTCCATACATGTACATGAACAGTCAACCAGTCCATACATGAACAGTCAACCAGTCCATACATGAACAGTCAACCAGTCCACACATGAACAGTCCAACAGTCCATACATGAACAGTCAACCAGTCCATACATGAACAGTCAACCAGTCCATACATGAACAGTCCAACAGTCCATACATGAACAGTCCAACAGTCCATACATGAACAGTCCAACAGTCCATACATGAACAGTCCAACAGTCCATACATGAACAGTCCAACTGTCAATACATGAACAGTCCAACAGTCCATACATGAACAGTCAACCAGTCCATACATGAACAGTCCAACAGTCCATACATGAACAGTCCAACAGTCCATACATGAACAGTCCAACAGTTCATACATGAACAGTCAAACAGTCCATACATGAACAGTCCAACAGTCCATATATGAACAGTCCAACAGTCCGTACATTAACAGTCCAACAGTCCATACATGAACAGTCTAACAGTCCATACATGAACAGTCCAACAGTGCATACATGAACAGTCCAACAGTCCATACATGAACAGTCCAACAGTCCATACATGAACGGTCAACCAGTCCATACATGAACAGTCCAACAGTCCATACATGAACAGTCAACCAGTCCATACATGAACAGTCAACCAGTCCATACATGAACAGTCCAACAGTCCATACATGAACAGTCCAACAGTCCATACATGAACAGTATAACAGTCCATACATGAACAGTACAGTCCATACATGAACAGTCAACCAGTCCTTACATGAACAGTCCAACAGTCCATACATGAACAGTCAACCAGTCCATACACGAACAGTCCAACAGTCCATACATGAACAGTCATCCAGTCCATACATGAACAGTCAACCAGTCCATACATGAACAGTCAACCAGTCCATACATGAACAGTCAACCAGTCCATACATGAACAGTCAACCAGTCCATACATGAACAGTCAACCAGTCCATACATGAACAGTCCAACAGTCCATACATGAACAGTCCAACAGTCCATACATGAACAGTCCAACAGTCCATACATGAACAGTCCAACAGTCCATACATAAACAGTCAACAAGTCCATACATGAACAGTCAACCAGTCCATACACGAACAGTCCAACAGTCAATACATGAACAGTCCAACAGTCCATACATGAACAGTCAACCAGTCCATACATGAACAGTCCAACTATCCATACATGAACAGTCCAACAGTCCATACATGAACAGTCCAACAGTCCACACATGAACAGTCAACCAGTCCATACATGAACAGTCCAACAGTCCATACATGAACAGTCCAACAGTCCATACATGAACAGTCCAACAGTCCATACATGAACAGTCAACCAGTCCATACATGAACAGTCCAACAGTCCATACATGAACAGTCCAACAGTCCATACATGAACAGTCCAACAGTCCATACATGAACAGTCCAACAGCCCATACATGAACAGTCAACCAGTCCACACATGAACAGTCCAACAGTCCATACATGAACAGTCAACCAGTCCATACATGAACAGTCCAACAGTCCATACATGAACAGTCAACCAGTTCATACATGAACAGTCCAACAGTCCATACATGAACAGTCCAACAGTCCATACATGAACAGTATAACAGTCCATACATGAACAGTCCAACAGTCCATACATGAACAGTCCAACAGTCCATACATGAACAGTCCAACAGCCAATACATGAACAGTCAACCAGTCCATACATGAACAGTCCAACAGTCCATACATGAACAGTCCAACAGTCCATACATGAACAGTCCAAAAGTCCATACATGACCAGTCCAACAGTCCATACATGAACAGTCAACCAGTCCACACATGAACAGTCCAACAGTCCATACATGGACAGTCCAACAGTCCATACATGAACAGTCAACCAGTCCATACATGAACAGTCAACCAGTCCATACATGAACAGTCCAACAGTCCATACATGAACAGTCCAACAGTCCATACATGAACAGTCCAACAGTCCATACATGAACAGTCCAACAGTCCATACATGAACAGTCCAACAGTCCATACATGAACAGTCCAACAGTCCATACATGAACAGTCCAACAGTCCATACATAAACAGTCAACAAGTCCATACATGAACAGTCAACCAGTCCATACACGAACAGTCCAACAGTCAATACATGAACAGTCCAACAGTCCATACATGAACAGTCAACCAGTCCATACATGAACAGTCCAACTATCCATACATGAACAGTCCAACAGTCCATACATGAACAGTCCAACAGTCCACACATGAACAGTCAACCAGTCCATACATGAACAGTCCAACAGTCCATACATGAACAGTCCAACAGTCCATACATGAACAGTCCAACAGTCCATACATGAACAGTCAACCAGTCCATACATGAACAGTCCAACAGTCCATACATGAACAGTCCAACAGTCCATACATGAACAGTCCAACAGTCCATACATGAACAGTCCAACAGCCCATACATGAACAGTCAACCAGTCCACACATGAACAGTCCAACAGTCCATACATGAACAGTCAACCAGTCCATACATGAACAGTCCAACAGTCCATACATGAACAGTCAACCAGTCCATACATGAACAGTCAACCAGTTCATACATGAACAGTCTAACAGTCCATACATGAACAGTCCAACAGTCCATACATGAACAGTATAACAGTCCATACATGAACAGTCCAACAGTCCATACATGAACAGTCCAACAGTCCATACATGAACAGTCCAACAGCCAATACATGAACAGTCAACCAGTCCATACATGAACAGTCCAACAGTCCATACATGAACAGTCCAACAGTCCATACATGAACAGTCCAAAAGTCCATACATGACCAGTCCAACAGTCCATACATGAACAGTCAACCAGTCCACACATGAACAGTCCAACAGTCCATACATGGACAGTCCAACAGTCCATACATGAACAGTCAACCAGTCCATACATGAACAGTCAACCAGTCCATACATGAACAGTCCAACAGTCCATACATGAACAGTCCAACAGTCCATACATGAACAGTCCAACAGTCCATACATGAACAGTCCAACAGTCCATACATGAACAGTCCAACAGTCCATACATGAACAGTCCAAAAGTCCATACATGACCAGTCCAACAGTCCATACATGAACAGTCAACCAGTCCACACATGAACAGTCCAACAGTCCATACATGGACAGTCCAACAGTCCATACATGAACAGTCAACCAGTCCATACATGAACAGTCAACCAGTCCATACATGAACAGTCCAACAGTCCATACATGAACAGTCCAACAGTCCATACATGAACAGTCCAACAGTCCATACATGAACAGTCCAACAGTCCATACATGACCAGTCCAACAGTCCATACATGAACAGTCCAACAGTCCATACATGAACAGTCCAAAAGTCCATACATGAACAGTCCAACAGTCCATACATGACCAGTCCAACAGTCCATACATGAACAGTCCAACAGTCCATACATGAACAGTCCAACAGTCCATACATGAACAGTCAACCAGTCCATACATGAACAGTCCAAAAGTCCATACATGAACAGTCCAACAGTCCATACATGAACAGTCCAACAGTCCATACATGAACAGTCCACCAGTCCATACATGAACAGTCCAACAGTCCATACATGAACAGTCCAACAGTCCATACATTAACAGTCCAACAGTCCATACATGAACAGTCAACCAGTCCATACATGAACAGTCCAACAGTCCATACATGAACAGTCCAACAGTCAATGCATGAACAGTCCAACAGTCCATACATGAACAGTCCAACAGTCCACACATGAACAGTCCAACAGTCCATACATGAACAGTCCAACAGTCCATACATGAACAGTCCAACAGTCCATACATGAACAGTCCAACAGTCCATACATGAACAGTCCAACAGTCCATACATGAACAGTCCAACAGTCCATACATGAACAGTCCAACAGTCCATACATGAACAGTCCAACAGTCCATACGTGAACAGTCCAACAGTCCATACGTGAACAGTCCAACAGTCCATACATGAACAGTCAACCAGTCCATACATGAACAGTCCAACAGTCCATACATGAACAGTCCAACAGTCCATACATGAACAGTCCAACAGTCCATACATGAACAGTCCAACAGTCCATACATGAACAGTCAACCAGTCCATACATGAACAGTCCAACAGTCCATACATGAACAGTCCAAAAGTCCATACATGACCAGTCCAACAGTCCATACATGAACAGTCAACCAGTCCATACATGAACAGTCCAACAGTCCATACATGAACAGTCCAACAGTCCATACATGAACAGTCCAACAGTCAATACATGAACAGTCCAACAGTCCATACATGAACAGTCCAACAGTCCACACATGAACAGTCCAACAGTCCATACATGAACAGTCCAACAGTCCATACATGAACAGTCCAACAGTCCATACATGAACAGTCCAACAGTCCATACATGAACAGTCCAACAGTCCATACATGAACAGTCCAACAGTCCATACATGAACAGTCCAACAGTCCATACATGAACAGTCCAACAGTCCATACATGAACAGTCCAACAGTCCATACATGAACAGTCCAACAGTCCATACATGAACAGTCCAACAGTCCATACATGAACAGTCAACCAGTCCATACATGAACAGTCCAACAGTCCATACATGAACAGTCCAACATTCCATACATGAACAGTCCAACAGTCCGTACATGAACAGTCCAACAGTCCATACATGAACAGTCCAACAGTCCATACATGAACAGTCCAACAGTCCATACATGAACAGTCCAACAGTCCATACATGAACAGTCCAACAGTCCATACATGAACAGTCCAACAGGCCATACATGACCAGTCAACCAGTCCATACATGAACAGTCCAACAGTCCATACATGAACAGTCCAAAAGTCAATACATGAACAGTCCAACAGTCCATACATGAACAGTCCAACAGTCCATACATGAACAGTCCAAAAGTCAATACATGAACAGTCCAACAGTCCATACATGAACAGTCCAACAGTCCATACATGAACAGTCCAACAGGCCATACATGACCAGTCAACCAGTCCATACATGAACAGTCCAACAGTCCATACATGAACAGTCCAAAAGTCAATACATGAACAGTCCAACAGTCCATACATGAACAGTCCAACAGGCCATACATGAACAGTCCAACAGTCCATACATGAACAGTCCAAAAGTCCATACATGACCAGTCAACCAGTCCATACATGAACAGTCCAACAGTCCATACATGAACAGTCCAAAAGTCAATACATGAACAGTCCAACAGTCCATACATGAACAGTCCAACAGTCCATACATGAACAGTCCAACAGGCCATACATGACCAGTCAACCAGTCCATACATGAACAGTCCAACAGTCCATACATGAACAGTCCAAAAGTCAATACATGAACAGTCCAACAGTCCATACATGAACAGTCCAACAGGCCATACATGAACAGTCCAACAGTCCATACATGAACAGTCCAAAAGTCCATACATGACCAGTCCAACAGTCCATACATGAACAGTCCAACAGTCCATACATGAACAGTCCAACAGTCCATACATGAACAGTCAACCAGTCCATACATGAACAGTCCAAAAGTCCATACATGAACAGTCCAACAGTCCATACATGACCAGTCCAACAGTCCATACATGAACAGTCCAACAGTCCATACATGAACAGTCCAACAGTCCATACATGAACAGTCAACCAGTCCATACATGAACAGTCCAAAAGTCCATACATGAACAGTCCAACAGTCCATACATGAACAGTCCAACAGTCCATACATGAACAGTCCAACAGTCCATACATGAACAGTCCAACAGTCCATACATGAACAGTCCAACAGTCCATACATTAACAGTCCAACAGTCCATACATGAACAGTCAACCAGTCCATACATGAACAGTCCAACAGTCCATACATGAACAGTCCAACAGTCAATACATGAACAGTCCAACAGTCAATACATGAACAGTCCAACAGTCCACACATGAACAGTCCAACAGTCCATACATGAACAGTCCAACAGTCCATACATGAACAGTCCAACAGTCCATACATGAACAGTCCAACAGTCCATACATGAACAGTCCAACAGTCCATACATGAACAGTCCAACAGTCCATACATGAACAGTCCAACAGTCCATACATGAACAGTCCAACAGTCCATACATGAACAGTCCAACAGTCCATACATGAACAGTCCAACAGTCCATACATGAACAGTCAACCAGTCCATACATGAACAGTCCAACAGTCCATACATGAACAGTCCAACAGTCCATACATGAACAGTCCAACAGTCCATACATGAACAGTCCAACAGTCCATACATGAACAGTCAACCAGTCCATACATGAACAGTCCAACAGTCCATACATGAACAGTCCAACAGTCCATACATGAACAGTCCAACAGTCCATACATGAACAGTCCAACAGTCCATACATGAACAGTCCAACAGTCCTTACATGAACAGTCAACCAGTCCATACATGAACAGTCCAACAGTCCATAGATGAACAGTCAACCAGTCCATACATGAACAGTCCAAAAGTCCATACATGAACAGTCCAACAGTCCATACATGAACAGTCCAACAGTCCATACATTTACAGTCCAACAGTCCACACATGAACAGTCCAACAGTCCATACATGAACAGTCCAACAGTCCATACATGAACAGTCCAACAGTCCATACATGAACAGTCCAACAGTCCTTACATGAACAGTCAACCAGTCCATACATGAACAGTCCAACAGTCCATACATGAACAGTCCAACAGTCCATACATGAACAGTCCAAAAGTCCATACATGACCAGTCCAACAGTCCATACATGAACAGTCAACCAGTCCATACATGAACAGTCCAACAGTCCATACATGAACAGTCAAACATTCCATACATGAACAGTCCAACAGTCCATACATGAACAGACCAACAGTCCATACATGAACAGTCCAACAGTCCATACATGAACAGTCCAACAGTCCAACAGTCAATACATGAACAGTCCAACAGTCCAACAGTCCATACATGAACAGTCCAACAGTCCATACATGAACAGTCCAACAGTCCATACATGAACAGTCCAACAGTCCACACATGAACAGTCCAACAGTCCACACATGAACAGTCCAACAGTCAATACATGAACAGTCCAACAGTCCATACATGAACAGTCCAACAGTCCATACATTAACAGTCCAACAGTCCATACATGAACAGTCCAACAGTCCATACATGAACAGTCCAACAGTCAATACATGAACAGTCCAACAGTCCATACATGAACAGTCCAACAGTCCATACATGAACAGTCCAACAGTCCATACATGAACAGTCCAACAGTCAATACATGAACAGTCCAACAGTCCATACATGAACAGTCCAACAGTCCATACATGAACAGTCCAACAGTCCATACATGAACAGTCCAACAGTCCATACATGAACAGTCCATACATGAACAGTCCAACAGTCCAACAGTCCATACATGAACAGTCCAACAGTCAATACATGAACAGTCCAACAGTCCATACATGAACAGTCCAACAGTCCATACATGAACAGTCCAACAGTCCATACATGAACAGTCCAACAGTCCATACATGAACAGTCAACCAGTCCATACATGAACAGTCCAACAGTCCATACATGAACAGTCCAACAGTCCATACATGAACAGTCCAAAAGTCCATACATGACCAGTCCAACAGTCCATACATGAACAGTCCAAAAGTCAATACATGAACAGTCAACCAGTCCATACATGAACAGTCCAACAGTCCATACATGAACAGTCCAAAAGTCCATACATGAACAGTCCAACAGTCCATACATGAACAGTCCAACAGTCCATACATGAACAGTCAACCAGTCCATACATGAACAGTCCAACAGTCCATACATGAACAGTCCAACAGTCCATACATGAACAGTCCAAAAGTCCATACATGAACAGTCCAACAGTCCATACATGAACAGTCCAAAAGTCCATACATGACCAGTCCAACAGTCCATACATGAACAGTCCAACAGTCCATACATGAACAGTCCAAAAGTCCATACATGAACAGTCCAACAGTCCATACATGAACAGTCCAAAAGTCCATACATGAACAGTCCAAAAGTCCATACATGAACAGTCCAACAGTCCATACATGAACAGTCCATACATGAACAGTCCATACATGAACAGTCCATACATGAACAGTCCAACAGTCCATACATGAACAGTCCAACAGTCCATACATGAACAGTCCAACAGTCCACACATGAACAGTCCAACAGTCCATACATGAACAGTCCAACAGTCCATACATGAACAGTCCAACAGTCCATACATGAACAGTCCAACAGTCCATACATGAACAGTCCAACAGTCCATACATGAACAGTCCAACAGTCCATACATGAACAGTCAAACAGTCCATACATGAACAGTCAACCAGTCCATACATGAACAGTCCAACAGTCCATACATGAACAGTCCAACAGTCCATACATGAACAGTCCAACAGTCAATACATGAAGAGTCCAACAGTCCATACATGAACAGTCCAACAGTCCATACATGAACAGTCCAACAGTCCATACATGAACAGTCCAACAGTAAACACATGAACAGTCCAACAGTAAACACATGAACAGTCCAACAGTAAACACATGAACAGTCCAACAGTCCATACATGAACAGTCAACCAGTCCACACATGAACAGTCCAACAGTCCATACATGAACAGTCAACCAGTCCATACATGAACAGTCAACCAGTCCTTACATGAACAGTCCAACAGTCCATACATGAACAGTCCAACAGTCCATACATGAACAGTCCAACAGTCCATACATGAACAGTCCAAAAGTCCATACATGAACAGTCCAACAGTCCATACATGAACAGTCAACCAGTCCATACATGAACAGTCCAACAGTCCATACATGAACAGTCCAACAGTCCATACATGAACAGTCCAACAGTCAATACATGAACAGTCAACCAGTCCATACATGAACAGTCCAACAGTCCATACATGAACAGTCCAACAGTCAATACATGAACAGTCAACCAGTCCATACATGAACAGTCCAACAGTCCATACATGAACAGTCCAACAGTCCATACATGAACAGTCCAAAAGTCCATACATGACCAGTCCAACAGTCCATACATGAACAGTCCAAAAGTCAATACATGAACAGTCCAACAGTCCATACATGAACAGTCCAACAGTCCATACATGAACAGTCCAAAAGTCCATACATGAACAGTCCAACAGTCCATACATGAACAGTCAACCAGTCCATACATGAACAGTCCAACAGTCCATACATGAACAGTCCAACAGTCCATACATGAACAGTCCAACAGTCCACCCATGAACAGTCCAACAGACCATACATGAACAGTCCAACAGTCCATACATGAACAGTCCAACAGTCAATACATGAACAGTCAACCAGTCCATACATGAACAGTCCAACAGTCCATACATGAACAGTCCAACAGTCCATACATGAACAGTCCAAAAGTCCATACATGACCAGTCCAACAGTCCATACATGAACAGTCCAAAAGTCAATACATGAACAGTCAACCAGTCCATACATGAACAGTCCAACAGTCCATACATGAACAGTCCAACAGTCCATACATGCACAGTCCAACAGTCCATGCATAAACAGTCCAACAGTCCATACATGAACAGTCAACCAGTCCATACATGAACAGTCAACCAGTCCTTACATGAACAGTCCAACAGTCCATACATGAACAGTCCAACAGTCCATACATGAACAGTCCAACAGTCCATACATGAACAGTCCAAAAGTCCATACATGAACAGTCCAACAGTCCATACATGAACAGTCAACCAGTCCATACATGAACAGTCCAACAGTCCATACATGAACAGTCCATACATGAACAGTCCAACAGTCCATACATGAACAGTCAACCAGTCCATACATGAACAGTCCATACATGAACAGTCCAACAGTCCATACATGAACAGTCCATACATGAACAGTCCATACATGAACAGTCCATACATGAACAGTCCAACAGTCCATACATGAACAGTCCAACAGTCCATACATGAACAGTCCAACAGTCCATACATGAACAGTCCAACAGTCCATACATGAACAGTCCATACATGAACAGTCCATACATGAACAGTCCAACAGTCCATACATGAACAGTCCATACATGAACAGTCCATACATGAACAGTCCAAAAGTCCATACATGAACAGTCCAACAGTCCATACATGAACAGTCCAAAAGTCCATACATGACCAGTCCAACAGTCCATACATGAACAGTCCAACAGTCCATACATGAACAGTCCAACAGTCCATACATGAACAGTCCAACAGTCCATACATGAACAGTCAACCAGTCCATACATGAACAGTCCAACAGTCCATACATGAACAGTCAAACATTCCATACATGAACAGTCCAACAGTCCATACATGAACAGACCAACAGTCCACACATGAACAGTCCAACAGTCCATACATGAACAGTCCAACAGTCCAACAGTCAATACATGAACAGTCCAACAGTCCATACATGAACAGTCCAACAGTCCATACATGAACAGTCCAACAGTCCATACATGAACAGTCCAACAGTCCACACATGAGCAGTCCAACAGTCCACACTTGAACAGTCCAACAGTCCATACATGAACAGTCCAACAGTCCATACATGAACAGTCCAACAGTCCATACATGAACAGTCCAACAGTCCATACATGAACAGTCAAACAGTCCATACATGAACAGTCAACCAGTCCATACATGAACAGTCCAACAGTCCATACATGAACAGTCCAACAGTCCATACATGAACAGTCCAACAGTCCATACATGAACAGTCCAACAGTCCATACATGAACAGTCCAACAGTCCATACATGAACAGTCCAACAGTCCATACATGAACAGTCCAACAGTCAATACATGAACAGTCCAACAGTCCATACATGAACAGTCCAACAGTCCATACATGAACAGTCCAACAGTCCACACATGAACAGTCCAACAGTCCACACATGAACAGTCCAACAGTCCATACATGAACAGTCCAACAGTCCATACATGAACAGTCCAAAAGTCCATACATGACCAGTCCAACAGTCCATACATGAACAGTCCAACAGTCCATACATGAACAGTCCAACAGTCAATACATGAACAGTCCAACAGCCAATACATGAACAGTCCAACAGTCCATACATGAACAGTCCAACAGTCCATACATGAACAGTCCAACAGTCCATACATGAACAGTCCAACAGTCCATACATGAACATTCCAACAGTAAACACATGAACAGTCCAACAGTAAACACATGAACAGTCCAACAGTCCATACATGAACAGTCCAACAGTCCTTACATGAACAGTCAACCAGTCCATACTTGAACAGTCCAACAGTCCATACATGAACAGTCCAACAGTCCATACATGAACAGTCCAACAGTCCATACATGAACAGTCCATACATGAACAGTCCATACATGAACAGTCCATACATGAACAGTCCAACATTCCATACATGAACAGTCCAACAGTCCATACATGAACAGTCCAACTGTCCATACATGAACAGTCCAACAGTCCATACATGAACAGTCCAACAGTAAACACATGAACAGTCCAACAGTCCATACATGAACAGTCCAACAGTCCATACATGAACAGTCAACCACTCCATACTTGAACAGTCCAACAGTCCATACATGAACAGTCCAACAGTCAATACATGAACAGTCTAACAGTCCATACATGAACAGTCCAACAGTCCAAACATGAACAGTCCAACAGTCCATACATGCACAGTCCAACAGTCCAAACATGAACAGTCCAACAGTCCAAACATGAACAGTCCAACAGTCCATACATGAACAGTCCAACAGTCCATACATGAACAGTCCAACAGTCCATACATGAACAGTCCATACATGAACAGTCCATACATGAACAGTCCAACAGTCCACACATGAACAGTCCAACAGTCCATACATGAACAGTCCAACAGTCCATACATGAACAGTCCAACAGTCCATACATGAACAGTCCAACAGTCCATACATGAACAGTCCAACAGTCCATACATGAACAGTCAGCCAGTCCACACATGAACAGTCCAACAGTCCATACATGCACAGTCCAACAGTCCATACATGAGCAGTCCAACAGTCCAAACATGAACAGTCCAACAGTCCATACATGAACAGTCCATACATAAACAGTCCAACAGTCCATACATGAACAGTCCAACAGTCCATACATGAACAGTCCAACAGTCCATACATGAACAGTCCAACAGTCCATACATGAACAGTCCAACAGTCCATACATGAACAGTCTAACAGTCCATACATGCACAGTCCAACAGTCCATACATGAACAGTCCAACAGTCCATACATGAACAGTCCAACAGTCCATACATGAACAGTCCAACAGTCCATACATGAACAGTCAGCCAGTCCACACATGAACAGTCCAACAGTCCATACATGAACAGTCCAACAGTCCATACATGAACAGTCCAACAGTCCAAACATGAACAGTCCAACAGTCCATACATGAACAGTCCAACAGTCCAAACATGAGCAGTCCAACAGTCCAAACATGAACAGTCCAACAGTCCATACATGAACAGTCCATACATAAACAGTCCATACATGAACAGTCCAACAGTCCATACATGAACAGTCCAACAGTCCATACATGAACAGTCCAACAGCCAATACATGAACAGTCCAACAGTCCATACATGAACAGTCCAACAGTCCATACATGAACAGTCCAACAGTCCATACATGAACAGTCCAACAGTCCATACATGAACAGTCCAACAGTAAACACATGAACAGTCCAACAGTAAACACATGAACAGTCCAACAGTCCATACATGAACAGTCCAACAGTCCTTACATGAACAGTCAACCAGTCCATACTTGAACAGTCCAACAGTCCATACATGAACAGTCCAACAGTCCATACATGAACAGTCCAACAGTCCATACATGAACAGTCCATACATGAACAGTCCATACATGAACAGTCCATACATGAACAGTCCAACATTCCATACATGAACAGTCCAACAGTCCATACATGAACAGTCCAACTGTCCATACATGAACAGTCCAACAGTCCATACATGAACAGTCCAACAGTAAACACATGAACAGTCCAACAGTCCATACATGAACAGTCCAACAGTCCATACATGAACAGTCAACCACTCCATACTTGAACAGTCCAACAGTCCATACATGAACAGTCCAACAGTCAATACATGAACAGTCTAACAGTCCATACATGAACAGTCCAACAGTCCAAACATGAACAGTCCAACAGTCCATACATGAACAGTCCAACAGTCCAAACATGAACAGTCCAACAGTCCAAACATGAACAGTCCAACAGTCCATACATGAACAGTCCAACAGTCCATACATGAACAGTCCAACAGTCCATACATGAACAGTCCATACATGAACAGTCCATACATGAACAGTCCATACATGAACAGTCCAACAGTCCATACATGAACAGTCCAACAGTCCATACATGAACAGTCCAACAGTCCATACATGAACAGTCAGCCAGTCCACACATGAACAGTCCAACAGTCCATACATGAACAGTCCAACAGTCCATACATGAACAGTCCAACAGTCCAAACATGAACAGTCCAACAGTCCAAACATGAACAGTCCAACAGTCCAAACATGAACAGTCCAACAGTCCAAACATGAACAGTCCAACAGTCCATACATGAACAGTCCATACATAAACAGTCCATACATGAACAGTCCAACAGTCCATACATGAACAGTCCAACAGTCCATACATGAACAGTCCAACAGCCAATACATGAACAGTCCAACAGTCCATACATGAACAGTCCAACAGTCCATACATGAACAGTCCAACAGTCCATACATGAACAGTCCAACAGTCCATACATGAACAGTCCATACATAAACAGTCCATACATGAACAGTCCAACAGTCCATACATGAACAGTCCAACAGTCCATACATGAACAGTCCAACAGCCAATACATGAACAGTCCAACAGTCCATACATGAACAGTCCAACAGTCCATACATGAACAGTCCAACAGTCCATACATGAACAGTCCAACAGTCCATACATGAACAGTTCAACAGTAAACACATGAACAGTCCAACAGTAAACACATGAACAGTCCAACAGTCCATACATGAACAGTCCAACAGTCCTTACATGAACAGTCAACCAGTCCATACTTGAACAGTCCAACAGTCCATACATGAACAGTCCAACAGTCCATACATGAACAGTCCAACAGTCCATACATGAACAGTCCATACATGAACAGTCCATACATGAACAGTCCATACATGAACAGTCCAACAGTCCATACATGAACAGTCCAACAGTCCATACATGAACAGTCCAACTGTCCATACATGAACAGTCCAACAGTCCATACATGAACAGTCCAACAGTAAACACATGAACAGTCCAACAGTCCATACATGAACAGTCCAACAGTCCATACATGAACAGTCAACCACTCCATACTTGAACAGTCCAACAGTCCATACATGAACAGTCCAACAGTCAATACATGAACAGTCTAACAGTCCATACATGAACAGTCCAACAGTCCAAACATGAACAGTCCAACAGTCCATACATGAACAGTCCAACAGTCCAAACATGAACAGTCCAACAGTCCAAACATGAACAGTCCAACAGTCCATACATGAACAGTCCAACAGTCCATACATGAACAGTCCAACAGTCCATACATGAACAGTCCATACATGAACAGTCCATACATGAACAGTCCATACATGAACAGTCCAACAGTCCATACATGAACAGTCCAACAGTCCATACATGAACAGTCCAACAGTCCATACATGAACAGTCAGCCAGTCCACACATGAACAGTCCAACAGTCCATACATGAACAGTCCAACAGTCCATACATGAACAGTCCAACAGTCCAAACATGAACAGTCCAACAGTCCATACATGAACAGTCCAACAGTCCAAACATGAGCAGTCCAACAGTCCAAACATGAACAGTCCAACAGTCCATACATGAACAGTCCATACATAAACAGTCCATACATGAACAGTCCAACAGTCCATACATGAACAGTCCAACAGTCCATACATGAACAGTCCAACAGCCAATACATGAACAGTCCAACAGTCCATACATGAACAGTCCAACAGTCCATACATGAACAGTCCAACAGTCCATACATGAACAGTCCAACAGTCCATACATGAACAGTTCAACAGTAAACACATGAACAGTCCAACAGTAAACACATGAACAGTCCAACAGTCCATACATGAACAGTCCAACAGTCCTTACATGAACAGTCAACCAGTCCATACATGAACAGTCCAACAGTCCATACATGAACAGTCCAACAGTCCATACATGAACAGTCCAAAAGTCCATACATGACCAGTCCAACAGTCCATACATGAACAGTCCAAAAGTAAACACATGAACAGTCCAACAGTCCATACATGAACAGTCCAACAGTCCATACATGAACAGTCCAACAGTCCAAACATGAACAGTCCAACAGTCCATACATGAACAGTCCAACAGTCCAAACATGAGCAGTCCAACAGTCCAAACATGAACAGTCCAACAGTCCATACATGAACAGTCCATACATAAACAGTCCATACATGAACAGTCCAACAGTCCATACATGAACAGTCCAACAGTCCATACATGAACAGTCCAACAGCCAATACATGAACAGTCCAACAGTCCATACATGAACAGTCCAACAGTCCATACATGAACAGTCCAACAGTCCATACATGAACAGTCCAACAGTCCATACATGAACAGTCCATACATAAACAGTCCATACATGAACAGTCCAACAGTCCATACATGAACAGTCCAACAGTCCATACATGAACAGTCCAACAGCCAATACATGAACAGTCCAACAGTCCATACATGAACAGTCCAACAGTCCATACATGAACAGTCCAACAGTCCATACATGAACAGTCCAACAGTCCATACATGAACAGTTCAACAGTAAACACATGAACAGTCCAACAGTAAACACATGAACAGTCCAACAGTCCATACATGAACAGTCCAACAGTCCTTACATGAACAGTCAACCAGTCCATACTTGAACAGTCCAACAGTCCATACATGAACAGTCCAACAGTCCATACATGAACAGTCCAACAGTCCATACATGAACAGTCCATACATGAACAGTCCATACATGAACAGTCCATACATGAACAGTCCAACATTCCATACATGAACAGTCCAACAGTCCATACATGAACAGTCCAACTGTCCATACATGAACAGTCCAACAGTCCATACATGAACAGTCCAACAGTAAACACATGAACAGTCCAACAGTCCATACATGAACAGTCCAACAGTCCATACATGAACAGTCAACCACTCCATACTTGAACAGTCCAACAGTCCATACATGAACAGTCCAACAGTCAATACATGAACAGTCTAACAGTCCATACATGAACAGTCCAACAGTCCAAACATGAACAGTCCAACAGTCCATACATGCACAGTCCAACAGTCCAAACATGAACAGTCCAACAGTCCAAACATGAACAGTCCAACAGTCCATACATGAACAGTCCAACAGTCCATACATGAACAGTCCAACAGTCCATACATGAACAGTCCATACATGAACAGTCCATACATGAACAGTCCATACATGAACAGTCCAACAGTCCATACATGAACAGTCCAACAGTCCATACATGAACAGTCCAACAGTCCATACATGAACAGTCAGCCAGTCCACACATGAACAGTCCAACAGTCCATACATGAACAGTCCAACAGTCCATACATGAACAGTCCAACAGTCCAAACATGAACAGTCCAACAGTCCATACATGAACAGTCCAACAGTCCAAACATGAGCAGTCCAACAGTCCAAACATGAACAGTCCAACAGTCCATACATGAACAGTCCATACATAAACAGTCCATACATGAACAGTCCAACAGTCCATACATGAACAGTCCAACAGTCCATACATGAACAGTCCAACAGCCAATACATGAACAGTCCAACAGTAAACACATGAACAGTCCAACAGTCCATACATGAACAGTCCAACAGTCCATACATGAACAGTCCAACAGTCCATACATGAACAGTTCAACAGTAAACACATGAACAGTCCAACAGTAAACACATGAACAGTCCAACAGTCCATACATGAACAGTCCAACAGTCCTTACATGAACAGTCAACCAGTCCATACATGAACAGTCCAACAGTCCATACATGAACAGTCCAACAGTCCATACATGAACAGTCCAAAAGTCCATACATGACCAGTCCAACAGTCCATACATGAACAGTCCAAAAGTAAACACATGAACAGTCCAACAGTCCATACATGAACAGTCCAACAGTCCATACATGAACAGTCCATACATGAACAGTCCATACATGAACAGTCCATACATGAACAGTCCATACATGAACAGTCCAACAGTCCATACATGAACAGTCCAACAGTCCATACATGAACAGTCCATACATGAACAGTCCATACATGAACAGTCCATACATGAACAGTCCAACATTCCATACATGAACAGTCCAACAGTCCATACATGAACAGTCCAACAGTCCATACATGAACAGTCCAACAGTCCATACATGAACAGTCCAACAGTCCATACATGAACAGTCCAACAGTAAACACATGAACAGTCCAACAGTCCATACATGAACAGTCCAACAGTCCATACATGAACAGTCAACCAGTCCATACTTGAACAGTCCAACAGTCCATACATGAACAGTCCAACAGTCAATACATGAACAGTCTAACAGTCCATACATGAACAGTCCAACAGTCCAAACATGAACAGTCCAACAGTCCATACATGCACAGTCCAACAGTCCAAACATGAACAGTCCAACAGTCCAAACATGAACAGTCCAACAGTCCATACATGAACAGTCCAACAGTCCATACATGAACAGTCCATACATGAACAGTCCATACATGAACAGTCCAACAGTCCATACATGAACAGTCCAACAGTCCATACATGAACAGTCCAACAGTCCATACATGAACAGTCCATACATGAACAGTCCATACATGAACAGTCCAACAGTCCATACATGAACAGTCCAACAGTCCATACATGAACAGTCCAACAGTCCATACATGAACAGTCCAACAGTCCATACATGAACAGTCAGCCAGTCCACACATGAACAGTCCAACAGTCCATACATGAACAGTCCAACAGTCCATACATGAACAGTCCAACAGTCCATACATGAACAGTCCAACAGTCAATACATGAACAGTCCAACAGTCCATATATGAACAGTCCAACAGTCCATACATGAACAGTCCAACAGTAAACACATGAACAGTCCAACAGTCCATACATGAACAGTCAGCCAGTCCACACATGAACAGTCCAACAGTCCATACATGAACAGTCCAACAGTCCATATATGAACAGTCCAACAGTCCATACATGAACAGTCCATCAGTCCATACATGAACAGTCCAACAGTCCATACATGAACAGTCCATACATGAACAGTCCAACAGTCCATACATGAACAGTCAAGTAAATGGATGTAATATACGTAGTTTATATTCTATGATTTTTTTTAATTGATTATATGTTTTAAAACATATTGTAATAACACATGTATGTGATATCTACCTGGAAAGATATCATTAAGTTGAAATATATGTATGTGTATAACTGTAACATATATGACCAGATAGATGTCGATAAGAATGGGTTTGAAATTGAGAAAACAAACTGTTATCAAACTAAACATTTTTTTTAAAAACCCTATAACCGGAGCTTTCATTTGATATGACACAATTGAGTCGACATTTTGTAATTCTAAGTTATATTTCGAAAGTGACAGTGACACAATTGCCCTACAGAAAGCTGCTGACTTAACGAAGAAGCACTGTCGCACAAAAGTTATATGTAAGCCATGATTTGATAACGAATGTAATTTTCTCAGACTAGACTAGAAACCCTGTTAAAAATATTGAGAAGGGTTAAACTGACACATCCCGACAATCTCATGTTGAATGGAGGAACAAATACAATCTCATGTTGAATGGAGGAACAAATACAATCTCGTGTTGAATGGAGGAACAAATACAATCTCATGTTGAATGGAGGAACAAATACAATCTCGTGTTGAATGGAGGAACAAATACAATCTCATGTTGAATGGAGGAACAAATACAAGCTCATGTTGAATGGAGGAACAAATACAATCTCATGTTGAATGGAGGAACAAATACAATCTCATGTTGAATGGAGGAACAAATACAATCTCATGTTGAATGGAGGAACAAATACAATCTCATGTTGAATGGAGGAACAAATACAATCTCATGTTGAATGGAGGAACAAATACAATCTCATGTTGAATGGAGGAACAAATACAATCTCATGTTGAATGGAGGAACAAATACAATCTTATGTTGAATGGAGGAACAAATACAATCTTATGTTGAATGGAGGAACAAATACAATCTTATGTTGAATGGAGGAACAAATACAATCTCATGTTGAATGGAGGAACAAATACAATCTCATGTTGAATGGAGGAACAAATACAATCTTATGTTGAATGGAGGAACAAATACAATCTCATGTTGAATGGAGGAACAAATACAATCTCATGTTGAATGGAGGAACAAATACAATCTTATGTTGAATGGAGGAACAAATACAATCTTATGTTGAATGGAGGAACAAATACAATCTTATGTTGAATGGAGGAACAAATACAATCTCATGTTGAATGGAGGAACAAATACAATCTTATGTTGAATGGAGGAACAAATACAATATCATGTTGAATGGAGGAACAAATACAATCTCATGTTGAATGGAGGAACAAATACAATCTCATGTTGAATGGAGGAACAAATACAATCTCATGTTGAATGGAGGAACAAATACAATCTCATGTTGAATGGAGGAACAAATACAATCTTATGTTGAATGGAGGAACAAATACAATCTTATGTTGAATGGAGGAACAAATACAATCTTATGTTGAATGGAGGAACAAATACAATCTCATGTTGAATGGAGGAACAAATACAATCTTATGTTGAATGGAGGAACAAATACAATCTTATGTTGAATGGAGGAACAAATACAATCTCATGTTGAATGGAGGAACAAATACAATCTCATGTTGAATGGAGGAACAAATACAATCTCATGTTGAATGGAGGAACAAATACAATGACACCTAATGGAACAAGAATAGACTATATAACGCATTAATAAGGGACATATTATTACAAAATATTAAAATGCCAAATTATTCTAAAACACTCTTAAAAGATATACAGCTCTTAGAGCACAAAGGAACAATATCAGTATTGATGTTTGGTTCTCTTATTTTGAGAATCTATTTCAATATAAAATGAATACACCGGACCATGCTGGGTCCCATATAAATGCCTGTGACTTTGATTACGATGTTGATGACATAACATGTTCTATATTAGATTCACCCAATACTAGGGACGAAATCTCATATGTTTTTCTTACACTTAAATCGACAAAATCACCTGGCGAAGAAAAGTTATTGCCTGAATTTTTTAAGCACTCAGTAGATATTGTGTTACCATACATGGAATTATTGTTTAATATAATGTTTGAGTCATCTACCTTCCCAGAGAGCTGGAGCACAGTCATTATAGAACCTTTACTGGAGAAGGTTGACCGTAATGATCCAAATAATTTCAAGGAATATCCCTACTTAGTACTTTTAGTAAACTATATACATCTATACTTAACAATAGACTAGCATTTTGGGCAAATACATACGATAAGAGTGTAGCATCTCAAGCGGGCTTCAGGGAAGGGTATAGCACAATTGATAATATTTTCATTTTATGTATTCATGGAGGAAAAACGAAAAGCTTTATGCTATATTTGTTGATTTAAAAAAAGCTTTGATGTCATTAACAGGGTTAAAATTATGGACCATTCTTAAAGTTAAAGGTGTATTACCTAAGATGCTAAAGGCTCTGACTTCTATCTATAATTGTGTTAAGGGGCGGGTACGTGATACTTCTCTGTCTCAGGTATTTGCTTGCCCACAGGGTTTACGACAAGGATGTATTTTAAGTCCAATATTGTTCTCGTCTTTTATCAATGATTTAGCTTTAGAGAATGAATCCACATGTTATCCTGGTATACAGCTCCACCCTGATGTTGTACACATGTTTTTATTACTTTTTCCTGATGATATTTTTTTTGCAAACACTGTATTTGGATTTTAAAAAACGTATAAATATTTTAGAAAGCTTTTCGAAAAGTCACTAACTAAAACAAAGATCGTTGTATTTGAAAATGGTTTTAAATTATCGAAACATAAAAAATGGTATTTCAAGAAAATCTTTTGGAAACTGTTTGCTCTTATATATATATATATCTGGGTATTGTATGTTCACGCTCTTTATATTGGTCTTCTCATGTGAATAATACAGCCTTACACATCAAGAAAATGTATATGGTCTTTTAAAATCACTTTGCATGCTTAATCCATTACCTTACGATTTATTTTTCAAAATATCTGATACCAAAATCAACCCGATTCTTTTGCATGGAGCTGAAACATTGGGAGTTGATATATTGAAATTGTACATATGTTTTGCTGTAAACGGTTTTTAAATGTCAAACGGTCAAGTTCCAACCATGTAGTTAGGGGAGAATGTGGACGTTTTCCAATGTATATGTGTACTTACAAAAAAAGCTGTTAAATTCTGGTGTAAAATATGTAAAATGCCAAGCTCTAGATTTGTAAAAACAATGTTAGTTTTAGACACTTGCAATGGGAAAACAAACTGGGCATAAACAATTAAGAATATTCTCTACTCTTTTGGATTTGGATATATTAGGGAACAACAGCAAAATTTATATAATGTTGAAAAATTCAGACTTCATATTCAGATGTTCTTCACACCGTCTCCAAACCGGTAGATATGTTAACCAACTCAGATCAAATAAAGTATGTATTATATGCAAAGATAACCTTATTGAAAATGAATTTCATGTTATGCTGGTATGTTATTGTTACAAACATTTAAGATGCTTGTATTTACCATATAATTTTACTCAAACCAAACCATACATAAATTCAATATGCTCATGGCAATTGACAGATGTTGTACAACACATAGCCAACTATATACTCAGTGCAATGAATCTGAGAGATCCATGCTATGTCAATAATAAGTTATTATTTGCCTATTTATTATTTATTATGTAAATATCCTATTGTACATTACTTTGTCTTTTATACACAAACATGTATCGCTCCGTAGAACCAAAAATGTAGCCTGGGCCTATGGCGTCCACTACAATTGATTATAGATTGTGACCCCTATGACTTTGAAGGTAAAATTTGAGATTGTTCCACCACGTAGATTATCCTAGATTTTGTATATGTTATACAGGAATGGTTCAGGGTTTTAAAACAGTTGAAATTATTTATGTTGCAACATGTGGTAGGTATTGTCATAATTTGACTGAAACATGTTAGATCATTTTAGAAATAATGTTGGCTTTTAATATTCGCGATTTTACTTTAAATTGGCACATTGGTTATACAACCAGAAACCTACTCGTGACAGGGAATGGCAGATTATCTTTCCCTCGTTGAATCAATTAGATATATCTCTAACCGATGCTCGAGTCTAAATATTGAATGTGCAAAAGTTGGTCACCAAGTGCCTTTTGAGATTTTGTGACGAAAGGAACGTAGTTTTTATTCTATGGATATTGTGAATGAAATCTATGTTTAAATACATATTCTTATATCACAAGTATATCATATTAATCTAGAGGGTGTTTACAATGTTAAATCAAATGTCATATTAAATCAATGGAAAGATGGAATCGTGCTCCTGTAACTCATGGGTGCTTTAATGTTGGTCTTGTTTAAACTCTTGAATCGTGCTGATAACTGGTAAACACTCGAATAGCGTTGACCGCCTGCTCTTAAATGCTAATGAAAACAGTTAACGAGCCATTGGTGAAATGTAACGTGGTAAATTGGTAATAATTATCTAGTTCAATGCCTGTCCTTTTCTTGTTGTTCTTTCAGTAGAATGTGAAATATGTTTGACCATTCCTCATGAGTGGTTTTCTTAAAAATGGCATGATAGGACTATCATAAAACACGGTTCAAATAATGCAGTGCTTATGGTGTTTCCTGCTTACTGTTGATATACATGTATGTTTCCTG